>CM032455.1:94446697-94610696 GCA_019049505.1 Pachyrhynchus sulphureomaculatus
ATCTCCGTAACACTTATCAAGCCATTGCTTTGCTTAAACGGTGTTTTTCCCGTCAAAAAATTCGATTTTTTCCATTGTTTTGAAAATATCAAGAGTAACGTTACTAAAACCACTGTAACTTGTAAACTAATCGTTGATATGTCATGAAATTTTGACACGTATCGTTTGAAGGTTGGTACTTTCTAGAAATCATTTTTTGAAACGGGCGACATTTTATGTCAGACAAGCAAGCCTTTTACCTGTCAATACATCGCGCTTGAATTTAACCTTTTGTAACCTCTTACCTGATAAAAATCACTTACCTGCGGGATTCTAGGAAGTGTATAACGTCCATATAACAGTTTAGAAATGTAAATAGTATAAATACAGCGAAGTATTAGTATATACTCAATATAGGCGTTGAAAAGATCCCAAGCTCGGACTCTTATTTTTAGTATTCCAACAGCTTTCTTTTATTACTTAGATTAGTGATGAAAAATGAGTGACAAATCAAGCCGTCACGTCATCGACCACAAAACCGATTTGAAATGAACTGTGTAAACATGTAGATAGAACTGTAAATATATATGAAACCTAATTTAGCAATAAGAAAATAAAATGTAAATATGCATAAATACCAGATGTACAAGTATGAAATGCGGATTTCAAACAACAGATGGTGCACCATGCAGTTTGTACTATAAAGATTTGACACTGCACCATTTTGTTGTATCATCAACAAGTGTCAGACGCGCACGAGTGATAAATTGGAAAAGTGTGTGCATAGTGTTGTGTTCAATATGTCGAAATTTATACCGAACAAAGAGCATTCGCGAACAGCATTAATTTTTTGTTTTCATTTGAAGAAAACTGTTGTTGAATCCTACCGATTACTTCGAGAAGCTTATGGTGAACATGCTCCATCGCAATATACGTGTCAACGATGGTTTCGGCGTTTCAAAAGTGGTGACTTCGATGTTGCAGACAAGGAACCGCCAAAAAAATACGAAGATGTGGAATTGCATTGTTGGACGAAGATGATTCGCAAACACAAAAACAACTCGCCGAGCAATTGGGCGTTAGTCAACAAGCTGTTTCCAATCGGCTACGAGAGATGGGAAAGATTCAGAAGCCGGTAGATGGGTACCACATGAGTTGAACGACAGGCAAATGGAAAAGCGCAAAAACACGTGTAACATTTTGCTCGCTCGGTACAAAAGGAACTCGTTTTTGCATCGTATAGTTACAGGGGATGAAAAGTGGATTTATTTTGAGAATCCCAGGCGCAAAAAATCATGGGTAGACCCAGGCGCACCATCCACATCGACCGCAAGACCGAATCGCTTTGGCAGAAAGACGATGCTCTGTGTTTGGTGAGACCAGAGGGGCGTGGTCTATTATGAGCTGTTAAAACCTGGGGAAACGGTTAATACTAAACGTTACCAACAACAACTGACCGATTTGAACCGTTCTCTGCGAGAATACCGAGAGAGGCCACACAAAGTCATTTTTTCTTCATGACAATAATCCATCACATACGGCAAAACCAGTTCGCGACACGTTGGAAGCACTCAGCTGGGAAGTTCTACCCCATGCGGCTTACTCACCAGACTTGGCTCCTTCCGATTACCACTTGTTTGCATCGATGGGTCACGCACTTGCTGAGCAGCGCTTTGGTTCGTACGAAGATGTAAAAAAATAGTTCGATGAATGGTTCGGAGCAAAAGGGGAAGATTTTTACTGGCATGGTATTCACAAATTGCCCGAAAGATGGGAAAAATGTATAACAAGCGATGGAGCATACTTTGAGTAAAGCACTTTTTATCATTCTTCCGAATTTAACATGTTTCTTAGAAAAAAAATCCGCATTTCATGTACACCTGGTATACACATCAGCAAGTGAGAAGGATAATGAATGACAAGAATGCATGAGAGGGAGAAAGAGAGAGACTAGAATAAGCAAGGGATCAAACCTAAAATCAAACAGTTTTTTAGTATTATTTTTCTCTGTAAAAACGAATATAAAATATGCTCAAATATAAACAAAAAATAACAAATAATTGTCTCAAACATAAAATTAAATTGCACAACCGTCATTAGAAGGAAACGGAAATGACAAACCTAAAAAAAACAGTACAAGGATAACCAAAACGGCAGAACAACGACCAGCCGCAAGGCACTTTTCAACAATTGAATATATTAAAAGTATATTGTAATTCTAAGTAACTTGAAAATGTATATCTAAGTACTCTAAATTTAATCCTGTATAATTTTGATTTTGAATTAGAAAACTGGATTTGAAATGGAGTCATCGGATCCCGGTAACGTCGGCACGTCCGCAAAGAAACTGAAACTGTCTGAAGATGTTCGTACCAGATACAGTTTTCAAGGTGCTTAGCAACGAAAGCTTCACTGCTACGGTTTGGTCAATGGCCCCAGAAACAACATGAAGTGGGAAAACTGTCCTTGATATTGCCGGAAATCCTGCTGTGTGCACCTTCAACGATGGAATAAGCAGTATTATGAAAATTAAGGCGGTTTTAGGTATGACTATAAGGACCAATTGTTACAACTTCTGTGTTGAAACTGACGACCGCCGCATCGAGTTATCTAACCGTTCGGTATCTGAAGCTGCAAAAACATCTCGGCTTACTTCAAAATCGGCCAGAAAGACAGAGGAGAATATCAGTGTAAAAGGCCAGATTAAAGGTATAATCACATTTTTACTGTAGAATGTTACTCAAATTTTCAAATCTGTTTTTCTCAAAACTATATTTTTCAAATCGGGTGAAAGGATAGCTGCCATAAATCTTCGATTCGCATAAAATTTTGATAGTAACTCTTCAGATACATTATCTAAGGGAAAGCAGATGGATTTTGCGATAAGTGTTTTATAAACAATTTTACATGAAATTTTTGGGTGAAAAATGGACACTTTTTTTCAAATGTGCATCATTTTTCGAAAAAACGATATTTTCAAATTTCCGTGCTTTATTTACTAGTTTTTGACATATATTAATGAAAATTTATTGGTTTTTTTGTTCTAAGTCGAAATCTATGGGAGTAATCGTTGCACTCGTTTCAGGCCTCTCGTAAAAGGTTCCCTGTCGTCTTGGATTCTGAAGCGGCCATTTTGAATTAAAAAGATAAAAACAAATATTTTTGTACACTTAAATATTTGTTTAATAAAGTACTCCGACTCCTTTTATTATACTCTTGAAAAAAATTCCCGAAATTAGCCTTTTTCCGGGGACTTAGAGTAGCCTTACCCCTTAAATTGTTGACGAAAGAAAAAATATCGGTTGGTAAAGAAAATATATTCATTTACCTGTTTTTTTTTTAACCATTGAAGGCATTCCTTTATTACGAGGCGTAATCTAAAAGTAAGGATCGTTTGCTTATATTTAAATATTGACGGGTCTGAGCAAAGTTGTACAGGTGCAGCGCCCTCTATTGATTGTTTCTGAAACCCCTGAAGTTATCGTTTTGATTTAGTAATCGCAGACAACAATGTCTGCGAAGATCGTTGCTCCCGCTCGATTTTTGTGTGCAAAAGGATCCTCAGCTGCTCAAATGTATCGAGAGTTGTGCATCATTGACGTACAGTAATGACTGAAGGAAAAGTTAGATAATGCCGTCGAGACTTCAAAAATGGCCGCACAAATGTGCATGATAAAGAGCGGAGTGGCAGGCCCAGTATCCAGACCGATGAAATGCTTCAACAAGTGAACCAAAGGTCCAATAATATTATTGACTTGATCCATCTCTCGCTCTTTCAAAATTAGTGATATAAAAACTTGCATATGTTAATTATAGTGTTTTTGTACCTTATATACGTTTTTACCTCTAGTTCACGCTAGATATTTTGTAATTAATTTTTTATTGATTGAAAGATGAATTGCTTTGCAAAAAAATATAATAACTGACCTGTCTTTTTTACAGATTAAAGTAATTAATTTATTATACAACAATAAATTATGTTTTATAAAACAATTTATAATTTACGACAGGTATTTGTGTAATTTTCATATAAAATACAACGTATCCTTTTGAAGTTAATATTTTTACACAATTCTTTGCCAGCTAATAGAGAAAATATTTCTTCAAGTTTAATACGATCCTTTCAACACTTCTTAAAGCTAGAACTGCAACTTTAATTTTTGCTCTTTAAACGCCTGGCATTTTCGTTACTGATCCTAGAGGCAGCAAAAGTACCAGGGTTGTATAATAAGCACCTGACATCGGCCAGATATGGCGCTACTACTATTTAAAATAATTATATTTTTCGTAAACATAACCTCTCACAAGAATCCTGTCAAATTTTCAAGTTGTTGCGTGATTTAATTTATAAGTGGCAGCCATTTAAATAGAAAAACTTTTGTGATTTTACAACATTAGAAAAAATTAAATATCGAGCAGTGATAAAATATTTGTTTTTGAAAAAGAAAACGAATGATGAAATAAAACCTTCGTTATCGACCATAAAAATATTGGACATCTGAATTCAAACGCGGCACATTTTTGATGAAGAACGTCCAAGTCGTTCAAATGAGCTCGCCACATCAGAAATGATTGAAAAAATCCACGACATAGTGATAAATGATAGAAAAGTGAAAGTTCGCGAGATTGCTGAGACTGTGGGCATCTCAATTGAACGGGCCGGAACATTTTAACAACTCATTTAGATATGATAAAGCCTTCTGCAAGATGGGTGCCGCGATTGCTCATAACTGACAATAAAGATGCACGTGTGTCAACTTCAAAAGAATGTTTGGCAACGTTTAAGCGCAATCGGAATGATTTTTTTGCGTCGATTCATGGATTTATCACAGCACACCAGAGATCAAAGAACAGTCCAACGACGAACCGGTGCCAAAGAAGGCCAAGGCGAATTTATCGGCCAATAAGTCATGGCCAGTGTTTTGGCATGCACGTCGATTAATGAAGAAATATTGTGTCAACTTATTGGATCGTTTCAACCATGCTGTGAAAGAAAAACGGCCGCATTTGGCGAAGAAAAAATTTTCTTTTATCAAGCCAATGCACGCGTGAATACTTGGTTCATCGTCATGGCAAAATTCAATGAGTTAGGATACGAATTGCTTTTACATCCATCATATTTGCTAGATTTAGTCCTCAGCGGTTATTTCCTATTTCCGAGTATGAAAAATGCCTCGGTGGAAAAGAATTTGGTTCAAACGATGAGGTGATTGCTAAAACAAACGTCTATTTTGAAGGGTTAGAGAAAAGTAGAAAAACGTTAATGTTTGTGAGCTAAAAACAGACTATATTGAAAAATAAAATAAATTTTACAGATGAAATTGGTTTTTTTCTTGTCAAGGCCAGGTACTTATCATACAACCCTCGTATCTAGTTATTATCTCAAAGAGGTGTACAAGAGTGTATGCGTGTGTGAATTAAGAATATCATTTATATGCAATTTAAATAATAACACAGGATGCTTCAAGCCTCCTCAAGCGTATTTACAGTAAAGCGTTTTTATTCATCTAAACTATTCTGAAAATTGGTTTGACTGGATCGAGTGCTAACGAATCGGTTAAATGTAGCGTGCTGTCCGACTTCCGAAGTTTAAGAAAATTACTGAAAAAAAGTAAATAACATTATATTTATAACTAATAGCTGCATATTCTCAAAATTTGTACTTCAGCTAGTAGCAATAATAAATATAAGTGCCAACACCAGTACTCTTCCAAGGCAGGTTTTACTATAAGACAACTGGCAACCATTCGGTTTTCTTACTGATGTTGTACGGAAGCGGAGTAAGATAACTTTTTGCATAAGACAGGGTTGCAATTGACTCGATTGTTCTATACTTATCCCTACCGCAATCACTGAAATTTCAAGTGAATGATTGATTTGGCGGAAAGCGATTTCATGAATAACCTTGATGTGTCTCCTCTTGGATATAAAATGTTTTTGATATGCTTTTTGTAAGAGTCCCACAACTTCATCAAAACCAAATATTTGAACAACGAAAGTGAAGACAACAGCCAGGAATTATTAATAGAAGGTGAAATAACAGGAAAGGTACATTCATATAAGAGGGCCTTTTTTTTCAACCTCCGATCGTGCCTGTATAAACCAATCAAGCGGAGGGCAACTGCACATCTCCTCTACTATAACCTCTGCCACTTTCAACGTCATTACGCCATTTTGAGCGGAGTTGTAGGCACGTAAACATGACTGCTACGATTGATTATCCCGCCAAGTGGGTATTGCATAGTGTTATTCGGTTTCTTTAAGCAGAAGAGAATAGTGCAGCGGAAATTCATCGAAGAGGCAGGCTGACTTCTAGAGTTCTTTTCGATGGGAAGTTTTTGAACATCCGGTGTATAGCGCCGAGCGACTTTCACCTCTTCTCGGAACTGATAAAGTGGCTAGGAGGACAGAGCTTTCAAATTAATGAGGAGCTTCAAAACAACGTTAAGGCCCATCTCAACTCGCTGGTGGCAACATTCTATGAAGAGGGGATTGAAAAGCTCATCCACAGATATGACAAATGCCTCAATCTTCACGGTGATTATATCGAAAAGTAACCATATTTATACAAAACTTTTGATAATAAATTCATTTTGTTATTTACACTTATCTTTTTTTAAGTACCAGCCAAGGTTGAAAAAAAAACCAGTTTTGGTATTTAGGACAAAAAATCGAAATATCAAAAAATAAGTTAAAGGCTGACTTGGATAGAAGAGTCTCATTAGCTTGGTCTGCGTTCGGAAGGTTACAACCTACATTTAAATTGGACATCCCAAATACAATAAAAACCAGAGTGGTCAATCGATATGTACTGCCGGTATTAACATATGGCGCTGAAACGTGGGCTTTAATTAGAAGTATAATAAATTAAGGTCACCCAAAGAGCAATGTAGAGGAGAATGCTAAATATTAGACTCCAAGATCGTAGTCCCAATATCGAGATACGAAGAAGATCAAAAGGGAAGATGTAATAGAACAAATATGTATATTCAGATGGAATTGACCGGAGCATATCGCAAGGATGAATGCTTAACAGATGGACACGCCGTATAGTTGAATGGAGGCCTAGAGAACATAAAAGATGCAGAGGTAGACCACAGACAAGATGGACAGACGACATAAAAAGGTTAACGGGACACGATTGGATACAAAAAGCAGAGTTCATTGGAGCCAACGGGGGGAGGCTCACATCCAACTATGAATGGAATAAGCTAATGATGATGATGATTATTTTAAAATGTCCATATGGGTTAATTTTAGAGTATAAGACCTAACGTCCTTTTTAGTGTTCCGTACGGAACACTTATAAGATGA
This sequence comes from Pachyrhynchus sulphureomaculatus, assembly GCA_019049505.1. Taxonomy (NCBI): domain Eukaryota; kingdom Metazoa; phylum Arthropoda; class Insecta; order Coleoptera; family Curculionidae; genus Pachyrhynchus; species Pachyrhynchus sulphureomaculatus. The sequence goes on from CM032455.1 coordinate 94,453,991, forward strand.
CTTCGGTGTTTGTTTGTCCGTCTGTCACACTCGATTTTCTCCGAAACTATTTGTCATAGAAAGTTGAAATTTGGTAATAATATAGGAATTGATGGCCTCATCAGAGCCATTTAGTTTTGAAAGTTAAATTTTGACTTAAGGGGTTAGTTTTGGGGGGTGAAATCGGAAGTGAAAAAAAAATTTTACTCGGTCATCGAGTGTGGTGTCAAATGAAAGCTTGTCAAAACACGAGTGTATATATATATATATATATATATATATATATATATATATATATATATATATATATATATATATACGAGGCTGGTTTGAAAAGTCCGTGCAAAAATAAAAACTACTTATGTGTTTGGGGTAAACCTTTTTTATTTTTCGACATAGTCTCCTTTTAGGCTTATACACTTCGTCCAACGATGTTCTAGTTTGTTGATCCCTTCCGAATAATAGGATTTGCCCAAGTCTGCAAAATATCCATTAGTGTCTGCAATCACCTCCTCGTTTGAATAAAATCTTTGTCCCGCCAGCCATTTCTTCAAATTGGGGAACAAATAGTAGTCCGAGGGAGCCAAGTCTGGAGAACAGGGGGGATGTGAAACGAGTTGGAATCCTATTTCCATTAATTTTGCGACCACAACTGCTGAGGTGTGTGCTGGTGCGTTGTCGTGATGGAAAAGGACTTTCTTGTGGGCCAATCGCGGGCGTTCTTCTTGCAGCTCAGTTTTCAAACGGTCCAATAACGATGAATAATATTCACCTGTAATAGTTTTACCCTTTTCCAGATAGTCGATGAGGATTATCCCTTGCGAATCCCAAAATACAGTCGCCATAACCTTTCCGGCCCAAGGAACGGTCTTCGCCTTTTTTGGTGCAGATTCCCCCTTGGTAACCCATTGTTTAGATTGTTGTTTGGTCTCAGGAGTATAGTAATGTATCCATGTTTCATCCACAGTGACGAAACGACGCTTAAAGTCCTCCGGATTCTTCTGGAACAGCTGCAAACACTTCACACGATTCCGTTTTTGGTCAAGCGTAAGCAATCGCGGCACCCATCTTGCGGATAGCTTTCTCATGTCCAAATGTTTATGCAAAATATTATGTACCCGTTCAGTCGAGATGCCCACAGCACTAGCAATCTCACGCACCTTAACTCTTCTGTCATCTATCACCATATCATGGATTTGATCAATGATTTCTGGAGTCGTAACCTCCACAGGCCGTCCAGAACGTTCAGCGTCACTTGTGTCCATATGGCCAGTCCGAAAATTTTGAAACCACTTATAAACTGTTCTAATCGAAGGTGCAGGGTCACCATAATGTTTATCAAGCTTCTCTTTAGTCTCCTGAGGCGTTTTGCCTTTCATAAAGTAATGTTTAATCACCACACGAAATTCTTTTTCGTCCATTTCTTGAAAATCACTCGACTTCCTTGATTCACACGAATGCCAAACACAAAGAAATAGACCAATATGGCTGAAACTTGGTGTGCGTTCATTCGAGAGATGCTACTAACTAAACATGACCTCGATACGGATCGGTGGTGCCATCTCTCGGACTTTGCACGGACTTTTCAAACCAGCCTCGTATATATATATATATATATATATATATATATATATATATATATATATATATATGTATATGTATATATATATATATATATATATATATATATATATATATATATATATATATATATATATATATATATATATATATATATATATATATATATAATGTAATACTTGCGCACACCTTTCTTTGTATATGTAAATCGAGAAAAATCGCTGTCCCTCCCCTTATCTCGAAAAGTACTAATCAAAAAATTTTGAAAAAACTCTGGAATGTTCTCCACGGGCTGTAGATTGAACAAAAATTATCACGAGTGCATTACCTTTAATAATTTATCTGGTATATAAAAAAAACAAAAGTTTCAGGGTCATCAGTTTTCAGTAAAGATTGGAAACAAACTTTGTTGAAAACTCATTTGGGGTATGTTTTGTGAACCAATTGACCGAAAATTATCACGAGTGTATTATGTTTAATACAGTACTAGTATAAAAAATGTGTCTCGACGATATGGTGGAGGTTCTTTTAAATATTATTTAGGTAGGAAATATTTGTTTTACACTTTTATTACTAGATTCTAGATTGAGCTAGATTGATTTATTGGCTATTAGATAGCTAAGAAACTATAACTATTATACATTATTGATTAAGAAAAAACGTGAAAATTCATATCGGATCTTAAGATATATACATGCCTATGTAAGGATTTTGTTTTAAGAGCAATCACCGTACACAACACTAATTGCGCAAGTCCAACTTGCATTGGACCGGTTTTTTAAATTCTAATTTTAATCAAGATGTTGCGTAAATCTATGTGTGTGTCTACCTATTTTTGTGAGCTAGCTTTTAGCCTTGATGATGGTCTAATACATACTTACAGGTTGTAATTTAAAATGAAATGATTTCCAAAAAAGAAAGAGGATAGGTCTCACACTTGCTCCTAAATTAGCCCTTGAATACAATGTTCCTTCTGAAGGATAGTTACCAGTTCCATATGTATGTTTTACGACTGTCAGTTTTGATAAAAATAAAATTTTGATTGTTTATTAGGTTGTGGCAATTGATTTATCTACATTAATAAAAAAATTGCTAATTTTTGTACGATGTGTTTTTCTTTTAGTTGTTTCTTGTCTCAAGCACTATATCTCAAAAATATTGTAAGAATACCAAGATAAGTGAAATAATGTGTAAGTTTCGAGGCCGTCATGCGTCAATAGATTTCTGAGTAGCTTCCCAGTTTAATCGCTTAACTTTAACACTGAACTTACGCCATTAATACTGTGTCAGTTCAATGAGAAATTATCGCTGTGACATTAGGCAGAGTGATTTAACTTTTGTTGAAACCGGCGTGTAAATTGCGAAACGTCAAGTTCACTAACTAGACTAACACGGCACGCGCATGAACATAAGTCATTCCGATATGTAATGCGTCTAGCTCTAACACATATAGAGGGTTACAGGGATGGTGATGGTGTTACAGTAATGACGTCAAATATATATCGTGTTATACGAGCTTTTCAACGTTCGAGAAATTTGGAAATGTGTGTCCTTTTTTCCTTATTTTCAATTATTTATTTCAGATATATAAGAGTCTAATGAGGTGCAGGAGGTAAGGATTGCTTTGTATATATGCGTTATCTGTCTTTTTCAGGGTCCTTGAAGCGGAGAAATTCGAACATTGTGTTATTGGGTATTACTTTCAACCTTAACTGAAATATACGTAAAAGAAAAAGTCATGTTTCAGCTCCAAAACAAAAAATATTTTACACCCAAGGGGAAACAAACTATATCACTTATGAAATCGCTTCCCGCCTAATCAATCATCCTTTTAAAAGTTCAATGAGTGCGTTAAGAAATAGAAAACAGTGAAGTAAATTGAAATCCTGTCTTATGCAAAAAGTTACCTTCCTTCACTTCAATGCAAAAAAAAAGTCGCTTGTTGTAATAAAGCCTTCCGTAATTACGTACCGGTGTTGCCATTTATATTTATTCATTTTAATCTTGATTTTATGTCGTTCTATAAAACTTAAAAGTACAAATTTAGAAAATAGCCAGCTCCTGCAAATATAATATTGTTTCCTTTGTTTATTAGCTAAAACTGTGGACTAGATTAGAGTTTTAATAAACCAAGGAATTCTTTAAAACGCCTTCTAAACAACGCCAATTCGTTAGCAGTCGACCCAGTCAACCTATTTTCAGGACTGGTTAGACGTGTGATTGCGTTTTAATGTAAATACGAGAAGGCTTGTCTAAAACGCCTTCTCCACTTACCATAACTCTTTTTGTGATTAATATCATACCACAAAGCATCTATAATTTAATCTTGTATCTGTATTTGGAGTAAGTTATTCTTTAGTGTGGCATAGTTAAGATCAACACTTATTTAGATTTTTTTATGTAGTTTGTCTTGAGTTTAGTTTTATTATGCACTTCTTCTTTATAAGCCACTGCATCTTCACTGCAGGAGATAGCCCTCTTCAAGTTTCTTCCAATTGTCTCTATCCTATGCAAAATGGAGTCATCTACTGCCTGCTATCAACCTGATATCATCAGTCCATCTTTTCAGCACGTGGGTGAAATCTTGCACCTTTGATCATCATTGTGGCTGCCTTTCGTCCAATAGAAGCTTCGATCACAGTGGCCAAAGGAACAAATCAACAGAATCAACTCGTGCACCTTCTTTTATGTCTAGACCACGACTTAGTACTCAGAACTGTTTTGACAACTACTCTGAAGAAACACATATTTCGCAAATGACACACTTTAACAGGTATTCTTTGAAAAGAAAATCTTTAAAAGTATCTTCTCAAGATTCTAAAATGAAAATTTCTGAAAACTTGAATGATGCTCCAGAAATGGCAAATTTACTAACAACAAGTTCTGAAAACTCGAATGCTGCTCCAGAAATGGCTAATTTAGTATCAACTAGACAATTAAATGTCAGTTATATAATTCTCAACAAAGCTGATAATACAGCTGAACATGACAGCACATCTACTGGTGAAGTTGATGAAATTTCTAACATTGCCGCAGCAACTAGTAAAGGTGCAATCCTTAAAAGACAACGAAATTTTACAGATGATATGAAAGAAATATAATTAGACGACTTAAGTTCTACTGAAGATAACACAGTACGTGTAACCAATCAGACCGACCCCAAATTAGAAACTTCTACGCCAAGTAACAAAGAAATATCAGAGAAAGATGAGGTGTTGCAACAAGAATTTTTAAATAATTTAGACCTTAAAAAGGATTATCGAAGGATCGATATCAAATCCCGTTGTATCTGTCGAAAGATTGGTAAATGAAGACGCTAAGCCTAACAGTGTTATGTCAGTGGGAAAATTGTTAGTAGAAGCAGCAAAAAGAATAAAGTTAGAAATTGAAAATGCAGTGAAGATTAAAGGAGAAAGTAAAAGAGACGAGAAAATTCTTAAGACTCATGACTTAACAGCTATATTGACAGTCATTATGAGTTTTTAGTAACTGAGGAATTTATAAATGATGATTACGATTCTTACGATAAAATATACTTTTCAGCTCTCTCGATCTCTTTCGTGCCGATCTTATTTTTTGTGTTTTATGGGCTTAGAAGTTTTGTTTTCTTGATGTTCACCTCGAATCCAACTTTCTGTGAAGCTTGATTAAGTTATTCTATCATGATTTTGAGTTCTTCTAGATCTTCGCTAATCAGTACTACATCATTCGCGAATCGCAAGAGATGTAAATATATGCCATCGATCTTAATTCCCTTCTCTTCCTAGTCAACACTTTTAAATTCATCCTTCAAGGCCAGGGTAAACAATTTTGGTGAAATTGTGTCGCGCTGCCTAACACCTTTCTTGATCTTTATGGATTCTGTTTTTTGATCTTCACCTAATTTAACTGTATGAATATTTTAGGAGTTCGGTATATCTTGAGTATATTCTGGAATGAGCTGGGGACTGCATAATTGCCCAATGTTCTAGGAGTCGAAAGCCTTCTTCTAGGTGCAACTTAATATTGTATTCAGTCGCTTTTTCTATTAAAAGGCAGAGCGTCTGGATATGATCTGTTCCCAATTATTTGCGAAAGCCCGCCTGTTCGACTGGTTGGTAGTCATAGAACTTATTTGTTAGACGGTTTGTGACAATTTTAGTAAGAATCTTATACAAATACGATAATAAGCTGATGGGGCGATAGTTCTCAAGGTTTTCGTGATCGCCTTTCTTGAATAAAAGTACGACCTCACTGTTTTATCAATGTACAGGTGTTCTTTGTTCTTCAATACATTTGTTGAGTAATATCCGTATCGTTTTAAAAAGTTCATTTCCTCCCTTTTTCAATATTTCAGATATTATTTTATCTTCACGTGGGGATTTCTTATTCTTCATCTGTTTTAAAGCAGTTTCCAATTCACTTCGGCTTACCTCAGGAATTTCTTCCGAGTCAACGTTAAGAATATGTTTTTGCTGCTGATTTGGATTTGGTATAGTCGAGAAATAGAGTTTTGTGTAGATTCCTTTATTTCATCCGTTATTTCCTTCCTGTCAGTTTTTATTTTACCTGTTTTATTTCGTAATTTCAATATTTTAGTTCTGTTTTGTGACATCTTGGATTTCAATTCTTTCATATTATTGTTTTCTTCAATGGTGTTAGTTATTAAGTTTGTATTATATTGTCTAACGTCTTTCCTTGTTTCTTTCTTTATGGCTTTGTTCAATGTTTCATACTCATGTGTACCTCTTTCCTTAGATTTTCTTTCATTTTCACTTTCTGCATGGGATAGGTCATTTTCTTAATGGTTACTTCGATACTAGATGTAATTTTTTTTCTGAAGTTGCTTTAGTTCCATTTTTTTTAAACTGTCTACTGGTTGGAGTTTAAAATGCACTATTAACACTAACTTGAAGACAATCAGTGTACAAAGGACCAATCAGCCGTCTGCATTTTAACACTACTGACATTGATAAAATGGCCTTGAATATTAGAAATTCCTAATTCTGGAGGAAGTAAAAAATATAATATGAAATTTCCTATTTTCTTTTAAAAATATCGCTAATGAGGCAGTTGGAAAGCTTCTTGCATAATTTGTAGGACGGTTCACTGCAGTATTACAGTTTTCCCAAAACCCCCGTTCCGCAATATGTACACCTTTAACATCAGCAGCATAAAACATGCTCATAAAAATTTCCGATTACACTTTTTTCTCAGTAAGAGAATATTTTTATCAAAAATATTATACATAAGTATTTCTCATCCACATAATACGTTACACGTTTTTACCACACAATCTGTATTTATAAAACATGATTTACGACAGAATTCCACAGTCGATGAACACAACATGAAAATTCAAATAGAAACCACTGAATCATGACCTGTCTTTCCATAATACCCACACGATCTCGTAAATTCATCAAACATAACACTGATCCTAAAAATTTTTATCTTAAACAACTAATCACCAAGCGTAAAGATAAGGTATTTTTATTTGATAAAATGGCGAAACAGGTAATAAAAGAGGATTACACCAGAAATATATACGAACAAACAATTACGCTGCGTTTTTACTACAACTTTTAGTGTTATTTTGTCCAGAATAGTGCATTTGCTCAAAATGAAACTACTAATTTTTGTAACTTTAATAAGTGCTTCAATCTTATCAACGTATGCACGTGATATTCAAAGCGTGAACGGTCGTCCATTATGTGTATGTCCAAGAATCTACTCGCCAGTTTGTGCTTCTGATGGAAAAACCTACGGAAATGAATGCGAACTAATGTGTGAATCATCCAAACTAATCACAAGAGGATTTACCGGTATTAGAGCTATGAAGCAAGGCAGTTGTGAAGAAAATGCTAATTTAGAACGGTTGGCTGAAGTACTCGATGAAGTTGAAGCAGAAGAACTTCATGGTGAGATTCCTATCGAACCATATTATCAGTAAATTAAAGATAATAGAATCCCAACCCATCATCAAAAATAATTTTTGTGAATATTTATAACCCTAATATTAAAAAGTTACATTTGTGAAAATAAATTAATTTTGAAAGCATATTTAATATATTTATACTGTTTGGTTTTATATTGTTTATTTTACCTACCTGAAAAAGTTTCTATTTATAATTGAAAGTAAAAAAAATATTTTATATATAAACTGTCGACCTAATTAAAATGAATGCGATTTTTAAAATTATTTAACTCCTCACTAATATAAGTAAGTAATGAATTGATTTCAGTCAGTCAGAGGACATTATTCAAAGTTTTTTTCAAGCACTTCTATTTTTCTAAAAATGTGATTTTATTTTCTACAAGGTTTTAGCTCCAGTATAACACTTTGCGGACGGCCGAGCCTCCGAGGCTCGTACATGTGTAGTTAAATTTTTGTAACTACTTTTCTATAAATAATACAAATTTCAAATTTATTTACATTTAATAATACCATGTCTACTTCAAAACCGTGGAAGTTTATTTACCTCAGACTGCACAGTTCTACTTACAATAAACTTTCTATATAAAAACCTTATTGCATGTCTCAGGGCGCCAGTTGTCAGACAATACATAATTCCCATTTTTTTTTATACTAGTGGAATTTTGATTGTATGTAGGAATGGGTGGTGGGAGCAGACTATGTTCTTGTGATAAACAAATCACTTTATATATATATATATATATATATATATATATATATATATATATATATATATATATAAATCTATATATATATATATATATATATATATATATATATATATATATATATAAATCTATATATATATATATATATATATATATATATATATATATATATATATATATATATAGATTTATATGTTTACAAATCAGTTCAATTATAGTGTTCGAGTAAAGCTGACTATCTGTCTTTGTTCTTACATAATGTCAAGTGAAAGAAGGCTAACTATTGCTGAAATGGAGAGAATGTTAGGGAATGAATGGGCCTGTCCGCAGAGTGTTAATTAAAATAGACTTTGGTAGTTTGGAAGGGATATTAATTTTGAATCAGATGTGGGCAAAATTATTAAGCCTTTACGATGTGCATTAATTTAGCCGATCCCAACGTAATTGAGTAGTTTGCTTCATAAGTATGCTAAAATAAACTCAAAATTGTTTGCAAAATCTAACAAAATATTTTATATAAATTATGCATATCTATAAAGAAAAAGTACAAACATTTATTATGAGATCATAATATCAAGACAAGCAGCCCATTAAGGAGTGATGCAGCCGAAAAAAAGTATTGTTTTAGCGAAACTATTCATTATATAGAACAGGTATTTTATATAATAATACATAGCTTAAAATACAATTTGTGAAATTTTAATTAAAAAAGAAAAGAAATGGCGGCGCAGCAGCCGTTCCCCTATGACTCCTTTTTTCAAGGAACGTTGCGGTGTGCACGATTACTGGGAGCTGTAGATCATCTGAAATCAAAATTTCCAAAGATATTAGTTTACTAAAAATCTTGTCTTTGATCGAAGGATTAATTTTTTTTTCATCAAAAAGATTTAAACAAAAAAGCGAAAAAATGACGGTACCGTGTTTTACATTTTTGCTAATTAAAAATAAAGTTCTTGATAAAATCAAAATTCCTTCGTTAAAAAACAAGCAATATCGGTTCAGTGGTTCTAGGGATATCTTGCACACCGCCAAGCGGTTTTCAAGAAAAAGTAGTTCCGCGTTTAAAGTTTCAAGTTTGAAAACTCAGGTTAAAAAACAGTAATACAAAAGTAAATGTAAATGAATGATCGACTCCAGGGCCATATGCTGAATCTTCATCAGCTATTTGAGTTTCTAGAATACTAATTGTTCTTGTCTATGACGCATTCTAGCATTTTGTTATACTTTGTAGCAATTCTCACTCGGCCAGGTCAACTCGTCCACTTTAGCTGCGTAGTCATGTGCATTTCGGCCACAATGAACTCTCATAACTGTCATTATATTTAACAAAGCCATTGTTCCCTCATTAAAAATGCACCCTGCTATATAAGCATGCCATGCATTTTTAATGAGGGAACAAATTGACGGCCGAGTTTCTGTCCGTCACAGACAGGTATAGAGCTATAAGTATGCAAGTTACGTGTGAAAATTAAAGCAAAAGACATATTTCGGTAATTACCATATTTGTAAGACATGCATTTGACAAACGTTACAGCATCAGTTTCTTTATGTACATATTGAATTATCTTATTTTCTAAAAATGCTGAATTGTACCTATTATTCGAACACTTTGGTGCACTGGTTTGCACATCGTTGATTTTCGCGTATGTTTCAGTCTGGAAACCCTTGATGACCTCTAAAAATTCATGAAAATTCGGATGAGGCGAACGACTATCTTTTGCAGATTTTGAAGAAAAAGCCTCAATCCCATTATTAGTTCTCCAAACGCTGGCGTCGAGCGCGGCCCAAAGTGTTGTAGGGAAAGGAGTACTATCATCGATATAGTTTTCAGCTATGTAGTCAGCAAACAATGTTACTTGTGTGTGGACTCGCTGATTTTCTAATAATTGGACGAAAACATCTCCCACGTAATCGGCAGGGAGAAAGGTTAGCCCGAACATGTGGTGAAGCTATTTTCCAATGGCAGAATTTTTATCTTTGTATTCTCTAGTTAATCCTAGATTCTGAATTTTTCTCCACCAGGATTGTCCTAAATGGAATCTGCATCCCACAAACGTTCTCAATGGAAATTCGGTTAAAACCGCACGCACCGTGAATAGCGCGTTCAAAATCTGACACGATCTTTGTAGGCGAGAAGACACATCCTAATTGCTGGCATTTAGACTTTTCCGCAGAGAATACCAAAGAATACGAAGTTTCCTTCTTGTCGTGCAATAGACTGAACACCAAGGAAATATAGCGGCCATTGATATATGCCAGAATAGTAAACATTTGTAGAAAAAACTTCGCACAAAATTCAAATGTACCGTCCACCATCACAATTTCCACCGCGCACAGGAATTCTAAATTACTTTTACAGAAAAATATCACACCAACCTGGACATCACTAAACATCAGGAAATCTTCGTGCCTGGCGGTTTCGACCGAGATTAAACTGAGGTATTCATGAACTTCCTCTCGGGACTTTGGCAACTTTGGATAGCACTACAGTCTGGCTCGGTTCAAAGTCTTCCCTACTCTTGTCATATCGGATCTGCAGCCATTTCCCGCCGAATCATCTTTCTTGGCCTTTCGTTGTAATGTTCCTCGTTGGCTCTCTTCTTCACTGCGTTGTTAACTTTTTGGCGATTCGGTACCTGTTCATTATCGTGTTTATATTGATGATTTCCAATTTGTCGTGAAAATATGTCATCTGATCCAATGGTATAAACTTTGGCAGTGCAGCGATATTATTGAAATTTGTAATTTTCCAATAGGATCAAAGTTTTGCCTTTCTCGCTCAACATCCTCTGTAATAAGACCATGTTGACTTGAAAAAGTTTAAACGTAAACTAGTACATTTCAAAAATGCCCCTACGTTTTATGCTTTTATCTAACTTAGATTAACCCTAATTTAATGTAATAATATTTAAGAATTAATAATATTTGATAATTTAACCCCACTTACCTGCCGATTTGTCGATTACCGCACCTCCGATGAGAGGCAGGTCAAAATATTTACAACTTTTTAAAGGCCATTGGCGCACCGCAACTCGGTATCTACGGCAAAAACTGTTATGAAAATAAAAATTCTATACTCAACGGTATTATCTTCCGTCACAAAGATGTCTTGTCTTCATTTTTTAGTGTTCCGTACGGAACACTTATAAGATGGCTTGGGTGTCTGTCTGTCTGTCTGTCACACCCGATTTTCTTCGAACTATTTATCATAGAAAGTTGAAATTTGGTAATAATATAGGAATTAATGGCCTCATTAGAGCCGTGTAGTTTTGAAAGTTAAATTTTGACTTAAGGGGTTAGTTTAGGGGGGTGAAATCGGAAGTGAAGAAAAATTAATTTTCTTTACTAGGTCATCGAGTGTGGTGTCAAATGAATGCTTGTGAAAATACGAGTAAAACATATATGTATATATATATATATATATATATATATATATATATATATATATATATATATATATATATATATATATATATATATATATATATTTATTATGTAATACTTGCGCACACTTTCCTTTGTATTATTTTTAAAAAATCGCGAAAAATCGCTATCCCCTTACCTTAACTCGAAAAGTACTGATCAAAAAATGTTAATATTCTCCACGGGGTGTAGATTGAACAAAAATTATCACGAGTGCATTACCTTTAATGATTTATCTGGTATATAATAAAAAACAAAAATTTCAAGGTCATCAGTGAAGTCACTGATTATTTTATACCACCGTAACAAAAAAAGGAAAAGAAATCAACGTACGGAACACTAATTGTGCAAGTTCAACTTGCACTTTACCGATTATTTCATAGATGCAGTGATAACCTTTTTATCACTCTCCGTTGTTTTAGGGTTAAAATACCGTTTTCTTTTTTTGGTCTTGCTTTATTAACTTTTAAAGTTTGCCTTGTTATTCGAGATATTTTTGAACGATCCATCATGATGTGAGGAAGTAAAAATTAAAATATAAACAATAATTGCTACGACTGAATTGTTACGAGTGAACTGAACGACGTTACAGAACAAACTCCCGGTTTCAATTGTAGGACCTTAGAATAGCAGATGTGAAACCCTTGTCCCTTCTAAGAAGAACAATTGAGGAATCTCTTTGTATTATATTATAAAAGAAAAAGTTTAAAATACATTAAAATCGAGTTAAAGCCGGCGAAGACTGCTGGCTACTTATTCCGATAATTCTACCCAACGGCACTTCTATTAAACTGCTATAACTTCCTCAATTTTTAACCGATTCTTAAGAAACGTATAGAAAATATTAAGATATCATACAAAAAGAAAATGTAAAAATCCAAAAATCGAATTTTTTGATCCAGATGACTAGATATGTCCCCTTAACAAATATAAATAATGAATATCAGTTGTGTTATCTGTTATTTTCAGTGTTCTAGAAATCAGGAATTTGAAAATCGAAAACAATTAGTAGAGAGAACTGGGACTGATTAAGTGTTACTGCAATTTTTGTTTGTATAAAAAAAACAAACTAAATAAAATAGTAATTTAAATACGACGTTAATACCAAAATAAACAAAGTTATTCAAACAAAAAAATCAAAAAAATATAAAGGGTGACATTTTTTAAAAATTACTCATTCCTCGTCACACAGTAGGAAGGAGAGATTAATATTTTTTATTTACTATATTCGCGAAAAAATTACACTCCGAAATGTTGACCTCTCCTCACCTTTCAGGGTCCTTAGAACGAAAGAATACATAATGTTCAATTTCCGTGAGTTTGCCCGTTGACGCAATAATTTCCGAACGAAATAAGGTATCGGTATCAAATACAGTACACATATAACACTTGAGGAAAAAAATTTGGTTTTTAAACCATATCACTTTAGGAAAAGGGGATGAAAGTCTTTGTTTTTTTTTGGTTGAGATAATGAACACAATTTAAGTATATTTACTCGTATTTAAATTTATAAGGGCTGAAAGGACCGAGAAGGGGTACTAGAGGAAGTAACTTCGAATATATCATGTTATATGAGTTTTCGATGTCAACAAATATGATTTCATGTTATTTTTCATTATTCCCAACATAGATTGAAACGTTATGTAGAAGGAACTAAGACTTGCTTAATAGAGTGACCTAAAAAAATGCATACCATTCTTTTATTTTTTCTTTATTTTAACTTGGAAAAAATGAAATATGATTATTTTTAATCAAGCATATGAAAGAAGGGTTGAGGGGGGTGAGAGGTGTAGCTAGAATATATCGTTATATATGTTATTTTTAGTATTCTTAGAGTCGAAGAGTTTAAAAGTAATTCATTTTCAATCCGAACTGAAACAGTTAGTAGGAAGAACTAAACTGTGATCAAGTCTCCCCAAGAGGTTTCTTGGGTGAAATTGTGTTTTAAATGATATAATAATACGATATTAATCGTGGGTTGACCATACAAAATTTAGAGATGCTGAACACAATATACTCACTTATCGCATTAACAGGCGACGAGGCAGTATTAAAAAGCATTTTTATATATGTATATATATATATATATATATATATATATATATATATATATATATATATATATATATATATATATATATATGTATATATATATGTATATATATATATATATATATATATATATATATATATATATATATATATATATATATATATATACGAGGCTGGTTTGAAAAGTCCGTGCAAAAATAAAAACTACTTATGTGTTTGGGGTAAACCTTTTTTATTTTTCGACATAGTCTCCTTTTAGGCTTATACACTTCGTACAACGATGTTCTAGTTTGTTGATCCCTTCCAAATAATAGGATTTGTCCAAGTCTGCAAAATATCCATTAGTGTCTGCAATCACCTCCTCGTTTGAATAAAATCTTTGTCCCGCCAGCCATTTCTTCAAATTGGGGAACAAATAGTAGTCCGAGGGAGCCAAATCTGGAGAATAGGGGGGATGTGAAACGAGTTGGAATCCTATTTCCATTAATTTTGCGACCACAACTGCTGAGGTGTGTGCTGGTGCGTTGTCGTGATGGAAAAGGACTTTCTTGTGGGCCAATCGCGGGCGTTTTTCTTGCAGCTCGGTTTTCAAACGGTCCAATAACGATGAATAATATTCACCTGTAATAGTTTTACCCTTTTCCAGATAGTCGATGAGGATTATCCCTTGCGAATCCCAGTCGCCATAACCTTTCCGGCCGAAGGAACGGTCTTCGCCTTTTTTGGTGCAGATTCCCCCTTGGTAACCCATTGTTTAGATTGTTGTTTGGTCTCAGGAGTATAGTAATGTATCCATGTTTCATCCACAGTGACGAAACGACGCTTAAAGTCCTCCGGATTCTTCTGGAACAGCTGCAAACCATCCTTGCAACACTTCACACGATTCCGTTTTTGGTCAAGCGTGAGCAATCGCGGCACCCATCTTGCGGATAGCTTTCTCATGTCCAAATTTTTATGCAAAATATTATGTACCCGTTCGATCGAGATGCCCACGCACCTTAACTCTTGACCATAGCAAGGATTTGATCAATGATTTCTGGAGTCGTAACCTCCACAGGCCGTCCAGAACGTTCAGCGTCACTTGTGCCCATATGGCCAGTCCGAAAATTTTGAAACCACTTATAAACTGTTCTAATCGAAGGTGCAGAGTCACCATAATGTTTATCAAGCTTCCCCTGAGGCGTTTTGCCTTTCATAAAGTAATGTTTAATCACCACACGAAATTCTTTTTCGTCCATTTCTTGAAAATCACTCGACTTCCTTGATTCACACGAATGCCAAACACAAAGAAATAGACCAATATGGCTGAAACTTGGTGTGCGTTCATTCAAGAGATGCTACTAACTAAACATCACCTCGATACGCGCCGGTGGTGCCATCTCTCGGACTTTGCACGGACTTTTCAAACCAGCCTCGTATATATGTATATATGTGTCGATTTCCGAGGACAAACCCCACTAACTATTCACATAATGCAGTCACGGATGCCCGATATTGTCTTTGGATAGAATATGATAAAACGTATTTTAATGAAACTAGACACCAATTTTCGGTAGACTACCTATCCTACAGAAAAGGAATATTTTCTTTCGACTGAAAATGCACTATAGTTCAGCCGATACTAAAAAAAGGCAAAAATACTTTCTCAAACAACTATTGACCAGTCACACTGCTTTTAATAACATCGAAAGTCATAGAAAAGGCTATCAATCAGCATCTTCTAAAATATCTTGAAGGATTGAATATTATGAACGGTCATCAATATGGTTTTTGTAAGCAAAGATCAACAGGAGATCTTCAAACCTATGTAACACGTTTGAAAGAACGTAACTGAACACTTTGGCGAATCTCGAGCGGTTACACTTAATGTAGCCACGATGAATTATTGGCTTAGCTACGCTCTTACGCTACGCCACGCCTGAAAAGTTCTGTTTATGGCGTTTCCTCAGAGAGCGCTCTTTACGAGTCGCAGTGGATGGATTTCTTTCTAACACCTTTACTATCAACGCCGGTGTGCCCCAAAGCCCCATACTGTCTCCTACTCTCTTTCTCATGTACCTCAGCGATCTGCTGGAAAGGACCAATCCAAATCCAATCTACAGCTTTGCAGATGACAGTACGCTTGTTTCTTCAATCTCACTTTGAACTATCGAACATCGACTACTCATGCCAATATCCGCAGAGAGCAGGAAGTCGTTCAACTTAAGGCCTGGAAGAAATTCTATCTTAGGGTAACAGTAAGCAAGTAGAGTGTAACTCTACCAAAACTCAGGCGGCAGTTTTTTCTAAAAAAGTTAACGTTGCTAAACTCGACATAGTTATGTCAGGGCACTCCATTCCTCTAGCATCGTCACTCAGTCTGCTGGGCGTTAATTTGGGAGCAAATATTTGACATTAACTTGACACGAACACGTCTTTTTTATCGTTCACCTCCCCACCTGGGTAGGGATTTTATCCTTTTTTTCATATCCTAAGGATATCAGCGAGGAGGTTGTAGTACCCATACATACATTTTTGTATTTCACAGCACCTTTTAGACAACGCGGTAGTGATGCCACGGACGTTATGGCATTTCTGCAAACAACTACCACCTGTGTAAATGGCCAGGTCAGATATACTTAAATAAATTAATAAATGATTAACCGACTTGCCGAGATTGGCACCCGAGAGCTTCTGCACCACAAGCAAGTACTACACCACGGAGCCACGGGCCGCCAGAATTATGTTGCAAGCATAGCAAGGAGAGCTTCTCAAAAGCTAGGAATATTATTTCAAACCAGAAAGCTTTACACTCCACAACAACTCTTAATTCTGTACAAAGCTCAAATTCAACCAACGATGGAATACTGCTCCCATGTTTGGGGCTTTGCTCCCAAACACACACTTCTATTCAGAAGAAAGCTTTTCGCCTAATCGGAGACCCAGACCTGACCAGCAACCTTGATTACTCGAGATTCAAGAACGGTTGGCGTCTTGAGTCTATTCTAAAAGTATTTTCATAGAAAGTGTTCGATGGATGTATCCCACTTAATTCCTCTCAAGGCGGTGCATGCTAGGAATAAACGTCGCGTTAATTTAATAGTTCACATCCGTATGAAGTTCAGCTTGTCACTTCGCGTACAACCCTTTTTAAGCAGTCTTTTATTTGGAGAACCTCATCCTTTATGAAAGATTTGTCCAGGATACTTTTTCCGCACACGAATTGTTCTTGTAGCGCTTTAGCACTTAACATAACAAATATATATATATATATATATATATATATATATATATATATATATATATATATATATATATACATATATATATATATATATATATATATACATATATATATACATATATATATATACATATATATATACATATATATATATATATACATATATATATACATATATATATACATATACATATATATATATATATATATATATATATATATATATATATATATATATATATATATATATATATATATATATATATATATATATACACATATACATATACATATAAAGAGTCTTCCATTTGGGGCTTGAAAACTTTGAAATTTTACTCTGAACGCACCCTTAAGCCAATCACCGAACTGTCAACGTCAAAACATTCAGTAAAGTCAATATTTTCATCATGGTGAAGTACACGAACGAACAACGTTTATAAATAATTAAAATTTACTACCAAAATTTGGAGTCGGTGACTGCAACTTTAAGAGCGTTAACGCCAATTTTTGGTCGTAATTCTCGTCCCAGTAGACAAGCAATTCATAGTCTAGTGAAAAAATTTGAGTTAACATATTCGCTGCTGGATGTTCCCGTGCCAGTGAGACAACGGGTTGGTCGAAGTGGCCAGAATATTGCTGCCGTTCAAGCGTCCATCTCAAACGAACCAAAACAGTCGATTTCACGGCGTTCTCAAGAATTGGGCATCGCTCAGACCACACTATGGCGAATTTTGCGAAAGGATCTTGGCCTGCACCCTTATAAGTTAAAGTTAACTCAAGAACTAAATCCATTCGATCATATGAAGCGACGTACGTTCTCGAATTGGGCTCTAGAAATGTTGGAAGATGACCAATTTCATCGCAAAATCATCTTTAGTGATGAAGCGCATTTTTGGTTAAACGGCTTCGTCAACAAACAGAATATGCGTTATTGGTCGGGTGAAAACCCTCATGTGCTTGACGAAACATCACTTCATCCACAAAAAATTACTGTTTGGTGCGGTTTTCATGCCGGTGGTATTGGGCCGTTCTTTTTCGTTGATGAAAATAACCGTCACGTTACAGTCAATGGAGATCGCTACAGAGGCATGTTGCAACGTTATTTCTTTGATCAATTGCATGGGCTAGACATTAATGATATGTGGTTTCAACAAGACGGCGCCACAAGCCACACAGCGGGTGTAACAATCGACTTACTGCAATCTAAATTCGGTGAACGTGTTATATCGAGAAATGGTCCCGTAGAATGGCCGCCTAGATCGTGTGATTTAACACCTCTAGACTTCTTTTTTGGGGGTACGTTAAATCATTGGTCTATGCTAACAAGCCTACGTCGTTAGAGGAGCTCAGAGCCAATATTGAAAGAGAGATAGCGGCCGTTTCCGTCGAAATGTGTGGCCGAGTCATCGAAAATTGGGTTCAACGAATCGACCGCTGCAAACGTGCCCGTGGTGGACATATGAATGAAGTCGAATTCCATACATAAATGTTTTGATTGTACTTCAAGCCGTGTGTTCTAAAACTCAATCCAACATCAGAAAATCAATTATGGGTACTTTTACAAGCAAAATGGGTTAAATAACTCTGAAGAAACTACTGGGCAGAATGCCGAAACTCTGTAAAGCGGTAATTAAAAACAAAGGAGGTCACACAGATGAGAAAAATCCTAGAAAATCATGAATTTTTTCTGATTTTTTAGACTGTAAATAATGTGAAAATAAACAATATTTCATTAAAATGAAAAAAAAAAAATATATATTAGCTGGGTTTTTGTTGTTTTGGGACTGAAATAACTAGGTGGGCAAGTTATATATATATATATATATATATATATATATATATATATATATATATATATATATATATATATATATATATATATATATATATATATATTTATATTATTATATATATATATATATATATATATATATATATATATATATATATATATATATATATAATTTATTTATATATATATATATATATATATATATATATATATATTTATATATATATATATATATATATATATATTTACTTTTATTTATATATATATATATATATATATATATATATATATATATATATATATATATATATATATATATATATATATATATATATATATATATATATATATATATATATATATATATATATATTATAAGTAAATTGTTTGCCACAAGAGCATAGTCTGCTCCCACCACCCATTCCTACATACAATCAAAATTCCACTGGTATCATAAAAAAACGGGAATTATGTATTGTCTGTCAACTGGCGCCCTGAGTCATGCAATAAGGTTTTTTTTATATAGAAAGTTTATTGTAAGTAGAACTGTGCAGTCTGAGGTAAATAAACTTCCACGGTTTTGAAGCAGACATGGTATTATTAAATGTAAATAAATTTAAATAAATTATATATATATATATATATATATATATATATATATATATATATATATATATATATATATTTGTAAAGATTTACATGACATGAAATATTGAAAAATCATCTAATGGTCTGCTGAAGCTCGATTTTTTGCACTACTACGAGAAAGACTATTTTTTGAGTAAAAAATTTGACTGAAAAAGCACACAAAAAATGCTTATATTTTAAACAGGTGAAATATGAAGGAAGAAAAATACAAAAGTGCAATTATAAACACGTTTCTAGTAAGAATCGTAATGCTACTACCCTTTAATTAAATTTTTTAATAATTAAAAATGCATTTAAATTAGTAGTGTTGAGATTTTGACTAATATTAATACTACTAAAACATATTCTACATATATAGAATTGATGATAAAGAAAACAGAATAACAAAAGAAATATAGTGGCACCTGCCACGCAATAAAAGTGATCTTTACAGGAATCTGTAACATGTTCAAAACAGTCACAGATGCGTACTATCACTGATTCTGTTAATATCAACGTGGAAAAAATATTTCAGTCGGTGCCAGAGAATGAAAAGCAAATTATCAAAGTCAATGGCATCCCAATAAATGAATTCGTTACGTGTACGATACCACAATTTTATCTAACAACCTCGAAGATCTTCAGGCTATTCTAAATGAACTTAACACATGTGGTGAAGGATAAGGATTACGTATCGATATTTCCAACACAAAAATGATGGTAAGAGGTAAACAAATTAAATAAAAATTCATTTACGATTTTAAAAATCGTTTAGTGATATTCATTAAATTAAAAATTTTCACTGGTACAACATCTTAACCTAAAAATAATTATACAACATAAACGTACACTTACAGCAATAGAAAAAATAATATTTATAGCTAATTTCAAGCGGCGATGGGTATAATTAAAAAAGTAAACTTCTGATGCACCAACTGGGTAGTTGTAATATGTTACTATATTTTGAGTTGTAAAAGTCAACAAGTTAATTTAGGAAGAACTGTCTACTGCAGTTACTATCATCTTTGCAATTTTATGTCTATATTATAGGATTCAATATTTTAAGTATAACGAAAATTTGAATGATTTGAAAAAAAAACTTGGGTACGTTTATTAAACATATCAACCATACCTAGAACCGCTTAAAATCAACTGTTTTTGTTTCTAATTTGACTAGCATAAAGTACTGTAAGGTGGCATTCTGTCAAAGAAAAATGAACTGAGTAAATTTTTGTTGATTTCTTGATAAATAAGAGTCTGTCTAGGTTAGTTTAGATTAGTTCTTCTGTAACAAATAGACACTTGTTTTTTCTAACAATCAGACAAACGGTTTTATTCATCTTTTTGATATACATGTTGTCAAACTGTTTTATTCTTGTAGGACACATTTGATTTAAATTATACACTATGTCTTAAAGATGAAGGAATGTATTTGTAAAATTTGTATGTTTTTTTTGGAATTTTAATAATATGAACTTGTTCTTTTTTTTCAGAATCCAACACTATACAGGAAAAAATATATTACAAATAAAATATGTATAAAAGAGAGCATTTGCAATCGAGTTATTTTACTTATATCTTACCCATTAATTATTTATCTTACTTCTAAACTATATTTTATGATGCTAAGAGTGGAATCATTGCCAACAACTTCCTATGTAAATATTACATATCGAATATGGCATAATACATTATTTGGCAACAAAAGACTAGGATTCATTTTATACTAAGTTCAGCATGGGCGCTCCTTTTACCCTAAATTTTGAAAGGTACGTTTTGTTTTTTTACCTAGGGTAGAGATACTAAACATCTGCTAATTTACCTTGCCAATACAAATTACGTACGAGTAAATTCCATAACTAATATTAAAAAAAAATTACGCCGAATAGCAGTTACAATAGCCTACAAAGAGAAACCAGAAAAAGTGTGAATTTTAGCCCATTTTTACAACCTTCATAATTTGAAGACAAAAAAAGCAAACTTAACGTAAAAGGTCTTCAATTAAAAATCTAGAAAGGCATATTTTTTAATTTTTTTATTTAGGAAATGAATAAGAAAATAAATGAGATTTTTCCCCAAAATTAAAAGTTATTTTTTAGGTTAAAATAACACCAACATGAATTTCAACCTCCTTTTAGGGGGTAGTTATCGCTTAGCGATAAGTTTGGGAGACTTATAAGTCCAGCGCTATATCCTCAGTATTTTGATTATTTCTTTGTATTTTTTTCTAGTCGTGGGAGTTATGTTTGTGAGCATAGCGGGATCCCCTATTAATTGCTACCCTCTTTTAGAGGGTGGTTTTTGATTGACTATATGGTAAGAATATGTAAAGAATTAAAGTGGCCTATTTTCATAAATTACACATCATAAATATTTTTTTTTCTGTTAAAACTTATTTGTTTTCACCCTTTTAACCCTCAAAATAGTTACCCCTAAATAAAAAAATTGAAAAATATGTCCTTCTAGATTTTTAATTACCTTTAAGACCTTTTACGTTAAGTTTGCTTTTTTTGTCTCAAAGTTATGGAGGTTGCAAAAACGGGCTAATTTTTGCGGTCACTCTTTGTAGATTGTGAAAAGATGCTGCAAATGATCGGTAAATTTTTCATACTGTCCTACAAGGAAACTATCATAGGTCTTTTTTTTTTTAACCTATATTAGTTAAAAAAATAGATAATCTCATATTTCTCTATGAAGGTAAAGGAAGATAGGCAGTGCTGATTCAAATCAACGGCAGATAAATTGAAACTAAGCACTTCCAGATTTTTCTGGAATAGGTTGTTTTTCTGCAAATTGGATGCGTCTGTATGTCATATTTGTAGCTCTGCAAATTGTAGTTGCAGATGTACTGCAATCTTCCTTATACACAATCGCGCAGTCCACCGTGCGTCAGATTTTCAGAGTAAAAAAAGGTAAAAGAACGCCCATGACAAACTTCATTATAATGTACCATATGAGTGACAAGTTCAGGACAGGCAATCGATAATACACTGTTACTTTAAGAGTAAAGTTAGATTAATTCACTATCATGGACAAAAAACATACAATCAATTCAAAAAGATAAAATTTGACTTGTCCCCAAGAATTTAAGTACGATAGCATTTTTTAAATTACTGGTGGAGGAATTTTTACTAAAATAATAATCTAAACAGAGACTGCATGACCACCTGAAGGAACCCAGTTTCCCATTTTGAAAAACACGATTATGAGGTTTTCCACCTTGTTTAATAATGCTTTCGTATTATTGGTGGCCCAACCTGTAACGTCGCACTAATATGGCCCATTCTCAATATCTACAAATTAATACATATTTACACATCGATAATTTCCTGGAATAACGACATAACTTATTAGTGATTATCAGGAAAAGTACTTGAAAATTTTTCATTTGCCATATATCGATATTACAAACCAAACTTATTTGTTATTGGGATGTGCTCTTAAGAGGTTCTAACATCCGCTGAAATAAGATACTTCGCCAAATATCTACAACACAAAAGTTAATCAAATCATTTAAAATTGTGGTCTTGTGGAACGTCATTGATAAGAAGGAATCACCCGTGGCGAGAGAGGTACTTTAATACGATCGTGCCTCTAAACAGTCAATCGAGTGCTAGAAGGAAGGAATGCTCGAAGGGTAGCTGCGCATCTCCCCCACTATAACCTCTGTCACTTTCAACGTCATTACGCCATTTTGAGCTGAGTTGCAGGCACTTACACATGGCTGCTACGATTGATTCTCCCGCCAAGTGCGAGTTGCATAGTGTAATTCGGTTTCTTCAAGCAAATGCGGGGAATTTAAAGAAGGCCGAACTGATGTTCGTGGTGAAGGAGGACGAGACGCAAGTCTGTCGCAACAGAAGATATCGTTCAACGAATTGACCAAGCGGTTCGAAAAAGCGGAGATTTACCATAAGTGACTTGTATGTGAAATTTCCTGAAGGTTTCTATTTACACGATCGTAACAAAACATGTAGGCTACAAAAATCTCACTGACGGCAACATTCTAGGAAAAGGGGATTGAAAAGCTCGTCCACAGATACAAATGCCTCAATCGTCACGATGATTATTTCGAAAAGTAACCATGCTTATACATAACTTTTGATAATAAATTCATTTTGTTCTTTACACTTGTCTTTTTTATGGACCATCGGAGGTTGAAAAAAACAGCCCTCGTAGATTATTGACCTCTAAAAACCGCAATATCAGTAACTCTTTTTCTTTTACTTAAATAAAAATTCCTGAGACTGATGTATTCAATTAACCCTATTAAAATCGATCCAGAACACTACGTCAATTATTAACAGAAATAGATAAAATAATGACAGTAATATAGTAGTACAGAAGGATACTCCGAATACCATGGCTCGATCATGTCACCAACGAAGAAGTCATTCGCAGAATGGGATCTTAGCCATAGCTCCTCTATACTATCTAACAGAAGAAGCTCGAATATTTGGGACATATAATGAGAAACCCTGTAAAAAACCGTTTACTATAACCAAGTATCCAGGGCAAAGGTGACAGGCAGAAGGATTTCTTGACTGGCTAACCTAAGAAAATGGTTTGAAGTCAATTCTACAGAGCTTTTTAGAACAGCACCCAATAAAGTCCGCATCGCCATGATGAACCAACATCTGGACCGGATAGGGCAAAGAAGAAGAAGAAGGAGGACATCCGGATCGATAAGGTCTTTGCCAATTAAATATGACAATGATGTTGTAGTATCCAAATGCAAACGGCATTCAATAACGGGTCATATTTATATCGGTCAGGCTAAGTTCAACTGTATACAATTTTAAGGCAACTTTTTTGTTAACAGTTTCTTAAAAACTTTGATATAGGCTACACTGTACGAAGTAAAAATGGAACACCAACTTCAGAAACACTCACATTATTATGATTTACACGATAATAGCCTCTTAAGCAAGCAAAAATTAAAAAAAAAATAAAAATTTAACTTGTTAGGCATATAAATATCCACAAAATTTAAAAATTATTATAAACTATCCATAGTTGTATCGTTACTCCAGAGATCTATCCATCTGTCTTATATGCTTTGAGTGACTGAACAATTAAAAATATTTTTAAGCTTAAAACTACGAAGTATAAACAAAGATTCTCTATTTTGTACGGAAACATAAAAACACCAAAACGATCTACTGGTTATTTAACTAATTTTACACCAGTTTTATATCTTAAAATTAACCCCGTAAAAATTTGGCTAATTTTATAGCTATTTTAAGAGGGAAAATCAAGATTAGGAGTTATACCATGAATAATATACGGAGATTTTGCGAGATTCAAAATTCTTATAATCGAAGATTTTCGAAAAAACTGAAGTTAGACATGAAAAACTTTGCTGAATTATGTTTCTGAAGCCATTTTAATTACCCCTTAAACCCTTGCAGTTAATAAAAGTTTCAAAAATATCATCATATAAAAGCGAACACCATTTATCTTTACTTATTGCAAACATTGTTTATATTTATTTAGCTACTTATTGTTATAGAATAAAGAATAGAAGCATTATTTATAAAACAACTTTATAAGTGGTAACAGGGAAAAAATTAAATTAAATGAGTATTGTTAAAACAAAGTTTGCAATCTATCACTGCTACTCTAATCTTGACTACAATGTATTCACTTTCCAAATTTAAAAGATACTTTTTCTGTATCTATTGTATTGCCAATAGACATGAGCTAAAATTCTAAATAGTCCCATAGGGTCGCAATTTCTAGATTTCTAGAGTATAATTGAATATTGTGCTAACCTGTACTAATAAGTAAAAAATTCAAACTCATTATGGCTTTACACTGTCATCTTAGAATAAAATATACTTTAAAAAATTGTAAATGGTATCATATAGTCAATAAATTCATATTTTCATAAAATAGATTATTGGACACTGGACCATAATGACAGGACTACACCATGCACAAGTAGACTCCCATTATACAAACATATCACACATCATTTGTGAAAGCATACGGAAGCACACTTAAGTTTCCAGTTAACAAAAGAATAAGGCAAGGTGACGCACTATCACCAAAACTATTCACCATTCGGGAGGAAATATTTAGAGAACTTAACTGGTAGGACAAAAGAATCAACATATGCGGAGAACGTCTAAACAACCTGAGATTTGCCAATGTCATCGTCCTGTTTGCCAGAGAAGATAGAAGACCTAAAAACCATAATAACAGAACTAGAAAACAAATCAAGAGCAGTGGGTCTAAAAATAAACTTAAGTAAAACAAAGTCAATGTGCCCAGGAAACCCACAAATAATATTAAGAGAAACACCAATAGAGAACGTTAGTACATACATATATCTTGGACAAATAATAACACTGGGTAAAGAAAGCAAAGAAACAGAGATAGAATGCAGAAGATGACTGACGTGGCAAGTTTTAGAAAATTATCACATATATTAAAAAACAAGAAGATTTATGGGCTATAGTGTTTAATCAATGTATCATTCACACACATGGACTCTCACGAAACAAATAATAACAAAATTACGCGTCCCACAAAGAGCAATGGAGAGATCAATGTTGGGAATTACATTAAGATATATGAAGCGAAAGGAATGGATACGACAAAGAACAAAAAAACCGTGATAGAAACGGTGAGACAGCTAAAGTGGAACTACGCCGGACACGTTGCACAAAAAAGATGGGACATTAAGAGGACTACCGTGGCTGAGGATAGCTCAAGATAGAGACCGATAGAGATGATTAAGGGAGGCCTATATACAACAATGGGTCCAGGAAAGCTAGAGAAAGAGAGACAGAGTAAAAAAAATATCTTACTTTAGTCATATAATTTTTGTCAAATAAAATCAATAAATTTTACTTATTAGTTCTGAAAGCATGAGCTACTTTTTAGATCACAACTCCTATATACGAGTAAGTATTAATATTTATATTTCATTTAAAAAAAAATGAATAATATTCCTTTTAACGAGATTCCTTTTTATCTGTCGTCGCTGTGGGCAATTCTATCTGGTATGATATTCCGTAGGGTCGTAAATGATATATAAGATATTCCAATACATACATTTGATTTGGTGATACATAGTGGAATGATACGGCATTATCAGAACAACATTCCATGCCCTAAAATTAATTTCAAAAAAATAAGTAAAAAATGCATCTTTCTGATGAAAACATTTTGGTCAAATTTTTCAATCCTAATTATCACTGCAATATTTTAGAAAAAAGCTGCATTTAACTGTTTTATTTTTACTTAGACAGAATTTTATTTTTAAAAGTTCAAAATCTGAAATAAAATATTTTTGCATTTCTCTATGGTTCAGATCACGAAAAACAGACTCTCTTATTTCTGTCGGTCTGTCTATCCATCAGTCTGTTGGTGCGATAACTTTCAAACAAAATAAGATAATGAGTTGAATTTAGTACATATAATACTTGAAGTAGGAATGGAATAATATTGCTTTTCAGGAAAGGTGAAAGTGATGACAATTTTTCCTTGTTTTTGGTTTATACAGTGAACATATTTTAAGTAAAATTACTTATAGAGAAACACATACGGATTTAAATGAGTGGCTTCAAATATATCATTGTATGTTTATGTTTTTACATTATTTCTAATCTGAATAATAATATGTAAAAGGATGTGATTACTGCCACTTATTATATAAATTTATACTAATGCCCAAAAAAATTTGAACGCGTCTTGTATGGGCAGGGATAGTGCGGTAACAGGGCTTCACCGACACCCGTGTCCTAAAACGTACTTACTCGTTTGTAAAATACCCTGCCAGAGGCTATCTACGCCATCTAACGTTACTATTTTTAAAGGTAAAATTTCTTGGATTTTACGATTCAGTATCTGGAAACATAAAATTTTCTTTCTTATCGCAGGTAGAGAATAATCTCAGAATTCTGTTTTTCTCACTAAGGAAAATATAGTATTAGCGTAGCAATTCACACTCGGCGATATTTACATTTTACGTTTCAGAGTTACCAGATCACGAAAAACAGTTTCCGTCAGGCTGTTTATCTATTAACACGATAACTATCCAACGAAATGAGACTTTGGAAATTAATAAACATATAATACTTAAAGTTGGAAAAAACCTACATTAGCGATACCGGGCATCGCCCATCTCAGCCCAAGGAACCAGGTAGGCTGCATAAAAATAGCTCAACTTGCCCGGTTTTGGAATAGACCATCTCGGCCCGGACTGTGATTAATTTTTAATTTGCCAAATTAATGAGTCAGAAAGAGAGAAGCAAGTTTTTCACAGAAAACAAATGATAAATGATAATAAAAAAATTTTAACTTATATTTTATTAAAACGGGTAAATTTTAGTATCTCCTTACTTTTATATCTTCTTATTTTATCCCCAATAAACACTTGTTTTTTCTTATTAGTTAAATTTTTAGATTTATATGTTTTACACCAAAAGTATTGCACTTAACATTCGTTTTTACTTATACATTTAAAACTTCTTTATTAAAAATAAATATAGAAGGATGTGTCTGATACATTGCATTATTAAAATGTGCATGAAATGATTCACAAGCGTTCGTGGTTTTATTTAGTTGTGCAGATGCACTTGCCCAAATGTGTGGTGGTGGAAAATTGTTACATAATTCTAATATCTTAAACAAGCATGTCCTATATTTTTTAATAAACAGAAAAGTAAAAGAATATAGAATCCGTTAAAAAATCTATGTAAGGTGAAAAACTTGCACAGTAAGAAAAAGTTCCATCCTAATAAAGAGTTTCCGACTTACACAAATAACCTAAATTAGTATTGCATGAAAATATCACTAAATTAATAGTTTCATCGTTACCTAATAAAAAGCCTTCACCTTTATTTCTTTTTAGATCCCTTGCATCCAAGGCTCTAGGTACTTCCATAATCGACTCTGGTATCGCTGGTAGTGTTTTTCGCCAAGCATAGTAGAGATATTTTTCCTCACACATTCCAAGTCCCTTACGGTGAGAGCATTGGTATGGGTTTCTTCCGTCAATGCTTTTCGCATTATTTTTGCTGATTTTTCTGTCACATTACTTTTTGCTTTCCTTTTGGCAGATGTAGTCATTATTTGCCTTTGCAAGATATTTTCTGACTCCGGTTCGTGCGAATGGTTTTGATTTAAAGAAGATAGAACTCGATCAGATGAATTGAGAATGGTTTTCAAATAAGCATTACACCCATCTTTAATGCACCTCCACTTCGTTTCTCCCGAAGATAATTTCCGATTATGCTCTTTAAATTTAAATTGATTTAATTCTAGTAATATTTTACCTCGTTAGCTAGTAATTTCACATAATTCAGCAGAACAACTCGAAGCCATTTTTCTGGGATATAATGCATGTTAGATGATCACTGCTTAGATGTTATAATATAACTAAATTTCTTAAATAATACCCGAACAAATACTCAATTACTAATCACTACCTACAAATCATTTTATTACTTAATTACTTCATTATTTTATTACTTGGAGCCGAGATGGGCACTTTTACAAACTCATTATAAACTGTTTTACCTGATGGATCCTTTTTTGGGGCCGAGATGGACGATGCCCACGATACCACTTGAAAAGATAGGGCTCAAAACGATGGAAGTCCGTAAATTTCTTATAGATTTAGTAGTATTAGAATTTTTCCTAGTTTTTAAGTATAATTATTTATAGTGTAACATTTAAGCAGTTAAAGGGGGGAGAAGAGAGTAAGATAAGGTTGCTTAGAATACATCACGTTATGTGGCATTTTAGGGTTCTTCGAGTGGGAGAATCTAAAATTATATTATTTTTTTATTATTCCTTATTTTAACAGCAGCCCTTTCTCTGTTCACCCTTTTTTGTGATAAATGTCTCCACCGTACAATATGGTACGTAGTGGGGGACGTACTAAGTAAATAATTTTACCATTTTTTTTCCAAATGTTCGTGAGATATTATAAAGTATCTTTAAAAAAAAACAGAATTAGTGCAAAAAAAAAACAAAACTAGTTTATAGAGAAGCAAATTATTTGTAAATTAGAAACAAAACACAAAATCAATGTGGAAAAAACCAAGCAATGTAAAGAAACAAAATTAATATATGTACAGGGTGAGTCAACGATATAGTAAAGTTCATTATCTCATTTGTTTCGGGAATGACGAAAAAAAATGTTAAATACAATAGTTTTAGGGAATGTTAAGGTACAGAGTTTAAAATTATTTTTGAGTATACAGGGCACTTCAAAAAAGTGTGGCCGATATAACATGTTTTTTTTTTAAATGGAACATTCTATTTTCTAATTTATTTTTAAATTCTGCGTAAAATTTTTTTGTTAATAATGTCATATACCTAAACCTAGTAGTTTTTCTAATATTTCAATTTTTTTAAAAAAATACTAGTTTTCAGTTTTGTATAAAATTGCCAGTAGCACCATTGTTTCTGAAGGTGGAATACTCATAATTGGTACGAGCGTTCTATAGAGATGAAAAAAAGATACAGTAATACCCCGCTTAGCGCGACCCCGTTACGCGCGGTTTCACTATAACGCGAATTTCAAATTTCGCGCTCATGTAGTCATTAACTTCTCTATGGTCGCGGGGGGATCCCCGCTTTCTCTGAATATTCTCTTTGAAGAATTGGGAATTCCCTGTCCTTCGACTTTGTTCTATGGGGATTTCCTCGTTCGTTTCGTGTGTTCATTTGTTCCGTAATGTTAGTTCGGTCGGCTGGCAGTTTTGTTTTAATATTTATTGGAGATACATACATACATAATTTAACCCTACGTTAAAAATGCCGCCTGTAAAGAAAAAAGAGCGTAAAAGCGTCACTTTGGAATTGAAGATGAAAGTGTTAAGAAGAATGGAAAATGGAGGCAAAGCAACAATTGTTGGGAGAGATTTTGGACTCTCAGAATCGACTGTGAGAACGATTTATAAAAATCGGGAAAAAATTAAAATCTCCAGCGAAGGTTCAACACCTATAAGTGCAACAAAACTTTCTCGTTCGAGATCATCTATCTTAGAAAGAATGGAGAAATTACTGTCAGTCTGGATCGAAGATTTGAATAAGAAGAACACACCACTAAGTCAAGATCTCATATGCACAAAAGCAAAATCTTTGTATGAGATGCTGAAAACAAAAGAAGGAGAAGGGAGTGCCACTCCGACTTTTGCTGCCAGCAGAGGCTGGTTCCATCGGTTCAAGCAGCGTTCTAATCTTCACAATATCCACATAACAGGCGAGGCGGCCAGCGCGGACATTCAAGCTGCAGCTGAGTTTCCAGACAAGTTTCAAGACTTCGTTAGACGAGAGAAAATTCCTGCTTGTCTCATCTTCAATGTTGATGAGACCGCACTTTACTGGAAAAAAAATGCCATCTCGAACATTCATTTCTAAGGAAGAACGTCAAGCCAGTGGTTTCAAAGCTGCGAAAGATCGACTAACACTTCTGCTGGGTGGTAATGCCACTGGTGATTTCAAACTGAAACCTTTACTAGTGTACCATTCAGAAACACCCCGTGCAATGCGAGGCACAGACAAGACAAGTCTACCAGTTGTGTGGCGATCAAACAGAAAGGCGTGGGTTACAGGGGAAATTTTTCAAGAATGGTATTCTAATAGTTTTTGCCCATCAGTCAAATCATACTGTGACAGAAATGGGCTTGAACCTAAAGTTATATTACTCTTAGACAATGCCCCAGGACATCCAACCTCACTTGATACGCCCAGAGACTTAAAAGTGTACGTAAAGTTCCTTCCACCAAACACTACGTCAATATTACAACCTATGGACCAGGGAGCAATAGCAAACTTCAAAGCTTATTACCATCGCCGCACTTTTAGCCAACTAATTCATGAAACTGACGGGGAAGGAAGACAGTCTATGCGAGAGTGGTGGAAGTCATACAACATTATGAAGTCTATTCACAACATAGAAGAGGCTTGGAAGGAAGTTAAAATGAGTTGTATGAATGGGGTGTGGCGTAATCTTTGGCCAGATGTAGTGGAAGCACCTAGAAGAATTGTCCAGATGCAGAGACAAGTGCTTGAAGACATTGCTGCAATGATTGAGGGGTCTGAACTTGAAGATGTCACGGTAGAAGATCTCGTAGAACTTGTAGCAACGCACGACGATCCTATTAGCAATGAAGATCTGATCGAGTTACAGAATAATCCTATCTACGATGAGGAAGAACAAGTAGAAGAGAAAGTTTTATCTTCAGGGGAAATACAAAATGCACTTTCAAAAATTTATTCAGGTTTGGACATATTGCAGAGTATAGACAATAATGATGACCGTGTCTTGACCGTGTGTCAAACAATTAAAAACAGTGTTGGGTGTTATGAACGTATTTTACAAGAACGTAAACAAAACGTTACCCAAAAGACAATAGATGTATTTTTCCGTAAAAAATAAGAGTATGTATTGCATAAAGTGTTCTTAGAATTAAAGTGATTGATTAAAATGATTTGTATTTTTTTGTATTAAATTTTGACTATGTTTAATCATAAACCTCGATATACGCGAATTTCAGTTAACGCGATTTTTTTCGGAACGTATCCCTCGCGTAAAGCGGGGTATTACTGTATATGTAAAGAAATTTGAGTTAGATGCTACAGGGTGTTCAAAATAAATTTATGCATTTCGACTATTTTAAATTCAAAAATCTTAAATTTTTTAAACGGCACACCCTGTATATTTTTTTTATTTTTGATAGATTTTACAAAACCCCCCAACTTTTATTAAGTATGTCATATACCTATTTCTAATTTTTACCCTTGTTTTTAATACATTTACGCTATAACATCATAGTTGCCAAGACAAAACAAAAATGTGGGCATTATCAAATTTTGACATGTCTATTAAGCAAGTAAAAATAGTTTAATTTGTTGTAGTAAGTGGCGTATAAAGGTAATAGTTATGGATTTTCCTCAAAATGAATTAATTGACATGGTTTATATACTGGGCGAGGAAGGAAAAAATTGTCTTTTGGCAGTAAGGCTTTACGGAGTAAAGTACCCTAATAGACGTATACCATCTAGAAAATCTTTTCAGTGCTTAATGGAACAGTTTGATGGTAGTGGTAGCGTTGAGTATACGAAATGGAAAGTAGTAAACCAAAATGCTACCAAAGAGGGAAAAGAAATGGAGATTTTACTTCATGTTGAACCCTTGATCACGTGACTTAACACCTTTAGACTTCTTTTTATGGGGCTACATTAAAGATCGTGTTTATGTGAATCCCCCTACAACATCAGTAGATATGGAAAATAGGATACGGGATGCATGCAGGACAATAACGCCCTTTATGCTGAGGAAAGTGAAGGAAAATATAGTATATGTGTATTCAAGTAGCATATTTCCCAACATTTATTACGTCATAATAATTAATCATTGATAAGTTAAACTATTATTAACTATTTGTTTATGTTTTCACAATAGCGTAAGTGTATTAAAAACAAGGGTAAAAACTGAAAAATTCAAAATAAATTGAAAACTATTAGAAATAGGTATATGACGTACTTAAATTAAATTGTAAAATCTATCAGAAAAAATAATAATATACAGGGTGTGCCATTTAAAAAATTTGAGATTTTTTTAAATAGTCGAAATGTATAAATTTATTTTGAACACACTGTAGCATCTAACTCAAATTTCTTTACATATACCTTTTTTTTAATCTCTATAGAACGCTCGTACCAATTATGAGTATTCCACCTGAAACAATGGCGCTAC
Organism: Pachyrhynchus sulphureomaculatus; assembly: GCA_019049505.1. Classification (NCBI taxonomy): domain Eukaryota; kingdom Metazoa; phylum Arthropoda; class Insecta; order Coleoptera; family Curculionidae; genus Pachyrhynchus; species Pachyrhynchus sulphureomaculatus. Next base: position 94,487,015 of record CM032455.1, read on the forward strand.
TGGCAATTTTTTACAAAACTAAAAACTAGTATTTAAAAAAAAAAAAAATGAAATATTAGAAAAACTAGGTTTAGGTATATAACATTATTAATAAAAAAAGTTATTAAATTGTACGCAGAATTTAAAAATAAATTAGAAAATGGGATGCTCCATTTAAAAAAAAAATGTTATATCGGCCACACTTTTTTGAAGTGCCCTGTATACTCAAAAATAATTTTAAACTCTGCACCTTAACATTCCCTAAAACTATTGTATTTAAAATTTTTTCGTCATTCCCGAAACAAATGAGATAATGAACTTTATCATTAACTCATCCTGTACATACAGTTGCAGTCAAAATAATCATATTCGTGTTCAGAATCTGACTAGGAACAATTACGATTATTTCGACCACCCGTATTAAAAGAGCTTAAAAAATAGAGGACACGGCACTGTAACTTACAGTTCCTCATTAACTTCTGCGATAAACTTGAATTTATTAGATTACAAAATTGTAACTTTCTTAGGCTAATGGTGTGCAGCTTATTCAACAATAAGTTACCTCTTTTGTAATATAATCCTGAGCATAAGAGGAATCCTAAAAAAATAACGGCGTGGAAACAACTTATAGGTTGGGTCCAACTAGCAAAATATGTTTTTCAAGCCTATGTTGCTAGTTTTGGTTTTAATAAGTTTATAGTTAACAAACTAGAACCATATTCGTAAATTAGGAGGCAAATGCGCATCTAAAACGAAGTCACGGTATGAAGTGAAGTTTGTCTCGAAAGTTCTTGATAAACCACAAATGGATGGAATTATGAACACTGAAATATCTGAGGTAAAAATGATAACAAATGACCCAACAAAAATCGATACAGTGAAAGATGGGGATAGGGATATAGTTGACTTTTCAAACTTTGAAAGTTTTAAAAAGCTCATAATGATATGAATAAAAATATTGAGACACAAAACTGACAGAGTAAAAGTTAAAAGAAAATAAGGAGGTTAGTGATAAAACTCAGGGTTGATTTCCCAAAAGAACAGAAAAAATCAAAACTATAAAAGAAGCTTCAAACAACAATTTATTTGTGAATATCACAAAAAACAGTGAAAAAACTGAAATCTAGAATTCAAATACCAAACGAATGTAGGTAATTAATTATTGAAAGAGATAGGATCTTTACATGAAAAGATAAGAACATACAAAGGGAAATTTACTACTAAAATTACAACAAATATTGAAAAAATCGAGAAGGTCTTCACCCAGTTAGAAAGTTGTGAGAATGATTTTAAAGCGAGTATAGATGACAAATTACTCAAAGAAAAAGTTGTTCTATTGGAAAAGTCAGATTAAATATATAATTAATAAATAAATTTCACAGAAATGAAGGAGGAATTAAAAATATCAGTAAGGATATAAACACTCTTAAATTTCTTTATGAAGAGTCAAAGTCAAAAATTATAACGAATATATTAGAAATAAAAAATGTGAATGTGAATGAGGATGGTTCAAAGGGGGGCTAAGGTATATAGAAAAGAATTTAATGATGCAATGAAATTTGTAAGAAAGGAATGAAATTCTACAGTAAAGAGTGCTGTTGATGCAAATAATTTAGCAAAGGACTATTTAGAGACTAAAATTAACGTAAAGTCGCAGAAATTCAAAACAACAGCAAAGTCAATTGAAAAATATTTAAGAGATTAAAAATAAGATTGATCGACTGATAAAATGAATTAATATACGTTCGATTGCTATTTGAGTAAGATATCCACGAATAACCATTAGTAAGAAAATGTAAACAGGAACGAAAATATAAAGGAAACTGTTGAAAAATTGTAACTTTCTTAGGCTAATGGTGTGCAGCTTATTCAACAATTGTAATATAATCCAGGGCATAAGAGGAATCCTAAAAAAGAATGGTTTGGAAATAACTTATACGGTGGGGCAAAATATGTTTTCAAGCCTATGTTGCTAGTACCATAGTAGTGAACTAAGAAGCAATGCCGCAAATACAACGAAGTCACAGTGAAAGGCTTAAAAATAAGTAAAAGTCAAGAAAACAATTTTATTGAAGTATGAAGTGCAGTTTATGTCTCAAAAGTTATAGATTCACTACACATGGATACAGGTATGAAAAATGAACTGAAATTTAAAATTGTATATGTCCAAAACTTTGGTTACAATAAATATCTAAACGTCAACGAAGAGCTTTAAAAGTTTGAGTTATGAGGGCTACCTTTTAAGTTTTTACAAAAACAATGAAAAAAAAAATTTTTTTGGTACTATTTGTTTTATTGTTTCTTAAAATATTCGCCTTTAAGATTTATACACTTTTGCATGCGTTCGAACCAATTCTCAAAAAAAAATTTCCACTCTGAAGTTGGACCCCAGAAACATGGTTTTGGAAGGACTCAATAGCTTTTTGAGGTGATGAAAATCACTGTCCACGCATTTTTTTTACATTCGGGAACAAAAAGAAGTCATTAGGTGATAAATCAGGTGAATACGGGTAACGAGACATTAATTCGATTATTTTCTCCGTCAAATAATCAATTGTTTGACGTGCTGTGCGAGAGCTGGCATTGACATGATGAAGAATGATGCGACGTGTTCGGTTGTTTTTTCTAATTTCATCGATGACTTCTAGTAAACAAATTGTTATATGTCCAGTATAACCAAAGAAACAAGCGATCATTTTCTTGAAAATGCTTCGCAAACGAATCACTTTGGTTGGATTCGATTCATTTTGGAACACCCAAACAGTTGATTGTTGCTGAGTTTCCGGCTCATACGAATATATCCAAGTGTCGTCTCCTGTTACAATGTGGTATACGGATTTTGCATGTCCTCCGTCGAATTTCTTAATTTTACACTTTTTAAAATAAAATACAGTATAACTGTTTCACGGAATTTATTCAAATCACTCTGACACGTGTTTTGATCTCGCGACCATTTTCGAAGAGGTTTACAATAATACTAAACCTATGTTCTAAAAGATATTACATTTGGATGGTTAATTGGTACGAAATTTAAATTACGAGGTAATAAAATTGGGTTCATTACAGGTAGTCTGTCTCAACAAGGCGTCTAATATGAGGGTATTTCCAAATTCTATTTGCATGTTTGTTATTTTTATATTATTTTTAATGGCTTTTTTATGCTAAGAATTTCTAAATAATCCATATTTTTTGTATTTGAGCACTTTATAGCAACTTTACCCCCTCGTTATTAAAAAGGTGATATGCAGTGTTCAGCAAAGCCTGTTAATTTTTGTTTAATTAAAATAGAGTGTCTTGGTTGTTTTAATCTTTGTTGTAGGCTCCGTCCCACATAGACAGCGTCACAGTCATCACAATTAAGTTCATATATACCCGATTTTCTATATTTGTTAGATTTCTCTTTGTTATTACCTAGATAACGGGCTATATTGTTTTTATTAACACTTACACATACAGTTTATTTCTAACTTATTAAAGTTATTGTTGATTTTGTTACTAATACCACCGACATAGTTGACAGCAAACAATTTTTTGTTTTCGTGTTTTACGTCTCGTGCGTAAAATTGTTTAAGTATATTTTTATGTTTTTTTCCAGTTTATCTATAATAATTGGATTTTTGAGCATTTCCTGCGCCAATTGACACAAGCCTATTTTTGACTTTCGGTCAAATTATTCGGAATCCATCGGGAACATATCTTTTTCACAGCTAAATTTTTATACAACATCGAATGTACTGTGCGGTCTTCGATGTGCCTAAGGATGTCTCTATCTCACGGTAAGTCACATGACGATCCACTTCAATTATGTTGCGATGTTTTTTGGAATAATAACCGATTTTGGTTGACCTTCACGAAATTCTGCAAACCAATTGTAAACAGTCTTTTGTGATGGTAATTCATTACCAAAAGTTGAACTAAGCGATTCGAGGCATTGTTGTTCAGTTTGGCCTTTAGTAATATCGTAAAAAATCATCCAACGAAAACCGTCACGTAAAATTTCCATTTGTTTACAAAACTATTTTTTTTAAATGCTCACTGTAAACAAACTGCTCCGCTAATTTCTGAGCTGCCACTATTTTAACAATAACAAATGTCAAATTTTACAACCATGATACTGTCACATCTCAATAGCGTCATCTAGTGGTCGTTTGTAAAAACTTAAAAAGCGGCTCTCGTATATTGCAAACTTAAATTGTTCTTTGCAAACCAATTTATTTTATCAGCCAAATTTATCATAAACAATATGTCCTTTTAGAGGAGCGCTATAGCGTCCGTATCGACCACGGTTGAGAAGCATCATATATTATGTAAATCATCTTAGATAAGCTCTTTTTTTTTATGGGTCTAGCACACGTGCTACAGGGAAGTCCCTAAAGCGCTACAGGAGCGACACGTGTGCGAGGAGGGAAAGCGATTCACGTTGTTCTTGAATCGCTGTAGATTGTACTCGGTGGGAAACACAGTCCTGGGCAAATTATTCCAAAGGAATGATGTTCTCCATATAAAAGACTGCTTGAAAAGCGTTGTACGAGGAGTAACAAGCTGAACCTCATACGGATGTGAAGAATTAGCGCGACGTGTACTTCTAACATGCACCGCTCTGGTAGGAATTAAGCGGGCCACATCCTTCGAACACTTTCCATGAAAGTACTTGTAGAATAGGCTCAAGTCGCCAACCGTTCTTCGATGTTCCAGCGAATCAAGGCCCTCGGTCAGTTCCGGGTCTCCAATCAGACGTACAGCTCTTCTCTGAATAGAATCCAACAAATGCAGTGTATGTTGGGGAGCGGAGCTCCAAACATGGGAGCAGTATTCCATAGTTGGTCGAATTTGAGCTTTGTAAAGAATTAATAGTTGTTGTGGAGTGTAAAGCTTTCTGGTTCGAAATAATATTACCAACTTTTGAGAAGCTCTCCTTGCTATGCCTGCAATATGTTCATGCCAGGACATATTTGCTCCCAAATTAACGCCCAACAAATTGAGTGACGATGTTAAAGGAATGGAGTGCCCCGACATAACTATGTCGGGTTCAGCAACGTTAACTGGCTGAACTGTAGCACATTTCCAGCAGGAAGGAAATATTCCCTTTCTGTAGGATAGGTTGAAAAGCCTACAGAAAACTGGTGTTAGTTCCCTCGCACAGATTTTAAGAACTATGGCAGGTATTCCGTCAGCGCCAGAAGCCTTTTTGGTGTCTAGCTTCATCAGAATACGCTTTATGATACGCTGTCTGAAGACAACATCGGGCATCCTTGACTGCACTATGGGAATAGTAGGTGGTGTTTTTCCTTGGAAATCGACAGTAGAATGTGAAGCAAAGAGTTCAGCCAACAAGTTCGCTTTCTCAACAGGTGTCGTTGCAATAGAATTATCCGGCCGTGTGAGTGGTGGTATGGTGGATTTGGTGAAATTTTGACTAACTGCCTTAGCGACCGACCAAAAAGACCTTGAATTGCCGGGACAGGCGAGAAGTCTGTTTCTAATCCGTTGATTGTGTACCTCCTTGGTTTTGTCGATAATTTCTTTGCATCTGTTCCTGGCACGAACGAATGTGTTACGATTTATGGTGTTAGGATTTTCGCGCCATTGTCGGTATGCAAGATGTTTAGAAGCAATAGCTTCTTTGCATTTTCGGTCAAACCAAGGCTTGCCGTTGGAAGGGCGTTTCTTCGAAAAAGAGATGTAAGCCGCCATACCGGCCAAAATAACATCGGAAACCTCCCTGGCGCAGTCAGATGGGTCGTCGGATCGAAAGCAAACGTCTAACCAAGGGAAAGTTCGAAAATATTCCATGAGATCTTTCCATTTAGCAGACTTGTAGTGCCAAATCTTGCGCGGTTTAGGCGCCTCTCTGTCATTGATTGGTAGAATACTCAATGTCGAAAGTAGTTTATGGTCGGAAGAACCTAACGGCGGATTTACGCTGACTGTGTAAATCTCCGGATTGGTGGTTAAAAAGAGATCAAGAAGACTGGCAAACTCTCCGTCTCGATCAGGGATCCGTGTTAGTTCGTCAATAAGCTGAGTTAAGCCACAACTGATTGTAAATGATTCGGCTTCACGACCTTGTTCGTCGGTAGTATTTGAATATTTAAGCCAGTTGATGTTGTGGACATTAAAGTCGCCCAGGATGGCAATTTCGGAATTTGGATAGTTAATTTGTAAATGATCGATGGTGTCTGCAAGGGAAGCGAAAAGTGTTCTAAAGTTAGTATCACTTGGTGGTCGATAGAGGATACAGATGAACCTTGTGATTGGTTGAGTCGTTATTTTTAACCACATAACATCAAAGTTTGGGGGCTCCAGAGCCTCTTCTCGTTGGCAAGAGAGGTCGCTTCTGACATAAAGACAGATTCCAAAGTTACGCCTAAATCGGGAATAGAAGTCGTACTCAGGATAAAGATAGTTTACTGTACTGGTCGATGAACTGACCTTAGTTTCACAGAGAGCGAGTACATGAGGTTTATTTGATTGCAGGTGTTGGTGCACTGAATTTATGTTCGTGTTTAAACCTCGTATGTTGCAAAAATCCATTTTGAAACTCTGATCTCTGCATGTCGACGCCCCTGAACCATCCCCCACCCGGAGATCCGAACGGGGGGCTATTTTACCTCCGGAATTTTTTGTATCCAGGTGCCTCATCATGCTATTTGGTCCCACAGTCCGGGACATCGGCACAGCCACGAAACATTAAGCAACTTCACGCAGCCTAAGCCGATCCGATGGTATCATACCGGGCGATGCTGGTGGGATCTGGGCATCTACCATCTAGGTTGTTCTTTAAGTCGCCTCCTACGACAAGCAGAACATACCGGGGGAGATATTCTATCCCGCTCCGCCACGGGGGGGGGGAGGGGGGGCAGATTCACTATGTAATCAAAATGGAGAAGATGTAAAGGCACTTACAGAAAGCAGCACTACAGCGTTATCGCTGAACTTCTTTCCTCTCGCAGTTTTAGCTCTAAGCCTCTATGACTGGAGCGACTCATATACTTAAACACAATTTAGATAAAACGATCCTTTTGTCAGGATCATTGCTCTTTTTTAATGCAGTCTCAAGACTAGCTAGGCTGGACTCTGGTAGTCAAAACTCACAACCTCTAAATAAATAGAACAATATGACTATATAAAATATGACTTTATCATCATTGATGTAGCCAAGTATTTTTTAGGTACTAAAACCTAAATTAGCCAATACACAAATTTGGATAACGTGCAGACTCTCTTCCAGGGTATTCTGCTCTAGCGGATTCAAAAAAATAGATTTTTTGCATATTTTGCAACTATTTAGTAGATACAATATTTCTGCAAAACCATTTCGCTCGATTGGCAATATTAATAAAGTCATAGCACTATATAGGAAGCGGCATCCGGCGAACTAACCCTTATACTTTTTTCCTAAAAAAATCGCAAAACTAGCACACAATATCGACCGCTACACCAGAATACCCCTTAAGTAAATATCAAAAGTCCCTATTAATTTAAGTATTCAAAAACTAAATTTATAATTCAAATCATTTAAGATAATTATGTTTGAAACCTGATAAGTACATTCTATTTTGTACCCAACTTATATTGCCAAAAAAACTTTTTAACATACCTCTTTACTTTCATAATAAATATATTGCCAGTACCAAAAACTCTTTGAAACATGACCCGGTATCAGATGGTGTTCTGGAACAAATGGGAAGAACCGTCCACGTCCCATCGAGTCTCTAGAGTCAGCAGCAGTTACTTTGACAGTTTCCATACATCTGCCCATTTCTACATCTTCTGCGCCATTATCGCTTTTTGAACACCCTTTGGCAGAGGAGTTGGCCAAACCAATCTAAAAAAAAAATTACATTTTATACTTGAAAAGCATTGTTAGCTATTATTGGCTACAAACAACATTGATTGCTTATTTATTAGTGTGTGATGTCGATAGTATTGTTGTGCCCGTATGTTTACGTCTTATATCGTTTAGTTTATTTTAATATTCATCATCATTAGCTTATTCCATCCATAATCGGATGTAAGCCTCCCCAAGTTATCTCCACTGAGCTCTGTTGTTTGAGTTGATTGAGTGGTCCGTTACTTTGTGACAGTACATTTTAACAATAAAACTACTTAATTACTTTGTTAACTGTCACTAAATATATTTGTAAAGATTTTACAATTGCGTTATCGCGATTTCGTAGTACAACTACATTGTCAAACGCTTAACTAAGACTAAAACAGATTTTTGGTATTTTATGTTTATATGATGAACAGATGTGGGTCTATTATATGTTAAAAAGGTTTGAACAAAAGAGAATTTGCTACGTCTAATTGACTATTCAGTAAATTTATATTATGGTCCTTTGAATGTCTGTAAATTTCTATAGATTCTAAGAAGTTGAGTTTTGACCCTTTAGGTGCCATATGAAGTATTTGTAAACAATCGATATTGGGAAAAGTATGGCCTGTTTCTAAGAAGTGTTTAGCAAAGTGTGATTTTTCATTTTTTAGCCTATAAGAGGCATTGTGTTCTGCAAATCTTGTCTTGAAATTCCGTCCCGTTTGGCCTACGTAACAGCTATTGCACTCTTGACAATTAAGTTTATAAACTCCCGATTTATTGTATTTATTAGTTTTATCTTTGGCATTAAAAAATATATTGGATAATTTTTGAGCGGGTTTTAAAGCTATTCTTGTTTTTTTTTCGGTCGTGAGAACTTGGGATATTTTATCCGAGATGGGACCAAAATATGTCAGAGGTATGAATGTTTTCTTTTGTCGGTATTCTTTTACGGGGTAGATTAAGCTGAAAGTGATTTGTTTTCGTTTACGGTTTATTAAGGTATTAATTATTTTAGGTTGGAAGCCGTTATTGAGTGCTATATTTTTGATTGTGTCCAGTTCTTTTTTTAAATTATTTTTACTAAGAGGGATATTGAAGGCTCTATGGATCATAGATCTATAGGCTGCCAGTTTATGGGAGTTAGGGTGTATTGAGTCAGCTGGGATGGTGACATCTGAAAAGGTTGGTTTGCGGAAGATATCGAATTCTAGTCTATTTCTCTTTTTCGAAATTGTAATATCTAAGAAATTTATTTTATTATCGGTTTCCTTTTCAAGTGTGAATTTTATGTTGGAGTGTAAATTATTTAGCTGATTTAAAGTGGAATTTAGTTCAGTATCATTTCCAAGGAAACATAGTAAGATGTCGTCCACATATGTGGTTGTTTGCCTTTTGCATCCAATCGTGTCCCACTAATCTTTTTTATGTCGTCTGTCCATCTTGTCTGTGATCTACCCCTGCAACTTTTATGTTCTCTAGGCCTCCATTTAACCATATGGCGTGTTCATCTGTTATCATTCATCCTTGTGATATGTCCAGCCCAAAGCCACCTTATTATACATATTTGTTGTATTACATCTGTCACTTTTGATCTTGCTCGTATGTCGATGTCAGGAATACGATCTTGGAGTCTATTATTTCGCGTTTTTCTCTCCATTACTCTTTGGATTACTGGAGGTTATATATTATACTTTTATTTAAAGCCCACCTTTCAGTGTCATATGTTAATACCGGCAATACATATTGATCGAACACCCTGGCTTTTATTGTATTTGGGATGTCCAATTCAAAAGTGGATTGTAACCTTCCGAACGAAGATCAAGCTAACGAGACTCTTCTATCCAAGTCGGTTTTTAAATTATTTTTTGATATTTCGATTTTTTGTCCTAAATATATGAATGTTTGTACCTTTCCTATTCTTTCGCCTTCTATTAACAGTTCCTGGCGTTATCTTCACTTTCGTTGTTCAAATATTTGGTTTTGGTGAAGTTTATTTTTAGACTGGCTTCTCGAGAGTTCTTATGTGATTCTATCAGCATTTCTTGTAAATCTTCTTTTATGTTGGCGATCAGAGTGACATCATCTGCGAACCTTAAGTGATTGAATCATTCACCATTAGTATTCTTTTATTTTCCCACTTTAGCGATTTGAACATGTTTTCTAGAGTGAACAGCTTTGGGGATATTGAGTCCACTTGCCTAATTCCTCTTTTAATTTTGATTTTATATGTTTCTTCTTCAAGCATTATTTGTGATCTGGCATTTTTATATATGTGTTCAAGAAGACATGTGTATCGTTCGTAGACTCTACTATTACTTAAGGCGTTAAGAACAACTATTGCTATCCACAAGGTTACCATATAATCATTTGCTTTTTCCACTAGTAATCTAATTGATTGAAGATGGTCCAAGTTGATGATTGTCTAATTTGTTCGTTAATCTATACGTTATGATTCTAGTGAGAATTTTGTATAGTACCGATAACAGGCTGATGGGTCTAAAATTCCCCAATTTAAATTTGTTCCCTTATTTAAAAATAAGCATAATTAAGACATTTACCCAAGGTGTTGGTATTTTACTTTCTATAAGGCACCTGTTAAATAGAGATTGTATTATCGATACCCTTCCATACCTTATTGTTTCTATAGTTATTTAATCGTCTCTGGTTCCTTGTTGTTGTGCATATGTTTTATGGCGTTCATTATTTCACCCGTTGTTATATCGGAAATTTCTGCAGATCCCACATTTCTTACTAGCACTCTATTTCCTTTTTTTCCCGGGCGGTGGCGATTTTTTCGTGTCATATAGTATTTGATAATATTTTTCTGTAGCTTCCTGTATCTCTTGAATTTGAGCGATCTCTTGGTTATCGTTATTTATAAGTTTTATTATTTGATGTCTCCCTTCATTCGTTTGTTTAGGTGTTTCAAACTTTTTCTCTTTCAGGGTTTCTTCTATTTTCGAGTTTCTATACTGTCTGATATTTTCTCTGATCTTTTTCTTTGTTTGTCTATTTCTGCCAATTCTAATCTGCCATCTGTAGGATCATTTTCTAATAGTCTTCTCTGTTTCATTAGATTTTGTGTCTCTACTTATTTTTGTGTTTTTCCTTTTTTCGATGTTGCTATTTGTTTTGTAGTCATATGTCGGCTATTGGTTATTTATGTGTTTAGTTCATCAAGTTCTGTTTGGTAGTTTATATATTCTATATGATTTTTCAGTAGTTGTCGATATTCGTGTGTTTTGTTTTATTATTTCTGTTGGCGTCTTTATCTTTGTATGCGTTATCAATCTACGTCTCTCCTGCTTCAGATTTATTCTTATTTTTGCTCTGAGCATCCGATGGTCACTGCCAATGGTTATCGTATTCAGGACTGTCGTCGATTATAATATTCTTGTCATTTGATAAAACATAATCAATTTAGTTTCTTGTTATCGCATCATTTTAATATTAAGTAACCAGAAATAACCATTTTTCTCAGAACTGAAGAAAATTTTACATAAATCATTGGCATTAAAAGACAGCATTTTTCTTTAACTTCCCAAAAAAATTGACATCTTTTTTTAATTTTTACAGTGTTAGTTCTTCCCCCTACATCCGACAGATAGAACAAATGGCCTTCTAAATTGAAAGGACAACAATAATTATTATTTTTCTGCAAAGATGAAACACTAATAGTTTAAAGAGATTCTCAAACTTTTTTGTGAGTACATCATAGACGTATACATAGTATACGGCTTTTTAATGTGAAGTAATAATGAGAACTTTTCCTTGCTAGCAAGTTACCGCCGGGAAAGTGGAGTGAGGGGAATAGAGTAGTTTTTATAACGTTATATTCTACTTGGTTACTCTTACTCCAAGAAAGAATTTCTTTCATGTCTCTGTCGAGTTATAGAACTTACGGTCTGCGGATATTTACATGGAGAGCTGTCACCACCTAACTTATATTGTATTTTTAGTCTTTCCAAGCAAATCGTTAACGTAAGGAAAACAGTAGACGGCAGTATAGAACCCTTTGGTACACCGGCATTAATGATAAATATGTCAAAAAGAAATTTATCAATTGCCACTTGTAAAAAACGATTTCTGAAGAAACTAGAAAATTCATAAACAAAAGTCAGAAACACCGTCTAATACCTTGAATATATCAAGCACGATCAATTTAATTGCGTCGTTCCAAAGATGTTCGACATATCTTAAGAGATCTCCTGTTGATCTTTACGTATGAAAGCTGTGTCGTCGCTAATAATATTAAATCCTTCCGAATACTTTGAAAGAGTCAAAAAATTATTCTCTCTAATCTCTAATATTATTGAAAGTAATGGGACCGGTAGGTAGTTGTCTGATCTTTTGCCTTCTTTAGGTACCTGTTGAACTGGAGTGCATTTCCGGCAGAAAGGTGCTATTTTGTTCTGCAAAATAAATAAAAAACCTACAAAACACTATGATGGCTGGTACTGGTACATTTTTAAATACAATGACAGATATATATATCATCAGAGTCGGAGGCTTTTTAGTGTCTAGCTTCATACTGCGAGAGTTTTATCTGACCTTGTAGGTAATGTAGTTGATTCAATAAAATTTTGACAATCTGCCTTGTAGATGACACAACTGACATTTGTGGTTTTAACACTATATGACATTGAAACTATCATAAGGTTTGGTCATAAAAAATGTCAAAATGTTCCTTTTCCAGGCTAAGTAACTACCTTAGTAAATATTACTATCTATTAATATAGGAGGCTGGTCTGAAAAGTCCGTGCCAAAATAAAAACTACTTATGTGTTCGGGGTTAAACCGTTTTTATTTTTCGACATAGTCTCCTTTTAGGCTTATACACTTCGTCCAACGATGTTCTAGTTTGTTGATCCCTTCCGAATAATAGGATTTGTCCAAGTCTGCAAAATATCCATTAGTGTCTGCAATCACCTCCTCGTTTGAATAAAATCTTTGTCCCGCCAGCCATTTCTTCAAATTGGGGAACAAATAGTAGTCCGAGGGAGCCCAAGTCTGGAGAATAGGGGGGATGTGAAACGAGTTGGAATCCTATTTCCATTAATTTTGCGACCACAACTGCTGAGGTGTGTGCTGGTGCGTTGTCGTGATGGAAAACGACTTTCTTGTGGGCCACCGCGGGCGTTTTTCTTGCAGCTCGGTTTTCAAACGGTAGTCCCAATAACGATGAATAATATTCACCTGTAATAGTTTTACCCTTTTCCAGATAGTCGATGAGGATTATCCCTTGCGAATCCCAAAAGACAGTCGTCATAACCTTTCCGGCCGAAGGAACGGTTTTCGCCTTTTTTGGTGCAGATTCCCCTTGGTAACCCATTGTTTAGAATGTTGTTTGGTCTCAGGAGTATAGTAATGTATCCATGTTTCATCCACAGTGACGAAACGACGCTTAAAGTCCCCCGGATTCTTGTGGAACAGCTGCAAACCATCCTTGCAACACTTCACACGATTCCGTTTTTGGTCAAGCGTGAGCAATCGCGGCACCCATCTTGCTGATAGCTTTCTCATGTCCAAATGTTTATGCAAAATATTATGTACCCGTTCAGTCGAGATGCCCACAGCAGTAGCAATCTCACGCACCTTACCTCTTCTGTCATCCATCACCATATCATGGATTTGATCAATGATTTCTGGAGTCGTAACCTCCACAGGCCGTCCAGAACGTTCAGCGTCACTTGTGCCCATATGGCCAGTCCGAAAATTTTGAAATCACTTATAAACGGTTCTAATCGAAGGTCCATTTCTTGAAAATCACTCGACTTCCTCGATTCACACGAATGCCAAACACAAAGAAATAGACCAATATGGCTGAAACTGGGTGGTGTGCGTTCATTCAAGAGATGCTACTAACTAAACATGACCTCGATACGCGCCGGTGGTGCCATCTCTCGGACTTTGCACGGACTTTTCAACCCAGCCTCGTATATAGTCAGTAATGTTTCTTTGATGTTTTTTAACTACAAACTCACCACATATATAACAAAAAGTGTTGGGAGAGTTTTTACAACCACGATTAGCTATACTTTGAGTGTGAATTAAAGCACATAGGTTAAACACTGCAATGCGAGGTTATATTAATTGGAAGAGAACAAACAGCTGTGACATTTATCAATGTGTTTCGAGAACATTTTTTTGCCATCAATGTATTCTTTGGTGTGCTAACAATGGCGAAATTACCTTAGTAAGTTGTCCAATCGCCTCCTGTATCAATAATCGCCTGGCATCTTCCAGGCATGCTGTCGACGAGATTTTCTGCATACCCTGCGAATTTTTCGAATCTCGCGAGACAACTGAGTCAAAGTCCTCAGAATCTTTTCTGAGCTTTCTCTTTAAAAGGGACCAAACGTTTTCATTAGGGTTAGCGTCTGACGATTGTGAGCGCCACTCTAGTATCTTATCGTGGACCCAAGCGACCCAAGCTTCGCGACGTGATTTTCGCCCAGCAAAGGTTTTTTCAATATGCTTCGGAATTTCAAATCATGAGCACAAGATGTAGTCGAATGGTCTTATCGGACACATTTTTACCCTATTTTCTTAACTTTACCGCTCCTTGACACAGCGTCAATTACGGCTCCCGTGAAAACAAAGACATGATTCGTTTTTCGACTTTCAGAGTGACTTTGCCTACGGAGCCACGTTTTGGCAAGTCGTCGACATTTTTTGTCTCGTTAAAACGATTTATCCACTTCTTCACAAACGATACCAACTTTTTAATATATTTAGCGGTCGCGGAATGTGTCATTTTAGGCCCCTTTAGATGGCAACAAAGAAAGACTGCCTTGAACTGAGGTGAAAACAAGTGATTCATTTTGAATTTTACGTGATTTCGAGGAAATTTCGGAATCGATTGATACTTTTACCAAAATGCGTGGTAGACAAAGGTTCCCTCTACCGATTTTTTGTTAGATCGTTAAAATCTCATCTACCAAAAATGAATTATCGCAGACACGTTCTTACTTGACAGACTGCACATAAAAAAATCTAACTTATTTTGAAATAATCGGTATACTTATAAAGAATGAAACTTTGTTCCGTAACGCAACTTTGGTTTGCTAAATGCGAAACAGATGGGGATTTTATAAAAACTTTACCTAAAATTGATATAATCGATTTTGGATAGTTACTTGTAAATATTTTGAAGTCGTCAATTTTACCAAGTCTAGGTTGGGAACTCCACAAACCAGACGTGACCATATTCACAGTATTTTTTTATTGGTCACCTTTCCGCCTGAATAGAGATTGCCCTTTTTTGAAAAGATATCGGCTAGGATGTCATAATACCTATCCGTCAACGTTGTTCAAGTGCCGAATTATGCATTGGAATTTCACGGCAACTTTTTAGACAACCCAGTGGACCTTATTACATTTCTGCCACAACTACTACCTATGTATGTGACCACGCCAAATATATTTAAATAAATTAATAAATAAAGTACACTGACCTGCCGGGATAGGAACCCGCGACCCGTGATACTATATGTCAACACGATACCACGGAGCTAGGGACATCACAGTATACTTGTTAACCACGTATACTTACCTCAACAAATCTTCTTAACGCTTCCTTACTGAGAACGTAGCCA
Organism: Pachyrhynchus sulphureomaculatus; assembly: GCA_019049505.1. Taxonomy (NCBI): domain Eukaryota; kingdom Metazoa; phylum Arthropoda; class Insecta; order Coleoptera; family Curculionidae; genus Pachyrhynchus; species Pachyrhynchus sulphureomaculatus. Next base: position 94,502,414 of record CM032455.1, read on the forward strand.
GCACCTCCGCTCATATAACCCTGTTTGACATATGGCTTGAAACGACAGCCAAAATATATTGACTCATTTGAACTATATGGCATCAACATATATCTTAAATTTTCTAATATCACATACCTAAAATTATCATATGTAATTGCATATTGTAAGTTGACATATAGGGGAACAAGTGGTGGCTTAGCGGACGAAAATTGTCAGTAACTTTTCCTGTTGTACTGTATATTAATTTACGAGAGCTAAACTCATTCTATTTATTGTATTACAGGCAATCTATGATCCTTTTTTAATTCTTAAAACCGTGATGATAAGGATGACAGGTAAGATCAATCTCTACACCGAGGTTACTTGCAGTGTTGTTTTTTATAGTTATCTTTAATTTTTAGATGAAAATAAGTCGCTATCTACAACTTAGTCGGTTGCGCATACAAAGCTTACCAAAAATATGAACATAAGAAAGTTTTTTTTACCAGTTTCTGTGAAAAACGATGCGAAAACCTCGCATCATTTTTCATGATGACAATGCCAGCTCTAACACAGCACGTCAAACAATAGATTATTTGTCGGAGAAAAACATCGAATTAATGTCTAATGGCCCGTATTCATCTGATTTATCGCCTAACGACTTCTTTTTGTTCTCGAATGTCAAAAAAAGGCGTAGGCAGCGATCTTCATCACCTCAAGAAGATGTTGAATCCTTCCAAAATCATGTTTTTAAGGTACCAACTTCAGAATTGATTCGAAGGCATGCAAAAGTGTATAAAACTTAAGGGAGAGACAATAAAACGATAATACCATTCTTTCATTGTTTTTGCAAAAACTTAAAAGGTAGCTCTCGTAAAGGGTAAAGCTATGCTGCAAGTTATAAAGAATGCCGATGAATTAAGATCTCATTTCTACATGATACTTCTTAGCTGATAATGTTCTAGACGATACTTATAAGAAGTCTCTCAATTTATTATTTAAAAAAAAATAGTATAATAATTTTAAAGGTTGTAGTGATAACTACCTATTATACGCCATGGATTTTCCTCACAATATTGTATCTGTATTCACTTGTTTTGAAATTATTGCAGTTACACTATTGTTGAGGTACTTGGATATTAATGTAACTTGATGTGAATAGTAGCAACAACTAGTTGTTACAACTTTCTTTTTTATCTCTGCACACTTACAAAATACTAAAATAATGAAAATACCTCCTTAAATATGTTTTGTCATAATAACGAATAACATCTTTAGAGGTTTGTAGGTGCGAGATTAAACGTGTGCAACTTACTGCATGAAAAAGTTCCGTTGAATCTAAAAACTTCCAAAAAATGTGAGGCGCAGTTTCGACTTTATTAGTGTAATTCAGCTGTGGAAACAGCAAATTTTTATCGCCACACAAGTTCAAAATAGTACACTCTGTCAAGTAAGAACGTGTCTGCTCGTATTCTTGAAAAAATGTGTATTGAGAAAATTTTGTTGCCATCAATGTATTCTTTGGAGTGCTAACAATGGCGCAATTACCTTAGAAAGTTGTCCAATAGCCTCCTGCATCAATGATGATCGCATCTCGAGGCATCTTGGACGAGATTTTTTGTATACTACGGCAATGAACTCCAAATTTTTCGAATCTCGGGAGGCAACTAAGTCGAAATTCTCAGAATCTTTCCTCTGAGCTTGCCTTTACAAGGGACCAAACGTTTTCAATAGGGTTGGCGTCCGGCGATTGTGAGCGCCACTCTAGTATCGTATCGTGGGCCCAACCAAGCCGCATCGTGACATTATTTTCGCCCTGCAAAGGTTTCTTCAACGTGCTTCGGAATTTGAAATCATGAACACGAAGATGTTATCGAATGGTCTCATGGGACACATTCAAACCCGATTTTCTTAGTTTTGCCACTCCTTGATGCAGCGTCAATTTCGGGTTCCGTGAAAACAAATACACGATTCGTTTTGCAACTTTCGGAGTGACTTTGCCTACCGAGCCACATTTTGGCACGGCGTCGACATGTTTCGTCTCATTAAACGATTTACTTACTTCTTCGCAAACGATACTGACTTTTTAATATATTTAGCGACTGCAGAATATGTTATTTTAGGCCTCTTTGGGTAGGAACAAAGAAAGACTGCCTCGAACCGACGCGAAAACAAGTGACTCATTCTGGATTTTACGTGATTTTGACGATACTTTTACTAAAATGCGTCGTAGACAAAGGTTCCCTCTACCGATATTTTGTTGAATCGCTAAAATCGCATTTACCAAAAATGAATTATCGCGGACATGTTCTTACTTGACAGACTGTAGAAGAACTTTTGGTACTTACGTGTCATCATCTGCTTTAAGGAACCAGTCTGCTTTATTGAAATAGTGTTTGTAAACATATTCGAAAGCTCGTTTCGTTTTGCCCCATAGATACTTCCTTCCTTCCTTTATCGGTAGAGCAACCGATGGTAACGATGCATCTAAAAATATAGTAACGTTATAAGAGCTTCTGTATATATTGTCTTATGCAGTAAGATAATTTTAATAACTCGTCGACCGATTCGGTTATTTAATTTAATTATAATTATAGATTTTGATGGTTAAGAGGTAAAAGGGAATTCAGAAAATTTAGTAATGATTTTAAAACAAAATATTACCAATATTACCTGCTTTAACAGATCGAGAGTTCATGCATGCAAAGTGGCCCAAAAGCCGGGCAAAGTAAAGATAGTGTACGACTCAATTCCCAAAACAAAACGCAGACCAGTTGGAAACAATGTCTTCGCCGCTCTCAAATCACAAACCATCCCTTTCAGAAGAAGATTCAACTTTAAGAGAACTAACTGGGTAGAATCGCAAACTAGATGAAGCCATAGTCGACCTAAAACGAACACTAAAAAATTACGAAATATTTGTGGACATCGTAATACATCTCCACACAAATAATTCCCAGAAGATGTAGACAATTACTTCCCCGGAATGACCAGCGAATTCAGTGACCTAATGAAAAAGTACACTAGTCTGTATGAAGGAGACCCCTTTAGTCAAGAAACTATGGAATGTGGGAATGTTCTGCTGGCTAAACCGAGCAAGACAGAAAAAATGGATATAAATACCCTGGAAAATATACCCGCAGCTCCAAAATCGCTTGAAACCTGGCACAAGCTGCGATCCCCAAAAGCTGAATCAAACCAGCAACGTCGCAGCTGACTAGGTAGCTCACATTCTCCTAAATAATGGAAAAAAGAAAAAACATAGAAAAACCACATTACAAAAAGATACCAAAAGTGGAGTTGAACTATTAGGCAACCCATTCACTATGAAGGAATTCAATGAGGCTATTGATTCCATGAAGGCTGTCGCCATCAACGATCTGTGTATAGAACAAATTAAACCTCTTGGACAAAAAGCAAAATTACAGAAACTCCGATTAATGAATTTCTGCGCGAAAAACTTCATCCTATCTAAGTCGTGGAGAAAAGCAAAGATAATAGCTCTCCTGAGACCAGGGAGGGATCCCAAACTCCAAGCAGCTACAGGCCTATCTCCTTGCTCTGACACCAGTTCAAGGTCTTTGAAAGGCTGATCCTCATGGGGACCCAAAACCAAGTAGATGGTCAGCTAATCCCACATCAAGGGGGTTTTCGCCCAGGCAGATCATGTACAGGCTAAGTGCTAGCACTGACAGAATTCATTGAAAGTGGCTTTGAAAAGAAACTAATGACCGTAGTAGCCTTTATCGACCTCTCTGCTGCATATGACACTGTCAATCATAGAAAACTTATCTCCAAAGTATACCAGACAACTAGCGATTTTCAACTTACAAGAGTTATTGAATCTATATTACAAAACAGAAGATTTTACGTTACCCTAGAGGGAAAAATCAGCATATGGAGAGGAGGAAAAAAATCAGCATATGGAGGAGAGGGAAAATCAGCATATGGAGGAGAGAGAAAAATGACTTAGCTCAGGAAAGTGTTCTTACACCAATGATGTTCAACATCTACACAAATGACCAACCAACCCCGATCCACTCCGAACCCTTCCTTTATACGGACGATCTCGCAATAGCTACCCAAGCGAACAACTTTGAGATTGTAGAAAAAAACTGGAACAGGCCCTTAAAAACATGTCTAACTACTACCACCTTAATTCACTCAAACCCAATGCAACAAAAACTCAGGTTTGTGCTTTCCACCTAAACGCAATAAAAGCAAGGAGTAAGCTACATGCTGAATGAGAGGGGTATACCCTACAATACGAGGATCATCCAAAAATACTTGTGGGTTGTACTAGACAGGTCTCTTATTTATAAAACCCACTGTCGTAAAACCAGAAACAAAGTTACCACCCGAAGCCACATGCGTAAAAAAACTTTATGGAAGGGAATGAGGCGCTAACCCGAGAACTCTAAAGACAACCGTAAAAGCCTTATTTTTTATGAACATAGCATACGTGCTGCAGGGAAATCCCTAAAGTTCTACAGGAGCGGCGGATCTGAGAAAAAAGCGGTCTCTGTAAATTGTACTTAGTGGGAAACACAGTCCTGGGAAAATCATTCTAAAGGGATGAGGTTCTTCATATAAAATACTGCATACGTGTCAGCGTGACGTGTATTTCTAACATATACCGCTCTGGGAGGAATTCAGCGGGCTACATCCATCGAACGCTTTCCATGAAAAAACCGTTCTTCGATGCTCCAAGGAATTAAGATTTTTGGTAAGTTTTGGCGAACAGCTCTCTTTTGAATAGAATCCAACAAATATAGTATATGTTTGGGTGCAGAGCCCCAAACATGGAAGCAGTATTCCATCGTTGGTCGAATTTGAGCTTTGTACAGAATTAACAGTTGCTTTCTAATTCGAAATAATATTCCCAGCTTTTGAGAAGCTCTCTTTGCTATGTTTGCAACATGTTCGTGCTAAGGCATATTAGCTCCCAAATTAACACCCAGCAAATTGGTTGACGATGCTAGAGGAATGGAGGTCCCCGACATAACTAAGCTGGGTTCAGCAACGTTAACTTTTTTAGAAAAAACTGTTGCAACACTGTGGAATTTAATTTTTCGTTCAACATTATCTACAGGCCTTAATTTTCGACCGATTTGGGTATATATTTTTTTAAATACTCGTAACTACATTTCCAAAAAATCTCACGAAGCCGATTTTTGAATTATGGCCAGTATTTGGTTATTTTTCTACCATTTTTCGATAATTTATAGTAACTTTTTCGAAGTTTGTAATATTTGAATGAACAAACCAAAGCAATTTATTTTTCTTGATCCACATAATCTGAAATTTATTATTTCAAGACCTAGATTTGGCTAAAATATTGATAAATAGTCAAAAGATGTTCAAATAATGGCCGAAAAATGGCTATGTTAATCCACCTTGCGACCTTTAGGTCTTGAAACAAGAAATTTCATATTATGTTGATCGAGAAACATAAATCACTTTGGTTTGAACATTCAAATATTGCAAATTTCGAAAAAAAAATACTAAAAATTATCCAAAAATGGTAGAAAAATAACCAAACATTGATCATAATTCAAAAATTTACTTCGAGAGGTTTTTTGAAAATTTAGTTACGAGTATTTAAAAAAAAAATATCTAAATCGGTTGGAAATTAAGACCTGTAGATAATTATGAACGAAAAATGTAATTCCTGGACCACAGTGCGCCTGGGTTTTTGTAGCGTTAAATTCTACTTGGCTTCTGTCATCTCAAGATAGAATTTCTACTAGGTCCTTGTTAAGTTTCTGCTGTTTGCGGATATTGAGATCAGTAGCCGACGTTCGAGCGTTCAAAGTGAATGAAGAAATAAGCGTAAATTGGATACCTGGTCCTTTCCAGCAGATCGCTGATGTAGATGAGAAAAAGAGTACACTGGTGTTGACAGTGAAGGTTTTAGAAAGAAATCCGTCAAGTGCCACTCGTACAGAACACTCTGTGAGGAAACACGAGAGATATAAACGGAACTTTTCAGACATACCATAAGAAGGTAGCTTAGCCAACAATCCAACGTGCCAAACACGGTCGAATGCTTTGGATATACCAAGTGCAACCGCTCGAGATTTTCCAAAGTGTTCGATTGCGTTGTTCCAAACATGTGTTACATAAGTTAGACGATCTCCTGTTGACCTTTGCTTACGAAAGCCATATTGATTGTACTAATAATATTCAACCCTTCAAGATATGCTTATGCTTCTTTACCGGCGAGTACGCTTGTCGAGTCTGGTGTAGATCTGCTCATGCTAAGCTGCTCGATATTGCTTTAAATAAGACGTGCAGAATTATTACTGGCTGCATAGAAGCTATACCACTAAGTAAGGTTTACAAAACAGCAGGATTTGAAGCTCCCGCAACATGCCGAATTGAGCTTGAATATTCAGAAAAATTCCGACAGTGCTTCGATCATAGATATCCCCTCTATGAAGTACAAATGCCACAAAGCCGACTGAAATCTCGCAGACGTTTTTTGAACACTGTAAACGTTGAACCACCGGAAAATTTCCCTCTAAAGCAAGAACAGCTTGCGGGAATAAACCTAGAGTGAAGAACCTGGATGATACTCAACCGAATCAGAACCGGCGTCGCCTCCGTGAAAACCAACCTAGTAGGATGGGTTATTAAACAAGGTGAAAGAGCAAACAATGGAGCACATTCTGAGGTGCAGAAGTTGTCCATATACCTGCAGTCCTGAAAAGCTAAAATAGTTTGGCTCTGTATAACCCGGACATGAGAAAGAAAGAAGAGCAAACAGGCGGCCCTTTAATTTTTAGCCTATTTATACATAAAAAACCGGTCAAGTGCAAGTTGAACTTGCGCCATTAGCGTTCCGTACGTTGACCTTTTTTTTTATATACAAGATAAATTATTAAAGGTAATACAGTCATGACAATTTTCGTTCAATCTACACCCCGTGGAGAATAAATTTTTTGATCAGTACTTTTCAAGATAAAGGGGGACAGCGATTTTTCGCGAGTTTTTAAAAATAATACAAAGAAAAGTGTGTGCAGTATTACATTATATATATTTTTGAACTCGTGTTTTTACAAGCTTTCATTTGACACCCCACTCGATGACCTAGTAAAATGTTTTTTTCACTTCCGATTTCACCCCCAAAACTAACCTCTTAAATCAAAATTTAATTTTTAAAACTACACGGTTCTGATGAGGCCATCAATTCTTATAGAAAAGTACCAAATTTGAGCTTTTTATGTCAAATAGTTTCGGAGAAAATCGGGTGTGACACACGGACAGACACCGAAGTGATCTTATAAGTGTTCCGTACGGAACACTAAAAACCTGGTTATCAATATGGCGGTCTCGGTGCCCTAAAGAGCAAACAAAATTATAGACCCGACCTTTTTGTATTTTTTAAATTTTATTAGTACCTAAACTAACCTATTCATTGAATGTAGGAGTAGTAGTGTAACTTTTACGTAAGAGCAGTCTGGGGGGTCATATTCATAATCTCTTTTATGTATGAATAACTAAAAGATTAACATTTCCGTTGTTCATTTTCTATTGAAACTATCGAACTAGATATACATATCAATTTAGATATCTATTTGTATACCTGTTTCAGTCGTGAAAAGTATAATGTAAAACATGCGTGAAAAGCGTGTTAAAAATGTGTATTTCTATTTTATTTACTTATTTATAACCGAGCCCAACACAAAGTAATTTATAGGGTCGTATAAAGCAATAAGCCTATACTTAACAATGTACATAAAAACAGCACAACAAACACACGTACCATATGGCACTGACGCTCGAAATACAGTATAAGTTCATAAAACTATAACGAATCCATGAGGCCACGAGCGAATTGTTTAAAGGGCATGCCAAGATCACATCGATTATAAATTGAATATTAAATATAACATGAAATTGATATTTTGTACAACGGTGATCTCAACATGACATTCATAGCAGCTCTCGGCAGATAGAAAAAGATACTAGGACCTCTGGGCATAACCAACTTGAGTTCTAACAAGAAAGCACAAATAACACTGATTACGATATGCAACAAAAATGTTATTGAACGAAATTCTCTGCGTTTCTGAAGGCCATAAAAATTAAACCGTTGCAATAATATTGCATTGTCTATTCCTCTCAGTGGGTACACTCTATCCTCTTTTAAAGAAAGGGATTTTAAACATTTTCTTTGCACTTACTCCAAAAGCTAATATATATTTACTATAAATTGGTGAACATATCAAGGAAACATATTCCAATTTGCTTTTCACCAAAAACGTAAGCAAGGTTTTAAGTACAGCTCGATTCTTAAACGATAATGTCTCAAGATTAAGCCCAACATTTGTGTTGCTTCGGCTGTTATTTTGTCTATGTGAGCACTAAAACTTAATTTAGAATCAAATAGAATTCCCAAATCACGTGTATTTTCTACTTTAACTAACATCGATCCATCAATATACTAATCATACAGCAAAGGACAATGGGCAGTCGCTAAGGCAGTTAGTCAAAATTTTACCAAATCCACCATACCACCACTCACACGGCCAGATAATTCCATTGTAACCACACCTGTTGAGAGAGCGAACTTGTTGGCTGAACTCTTTGCTTCACATTCTACTGTCGATTTCCAAGGAAAAACACCACCTACTATTCCCATATTGCAGTCAAGGATGCCCGATGTTGTCTTCAGACAGCGCATCATAAAGCGTATTTTAATGAAGCTAGACACCAAGAAGGCTTCTGGCGCTGACGGAATACCTGCCATAGTTATCAAAAAACTGTGCAAGGGAACTAACACCAGTTTTCTGTAGACTTTTTTAACCTATCCTACAGAAAGGGAATATTTCCGTCCTGCTGGAAATGTGCCACGGTTCAGCCGATACCTAAAAAAGGTAAGAAGACCTTGCCAAATAACTACCGACCAGTTGCACTGCTTTCAATAATATCGAAAGTCATGGAAAAGGTTATTAATGAGCATCTTCTAAAATATCTTGAACGATTCAATATTATTAGCGATCACCAATATGGTTTTCGTAAACATAGATCAACAGGAGATCTTCTGACTTATGTAACACATGTTTGGAACAACGCAATTGAACACTTTGGAGAATCTCGAGCGGTTGCTCTTGACATATCCAAGGCATTCGACCGTGTTTGGCACGATGGACTGTTGGCTAAGTTACGCTCTTATGGTATGTCTGAAAGGTTCTGTTTGTGGCTCTCATGTTTCCTCAGAGAGCGTTCTTTACGAGTGGCGGTCGACGGATTTCTTTCTAACACCCTCACTATCAACGCCGGTGTGCCCCAGGGTTCCATACTGTCTCCTACTCTCTTTCTCATTTACATTAACGATCTGCTGGAAAAGACCGGGAATCCAATCTATAGCTTTGCAGATGACAGTACGCTTGTCTCTTCTTTCACCTTGAACGCTCGGACATCGGCTGCTCAGGCGAATATCCGCAGACAGCAGGAGGTCGTTCAACTTAACAAAGACCTGGAAGAAATTCAATCTTGGGGTGACAGTAACCAAGTGGAATTTAACGCTACAAAAACCCAAGCGGCAGTGTTTTCTAAAAAAAGTTAACGTTGCTGAACCCGACATAGTTATGTCGGGGCACTCCATTCCCCTAGCATCGTCGCTCAATTTGTTGGGCGTTAGTTTGGGAGCAAATATGTCTTGGCATGAACATGTTGCAGGCATAGCAAGGAGAGCTTCTCAAAAGTTGGGAATATTATTTAGAACCAGAAAGCTTTACACCCCACAACAACTGTTAATTTTTTACAAAGCCCAAATTCGACCAACTATGGAATACTGCTCCCACGTTTGGGGCTTCGCTCCCAAACATACACTGCATTTGTTGGATTCTGTTCAGAGAAGAGCGGTCCGTCTGATTGGGGACCCAGAATTGACCGACGGCCTTGATTCGCTGGAACATCGAAGAACGGTTGGCGACTTGAGTCTGTTCTACAAGTATTTTCATGGAAAGTGTTCGAAGGATGTAGCCCGCTTAATTCCTCCCAAAGTGGTGCATGTTAGTAATACACGTCGCGCTGGTACTTCGCATCCGTATGAGGTTCAGCTTGTTACTCCGCGTACAACGCTTTTTCAAGCAATCTTTTATATGGAGAACGTCATCCCTTTGGAATAATTTGCCCAGCGCTGTTTCCCACTGAGTACAATTTACAGCGATTCAAGAACAACGTGAATCGCTTTTTCCGCACTCGTGCCGCTCCTGGAGCGCTTTAGGGACTTCCCTGCAGCATGTGTGCTAGACCCATAAAAAAAAAAAAGGACACAATTTTTTAATAAACTCCAAGTCTCTCCGCCGCACAGTGGGAGAAAATGAATGAATTTTCGAGCCAGTCCGCAAATCTAATCCAATAGCGATAATCTTTTTTTAATTTTCTTGATATAACCTATATACTGGAAGTGCTAAAAAGTGAAATCTGTCAAGGCACTTTTTTGAAAAAGAAAAGAAGCCAAAAAGAAATAAATTAAGCACTTGATGTTGAAAAGTCCCTCCCTTCACGATAGCTCGCTAAACTAAAAATCAGAAATCCAAGCAGTTATAATCCATTTACCATAGATAGTTGACTCTAATAATTGATTCTAGTAAGAGTGATATGGTGTTTTTTTGACTTTTCAACATCAAGTGCGTAATTTATTTCTTTTTTGTTACTCAAACACGAATTTTATTTGAATAAAGTACTTCTATGCTGACACTAATGGCTCCTTTTTTTTCAAAAAAGTGCCTTGACAGATTTCACATTTTTAGCACTTCCCGCATATAATATACGTTATATCAAGAAAATTAAAAAAAGATTACCGCCATTCGATTAGATTTGCGGAGTGGCTCGAATTTTTTCCATTTTCTCCCACTATACGCCGGTAAGTGCGATTTTAAATCATCAGCAAATATTTGATAACTGGCATCTAGAATTTCATAGATATCATTTATAAATATTAAAACAGTAGAGGGTCCCCCTTTTTAAATATTAGACATATTTTACTGATCTTCCAACTCTGAGGATAAGTGCCCTCACTCAATGACGAGTTAGAAATTTTGTGCAAATGGTTTGACCAGAACTGCGATAGTATCTTTCACAAAAAAAAAACTGGGAATACTCTCCGAGTCCCTTGACATTTTAAGTTTTAACTTTTTTGCTACATTTACTAAATCTGCCCCTGTAAGTGCCGGTAAGTTGATTAGCTTATTATTAACAATTTTTATTATCAAATGTACAGTGCCGGATGAAACAGGATCATAAACACCAGCAAAATATGCCCCAAATGATGACAATATTTTTTAAAAAAATTGTGAGTGCGCTTAGAATGGCCGTGCTTATAATTTATCCAAAGTTTGTTGAGATCGGTAGAAAATTTAAGGAGATATTAAAGTTCGAGTACATTAACAAATAAATTTGGTTCAATCTGTATATAAAAATATTCCGTTTTATGTTGTCGGCATTGCCTGCATTTCTAAATAACTTTCCGGCATTCACTGTATAAGTTTTTGTTGCTTTATCATACATATACACCTACAATTTTAAAATGTGGAAGTTCATCATACTCATTAAATGGTAATTAAATTAACAGATCCTATTAAAAAGGTCATGAAATATTATAATTTTGACTGCTTTAATAACAACATACATTTATATTTACAAATTTATTATTGTTGCAGTCTTATTGCTTTTTGAATTATACGTGATTTTTATGTTGAAACATTCAAAATATGGATAAAAAAATGTTATTAAACCAGAAATGTATATGATTTTTGAAGTCGTCACCGACATTACTTCATTACCACATCGTCCATGTTTGATATTTTTCCGATGTATGTAAAATAAATATTATTTTATTCGCAAATTGGGCAAAATTTCATATTTCTAACATAACAAAATTCAAAATTAATTTTACATTTTAAATATTTAGTGGTTATATCATGCCTAGTAAAGCCCTCTCACTTTGGCCGTTCGCAACCGGCATTAAACTGTAGGTCCCCTTTGTCTGTGGAACACATAAAAAGGCACCAAACACAGGAAAAGGCGAGAAGGTCGCCTACGTCCGTATACACTTTTAAACCTCGGAGTAACAGACTGCCACGAACACCAGAGATAACGATAAACGAAGAAACATATATAACGGAAGAAGATGTAGTAGAAGCACTGAAAAAAATAAAAAACCGTAAATCTCCCGGCGAAGACCAAACAGCTAATGAACTACTAAAATATGGGGGACGCTCTCTGGTTAGGCAACTCCAGACACTTATACAGAGGATTATAAGATCGAATAGAATCCCAGATGAATGGAGAACAGCGACAGTTATACTAATGCACAAGAAGGGAGAAAAAGAAGATCCAAATAACTATAGAGGCATAAATCTACTAAACTGTGCACTGAAATTAACAACAAAGATTATTACAACAAAAATAAACGCGAGAATACAACTGGAGGAACAGCAAGGATTCAGAAGTGGGCGCTCATGCACCGATGCCGTATTCAGTTTAGACCGGTAAAAGAAAAATCCATAAAATACAACATTCCAGCATACTTGTGCCTGACAGACTTAAACAAAACTTTCGACAATGTGCAAATAGAAGAAGTTATTCATCTATTATATAACAGGAACATCCCGTTAGACCTAATTAAAACTATCGAGAATATATCTAAAGACAATAAAGTAGTCGCAAGAACAGGAGTAGGAATGACAGAATCAAGTCCTCTTCTATTTAATATTGTCATGGGAGAAATTATAAAGAATGTCAAAAGAAAGAAAGGATAATAGAGAACTCAAAATTATATGTTATGCAGATGACGCGATAATAATGGCTGAGACCGAGAACGATTTGCAAAGGCTGCTATACGAATTCTGCATAGCAGCAAAACAATATATGTCAATCTCAACTGAAAAAAAAACCAAGACAATAGTAATAGCAAAAGAGCCGATTAGGTGCATGCTGGTGGTGGAAGATAAACCAATAGAACAGATGATGGAGGCCGATTACCTGGGCATCAAAATATCTAGTATCGGAAAAATCGAGGAAGAAGTAAAACATCAAGTTAACCAGACTAATAGGATAGCGGGATGCCTCAATGATACCATATTTAGAAATAAATTGTTCTCCGTAGAAACCAAAACAAGAATATACAAGAGCGTAATACGACCAGTAATGACTTACACATCTGAAACAAGACCCGATACAAGTATAATACAGAGGATGCTGGAATCAACCAAAATGAGAATTCTTACAAACAAGACACTGAGGGATAGAGAAAGGAGTGAAAATATAAGACGCACATGTAATATAGAAAATATCAACCAGTGGATAGGAGGAAGAAAAGTGGAATGCGATCAACACGTAGGAAAAATGGCAAACAACAGGATAGTACGGATAGCAAGAGACAAGTCACCGAATGGAAGAAGATCAACGGGACGTCCAAGAAAGAGATGGAGCGACGATCTACAGAGCAGCGAACAAAGAGAATAGGCAATAGTGCCTAGCTATAAGTCGGAAGAAGACTTTTAAACCTTATAATATTTGAGGAAGATAATCTGAATAACGTTTAATATAAATAATTTCAAATTTCATTGAATTTTAATATAAACATATCGAAGTCCTACAACAAAGACAATATATATCTATCCAATTTATCTAGAAAATATTGTGCCGAATACCACTATTAATTCTGAAAAAAAATCGTTACAGTAATTTACCCAGTACTTCCTTGGCACACGCTAAATAATAGCTCAATCCAAGCACTGCACATAGATATTTTAAAGGACACTTCATGGTAAAATACTAAACACAAAAAAAAATAACCGGCCAAGTGCAAGTCGGACTTGCGCAATTAGTGTTCCGTACATTGATTCCTTTTAAAATAAAAATTTTTGTTACGGAGGTATAAAATGATCAGTGACTTCACAAAACACACCCTAAATGAGTTTTTTTTTTTTAAATATGTTTTATGGCTTGGCGTATACCAATTGGCCAGCATCTCTCTTTGTTTTTAGACACACAAATTTACACATTCACACAAGGGACAAATCACAAACACCCAGCCCTCACACGGAATCAAACCGCTGACCTCTCGAACAACAGCAGGCAAGGCCACTGCGCCAATCGGTCGGACTTAAATGAGTTTTCAACAAAGCTTTTTCCGATCTTTACTGAAAACTGCTGAACTTGAAATTTTTGTTTCTTTTTATATACCAGATAAATTATTAAAGGTAATGCACTCGTGATAATTTTCGTTCAATCTACACCCTGTGGAGAATATTCCAGAATTTTTTCAAAATTTTTTGATCAGTACTTTTCGAGATAAGGGCAGCAATTTTTCTCAATTTTTTAAAACTAATACTAATAATAAAAGGGACCCACAAGTATTACATTATATATATTTTTGAACTGCTTTTACAAACTTTCATTTGACACCCTACTCGATGACCTGGTCAATTTTTTTTTCACTTCCTATTTTACCCCCTAAAATTAACCCCTTAAATCAAAATTTAACTTCCAAAACTACACACATTAGTGCCAAATTTCAACTTTCTATGTCAAATAGTTTCGGAGAAAATTGGGGTGTAACAGACACCGAAGTGATCTTATAAGTGTTCCGTGCGGACACTAATTATCCGAAGAAAGTTTTCAAAGATTTACGTTATTTCTGTTAAAATTAAAAATAATAGGAGTAAATAACACATATTTCAAATTTTTGGATTCGAAGTACCCTGAAAAAAATGTTTTTACATTATGTACGAAGCAACCCCTCTAATACCATCCTCCACCCGTTTAATACCTTAAATGTTTCATAAACAATTTTGCTTAAAATGTATTCCTTATCTCTGTCTACCCACGATTCTTTTATTCGTCAAATCCATCCTGAGACGCGTTTCGAGGAGAATCCTACCATCGTGTTCCGTAACTTCTGGGATAAGTATCAGTAAATTCTGTTCTCTTGTTTGTCAATCCTAACCTGACTGACGAGCCATGATACGGCGAAACGTGTCTCAGGATGGATTTGATGTATAGAACAGTGGGTAAACTGCTGAAATATTAGACTTCGTCCGTTTTCAGTATGTTTTACAAGAATAGTTGTCTAATAATATTCATTCGTTATCACTACTGCCTTTAAGAAAATACTTCTTCCGTGGTAGTCGGGCTGTTTTGTCTTCCAAATCACAAAGAAAACAAACTTCATATTTAAATACAATTTTCATATAATTTTTTTAGAATATAGAGTAGTACTGGTATATACTTTGCGGTATTACGCCCAGGATTATACCCAATTTTAATAATAATAAATTCTTTAGTTGTCGAGCAAATAGTACATATGAGTATCTCAAAATATGCATATTGTTTTTGCATAGTCACATCCACTCTTACCCAAGAAAATTAAGTCTAATCTGCTAAAACACTAAGAAGGATAAAAATTGCAACACAATAATATATATAAAATATACAACAATAATAGTACGATATAGACGACAAGCGTAACTCAGCACTCAAATATTCATTATGATCATAAGGAACCAATAACAAAAGCATTTTTTGTTTTACACTTAAACTTACTTACAGGCAAATCAGTAATTCTCCGCAGGAGGTGATTGTTTTGGGATCTGGAAAGTCTATGTTGAGGGAGTACGACCAGTTTTTTTGTGCCTTATGTCGTGCTCATGTATTGATTCTAAAGTGGCAAGTCTATTTACCTGATTCCATGCATATAAAATGCGTTGTTGTATTTACAGAGCAGGAAGAGTCATAATATTTAATAATATGAAGTGGTAGCAGCATGCATGCCTTTGTGGGAGGTTGACCATCACTCGAATAGCTCTTTGTGTAGTTTAAAAACAACCAGCCAATTCACGAATTTCTCCACAGCAATGTTACAAGTAACAAATAATATGTAGGATAATTAAAATCGAATATTATGTGTCAGTGTCAATACTTTTTGTATTCCGTAACGGAACACTTATTTGATCACTCGGGCGTTCGTATGTTCGTTTGTTACACCCGATTTTCACCGGAGTTATTTGACACAGAAAGTTGAAATTTGGCACAAATATAGAAATTGATGGCCCAAACAGAGCCGTGTAGTTTTGAAAGTTAAATTTTGACTTAAGGGGTTAGTTTTGGGGGGTGAAATCGGAAGTAATTTTTTTTTACCAATTCATCAAATGGGGTGTCAAGTGAAAACTTGTAAAAACACGAGTTTAAAAATATATATGATATACTACTTACGCACACTTTACTTAGTATTATTTTTAAAAAATGGCCAAAAATCCGTGTCTCCCTCTATCTCGAAAAGTACTAATCAAAAAATTTTGAAAAAATTCTGGAATATTCTTTATAAAGTGTACATTGAGCGAAAATTATCTCAAATGCATTATGTTTGATAATTTATTTGGTATAAAAAAACTATGTTCCTTGGCAATACGGTGTTTGGTTAATATACTTGTCGGTACATTACTGCTCGCGCGTCACTACGGAGAAAAAAGATTTTTGTTTTGTTTGTTTGTAATTAAACAAATGTTTAGGTAGTAAATATTGGTTTTACACTTTTATTACTAGATTCTAGATTGAGCTAGATTGATTTATTGGTTATTAGGTAGCTAAGATGCTATAACTATTATACATTATTGACTAAGAAAAACTGTGAAAATACATATTGGATTTTAAGATGTCAGGGACCTAATTAACATAGCCTAGGTAAAGTCATTGTGAAATGTTTAATGATCTAGCCTGATCATCCTATATATGAGAGCTTTGCTTACCACTGGTGGTGTGATCGATCAGTAGCAACTCTGAACGGCTCAACTTTCAATAATTATTATTAAGATTACTTTTTACATTTACTCTGTACTTCTAGAATAGCGTCTTACTTGTAACATTCCATAATTAATATGTGACACTGGCGGTGCTTTCCTCTCCTCTCATTGCTTTTATTGCATTGCAGTACTCTGTCACCTACATGTTGCCATTATTTTGCCTAATGTATTTAAAACCAAGAGCACTTTCCCGTGTAACCATGCTTCTTAACTAATTAGTACAGTAAGGTTTATTATGTAAAAATAATCTTTTAGTTTCAAAAACATCGAAAAATTGACAAAATCTGTTATCAGATATTGTTATAAATAGATGCAAATGCAGAAGCAAATTTTTAGCTCAATAAGTTTAATGATGAAACTAAAGAGTTTTTTAATTGCCCTAACCCCGCCTTTTGGGCAATGTTCATAACCATATCGACATTATACGAGGGCCGCCTTTTAAGTTTTTACAAACGACCACTAGATGGCGCTATTGAGATATGACATTAGCATTGTTGTAAAATTTGACATTTATGATTGGTGGCAGCTCAGAAATTAGCCGAGTAGTTTGTTTACAGTGAGTGTTTAAAAAAACAGTTTTGTGAACAAATGGAAATTTCAAGTGAAGGTCTTAGTTGGATGATTTGGTACGATTTTAGTAAAGGCATAACTCAACAACAATGCCTCGAATCACTTCATTCGACTTTTGGTAATGAATCACCAACAGAAAAGACTGTTTACAATTGATTTGTAGAATTTCGTCATGGTGGTGCTTCCGTCAGCGATGAATTTCGTGAAGGTCGACTAAAATCGGATGTTGTTGCAAAAAACATCGACGCTGTGCGGAACATGATTAAAGAGGATCGGCATGTGACTTACCGTGAGAGAAAGGCACTCTTAGGCCACCCTTAGGCCTATCGAAAACTGCAGTCCATTCGATTTGCATGAACATTTAGCTGTGAAAAAGATCTGTTCCCAATGAATTCCGCATAATTTGACATAAACTCAAAAACAGGCTCATGTCAATTGGTGCAAGAAAATGCTCAAAAAATTCGTACCGAGGACATGCAAAATCCGTATACAACGTCGTAAGAGGAGATGAAACTTGGATATATTCGTACGAGCAGCAATTAACTGTTTGAGTGTTCCAAAATGAACCAAATCCAACAAAAGTGGTTCGTTCGCAAAGCACTTCTAAGAAAATGATCGATTGTTTCTCTCACATAACACGTCAAAGAATTAATTATTTGACGGAGAAAAACATCGAAATTTATGTCTCACTGCCCGTATTCACCTGATTTATCGCCTAAAGGCTTTTTTGTTCCCGAATGTCAAAAAATGCGTGCACAGCGATTTTCATCACCTCAAGAAACTGTTGAATCCTTCCAAAACCATGTTTTTGAGGTACCAACTTCAGAGTGGAAAAAATGTTTAAAAAATTGATTCCAACGCATGCAAAAGTGTATAAATCTTAAAGGTGAATATTTTGAGAAATAATAAAAGGATTTGTACTAATTTTTTTTTCTTTCATCGCTTTTGTAAAAACTTAAAAGTTAGCCCTTGTAGTGACAAAAATTATAGGGAGGTTCAGTAAAAAAAAACTTTAATTAGTCAACTGACGCTAGACAATGCAGAAAACCAGATTTATGTATTCCAAATTACTATGATCCTGCATAAAAAAAAAACTTGAACCCGTCTCTGATTAATTCCTGAATAAAACGCCTCGTCAGCTTGAACATTTTAATTAGTGGAGGTCAATAATTATCAATTTAAGCAGTTGTTTTCTAAAATCGACAAAATAAAAAGGCACTAAGCTAAAGAAAAAAACCTAAAATGTTTATAATGCATGTTCTAAACGTGATTGTATTTTGTTCTTTTTCTAACATGCTTAACTTCTTGGAAGGCGATATTAACCAAATATGTGCTTGTAAGGCAAGCGTGGTCCGTATTTGTTTTATTCTGTTTTCAAGTTTAAATCATTACTTTTTACTAAAGAAGAATATGGTATTGGAGAAAAAATCCTCCTTTGAGTTTCTTTACATTACTCTACGTTTCAGGGTTCCTAGATCACAAAAAACATATTCTCCCATTTCCGTCTGCCTGTCTACCTTTCGGTCTGTCCATCTGTTGGCTTGGTAACTCTTGACCGATATGATAGATCGATTTAAAATTTGGTAAACATATAATACTTATACATATTCGTACGAGCGGAAACTAAGCAAGAATCAACTGTTTGAGTGGTCGAAGATGAACCGAAACCAACAAAAGTGGTTCTTTCGCGAAGCACTTCCACGAAAAGCTCGTTTCTTTGGTTATGCTGGACATGTTGCAACCACTGCTTTAGAGGATCGAAAAATAGTTTAATTTTTGAATCGTATACAACAATTTATTTGACAGAAGTCATCGATGAATTACGTCGCATCATTTTTCATCACAATATCAGCTCTCACACAGCACATCAAACAACGGAGAAAAACATCGAATTAATGTCTCATTGCCCGTATTCACCTGATTTATCGCCTAACGACTTCTTTTTATTCCCTAATGAAAAAAAAAATGCATGGACAGCGATTTTCATCACCTCAAGAAGCTGTTGAATCCTTCAAAAACCATGTTTTTGAGGTACCAACTTCAGAATCGAAAATGTTTTGAGAATTGGTTCGAACGCATGCAAAAGTGTATAAATCTTAAAGGCGAATATTTTGAGAAACAATAAAACGATTTGTACCAAAAAATATTTTTTCTTTCATTGTGTTTGTAAAAACTTAAAAGGTAACCCTCGTATTGCGTCAGTAGTATTTTTACCTTTTTGAAATTCAAATTGATCGCTATGAATGATATGCGACCTAATTCGTTAATACGCGTTTTTTAACTATTTTTTCCAAGACTTTAGATAAGAGAGGCAAGAGATTAATTGACCTGAAGTTTTAAATGTGAATTGGAAAAAAAAACTATACATATTGTCTATTTTTATCTTCATAATAAGTAATAATTTAATAAATAAAGTAGATACTTTTATCTTTTTATTCATATTTTCTCAAAATAAATAATTAGCATGCAAATTATAAATTTAAAAATAAAACCTATCGATACAATAACATAAATAAATATCTGAGTTCGTTATATTCAAAATATTAAATTGTAAATAAAGAGGTAGCGTAATAATTCTGTTAGATTAGACAGTAAAAGGAACTGAATATAATCTTATTTCATGGAACTAAATTTATTTACTTCTCAATCAACTTCAAATTTAATTATAAGATATAAATAAAAACCGGTCAAGTGCAAGTTGAACTTGCACAATTAGTGTTGATTGTTTTTTAAAATAAAAAATTTTGTTAGGGTGGTATAAAATGATCAGTGACTTCACAAAACACACCCCAAATGATTTTTCAACAAAGTTTGTTTCCAATCTTTACTGAAAACTGGTGACCTTGAAATTTTGGTTTTTTTTATATACCAGATAAATTATTAAAGGTAATGATAATTTTTATTCAATCTATACCCCGTGGAGAATATTCCAGGATTTTTTCAAAATTTTTTTTGATCAGTACTTTTCGAGATAAGGTAGGGGACAGCGATTTTCACGATTTTTTAAAAGTAATACGAAGAAAAGTGTGCGCAAGTATTACATTATATATATATATATATATATATATATATATATATATATATATATATATATATATATATATATATACATATTTTTACTCGTGTTTTCACAAGCTTTCATTTGACACCACACTCGATGACCTAATAAAAAAATTTTTTTTTCACTTCCGATTTCACCCCTCAAAACGAATCCCTTAAGTCAAAATTTATGTTACGGTGATATAAAATGATCAGTGACTTCACAAAACACACCCCAAATAAGTTTTCAACAAAGTTTATTTCCGATCTTTACTGAAAATTGATGACCTTGAAAATTTCTGCTTTTTTATATACCAGATAAATTATTACAGGTAATGCACTCGTGATAATTTTCGTTCAATCTACACCCCGTGGAGAATATTCCAGAATTTTTTTTCAAAATTTTTTTGATAAGTACTTTCCGAGATAAGGCGGGTGGACAGCGATTTTTCACGATTTTTTAAAAATAATACAAAGAAAAGTGCGCGCAAGTATTACATTATATATATATTTTTTACTCGTGTTTTCACAAGCTTTCATTTGACACCACACCCGATTACCTAGCAAAAAAATTTTTTTTCACTTCCGATTTCACCCCCCAAAATTAACCCCTTAAGTCAAAATTTAACTTTCAAAACTACAAGGCTCTGATGAGGCCATCAATTCCAATATTACTACCAAATTTCAACTTTCTATGACAAATAGTTTCGGAGAAAATCGGGTGTGACAGACGGACAGACGGACAGACAGACACAGACACCGAAGTGATCTTATAAGTGTTTCGTACGGAACACTAAAAACAAGCAAAACTTTTAAAAATAATGTATGTTTAATTATGTTTAAATAAAATAAAACGATAAAAGTACCTTAAATTTAGGTACGGAATAATTATTAAAATATTTGAAAATAAAAATTATACTCTGAGTCACTAAAGGGGTTACATACACCTCGACTTTTCAGAAATTCGATCTTTTTTACGGATTTTTATTCTCTATCATCATCATCGTCATCATTAGTTTATTCCATCCATAGTCGGATGTAAGCCTACCCAAGTTGTCTCCAATGAGCTTTGTTGTTTGTTTTTTGCATCCAATCGTGTGGTTTATCTCTGCATTTTTTGTGTTCTTTAGGCCTCCATTCAACTATACGGCGTGTCCATCTGTCGTCATTCATCTTTGCGACAAGCCCCGCCCAATTCCACCTTAATATACATATTCGTTGTATTACATCTGTCACTTTTGATCTTCTTCGTATCTCGATGTTAGGAATACGATCTTGGAGTCTAATATTTAGCATTCTTCTCTCCATTACTCTTTGGGTTACCTGGAGTTTATTTATTATATTTTTATTTAAAGCCCACGTTTCAGTGCCATATGTTAATATCGGCAGTACATAATGATCGAATACTCTGGCTTTTATTATATTGGGGATGTCCAATTTAAATGTAAACTGTAACCTTCCAAACGCCGACCAAGCTAACGAGACTCTTCTATCCAAGTCAACCCTTAAATTATTTCTTGATATTTCGATTTTTTGTCCTAAATATATGCATGTTTGTACCTTTCTTATGCTTTCACCTTCTATTAACAGTTCCTGGCTGTTATCTTCACTTTCGTTGTTCAACTATTTGGTTTTGGTAAAGTTTATTTTTAGACCTATTTCTCGACACTTGTTATTTAATTCCATCAGCATTTCTTGTAATTCTTCTTTTGTGTTTGCGATCAGAGTGATAACATCTGCGAACCTTAAGTGATTTAATCGTTCACCGTCTATTAGTATTCCTTTATTTTGCCATTTTAGCGATTTGAACATGTCTTCTAGAGTCAAAGTAAACAGCTTTGCGGATATCGAGTCACCTTGTCTAATTCCTCTTTTAATTTTGATTTTGTTTTTTCTTCAAGCATTATTTGTGATGTGGCATTTTTAGTGTTCCGTACGGAACACTTATAAGATCACTTCGGTGTCTGTCTGTCTGTCTGTCTGTCTGTCTGTCACACCCGATTTTCTCGGAAACTGTTTGACATAGAAAGGTGAAATTTGGTAATAATATAGGAATTGATGGCCTCATCAGAGCCATATAGTTTTGAGAATTAAATTTTGACTTAAGGGGTTAGTTTTGGGGGGTGAAGTCGGAAGTGAAAAAAAAATTTTTTTACTAGGCCATCGAGTGTGGTGTCAAATGAAAGCTTGTGAAAACACGAGTAAAAAATATATATATAATATTATACTTGCGCGCACTTTTCTTTGTATTATTTTTAAAAATTCGCGAAAAATCGCTGTCCCGGGCCTTATCTCGAAAAGTACTTATCAAAAAATTTCGAAAAAATTCTGGAATATTCTCCACGGGGTGTAGATTGAACGAAAATTATCACGAGCGCATTACCTTTAATAATTTATATGGTATATAAAAAAAACAAAAATTTCAAGGTCATCAGATTTCAGTAAAGATTGGACACAAACTTTGTTGAAAACTCATTTGGGGTGTGTTTTGTGAAGTCACTGATCATTTTATACCACCGTAACATAAATTTTGACTTAAGAGGTTCGTTTTGAGGGTGAAATCGGAAGTGAAAAAAAATTTTTTTTACTAGGTCATCGAGTGTGGTGTCAAATGAAAGCTTGTGAAAACACGAGTAAAATATATATATATATATATATATATATATATATATATATATATATATATATATATATATATATATATATATATATATATATATATATATATATATATATATATATATATGTATATATATATATATATATATATATATATATATATATATATATATATATATATATATATATATGTATATATATATATATATATATATATATATATATATATATATATATATATATATATATATATATATAATGTAATACTTGCGCACACTTTTCTTCGTATTACTTTTAAAAAATCGCTGTCCCCTACCTTATCTCGAAAAATACTGATCAAAAAATTTTGAAAAAATTCTGGAATATTCTCCACGGGGTATAGATTGAACGAAAATTATCACGAGTGCATTACCTTTAATAATTTATTTGGTGTATAAAAAAAAAAAAACAAAATTTCAAGGTCACCAGTTTTTAGTAAAGATTGGAAACAAACTTTGTTGAAAATTCATTTGGGGTGTGTTTTGTGAAGTCACTGATCACTTTATACCACCCTAACAAAAAATTTTATTTTAAAAACAATCAACGTACGGAACACTAATTGTGCAAGTTCAACTTGCACTTGACCGGTTTTTATATATGTATTCAAGAAAAGTTGTGTACCTTTCATCGACTCTACTGTTACTTAAGGCGTTAAGGACTGCCCATATCTCTACCGAATCAAATGCTTTTTCGTAGCCAACCATTGCTATCCACAAGGTGACCTTATATTCTTTTGCTTTCTAATTGTTTGAAGATGGTCCAAAGTGCTGTATCCCCTTCTAAATCTCGCTTGTTCATGTGATTGATAAATGTCTAATTTGTTCGTTAATCTATACGTTATGATTCTAGTGAGGATTTTGTACAGTACCGATAACAGGCTGATGGGTCCATAATTCTCCAGTTTAAATTTGTTTCTCTTTTTAAATATAAGCACAATCAAGGCTTTTACCAAAGGTTTTGGTATTTTACTGTCTATGAGGCATCTGTTAAATAGAGCTTGAAGAGATTGTATATCGATGCCCCTCGATACTTTATCATTTCTATAGTTATTTCATCGTCTCCTGGTTCTTTGTTGTTGTGCATATGTTGGGGTGCTCAAACTTGAACTGCTGGCGATCTATCTCAATATTGTTAGACTACGATCGATCGACTCTGAGAGGCTGCAAGTAAGTGTGATGCAGGATTGTCGTCTAGGTAGGGTGTATCGTGGCATAGATATTAGTTTTCCGCACAATATGCATTTTTTTAGTCAAGGTAAGTGTAGGTCTGCTCTAAAATGTCAATGAAAAAACTCATAATTATTCAAAATTGCGAGTTTATTGGTTCTTACAAAACAAACGAGTTGTTTTGTAAGAAGTGTGTCTAAACTTAACTAAAGAGTGACTTTGGATGTTGAAGCGTCGCACTGCATGTCCTGAGCATACTTTTCATAAGATGGTACGTAATTACCGAGTGCTAATCGCAAGCATGATGACATATGTTCGTCAGATAATCGATTGCGATATTTTGACTTATCTTCATTTCAGAAAATGCAGACTCGCACAAGTAAGGTGACCCAAACATTGCCGTCAGTTGAAGGGCGATTTGCCTTAGATTCGGATATTTATCTTCAGATATAAAACACCAGAATTTTTGTATCAGATGCTGTGGCTTTGAGATGTATATCTGATATAATCTGCACTAACTCATTTTCAACAGAACATGAGTCCATGTTAAACTGACTTGCTATTTCAGTAGCTAATTCCTCAATGTTTTTACACGAAAAAGGATAACTCATAAATGATGCGATATTTGCCAATTTACTGAAATCATAGAAACGTATTTCGAATTGGCCCAAAATATTTGATAATTCTGCCTCATAAATATCATAATTCAACTGAGGAATCCTTGCTTTCAAAGACGGAAAATTTTTCAGATCCTTTCTTTTCAGTTGATCTATCATAAGTTGCAATTTACTTTTGAATGCGTTTATTGTGCTAATCATCTCAAGAATAGTTTTTCCTTTACCTTGAAGCTCCAAATTAATGGTGTTTAAATGCATTGTGATGTCTGTCAAAAATGCCAAATCGGTCAGCCATTTTCCGTTTTTCAACATCTGAGTGTCATCACCTCTTTCGTCCAGAAAAGCTGTTATTTCGGGCAATAATTCTTGAAAACTTTCTAGGAATTTTCCGCGACTTAACCACCTGACGTCCGTGTGAAAAACTAAATCAGTGTGTTCAGCTGACCCACTATCTTCCAACTGCAATTTAAAGAGCCGTCGTTGCAAGCTACGTGCACGGATAGAATTCACAATTTTTATTGCAATGCCCATAATCTCCTCCATGTTTAGAACTTTTGAACACAAAACTTGTTGATGTATAATGCAATGGAAGGAGAAAAATGAAGGGAAATCATCATTAGC
Organism: Pachyrhynchus sulphureomaculatus; assembly: GCA_019049505.1. Taxonomy (NCBI): domain Eukaryota; kingdom Metazoa; phylum Arthropoda; class Insecta; order Coleoptera; family Curculionidae; genus Pachyrhynchus; species Pachyrhynchus sulphureomaculatus. The sequence goes on from CM032455.1 coordinate 94,527,866, forward strand.
TCGACACAATTCCACAAAACCGTTTTTGTTTCCAGTCATTGCTGGTGCTCCATCGGTTGTAACGCACACTAGTTTATATATTGGTAGCTTGTAGTTTGTTACAAAATTGAAGAAAACGTCATATATATCTTCGCCACGGGTCTTTCCTTTCAGAGGAATCATTGTCAAAAACTCTTCCTTAGCCGACATGTCATTGAATAACATTGGAATAAAAATACAGAGCTGGGCAGTGTCTGTCATATCGGTGGATTCGTCGAACTGTAAAGAAAAGTATGTACATTCATTCCATGATATCATGTTTTAGTTTTATCTGCCACGTCCTGACTCATGACTTCAACACGCCTTGTGACAGTCGGACGAGATAACTGAAGTTCTCTAATAGCAGACATAATCTCTGTTTTATTTTTAAATCTCCAAATAAAGTCTCACCCGCTTCAATAAATGCTTCCTTCACAACCAATCCATCATCAAATGGTTTCTTGTGTTTCGCCAATATATGAGATATTTTAAATGACGCGATCGTTGCAGCTTTTGATTGTTTGGCTGGTCTTGTGAACATGGTTTGTTCTTTTTTCAAACAAGTTATCAAATCACGTACTTTTCGTTTTCTTAATTCACTCTGTGACGGAAAATCCTTTTCATAGTTTTTATGAACCGTTTTATGATGCCTCTCTAAGTTCCCATGCTTAGGTATTGCAACTGACGCACGGCAAATGAGACAAATGCACTTATCCTTTACCATACAAAAGAAAAATTCGTCCTCCCAATCGTTATTAAAATGATAAGTTTTACTTTTTTCTTCGCCGCACTCATTTTGGACTATTTATTAACAAACTTTGTATCGATGTATCGCCTTCAAGTTACAACTCAGACTGACTCCTATTCCTGCAGGCGCAACATTTATATCGGCGCGAACGAAGTCTCGAATGTTCCCGTCAAACACGCCGCCCGAAGTTTCTAGAAAAATCGGCGGGAATCAAAAACGCGGCTTTTCTTTGACAAGTACCGCGCGTTCCTTTGATAAAGCCGCATTTTGCCGCTAGCAGGGGGTTATTACGATAAAAGAAAGTGATGAGGGGGTTATTCTGGCCTAATTGTGGATCGAATAAATTTTAGTAGTTTATTCATTACATTTTGTTTTAGTTACCTAAAACAAAATCTGTGAATAGTTCTATATCGGAATTTTTTTCTCGAGATCGACTCAAAAAGCACTCGCGATCGACCGTATGAGCACCCCTGTTGTAGGGCGTTCATTATTTCATCCGTTGTTACATCGAGAATTTCTTCAGATCCTACATTTCTTACTGAAATTCTATTACCTTCTTTCCCGGGCGGTGGCGATATTCTCGTGTCGTATAGTGTTTGATAATATTTCTTCGTAGCTTCACTTATCTCTGATTTGTGCGATCTCTTGGTTATTGTTATTTATAAGTTTTATTATTTGATGTCTCTCTTCATTCATTTGTTTGTTTAGGTGTTTCAACTTTTCCCCTCTTTCAAAGTTTCTTCTATTTTTGAGTTTCTGTACTGCCTGACGTCCTCTCGGATCTTTTTCTTTATTTTTTTATCTATTTCTGCCAATTCTAATCTGCAATTTGTAGGATCATGTCTTAATAGTCTTCTCTGTTTCATAAGATTTTGTGTCTCTTCACTTAATTTTTGTGTTTTTTTTTTTCGATGTTGCTATTTGTTTTGTAGTCATGGGTAGGCTGTTGGTTATTTGTGCCGTTAGTTCATCAAGTTCTGTTTGGTAGTTTATGTGTTTAATACGATTTTCTAGTGCTTGTCGATATTCGTCTGTTTTTTTGCTTTATTATTCCTGTTGGTGTCTTTATCTTTGTATGCGTTATCGATCTATTCTCTATACCTCTATTCAAAAAAAAAAGATTTAAGGAAATTCTATTCCATTAAAAAGTTATAGCATTAAATGTGACCTGGCGTCGGATTGGGACCGCCACCTGTTTTCAAACACTGTCTGCAATATTACTCAGTAAATATCTAATATTTTTTAACTTTTTTTTTAAATAATTTTTTTTTTTAATAATTACTTTTTCTGCAAAATGTCGAGAGGTTTTTTAATTTTTCTAATAGACAATATTTTATAAATAATTAAACATAAATTTTTTGGTCGAAAATTTCATACTAAAGTTTGAACTACTCTCAATTTTTTATTTTTGAAAAAAAAAAACCTTCGACAATTTTTAACTACTACATTATTTTACAAGATTACTTTTTATTTTTGCAGGTTGGATTATTTTTTGTGAAGTTATCCTGCAGATAAAGAGGCGCCATAGTTTTCATCAGTAGTCCATTTCACCCGATAAAAAATAATGATACTATTTACAACATATTTTAAAAAAAATTCTTATAATTTAAAGTACAATAAAAATATACAATCGTCATTCTTTTATATTATTCACTTAATACCCTCTAAAATATATATTTTTTTAAATATACATACTTTTTGCAGCGCCCAGGTGTATGTAATCCCTAAATTAATTGGACGATAAAATGATTTGAACTACCCTATCCTACTTGGTTTATCTTCAGGATGTTTTTCGTTTCACGAGTACAGTAGATGCTCGATTATGTGAACCAATAAATACCAGGGGTTTTCATAAAATCAAATTGTTCATATAATCAAAAAGATAGTTTTATTTAAAAAACAGTTACATTTTAGGGAATATTGTGTGATTTGTTTTTTGAATCTTTTTTGCAGCGAAACTTTTCTGCAAAGCCTTATTCCTGCATTTTCTTAATTCTAATAAATCATTAGTATTAAAAATATTTTTTTCACTCCAAATAATTGCCTTATTAAATGCGTCCAAAGGTTCCGACGAATTAATTTCCAACTTTTCATTATTTTCATTTTCATAGTCAGAATCGTCATTGATTAAATTATCTTCGTCTTCATCATTTTGCTCATCTAAATCTTCATTCCACTTCACAATATCCTCTCTTGAATATTCAACCTGAAAAATATTTTTTTTATTAAATACATAAATGTTAAACAGATTTATACAATTAACAAAATTACTTCTCCGTTTACTTCTGTCAACAAATTCTGAACTTCTTTGAGCGATTCCTCCATTTTATTTTTGTATTTTTCCTTCAAAATGCTGAGTGGAATGTTTTCTTCCGGATCAGAGTCATCATTACTCTTTTCAGTGAAATCCAAAATATCTTTCCAACATTTTTTTATCGTGTCAACCTCAAGCTTATTCCATGCTAATGATAGGTTTATTACAGCATCTTTTATTGTTGTACGCTTTAAAAGTTTTGAGGGTGTTACATTTGATGGCATGTAAATAACAAAGATTTTTCGATCATCGGTTTGTAGATCTTTTGCCGGCGGATGGCTTGGAGTATTATCCAATAACAGCATGGCAGTTTCAGATAAACCTTTTTGTTTTTAAAATGTTTTCACCTGAAAATGTATATACGCGAATTTAGTCCAGTCGAACATTTTCATATTGCATATTCGCTGACTTACCTGAGGAACAAAGCATCTATAAAACCAATTCTTAAAAACGTCCACAGTCATCCAAGCATTTTTTGAATAATCATAATCCAGAGGGAGAGTAAAGTTCTTAAAGCACCTAGGGTTTTTTGCTTTGCCTAATATGAGAGGTCTAACTTTATGTTCTCCAAACGCATTTGTACAAGCGAGAAAAGTAAGTCGTACTTTTTCAGCTTTCCTTCCTGGAGCGTTTTTTCATCATTCATTACAAATGTTTTCTCAGGTAGCAATCTCCAAAACAAGCCAGTTTCATCTGCGTTATAAATTTGATCAATTATTAAATTCAGTTTACATATGACTGAACAAAGATCTTGTTTAAATGGATCTACTAGCTCAGAGTTTGTAGATAATTTTTCACCAGATATCTTCAAAAATCTAATGCCAATTCTGCGTTTAAAATTTTGCAACCAACCATCGCTTGCAGAAAATGTTGATGTTTCCTTTAGAATTTCATTTAAGGATTTTGCTTTAAGCTTTATAAGTTCATTAGTCACTGGAAGATTCCTTAACCTTTGTTTAAAAACCCATTCATACAATTTTTTTTCCATCCTAGGGCTTTCTCCCGACTTTAACGTTTTTCTTTTAATAATACCAACTCATTTTGTTGTTATGCTTAGAATATTCGGTTTATTTTTTTTAATTGCACAAACAGTAGATTTAGCTATATCATACTTTTTTGCAAGGTGTGTAACATTCACTCCATTTTCCAAATTCTTTATGATGTCACTGTTTTCTGATAGTGTTAACACTTTTCGTTTCATATTTTCCAATTGGAAGCACTAAAGTCACTAAATATTTAATATCAAATGAACAGACCGGACACCAAAGGTAGCACGATAATCGTCCGGGAATACTAATCTAACCTAAATACATTCAAATAACAAAAATATTTTCTAAGAGAAATCTCCTATTAGCATTGAGGAAGCACCGAAAATTGATCATTTAATGGAGATTGCTTCTGTTCACTCTATAGAATCTCTAATATTAAATTTCCACTGTTCGCTATAATGGATAGTTCATACAAAAGGGTGTTCACATAACCAAGCATCTACTGTATATTCATTAGCAATTTATGTAAAAAAGATTGAACACATATTTAAAAAATTATAGTATGACAATCAGAAAAAAAGTTCAGCAGAAGACAAGCTTCAGACATTTACAACTAAAATCTGATACTTTTCTCTATATACTATTTCTGTTAAATAAGCCTTTATTTCATATCATACATGCAATTGTAGAAAAAATAAATTATAGAGGGGGCGAGGTCTCCCATGGCTATTCTATAATGAAACAAATAATACAATTTTCAAATTTTCTTACTCCAAGAACTGTAAAAAGGATAATATATGATAATAACATAATATTTGCGAAGCATCTCCTCTAACCTCCACCCCTACCACATTAATCCCTTATATGTTTGACCATAAACAATTGAAAATAATGAAAAATTAACACAATTTTCAGATTCTTCGATTTCACCAACCCTAAAATATGACATATAACACGATATAATCCCTCTAACACATCAGTTTTCAGTAAAGATCGGAAAAAAACTTTGTTGAAAACTCATTTGGGGTGTGTTTTGTGAAGTCATTGATCATTTTATACCTCCACACCAACAATTTTTATTTTAAAACCAATCAACGTATGGAACACTAATTGCGCAAGTCCGACTTGCGCTTGGCCGTTTTTTTTCTCTTAGAATAAAATAAATTTATTCGTTGAAAACTATAAAGATAAAAATATCTTAAATTTAGGATCAGAATAATTTATTGAAGTATTTGAAAATAAAAATTACACTCTGAGTCACTACATTAATTGGATGATAAAATGATTTGAACTATCCTATCCTAGTTGGTTTATCTTCTGGTAAGAAAGATTGAACACACATTTAAAAACTTATAGTAAAATAATCAGAAAAAAGTTGAGCAGAAAACGGGCTTCTGAGACATTTACAATTAAAACCTGATATTTTCCTCTATATACCATTTTGTTAAATAGGCCTTTATTTCATATTATACATGTAAATGTAGAAAAAATGAGTTATAGAGGGGACGAGGCCTTCCATGGCTATCCTATAATGGAAAAAATAATACAATTTTCCAATTTTTCGACTCTAAGAACTGAAATAAGGATATACGAGGCTGGTTTGAAAAGTCCGTGCAAAGTCCGAGAGATGGCACCACCGGCGTGTATCGAGGTCATGTTTAGTTAGTAGCATCTCTTGAATGAACGCACACCAAGTTTCAGCCATATTGGTCTATTTTCTTTGTGTTTGGCATTCGTGTGAATCAAGGAAGTCGAGTGATTTTCAAGAAATGGACGAAAAAGAATTTCGTGTGGTGGTTAAACATTACTTTATGAAAGGCAAAACGCCTCAGGAGACTAAAGAGAAGCTTGATAAATATTATGGTGACTCTGCACCTTCAATGAGAACAGTTTATAAGTGGTTTCAAAATTTTCGGACTGGCCATATGGGCACAAGTGACGCTGAACGTTCTGGACGGCCTGTGGAGGTTACGACTCCAGAAATCATTGATCAAATCCATGATGTAGTGATGGATGACAGAAGAGTTAAGGTGCGTGAGATTGCTAGTGCTGTGGGCATCTCGACTGAACGGGTACATAATATTTTGTATAAACATTTGGACATGAGAAAGCTATCCGCAAGATGGGTGCCGCGATTGCTTACCTTGACCAAAAACGGAATCGTGTGAAGTGTTGCAAGGATGGTTTGCAGCTGTTCCAGAAGAATCCAGAGGACTTTAAGCGTCGTTTCGTCACTGTGGATGAAACATGGATACATTACTATACTCCTGAGACCAAACAACAATCTAAACAATGGGTTACCAAGGGGGAATCTGCACCAAAAAAGGCGAAGACCGTTCCTTCGGCCGGAAAGGTTATGGCGACTGTCTTTTGGGATTCGCAAGGGATAATCCTCATCGACTATCTGGAAAAGGGTAAAACTATTACAGGTAAGCATTATTCATCGTTATTGGACCGTTTGAAAACCGAGCTACAAGAAAAACGCCCGCGATTGGCCCACAAGAAAGTCCTTTTCCATCACGACAACGCACCAGCACACACCTCAGCAGTTGTGGTCGCAAAATTAATGAAAATAGGATTCCAACTCGTTTCACATCCCCCCTATTCTCCAGACTTGGCTCCCTCGGACTACTATTTGTTCCCCAATTTGAAGAAATGGCTGGCGGGACAAAGATTTTATTCAAACGAGGAGATGATTGCAGACACTAATGGATATTTTGCAGACTTGGACAAATCCTATTATTCGGAAGGGATCAACAAACTAGAACATCGTTGGACGAACTGTATAAGCCTAAAAGGAGACTATGTCGAAAAATAATAAAAGGTTTATCCCAAACACATAAGTAGTTTTTATTTTTGCACGGACTTTTCAAACCAGCCTCGTATATAACATACGCTATATAGGCCAATAAGTCTTCTATCGTAAATATACAAACTATTCATGAGAATAATCATAAATAATTAGACAAGAAAATTGAAAATTACCAACCCAAAGAACAAGCAGAAAAAGATTTAGCACAATCGAACATCTACACACGGTCAGACAACTTATAGAAAAGGTAACTAAATACAATATCACAGCCTGGATGGCACTTGTCGACTTTCGAAAAGCTTTTGACACAGTGGAATACTGAGCAACTGAGAAAGCGATGAAAAACGCGAGAGTCAATAAAAGGTATATTAACATACTGACAAAAATCTGTGAACAATCAAAACTGAAAAATAAATTACACGAGGATACCAAGGAAGTAAAAATAAAGAGAGGTATTAGACAGGGTGATATCATATCACCCAAAATATTGACCCTGGTACTAGAAGATATCTTCAAGAGCCTTTACTGGGAAAACAGGGGACTTAACATATCCGGAGAGAGACTCAACAACTTAAGATTTGCTGATGACATCACACTTTTTGCCGAAAACGAAATCGAATTGAAAGAAATGCTCCAAGAATTACAAACTAAAGCAAAAAAGAGGTCGGGAGTTACAATCGGAAAAGTGAATCAAGAATACGTAGGATACGCCTGGGATGGGCAGCTTACGGTAACATGACGAAAGTCTTTCAGTCCAAACTGCCTTTAAACCTTAAAAGTAAAATATATAACAAATGCATTCTACCAGTAACAACATATGGTAGCGAAACTTGGGTTCTGACACGGAAAGTTATTAGCAAATTGTTCACCAAAGAGCAAGTGAAAGGAAAGCCCTAGGTTTATTATTTAGGTACTGCAAACCATACGATTGGATCAGGAAAACAACAGTGGTCCACAACATAATTGAAACGATATCTTCCCTCAGGTGGAACTGGGCAGGCCATGTGGCCAGACATACTGATAACTGGAGCGGAAAAGTGACCAAACAGAGACCATGGGGAAAAAAGAAGTACTGGCAGACATCAACAACGTTAGTATAACGATATTAAAAAATCACCGGGGCTCAATTGGTGTCAAGTTGCTCAAAACAGGGACATATGGAAGCACATGAGAGAGGCCTATATCCAAAGGATAGAGAATGACTAGAGGAAGAAGAAAGAGGATAACATAATAGATGCAAAGCATCTCTTCTAACCTCCAGCCCTACCACATTAATCACTTACATGTTTGACCATAAACAATTGAAAAATAATGAAAAAAATAACACAATTTTCAGATTCCTCGATTTCACCAACCCCGAAAAATGATATATAACACGATATATACCAACTCTCTAACATTGTTCCTCACCCCTTGCGTGCTTCATTGTAAATAATTATTTTTAAAAATGATTCATTATCTTAGCCAAAAATCAAAAAACTCATAATGTTATTGAAAATTTACAATTAACGGCCCGTCCACCCTCTTCCCCTAAAGTGGTATCGTCTAAAAACTATATGTTCCATTCCTACCTCAAATGTTATATGTATATCAAATTTGACATCGATATTTCATTTCGTTCGAGAGTTATCGTGCCAACAGACAGGCAAACAGAGGGGCAGAAAAGCCGACGGAAATGTGGGACCATCTTTTTCATGACCTAGGGAGTGTAAATTGTAATATAATGTAAAATCTCGAAATGTGGTTTTTTTTTCACAACCAGAACATTGCCCGTTCGCAAGGGAAGTAAAAAATGGTATACTCGGTATTATCACATGTACTAGTAGCATCAGGATATAACGATTTCATACTATTACAATAATAAAAGACAGGATGTGAGATTAGAAAGAAATTAAATGTGTTGAAGATAATACAAAAATAAATTTTTTGATAATGGTCATTCCTGATAATAGAAGTAATATCATCTATTTACATATTCAATTACAATTATAAAATTCCAACGATGAACACAATAAAATTTATACTACACTTTTATTTGAAAACAAAATTTGTAGATACAAAACATATTATATTTCTGTTTTGCAAAAGTCAAGTACTGCAGCTTGTAAATCAACTCCTAAACTCTTAAGGGATCAATAAATAACAGGATATTATAAAACCTACATACAGTGTGAGTCAAATTTATTTAGAACCAATTCAGAATAACTTTCTTAATACTAAACTTCTCCCAATGAATTGTGGACACATTCTAAGAAGACTTTAAAAAACGTATCAAACAGATAAAGGGGGACCGAATTTATCAAATGTTTGTGTTAGGAAAACTTTCATGGTCCAAATAACATTCTAAACAAATTTAACCCACCATATACACAAATAAGGAATTATTACTTACCTTCTTTTGAACTCATAAATAGCAAAATATTGCATCTTTTTCCCCAAGTATTTTTAACATGCCTAGCCCTTTTTTCATGGTTGCTAGGCCCAGTCATTATCCAACATAATACCCTAACATCTTTATAAAGCTTATCGGCGACAGAAGTGTCTTCTAATGAATGAAATTCTTCATTTTTTGAGTGGGCACCTGGAAAATAACATTAATTTATTAGATACAAGATATATAAGATAGGATTATTAACCATCCTATTATTTCAGAAACAATTATTATATTTTTAGTGTTCCCTAAAGAACACTTATGGGATCACTTCCGTGTCGATCCGTCTGTAACACCCCATTTTCTGCAAAACTATTTGACATTTGTTGTTGAAATTTGACACCGATATAGGAATTGATGGCCCAATCAGAGTTTTGAAAATTAAATTTTGACTTGACTTGACTTAAACTAGTTTTGGGAGCTGAAATCAAAAGTAAAAAAAAAATTTCAAAGTCATCGAGTAGGGTGTCAAAATAGAGCTTGTGAAAACACGAAGTCAAAAATATGTATGATGTAATACTCCGGCCTTTGTTATTCATTATGTTTATGAATGATATCCAGCATGTCATTGACGTGGAATACCAGATATTTGCAGATGATCTGAAATTGTATGTTTCAGTTGAGTCCGGCGACGACTGTGAGCGACTACAGAAGATATCAATACATATTCAGTGCAATTAGTAATATACTCATATACTTTTCAGTACATTACTGCTTTAAACATTTGAGCAATCACAGATAAAATGAATTTCCATGATGACTGGTGACCAACAGTTAGAATGGATGGATGTTATGGGATTGGGGCGCATCGACTGCAGTGGTCATTTAGCCCAACAGTTAGGTACCGAGACAAAATAATTTTATTTTATTTGTTTATAGTTAAACACATATTTAGGTAGTAAATATTTGTTTTAAACTATAATTACAAAGATGGCTTTTTATATATTCTTGGTAATTCTTATATTGAAGATGCATGTGTGACTGAATATCATAGAATACTTCAGCAATCCCGGGATGAAACACTAATTGTGCAAGTCTGTCTTGCACTTGGCCGGTTTTTTCTATATAGGGTATCTCGAAACTTACATACCATATAAATAAGACAAAAAGGCTCCAAAAGAGTAAAGTTGGGAACATATCTTTCCATAATATCTTCAAAAGTGTTTAAAACCAAGACACGATATTTAGTATGCGATATAAAATTGTTATCCTGCAAAATATCCTGTATTTTAAATAAATCATAAGAGGCAGTGATTAAGGGAAACATTATCTAAAATTTAAAACATTTTGCATTTTAGGGGCTTTTTAAGGAAAAAGATACTCTTGCTTCATTTCGATAGGATACACAATATGAGTAAATCTTGTGTTTTAAAAAACCAGTTATGTCAAATAGCATCATAGAAAATCGGGTACGACAGACGGGCAAACACCGAAGTGATCCCATAAGTGTTCAATATGGAATACTAAAAAAATGCTGTTAAAAAAACACCATTTTTTCCACTTTATTTATGGAGACTTCCAACACCCCCGAAATTAGGGTTCCTTAATTCTAGTTTATACAATGAACAACCATGAATAAGACCAATCATAAGACTATAAGTAAGAATGTTAAACAAGCCTAAAAAAATATTTTGAAATGAGACTAAAATATCTCATTATCTATTCTCATATTTTTTTAATGGTTTATTTTCTATTAAATTGATCTTACTCGAAAATAGTACAACCCACTCAAGTGAGTAGTAGAGAGGATTACTTTTTAGTCTTCCATACGGAACCCTTATGGGATCACTTCAGTGTCTGCCCGTAAATGCCTTTTTGGTCTACCAGGATAGTACGAATAACAATGACGGAATTTTGAACATGTCTGCTTTTTTTAATTGCTTACTCCAAGGCTTAACAATTGCCTTAAGTTGACTATCACAAGAGGTATATTACATGCTCGCTGCATGTGAATACCTTCTTCACTAAGATGTCATCAAGATTCAAGCCTGAAAAACTGGTGTTCTTTCCAAATGGAATGGAATTACGCACACCTACAGTCTATAGCTAAACTCTAGCTGATCCATTTTCAAGGCCTAGTGTGCCCCAGCCACGCTTGGTGTGTTTTTTATGCAAATTTGAAGACTTGGTAGACCAAGTTTAGCATCTGCTACTGTTATAGGTGTAGTTCTTATTGCTCCGGTAGTGCTTAAGATGGTAAGTCTCTTAATTGTTACCAGCTTAGCATGTACAGTAACCCTCTCCATACCTGGCCACCAGACTGTCAAACCATATAAAACTGTCCTAAAACATTCTGTTTTATTGGATTTCAGCATTTTTTTTGTGGAAGGAAATAAAATAATATGAAAAATATTCTCAAAAGGTCACTTTTCTATTTGCATTATAAAAATTTTATATAAGCCAAAACATCATTTCTATAAGTTTGATCATTATTTTTTTAAATATCTTGTATAATAATGAAAATTTTAATTCAATGTAATGTAAAAATCATCTGAAATTAACAAAACCATATTTTGTTCTCATACCTGAAATTCTTAGAATATTGACAGTGTACTTGCCCTCACAATATTGCAATTTTAATACCAGTGATATGTAAACCAAATAAAATAGAGTTTGCAACATCATATATATCAGTCAAAAAGCAAAAATATAATTATATTTTATGATCATTTTAGAAATCTATTTCTGGGCTCTTTTTTGGATTCTTCTAATTTTATTAAATCCCACTACATAAAGAAATCAATTGAAAAATTATAATGTGTGTAGAATTATAATATCAGGTTTGGTCTTGTTCATACATGTGTAGATATAACAAGTATTAAAAACATACTATTTTTCTCTTATCTGTATACTTGAAAAAATATGGTTTATAAGAATTTGACTGTGCATTTGGAGTTCAAATCAACCTGTCCCAATTAAATCATGAAAACTATGTTGTTTCTCACTGATTTGAAACTGTCATACAAATAAATCAGCAATAATCATTTACAAAACAATATTTAATGATAGACAAACAGAAATAAGGATTTTTTAACTTTCATACTACATTTTTACAAACCTGTCTGTACATTATTAATACTTAACAATATCTTTATTATACGTTAGAAATGAATTACCAGACAAAAATTATGCCTAAATTATCACATTCAGATATACAAGAAGGCTAGTTGGAAATTTTCCAATAAGACTATAATTTGTCACAACTTGAACAACCTGAAGTTATGTCCTAAGTTATATTATAAAACAGATACATTAATTTTGGTAATATTCCCTTACCTGGGTCTATAGTAGGTCCTTCCATTAAATCCATTTCATAGCTTGTGTGAGGATCAGAAAAGTATATTTGTTGAGATAAGGCCACATAAGCCACTGTAAAGCCAATGGCCAGGCCAGAGAGTAATGTAAGAACGCATTGCTTGTTTAATGCTTGCCTAAAATCATTCGTAAGTTAGTACAGTTTTCATATTAAAAAATAAGAGAGTAGGTGTTCTTAAAATATTGTAGATCTTACCATTTGTACATTCTTATTTGTCGCATATCCCGCAATAACACTGAACAATGTTTCTAGAATAAATCATTTAAGAAAACCTCTTCCATTTTTGATGTTTTTAACAAAATCACTTTACTTTTCATAATTGATTTATTTAGGAACGAGACTAGAAAACTTTAACTAGTTAAATTTAAATAACTACAATATAAAATCAGTAGTAGAAGCAGCTTGGAAGGTCGAACTTCTGTTAAAAATTTATTTATTTTTTTAATTTAAATGCGTTAAAAAATAACCGGGAATCATGAAAAACACGGCATATAAATACAACTGAATACAACCTACAACAAACAACTGTCATCATCTGTCTCGATTCTGTTTGCCACTGCCACTGTCACGAAACTCTACCACACTAATACCAACATAAAAAAAAATAAATGTGTACATTGTGCTGACACTGGGTAACCCAAATGTCAAACAACAATCAAATCAATAACAAGAAAGCGATACGTAAAGTAAGGAATTATTCCACTCCACTTTCATCTGGAGGTTAAAACAAAAATACGAACACACAGTAGGTCTAAGTAACGTTTCACATGGACCACTTTGCTGCGTCACTAAGTGGTATTACGCCGCCGCTACCAGTTGTGGTCCCATTTAAAATTTTATATTTCGGCGAGATCCCACAGAAAACTGTTTAAAATATGTTTGTAACAAAGTTTCTGTTAGCTATACCAGGACCATATATCCAAACGTTTGTACAAACGTTATTTTTATTACGATCATGTATTTAGGGGTCTATGAAAGCTTTCCGTGCAGTTTAACACGGATCAACATAGCACCACCTCGTAACGGTGCACCGTCGTTGAGTGTCGTTATCAAATTTAAGATCATTGCACTTACTGTCGCCATAGAGTGATGGAATGGCGTACCTCACTTAGTCGCATAACAAAGTAGTCTGTATAAGCTGCGAATTAGCGTCATTCCATTAAAAGTTATGTTTCTTTAATTTACGTTGTACCAGAATCACAGGTCTGTTTGTTTATGTAAGTAACAACCGAGCACTGTTTTACAGTGACTAATTTACATGGCGTAATTGCAGATCAGTCTGAGAAAACGCATACCAAGTCTGATTCTCGGTGAGTAATAACTAGGTCTACATCACATTACGTCACTAAAAATTACGAACAACCTTAACCAACTCAAACTGCGGCTTGTAACAAATATTTTTTTCACAAATTACCTTAAATTGCTTTCCGTTATATCTAAATAGTTGCTAACACTACTTCTCAAAAATTAAAGTTATAATGTGAAATCAAAGCCCCCACATTTTAGTATTGATAGTAAACAGGGAGAAAACTAGAAATAATATCTTCTTCTTCTTCTTCGGCCCTCCGTCATCCAATGTTGGACATAGGCCTCTCCTGTGTGCCTCCATCGTTCTCTGTTCTGTGCCTCTCTTGCCTTAGCAGAGTCCTGCTACTAGTTTCATGTCCTCTCTCCACCGTGTCTGCGGGCGACCCCTGTCTCTTTTTCCCAACCAGGGTCTCCAGTGTTGAATCCGCTTGTTCCATCTATCATCCGTCTGCCACAATGTGTGCCCCACCCATCTCCACTTCAGTGAAGCTACGTGTTGTTTCACGTCTATTAATTTAGTTCTCTGACGGATATATTAATTTCTCACTCGGTCTTTTAATTTAATGTTCAATATTATTCTTTCCATCGCTCTTTGTGTCTTAGCTAGTTTATCCAACAGACCTTTTGTTATAGACCATGTTTGTGCGGCATATGTAAAGACAGGCAGCACACACTGGTTTAAAACTGTTCTTCTCAGTTTTAAAGCAATATTCTGGTTCTTCAAGATGCCACTCTGCCTGCCGAAAGCCCGTCACGCTGATCTTATGCGTCTTTTTATTTCCTCCGACTGGCTTGTCTTCCCGCATCTAAAGCTCTGTCCCAAATAAATGTATTCATCGGTGCGCTTTGTTACAAAGTCCTCGATAATATTTCCATATCTCGTTCTGGTTGGTCATGATTTTCGTCTTCGCCTTGTTTAGCTTCAGTCCTATCCTTTCGGACTCTCTTTTCACATCCAGCAACATTGATTGCAACTCCACACAGCTGTTCGCTATCCACACCACGTCATCAGCTTACTTCAAATGATTCAATCTCTTTCCGTCTATCATAACTCCTTTGTCGTCCCAAATGAGGTTCGAAAGTCGGTCTTGCATCACCGTTATGAACAGCTAAAGGCTCATTGAGTGTAGCTGTCTGACGCCCCGTTGAATGGGAATTGCTTGGGTTTTTTCGTGTAGTTGTATCACCATCTCTGCTTTTTCGTATATTGATTGTAATATCTCGGCATATCTATAATCTACTCTACATTTCTGTAGTGCTCGCTGTACTGCCCACCACTCCACGCTGTCGAATGCCTTCTCGTAGTCAATAAAGGCCAGGTATAACGGTAGGTTATACTCAGTGAATTTTTCTATTAGCGTTTTTAGTGTTAGTATGTGGTCACACGTGCTAAATCCCTTTCGGAATCCAGCTTGCCGACAATCCTGGAATTGCTCTAGTTTATTCTCCATTCTGTTTACTATTATTTTGGTTAGTAGTTTGTAGATCTGTGGTAACAATGTTATTGGCCGGTAGTTTTCCAGGTTGTTTCTGTCTCCCTTTTTATTTATTTTTTTTTATTTATTTATTTACGGTTCATTAGAACCTAATTTAACTATCGGATAGGCATATTCTTACAATGTTGATATAATAGTTGCTTAAACTTATTTATGGTTTCACAATTTTTAATATTATATTTGGTAGGTCATTAAAATGTTTAAGTCCTTTATAATAAAATTTGCTCGATCAGCTTCATTTGTAATTCGCCCTAGTCGGAAGTCATTTCGTCCTCTGGTGTTGTAGTTGTGTATCTGATGGACGTATCTAATTTTCTCGGTTAAATATACGGGACAATTTTCTATCTTTATATTATAGATGAATTTCATTGCGTAATAAAATAAGCTCTCCTTTACACTCAGCCCATTTAATCGATCTAACATATCTTTTATAAGCGTATCTCTAAGCTTCCGCAATATAAATCTCTTTGCCTTGTTTTGAAGTTTTTGCAGTAGTTCTATTTGTGTATCCTTAGCAAGAAATAATACCGAAGGACAGTAAATAAAATGTGGCTCAATTATGCCTCTATACTCGTATATTAATATTTTATGGTATTCACTTATGATGTGGCAAGTTCTGTACATGAGATAAAGTTTTTGGTTTATCTTATTCACTAAATATTTAAGTTTACAATCTATTATTATACCCAAGTATTTAATTTCGTTTACTTTTTCTATTTCACGATTATTTATGTATAATTTATGATTATTATTATAGTTATTGTGTGATATTATCATATATTTAGTTTTATCTGTATTTAGTTTTAACATATTTATACACATCCACTTGTAAAGAATATTCATATCAGACTGCATTTTATTAATAGCCACATCCAAACTAACATCACTAATTGTAATCAGTGCATCGTCTGCAAATAGTGTAACATCCCCGTACTTTAAACCGTCTTTAATGTAATTTATGTATATGAGAAACAGTACCGGCGCAAGGACAGAGCCTTGCGGTAGATCAATATTCACTGATATCGCTGATGATGTCGTGTCTCCAGTTTTTGTTTGTTGTCTTTCTATTCGATAATCTTCAAACCATTTTAATTCTATATCACGCACTCCACTTTTGTGTAGTTTCGTAAGCAATAATTTTCTGTCTATAGTTTCAAATGCTCTTTTTAAATCTATGAAACTTGATACAATGTATTTTTTGTTCATCAAATCTTCACGCCATTCACTTATAACATAATTAATTGCAGTTTCACATGAGTGTTTGCTTCTAAAACCCGATTGCTCTTGAATAATAATATTGTTATTCAAATATTGCAGTAACTGATTTTTTTTCACTGTTTCAAGGATTTTTTCGTCACTTGGAAGCGTATTTATTGGCCGAATCTCGTCAGGTTTTATAGTATATTTTATTTTTTCAATTGGCACAATTTTGGAAATGTTCCATTCGTTAGGCACTTTTCCTTGCAGCATGCATTGATGATATTGGCGTAAAAAAAAAGCCGTGTACGTTATAGAATTTTTAATTACACCTTCAGATAAAATATTCTTACCGCCAAATTTTAAATTTTTTAACTATTTCAATTATTTCGTTACTATCTACTGTTTAAAATTTAAATTGGTGATTAATTATATTTGTATTTCCCATAGTATTCTGCACAACGTCTATACCATTTTTAATGTCAATGACACTCTGAACAAAGAATTTATTTAAAAGTTCAGCAATTTCTTTTTCATTTTCAATTATTTTACCATTCATAACGATTCTATTTATTGCACCGGTACTTTTTGACATACAAATTTCTTCTTTTAAAACTCTCCACATTTCTTTCTGTTTCTTTGATTATTTTCAATTTTATTCTGTACATATTGCACTTTCTTCTGTTTAATCATATTTTTATATAATTTTTTCACTGTCTTGTAATCTTCCCAATCATTTTAGCTATTTGGTATTTTTCATACTTTATTCTATGTATTTCTGTCAGTTCCCAATTTTTTATATATCAAGACGAACGATTTGTTCCATTCTTCTTTGATTCTTCTGTCGTGTAGACATGCATTTAGAAGTACATATATCTCCCTCGAAAAAGTTATCGAATTAAGTCTTGTCTTTAAAAATCAATATTGGTGTATATTTTTAAGAGAAACACTATTTTACAACACTGTAAACAAAAGAGCGAAGGAAGATGTTTATAGACATTGGTAATCGGAAGAAACACCATTTTATACCATTCCAAACCGAAGAACGCAGAAAAGATGCTTATAGCAACCACAATTTAGCACGATTAACAATACGAATTAAACAGAATAATCTACCAAATATTGATTGCTACAAATATCTACGGGAAGTTCCTTTATTTCCAGTGTTGTGGAATGTGGCCCCCGAATGGGCATTAGTAATTAATATAAAATTCCATTTTACAATAATGTAAACAAAAGAAAGTAAGATGATTAACAATCAGAATTTGGCGGAACTAACAATACTAATCAAAATAGAAAAATAATTCAGCCCTATTCTAGTTGCTATAAATATTTTCTCTGTGCTGTTGTAAAATGGTGGATCGCTTAATTACAATGCGAATACAATATCATTATCGATTTATTTCGATTCAAATACTAAGGTGGACAGATACGCAAGAGTAGTGTATGTGCGTAGTTCTAAATCCATATTAAACTACAGACTTCGTCTGGCTAACATCACCGAGACGATAATTTCGGGAGCATAGGAAGCCACATGCCATAAACCGGTTGCGAGATGGGTTAACCGAAATCTAATTTTACTTCTATAGTCCAATGAATATGACCACAGGAGAATAATTGAAGGCCAAAATTTTCTTTTGATTAATGTATATATAGGGCACTTCGGGGTACTCGTAAAGGACCAGAGATGGAGCAGGTGTTGGGACCCCCTTCAATTATTATTATTTACTTTTATAGTAACTCTTATATGGTTGAAAATATTAAAAATATGCACCACTGGTAACTAAGGTACCTTAGAAGATATTTATTTATTTTTAATTTATTTATTTATATATAAAACAGAGTGTGGATGTGGAACACTGGGTATTGAAAATGGATCAGCTAGAGTTTAGCTACAGACTGTAGGCGCGCATAATTCCATCTCACTGGGAAAGAACACCCATAATTCTTGACCATCCGAGATGTGTGTTTAGGGCATTGTCTTGCCAAGAAAACTGCTGTTAATCAAGAACTAAGGCAGGAATATCAGGGTGTGTTGGTGTCAGACATGACTATTAGGCGTCGTCTGTTATCTGAAAATCTTCATGGTAGGCGTGCTGTTAAAAAGCTACTTCTTACAAAGCGTCACAGAAAAGAGAGATTGAAATTTGCTAAGGAACATAAAGACTGGACTCGAAATCAGTGGTCTCTAGTAATCTTTAGTGACGAAAGTAGGTTCAATCTCTTTGGAAGTGAGTTTACTGGTTATGTAAGAAGACCAGTTGGTCTAAGATGTGATTCAAAGTACCTTGTACCTACTGTCAAACATGGTGGAAATATCATGGTATAGGGTTGTTTTCGACGGTCTGGTACGGGACCACTGGCAAAGATAAATAGTACAATGGATGCACAAATGTATCTTGAGATATTGGAAAATAATTTGATTCCTTATGAAGATGATTTCCCTCCGTCATGGATTTTTCAACAAGACAATGACCCAAAACACACATCTCACTTGGCCAAAAATTGGATTTCTGAACAAAGGATTCGGGTGATGCGCTGGCCTTCACAATCACCTGATTTGAACCCGATAGATAATCTTTAGCACTATCTGAATAAACAAATTAAGAAAAAAGAAATATAAAAATCCGGTACGAACTTTGGATCGCATTAAAACAAGAATGGGAGAAAATACCACCAGATTTTTGTGCTAGGCTTATTGACTCTATGGGCAGAAGATGTCAAGCAGTGATTGACACAAAAGGATACCCCACTAAATATTAAATATTTTCGACATATTACTCGTCTTAGTGGAATTTTTATTTTATAACCAAAATGTTTCCATACTTTTGTTTGTGCATATTTTTGTTACGTTAAAAACTAAGCACATTTCTAATAAACAATAACTGTTTTAGTCTTCAAAATGTTTGTACAGGATTAATAAATAAATATTGTAATTGTAAATCGTTTAAATGTTAAGACTGGAAGTGGGAATTTAAATGTTTCCATACTTTTGTGTATATATATATATATATATATATATATATATATATATATATATATATATATATATATATATATATATAATATATATATATATATATATATATATATATATATATATATATATATATATATATATATATATATATATATATATATATATATACATATATATATATATATATATATATATATATATATATATATATATATATAAAATAGAGAGAGAAAGCAAAAGTTGCCGTATCTAACAAAATCCTAAGTTATGAAACTAGTTGCGTTTTTAATGGCATCCTTGCTGTAAATGCCATGTTTTTATATTGATATGTTAGTGAATAGTGGCTGTTTTATTTCAGTGTTGGTCGTTGTTATGGCAATTGTTATTTATGGTCATTCTTGTTAGATTAAATTGCATGCTACATGTGAGTTAATTGCATTTTGTTTTTGACATTTCTCCATAATAATAATAATAATAATAATTTATGATTTTTTTAGAACAATAATGCTTTTAAATTGCAATAGTTTTTTATCAATTTTTATCAATTATTGTAAGATTGAAATTAAAAATTACAAATTAGAAATTAATAATTAAAAATTAGACTCAACAATACCGATTCTTCATGCCTGATTTTCTTTGTTGGTTGCTTCGTTCTCTTTTTCAGTTTGTGCCCTGATGAAGGTCCCAACCTAGGACCGAAATATTGGCTAAATGAATATAGTATGAACATCTGTTGATGCCCCTTTTTGCCGAGTTCCCCAACTAGTTTCATATATATATATATATATATATATATATATATATATATATATATATATATATATATATATATATATATATATATATATATATATATATATATATATATATATATATATATATATATATATATATATATATATATATATATATATATATATATATATATATATATATATATATATATATATATATATATATATATATATATATATATATATATATATATATATATATATATATATATATATATAATATATATATATATATATATATAATATACAGTAATACCCCGCTTTACGCGAGGGATACGCCCCCCCCCCCCTTCCGAAAAAAATCGCGTTAACTGAAATTCGCGTATATCGAGGTTTATGATTAAACATAGTCAAAATTTAATACAAAAAAATACAAATCATTTTAATCAATCACTTTAATTCTAAGAACACTTTATGCAATACATACTCTTATTTTTTACGGAAAAATACATCTATTGTCTTTTGGGTAACGTTTTGTTTACGTTCTTGTAAAATACGTTCATAACACCCAACACTGTTTTTAATTGTTTGACACACGGTCAAGACACGGTCATCATTATTGTCTATACTCTGCAATATGTCCAAACCTGAATAAATTTTTGAAAGTGCATTTTGTATTTCCCCTGAAGATAAAACTTTCTCTTCTACTTGTTCTTCCTCATCGTAGATAGGATTATTCTGTAACTCGATCAGATCTTCATTGCTAATAGGATCGTCGTGCGTTGCTACAAGTTCTACGAGATCTTCTACCGTGACATCTTCAAGTTCAGACCCCTCAATCATTGCAGCAATGTCTTCAAGCACTTGTCTCTGCATCTGGACAATTCTTCTAGGTGCTTCCACTACATCTGGCCAAAGATTACGCCACACCCCATTCATACAACTCATTTTAACTTCCTTCCAAGCCTCTTCTATGTTGTGAATAGACTTCATAATGTTGTATGACTTCCACCACTCTCGCATAGACTGTCTTCCTTCCCCGTCAGTTTCATGAATTAGTTGGCTAAAAGTGCGGCGATGGTAATAAGCTTTGAAGTTTGCTATTGCTCCCTGGTCCATAGGTTGTAATATTGACGTAGTGTTTGGTGGAAGGAACTTTACGTACACTTTTAAGTCTCTGGGCGTATCAAGTGAGGTTGGATGTCCTGGGGCATTGTCTAAGAGTAATATAACTTTAGGTTCAAGCCCATTTCTGTCACAGTATGATTTGACTGATGGGCAAAAACTATTAGAATACCATTCTTGAAAAATTTCCCGTGTAACCCACGCCTTTCTGTTTGATCGCCACACAACTGGTAGACTTGTCTTGTCTGTGCCTCGCATTGCACGGGGTGTTTCTGAATGGTACACTAGTAAAGGTTTCAGTTTGAAATCACCAGTGGCATTACCACCCAGCAGAAGTGTTAGTCGGTCTTTCGCAGCTTTGAAACCACTGGCTTGACGTTCTTCCTTAGAAATGAATGTTCGAGATGGCATTTTTTTCCAGTAAAGTGCGGTCTCATCAACATTGAAGATGAGACAAGCAGGAATTTTCTCTCGTCTAACGAAGTCTTGAAACTTGTCTGGAAACTCAGCTGCAGCTTGAATGTCCGCGCTGGCCGCCTCGCCTGTTATGTGGATATTGTGAAGATTAGAACGCTGCTTGAACCGATGGAACCAGCCTCTGCTGGCAGCAAAAGTCGGAGTGGCACTCCCTTCTCCTTCTTTTGTTTTCAGCATCTCATACAAAGATTTTGCTTTTGTGCATATGAGATCTTGACTTAGTGGTGTGTTCTTCTTATTCAAATCTTCGATCCAGACTGACAGTAATTTCTCCATTCTTTCTAAGATAGATGATCTCGAACGAGAAAGTTTTGTTGCACTTATAGGTGTTGAACCTTCGCTGGAGATTTTAATTTTTTCCCGATTTTTATAAATCGTTCTCACAGTCGATTCTGAGAGTCCAAAATCTCTCCCAACAATTGTTGCTTTGCCTCCATTTTCCATTCTTCTTAACACTTTCATCTTCAATTCCAAAGTGACGCTTTTACGCTCTTTTTTCTTTACAGGCGGCATTTTTAACGTAGGGTTAAATTATGTATGTATGTATCTCCAATAAATATTAAAACAAAACTGCCAGCCGACCGAACTAACATTACGGAACAAATGAAACACACGAAACGAACGAGGAAATCCCCATAGAACAAAGTCGAAGGACAGGGAATTCCCAATTCTTCAAAGAGAATATTCAGAGAAAGCGGGGATCCCCCCGCGACCATAGAGAAGTTAATGACTACATGAGCGCGAAATTTGAAATTCGCGTTATAGTGAAACCGCGCGTAACGGGGGTCGCGCTAAGCGGGGTATTACTGTATATATATATATATATATATATATATATATATATATATATATATATATATATATATATATATATGTATATATATATAAAGGGTGGGCCATCAATCGGTTTAAATTTGAACCACCGGTTATTTCGAATCTGGCAATACTTATGTCATTCTATTCTGTCACAAAAATTCAGTATATTATCTCCACTGAACGAAATGAATCGATTTACGCTTGAGCAACGTTGGGATTTATTGGAAATTTATTTCCAAAATAAAGACAATTGGTCGGAACTTGCACGAAAATGTCGTACAAAATTTGGTCGCAGAGAAGGACCAACAGTGCCCGGTATACGCAAGTTTATTGCTAAAGTTCGTGAAACTGGTTTCATTGTTGATGCGCCAAGACGTGAGCGTGCTCGTACAGTGCGTACACCCGAAAATATCGAAGCTGTGGAAGGCGCAACCATTACGGTCAATGGAGACACCTATCGCACCATGATAACCGATTTTTTTGTGCCCGCTCTTCATGGTATTGATGTGAACGATGTTTGGTTTCAACAGGATGGTGCAACTTGCCACACATCTCATGCCACAATCGATTTATTGCGTCAAACGTTTGATGGCCGTTTAATTAGCCGAAATGGTGATGTCAATTGGCCGCCAAGAAGCTGCGATTTGACACCGTTGGACTATTTTCTGTGGGGCGCCGTTAAAGACAAGTGTTATGCCGACAAATCAGAGACAATTGAGCATTTGAAGGCCAACATTCGTGATGCCATTGCCGAGATACGACCCCATACACTCGAAAAAGTGCGTGAAAATTGGTCCGATCGAATGGGGTACTGTGAGGCCAGCCGCGGCAGCCATATGAATGAAATAATATTCCATCTCTAACCGGAACAATTGTACTTCACAACAAAAAAAATAAATTTGGCAAAATTTCAAACCGTTTTTGTTTTATTGCATTTTTAAATTTAAACTTTTAAATGGCCCACCCCTTTTATATATATATATATATATATATATATATATATATATATATATATATATAAATATATATATATATATATATATATATATATATATATATATATATATATATATATATATATATATATATATATATATATATATACTACCGTCAGAAAGTATTTGCCCACCTAATTATTTCAGTCCCAAGACAACAAAAACCAAGATAATATTTTTTTTTTTTTATTTTAATGAATTATTATTTATTTTCACATTATTTACAGTCCAAAAAATCAGATAAATATTCATGATTTTCCAGAGTTTTTCTCATCTACGTGACCTACTTTGTTTTTAATTACCGCTTTACAGAGTTTCGGTATTCTGTCCAGTAGTTTCTTCAGAGTTTCTTTGGTTATTTTAATCCATTCTGCTTCTAAAAGTTCCCACAAGTGATTTTCTGATGTTGGATTGAGTTTTCGAAACACACCTGTCCAAATGGTCCCACAACAATTCGATGGGGTTCAAGTCGGGTGATTGTGGAGGCCAAGTCATCACTTCCAGGACGTCATTGGATTTCCACTGATCCAAAAGTTCTCTAATTTGTTCAGTAGAATGTTTAGGGTCTTGTCATACTGAAAAATAAATTTCCCCTGAAAAATATCTCTTCCAAAAGGAAGCATTTGAATCAGCAAAATTTCTTGATATTGTTCTTTTCGCATGATTCTTTCTATCCTAAAGATTTTTCCAACTTTACCGTTGCCAAAACAACCCCCAACCATTACTGAACATCCTCTCTCCAGCTGACCGCCGCACGTAAACTCGTCAATTTGAACCGAAAATTTCCAATTCAAATTCATCCTTCTTTTGAAAATGTTATTACTCTCTCACGAATTTGGATTTGCATATGCCGAGCCATGTTTAGGCTCCCACGACCTTTTATGAACTAAATGTGAACATTCAAGGCGCTATTATTCGTAAATACGTCTTTGAACGTCCTACTGCGTCAGTGTATATTATGTGGGCGGAAACTTTTGCACATATAAATATATGAATAATAATAATAAATATATTCACAAACATAAATAATATTCTTTTACTATATTATTTTGTTTCCTATAACTCATACTCACATCTCATAATGATTAAAAATCATTAGTCTTTTTTTTTAATAAATTAGAGTACGAAATGTCACTGGCGGGAAGCTTTTGCACGCCACTATATATATATATATATATATATATATATATATATATATATATATATATATATATATATATATATATATATATAGTGGCGAGCCAAGATCTGCTCACCCCTCTCGTGTAACGGCGGCAGCCGGATCTGGTTTTCCTCGGAGGAAGCGTTTACTTTTCTATATGTATTGATTTCTGTATATACTATATTTGATAATAAAAACTCTATATTTCTTGAGGAATATCTATACACCTCCGGATTTAGTTAAAAATGAATAAAAGCTTACTAATTTAAGAACTTAACACTTTATTTAACAAAACAGTACCTTATAATAAAGATGTATTGAAAGAAAAACTAAGAATTTCACTATTCTTTCATTTTTCAAAAACAAATTTGGCATACAAAAAATGTAAACATAGCACTATTTCACACATCATTTACTTAACATAAATAAACGAAATAAAAGGTTTCTAAAATAGGTTTCTATACAAATTTTTATTTACTCGTAAATATCTTCATGATCTGCTACATACCTACAAAATAATATACAGAATAAATCGTCTTTTTATAAATGAAATAGTATGAGCGTTTGTAATTAAGGAGAAATACCACACTGCAAACAAAAGAGCGCGGGGAAGATGTTTATAGTAACGAAAATTTGGCGGGATTAACCACATCAATTAAAACAGACAATTAATCCCGCCAACCTCCATTGCCTGTTTTGATTGGTATGATTAATTCCGTTATATATTCTCGTTACTATAAACATCTTCTCCACACTGTTTTTGACAGTGTTGTAAAATGGCGTTTTTTCTTAATTACAAACGTCCATATTGATTCATCAATCTAGATATAATATACTGAGCAAGAGCCAAATATAGAAAATAATCACTTATAAAAACTAAAACTGAAGGTCTTTAAGATCAAATATTTCAGTTTAAGAATGATATTGAAAAAAACCGCCCAAGTGCAAGTCGGACTTGTGCAATAATGTTCCGTACGTTGATTGCATTTAGAATAAAAATTTTTGTTACGGAGGTATAAAATGATCAATGAATTCACAAAACACACCCCAAATGAGTTTTCAACAAAGTTTTTTTTCCGATATTTTCTGAAAATTGATATATATCAAATAAATTATTAAAGGTAGGGCACTCGAGATAATTTTCGTTCAATCTACACTCTGTAGAGAATATTCCAGAGTTTTTTTTTTCAAAATTTTTTGATCAGTACTTTTCAAGATAGGAGAGAGGGGCGATTTTTCGCAATTTGTTAAAAATAACACAAAGAAGAGTGTGCGCAGTGTGTTATATATATATTTTTGAATTCGTATTTTTACAAGCTTTCATTGAACACCCCACTCAATGAAAATTTTTCCACTTCCGATTTCACCCCCAAAAACTAACCCCATAAGTTCATAATACATATGTATTAAATTTTCATTTAGAGAAAAAATTGGTAATTTTACTTCGTTTTTTATTAAAGATTTCTTTTCTAATATCTCTTCTCATGGCCCGTAACGCGATGATTCTGTTATAATCGGCCTTCACCTGTTCAAAATAATTTAACAGAAGTTCCATCGGTTTAAACTTGGTTGTGTTTAATTTTCTTCGTATCCAAAACATCAAACAAATCTTCGTTGTCATCGCTCTCATTTTCATGGTCAATCTGAGAAGAGGTTGATGGCCCGTCATTTCTGTGGAGATCTGCTATTTCAGTTTCTGTTAGTTTTTCAAAAACCTTTTCATTCCACCCAATTTATCATATCATCCCTGTCAACATGGATGAAATTCGGGAGAGCTTTAGAGATGTCAAGATATGAGTCAGTTTCAATATCTTCTGAGGTTTACTGGATTAAATCTTCTTGTTCTATTTTCGCCCGTGAAAGTTTTAACGTTGTATAGGGTAAATTTACCCAGGCATCACACACAGCAAAAATAGCGTCTTTTATTGTCCACTTTAGGATTTCTCTTATTGACTTGGTGCTACTATTTTCGTCAAGTAGAAATCGAAGGAATATTGTGAACTTGTGTTCTCCGGAAGCATTAGAACAAATCATAATTGTGAGGCTTTCTTTACTGGATTTGTGACCAGGAGCAGATTTTTCAGACTGAGCTGCCAAGGTTTTTGAAGGAAGTATTTTCCAAAATAATCCTGATTCATCTGCATTATAAATTTGATCAGATGTTAAATTAAATTTCGTAACCAAAAAGTTCAAATTTTCAACAAAAAAGTGGCTGCAACATAATCACCGCTACGACTGTCACCTTGAATGTCCAACTGCCTAATACTAGGTCTTTTTTAAACTTATCAAGCCATCCATGGGAAGCGGAGAGTGCCTCCTAAATTTTTAAATTTTCATGAAACCATAACGCTTTTTCACTCACCATTGGCCCGGAAATAGAAACTCCCTCCGCGCGTTTTTGCATGAACCATCAACACACCGCTCGATCGACGTCTTTTAATTTAGAGGTCTTCATTGTTTTCCGAGAAGGACATGTCGTTTGGGCCGAGGACGACACGAACTAGGAAATGTCTTTTTCCTTCTTTCACCGAACGCTTTGCTCGCCAACTCCGAATTCAGCGGACAATTTTTTTATACCTCCACCTTTTTCAACTCGGTTCATTATAACTAATTTTTGTCCAATTGTTAACACGACACATTTTCTTTTTTGCGACATTTTGGTTGTTTTAGGATGGTCAAAGCACTACTGAGTAAATAATTTTCTTCAGCAGACAAACAGCCCAGTGGGAATTTCATAGAAATGACTTTAATATTTCTGTTCTTGGAATATGAATTGAACTAAGGTAGTTTCCCTAAACATCTCATTTTCCTGATACTAGCTTATCATGTTTTTTCCATTCTTTATTTTTTTTTAAATAAAAATAATACATACATATTTTTAAATACATAATACCAGGTGTACAGGTATGAAATGCGGATTTTTTTTTTCTAAAAAAACATGTTAAATTCGGAAAAATGATAAAAGTGCTTTATTCAACGTATGCTCCATCGCTTGTTATACATTTTCCCATCCTTCGGGCAATTTGTGAATAGCATGCCAGTAAAAATCTCCCCTTTTTTGCTGCGAACCATTCATCGAGCCATTTTTTCACATCTTCGTACCAACCAAAGCGCTGCTCAGCAAGTGCGTGACCCATCGATGCAAACGAGTGGTAATCGGAAGCAGCCAAGTTTGGTGCGTAAGCCGCATGGGGTAGAACTTCCCAGCTGAGTGCTTCCAACGTGTCGCGAACTGGTTTTGCCGTATGTGATGGAGCATTGTCATGAAGAAAAATGACTTTGTGTTGCCACCTTCAGTATTCTGGCCTTTTTTCAAGCAGCGAACGGTTCAAATCGGTCAATTGTTGTTGGTAGCGTTTAGGATTAACCGTTTCCCCAGGTTTTAACAGCTCATAATAGACCACGCCCCTCCAGTCCCACCAAACACAGAGCATCGTCTTTCTGCCAAAGCGATTCGGTCTTGCGGTCGATGTCGATGGAGCGCCTGGGTCTACCCATGATTTTTTGCGCTTGGGATTTTCAAAATAAATCCACTTTTCATCCCCTGTAACTATATGATGCAAAAACGACTGCTTTTGTACCAAGCGTGTTTTTGCGCTTTTCCATTTGCCTGTTGTTCAACTCATGTGGTACCCATTTACCGGTCTTCTGAATCTTTCCCATCTCTCGTAGCCGATTGGAAACAGCTTGTTGACTCACGCCCAATTGCTCGGCGAGTTGTTTTTGTGAATCATCTTCGTCCAACAATACTTGCAATTCCACATCTTCGTATTTTGTTGGCGGTTTTCCATGTTCCTTGTCTGCAACATCAAAGTCACCACTTTTGAAACGCCGAAACCATCGTCCACACGTATTTTGCGATGGAGCATGTTCACCATAAGCTTCTCGAAGTAATTGGTATATGATTCAACAGCAGTTTTCTTCAAATGAAAACAGAAATTAATGCTGTCCGCGAATGCTCTTTGTTCGGTATAAATTTTGACATATTGAACACAACAACACAACACTATGCACAGACTTTTCCAATTTATCACTTGTGCGAGTCTGACACTTGTTGATGACACAACAAAATGGCGCAGTGTCAAATCTTTATAGCACAAACTGCATTCTTGCACCATCTGTTTTTTGAAATCCGCATTTCATACTTGTACACCTGGTAGTAATAATTGTTAATAATAATCTAAATATGTAATATGAATTTTATTCATTTTTTAACGAAAATAATACATAATTAAAGCAAAATGGTATCAAAAAACACCTTATTAAAAAAAAAAATTGACCACTCGGGATCCCAGTTGATTGATTCCCTTACCATTTTTTTTTTTTTGAGGAAATTAAAATGTCACATTGCCTATGAAAGCATGACATTTAAATAAGATCAATAGTGTATCTTTACAAAGAAATTTCCTAGTGATTTCTCGTAACTTGCAAGATTCCTTGTTATAAGAAAAATCATTAAACTGTAGAAAGAACTTATTTCTTAAATGACATATCTCTATCAAAATTTTGATATAAAATACTATCAAATTTCTGAAAAAATTATTTAAATTTAAAAAAGTTTAAATTTTCTTGTCATGTTCTATAATATAAATTTAATTATTACCATATATTTTTTTTTTTAATATGGACTATGAACACACAATCAAAAAATTCTTTATTCTTGCCTTAACTATTGGTTTACAACATTGGAAATTTAAAATATTTGTTTCTTGCCACAGTTTTCACGATTCTGTTGTTCTGTGCTTCCATGCCAGTAGTACCTAAATCTCACAATATTTATGCTGCACATGTATTAATAAAGCTTTGTTTTTTAATGTTATAGTTTATCCCATTCACATTTTTTTTTAAAAAGAGAAATAAAAGTTATTTAAATTAAATATCATAAAAAACATTGTATAAGTGATTTTTCTATTTAAATGGGAGCTGTATCATGAATTTAAATATATAACATAAAAATATAAAAATAGCTCAACAGAAAAATACATGGATGCATCTTTTCTTCAGTTATTTTTAAATAAACTATGAAAAAAAGGTCCTTTTACAATCACCAATTCTGATGATTCTGCAAATTTTTGGAAATAACTAATTTAAAAGAGTTGGTAACCCTAGTTATAAGTTTTGAATATCATTTTTGTGTAAAATTATTTCTATAACAAAAGATATTTTATTTATTTTTTTCTTTATTTAAGTGATTCGAATATAATTTCGAGGTATAGGTTTTAAACTTTTTCAGTGAATCTGGGAGTTAACACATGCTTTTAAATAGTTTGTAAAAAAGCAAACAAAAAAAAGTTTCTTACCTAACTATATCTGCCGGCCTGAGAAGCTTTTCTGCATCAACATCTGGAATTTCAAATCCAAATTCATCTTCTATGGCCATTATAACTTCAACATGATCAAGAGAATCCAAACCCAAGTCATTAATAAAATGTGACTCTAGTTTCAACTAAAAAATAACTATTTTAATATATACAGTGGTGATAATAAAATACAGAGACAAAAGATGCCTATAGTAACAATGGTATGGAAAAATAGTACTAATATGGAATATAATTTTATAAACTTTCTCTTTTCTCTACCAATGTTACCATCACAAGCAAAATTACCGTACCTTATCGGGGTTGACTTTATCATACAATTTTAAAACTAAAAGTACCCTGTCAGCAATAAGTTTTAAAGTCAGTGGCGGTTTGGAACTGTAACTTCGCTCATGAGGCAATATGAGTCTCTGAAATAGAAAAAATTAAATTATATTGTGATACCTTATCTGCAGTAACTTTATCATAGGAGGCAACTACTTTCAGCACCCGGTCTTTGATATCTGCCTCCGTTGGTTTTGGTTTAATTACGTCTGGTGAGTAAAATCTAGTCTAAAGATAAAAGGAGCAAAATAATTCTTGTTTAGGTCCTGATAGAAGATAAAGTGAGGTTATGCCAAGTTATGTAATTTATTATTGTCAAATTATCTAATTATAATTATTTGAAAACAATTCAGTAAGTCTTAACATTAAACTTATAGAATCTTTCTAACACAAAACTGTTCAAATTTTATATAACAAGTTAAAAATACCTGTGCTCCTGCCAGTAGAATACCATTATTAAGGGGGACTTGATAAGTTTTACTGACTTTACTTAGCGATAAAACAGTAGATCTAGTTGAAAAACATCTCAGATATGAAGCTGTTCTAGATAAAGAACGAGCGTTTTTAACTAAACCAGACATCTTTATCCAAATATAAATTGAAAACCAACAGCGGTTTTCACGCGTTATTTGACGGAAAAATAATTTTTCACCCTTGTGGACTAATTTGGAACTAATTAGTAACTCGGTGTTTCCAATTTTATTTGACTGGCAACACTCGCAAAATTTAGGGGAAATTGATATTTTAGCTTACAAACGGCGTTTTCAAAATTCATCTATTATAAGGTCTCAATTGGGTGGACATTTTATCCTTGCTTAGATTATGACCTTAGAAAAAGAAATTTATCGAACTGGTGATTTCAGGAGGTAGTATTAAAAATGTTCACTTTCTAAGTTGCTGAACTTTACTATCAAGATGATTTGATGACCTAAAACAATCTTGGAGTAGTCTTATCCCATTATAAAACCAAAGGACAAAACCTCTTTGGGATGGCTTAATTTTTTGTTTTATCTCGTAAATTTATTTAATGACTGCTATTTTTTGTGTTAAAACCTTGAAGACCTATTTAATAGACAAGTATAATGAAACTAATTCAAATCTCTATGGCGGCCAACAGGAATTTTACTCGGATATGAGTATTTTGATCTACGAATTTCTCCAAGGGGGGAAGATTATAGAATTAACAAACAGGTGGGGGTTCACTCATGGTAAACTCAAAAATTATTTAGCTCTGCTTTTATCAATTCTGTCATCTTCTTTGCGGAAAAATAACCGAACTCATTTATTTATAAATATATTCTTACATTAGCAACGTTGAACCAGAGGTTCCAACAGAAATATCTCTCATTTTAGTATATCAGTGTAGCCAATAGTAATGTTTCATATTTGTAAGAATCTCCTAAAAAAATTTTATTTTCCTTTTTAAATTTTTCATACATAAATTAGGATAAACCTAGAAATGTGCATAATTTAAGATTTAAGAAGTTTTATAACACAAAGAAATAGTAATAAATTCAAATTTTTAAAGTTTGGCGCGAAATATGTTTATAAGAATTACCACTTTCTATAAAAAAAATTATACAAATTCCCTAAAAAACACACTAGCAAACATCAAAAACGTCGGCCTTGTGGCGGTCGTACTAGTTTTTTAACATAAGATTTTTCTTTTTAAGTAAATAATTAGTTTTTTATCACTAAAATACAGTAAATAAAATTCTCAGGAAACATGTCAGGAGAAAACAGCCCGAGTTTGTCACTAAGGGGCTTTAGATTTCAGAAAAAGCCTCAGCTTTCACACCAGTCAAACGGGACACTGGATACTTGTAAGTAAAAAATTATCACTTATGATCTGTAATTTTTCTAGCTAATTATTCTTCCAGCTAACGACGCAAGTCCTGATGTTCCTCAATCAGTAAGAAAACGTATTATAAATCCTTTTAGTGATTCTGACTCTGAAGTTGAAGGTCAGAAAAAAGTTGATGAACATTCAGGAGGTTCAGGCTCACAGACTCCTAATAACTCGGCGGCTACTGGTACTCCGAGTACAGTGGCACCAGGACAACGGAATGGCTTTACAAGACACAAAAATCCAGGAGTCCTTGAAAAAGAAAAGCAAATGAAGTTCCTACTTGAAATTTTTCCAAATCTTGAAGCCATGGTATGTATGGGTTATAAGTTTTTTCAAAATATTGCTATTTGTTTAATTTTTACTTTCCTTGTTACAGGAAAATATTATTTAATAATATAAGCATTTTGAATTTAAGAGAACATTTTAGTTAATTGCTAGGTTGTATGTGTAAATCATAAATATTAAATATATCAGTTTAACATTGCTGTTTTACAGAAAGGATTGGAAATTGATCATTTAATAATAATTACAAAATATCACCAGCAAATTGACTGTTTCATAAGTGCATGAAAATGGTTCACTGGATCACTTTTTTACATCTGAATGATCTAGATGTAATTATTGAACTTAATAATGCATTTTCACACTTTAATTCTTTGAAGAAAGTTTGACATACAAGGCTTATATATTTATACTTACAGGCTACTTTTTTGTAACTGATTCTCATGCTAAATAAGAAAATGGCAACTAAAATCATAGGCTGGAGATGGTAATTTAAAAAAAAAAAAATAATAAATTTTGAGTTACGGATTAGTTCTACATAAATAAATCAGATATACATAGAGCAGGTAAATATTTACTTATACTGTCATTGCCAAGATATATCATTCTTTTAGCAGATACCTATTTTGAGTACAAAAATACCAATAGTTTTTATTCTAAAACTTAGCTTTTCAAATAGTTCTTCTGAAAATGTTTCTTTTTTAGAGGATAGGTTAATACCACTGTGTTTCAAGTTTCTACTTGCATAAAAATATTTGTCCAATTATCAGCTAACACCACAATTTTATTACACTACTTATTGAACTGCCAATGTTATGTTACTATTAAACTGTTCTGAGTTCGTATCACTTTAATGTTTTTTTATTATTATTATTTCAGTTGATTTTTTAGTGAGAATCATATAAACGAAGTATAAAAGTGTGAATTTTTTTATGCCTTTCATAAGATAGTAGTCTTTGTGCTAAAAAAATACAGGTATCAAATATTTCAGATAAATCTGAAATTTTAATTTTGTTCTAAAATAAGACAATTTTGAAATGAAGAATTTAAATAATATTATCACTAAACTGGAGTTTGTTTACCCTTTTTTCAGTATTTGGTTAAGGTTCTAAAGAACAACATTATTCAATAATTATAATGTATATTTACACTTTTCATTTAATGAAATGATTAAAGTCAAACTGCTCAGATTTCCATGTCAGAAAAAAATATTTTGAATTTGCACAACATCCTAATTGGAAAAATTCTAAATGATACCATTTTTGGAAACAAAGTTTATTTTATTGCAATTACTGTTTTATAACAAGTTATCGGAGGAAATTCGAATATAGTAGGTTTTCACATTTTATTCTTAAGTAATAATAAAAAAAAAATAATTATATTAACATTTATAGGTAATATTAAACTGCATAGATAGGATACTTTCTATACAGTGAAGTCTGCTTATAATGAATCCATTTATAACGAATTTCTGGTTAAAACTAACTATTTTATAATGCACGAAAAAACTTCCGTAAGACCAATGAAAATTTTTATGGGTTATAAAGAACCCAGTTATAACGAACTTCCAGATAAAGTAAACCAAATTTGGATGTTTTGTGTTTGTTTATAATGAACTTGCTACTCCCTGTGCTCGATGTCGCTCGACTTGATCTAAGGAATTCACCTAAAGTTGCTGGGGATTTCTATTCTACTTGTTTCCGCCGCGTCGCTAGTTCGAGCAGTATTATTTTCAATTCATTTGTTGTGTTATGTAGTTCTCATGCATATTTGATCAAAGTAGCAAAGTGAAGTTTTATTTTAAAAAATAAGTACACAAAAACATAAAGCGTTTACTTTAAAAGACAAACACAATATTATAAGGAAAATAAAAAATGTTATCGAGTTAAACAAAGTGATGTTTGAAAACAGTTGAATTTAACTAAATCTACGGTTTCTACCATATGGAAGAAGAGGCAAGAAATCTTATCAATCTATGAAAAAAGAAACTTTAGTTGTAAAAAAGTAAGAAAATCTACACAGTTTAGCCAAAAACGACATGAACATGTTCCTATTACCGGCTATATTTTACAAGAGAAAGCTAGTGAATTGGGAAGGAAAATAGAGAACACCGAGTTTAACTGTTCTATAAGTTGGATTGAACGATTTAAAAAGCGACATAATATTAGTGGGGCTAAGATATTATCAAATCAAATAAAGCTTTATTGTAAAAAAAGATTGTTCCTTTGTCTACAAAGCTATCTATATTATATATATATATATATATATATATATATATATATATATATATATATAATAATAATAATAATTTATTGATCATAAAAGAATACATAGTATTAACAGACACGTCAAAAGATTTAAAAACTAAAAGTGTAGATCACAAAATACTGTACATCTAAATGTTAAGGATCGATACAAACAAATAGAGACTCCACACATATCACACAACTTAAAAGGTTTGGTCTATATCTATAGTTAAATGTAGTGCTTAAAATTCTCTCTATTCCTAGTCAGTGTATAAAATTCACTGAAATTATAGATAGCGGCATTGATTATAATTTTTTTTAAGCTACTATATATATATATATATATATATATATATATATATATATATATATATATATATATATATATATATAGGGTTACAGGGAAAGTCATCCTAGATAATTAAGGATGTTATAGTTTAGGTCGTTTCTGACCGATTTGACTCTATGACATGATGTCCTAAACTTAACCGTTTTCGAGATATTGAAGTTTAAAGATTTTCTTAAAAAAAATATGTTTTTTTTGCTTTTATATCGATTTTTTTTTTATTAGAGGTTCTCGAGTGCGATTTTTTGGTTATTTTTAGTTAGTCTGTATGTCAAGTATCAAAAATCATCAAAAAAAATTTGTATTAGTTACTAACAGTTTCAAATGGCTGCTTGTTAATGTTTCTAAATTACGAATTTTTACCAAGTGTTTCCTACTTTAAATCAATAAAGAGAAAAAAAAATGTATGGAAGTTATTCTGCAAATTATTTTAAAAACTTTTACGTCTTTTTAGCTATCTAAAACAGTATAATATCTACTGAATCTATTGAAAATTCTAAGAAAATGAGATTTCAATAGGCCCAAATGTAGAGTAACATAATAATAGAATTTAGATACTACCAATTACCGGTTTACTACTTGCACCTTCAAACAATAAAAAGGGTTGTGTAAGCATTTTTTCCGGTCGGGGTACTCTCTGTGCGAGTGACATTTTTCTGTTCCCTAACATTATTGAATGATTTTTAGTCTGCTCATGCGATTCGTCCATGGTAGATGTGCTATACCGTGCTTTTCAAAAATATCTGTGTTTCATCTTCTGACTGTGTGAATTGGCTCGTAACTGGATTTTGATCTCTGCTTGTGAATATGGCAACGTATACCAACAAGGAATATGCTGACATCCTAATGTGTTACGGATTTTGCGAAGGAGTGTCGTCGCGTGCACGTGATGAATACATACTGCGATATCCTAGTCGTCGTGTACCTGATGTTAGCGTATTTGATGGAACTTATCGAAGACTACGAGAAACTGGTTCCGTACAAAGACGGCGGACTGACATGGGACGACCACGTATCTTTGACGAAGACGAAGAAAACGAAATACGACGTCTCTTTGAGGTGGACCCAACCACATCTACAAATGTTGTCGCACAACAGCTTGGTATTTCGCAATGGAAGGTATGGTTTGTAATGCATACTGTCGGGCAACACCCTTACCACTATACGCCCGTGCAAGTCATTGAAGAAGGGGATCCGTTGCGACGATTAGAATTCTGCAGATTTATGCTCAATACCGATGTCGAAGATGCATCCTTTTTTAAGAAAATACTATGGACTGACGAGTCGAAATTCGACAAAGACGGTCTTACAAACTACCACAATGCCCACTATTGGGCTTCTAAAGAGGAAGGCAACCCAAACAAAAAAAGAACGAAAGGATCACAAACAAGATTCAGCTTAAATGTGTGGATGGGTATAATTTCAAATTATTTGGTTGGGCCATTCTTCCTGCCAGATAATTTGAATGGCGAGGAATACGACAATTTTTTGCGGAACGATTTACCTAATTTGATGGAAGACCTACCTATTGGTTTGAGACAAAACATGTACTTTCTACACGATGGCTGCACAGCTCACTATAGAGGAAGTGTTCGTGCATGGCTCAATGACAATTATCCCAACAAATGGATTGGAAGAGGCAGACCCATACCTTGGCCGGCGAGAAGCCCAGACCTAACACCGATGGATTTTTATGTGTGGGGTCACATGAAAAGTCTCGTATACGACCAGATGACTCTTATCGAAAACGTGGATGTCCTAAGACAAAAAATAATTGATGAGGCTGACGAAATGAGGCGGCACCTCACAACCAGCGTTGTGAAAAGTAATTTAAGAAAAAGAATGAGAATTTGTGTTAGAAATAGGGGCGACCATATAGAACATGAATTATAATTAATAAAAAATATTAAATTGCAAGGTTTTTTGTTTTATTTGTGTATTTTTCGTATTTTCACCTAGAACTAAAAATTTACCTTTTGCTACCCGAGCCCGCTTTAGGTGTCATTCTGTGTACAGTTTTCCTATTAAACTCCTAGTATTATACCTTTTTTGATAGCTAAAAAGACGTAAAAGTTTTTAAAATAATTTGCAGAATAACTTCCCTACATTTTTTTTTTTCTCTTTATTGATTTAAAGTAGGAAACACTTGGTAAAAATTCGTAATTTAGAAACATTAACAAGCCGCCATTTGAAACTGTTAGTAACTAGTTCAAATTTTTTTGATGATTTTTGATACTTGACATACAGACTAACTAAAAATAACCAAAAAATCGCACTCGAGAACCTCTTATAAAAAAAAAATCGATATAAAAGCAAAAAAAACATGTTTTTTTTTTAGAAAATCTTTAAACTTCAATATCTCGAAAACGGTTAAGTTTAGGACATCATGTCATAGAGTCAAATCGGTCAGAAACGACCTAAACAATAACGTCCTTAATTATCTAGGACGACTTTCCCTGTAACCCTGTATATATATATATATATATATATATATATATATATATATATATATATATATATATATATATATATATATATATATATATATATGATTTCTAAAGGCAAAAATTTATTCATGAACAGTGACATGTACAAGAGTTCACATTTTCTTAATAAATAAACTGTCCAATTTATTGTAAAACTAGTTTAAAATTTTTATCTTTTTAGTTACACCTAAATTTGGATTGGTAATAAAAAAATGGCATCTACAAATATAGTTAGCAATTTTTTTTTTTTCAAAAGTTTTAAACTCAGATAGAGATAGTGAATCACAAAATTGTATGGAAATGGAATTTCATAGTCAATTTTCAACTGATGAAAATTCACTAAATGGCCTTTGTATGGGAGGTGTTTACATTCCAGAAGAAATAATTTTAAATATATTTCTATATTTAAAACCCAAGGATATTCTCAATTGTTCCTTAGTATGTAAAAGATGGTGCAATATTGCAAAATCAAATATTTTAATACAAAACATTTATAACATTAAAGAATATCCAATGAAAGCTAAAAATTTGCCATGGTATGTTTTCTACTGCTATTATACAGATGATTTTAAAAATCTTTTAAAAAATGGCAATGGACAAGAGCAGTTTAAATATTGGAATATTATTTCTAATGGTGGTGACCAATTTAAAATTGAAGATCTATCCGTTGGAAGTGATCTATTACCAGAAGGTGTTCTAGATTTTAAAAAGAAAAAGACATATACACCTACACCCCATATACACACTTGGCAATCAAAGAGTGTCATCAAAAAACTCCTTAACTGAATAGTAGGCCCTCCCAATTAAGAGCTTCCGAACCTCCCTCCTAAATCGGTTATTATTTAAAATTTTTCTGACATTCAAAGGCAAGTGGTTGAGTATTTTCTGACTCGTATATATTATAGAGTCCCTTATTAAAGCTGAAGAGGGAATGGGTAGTGAGGCCACATAAGATGAACGCGTCGTGGTCGCACAAGAAGCCCGTATCTCTCCCTCAAACTTACTATGTATAAGGCAGGCTGTTTCAAAAATAAATATACAAGGCAATATTAGAATTCTCTTAGTAATAAACACACTCCTGCAGGATTGCCGAGAACTTAATTGGAACACATAATGCAGTGCTCGCTTTTGTAGCATAAAGACCTTATTCAATAATTGGTTAGAGCAGGAACCCCAGAAACATACTCCATAACGGAGGTGCGATTCAATCAGAGCAAAGAATACATTTCTCGCATAGAAACATCTAATTCTCGAGACACTACTCTCAAGGCAAAACATCGCTTGGCAAGCCTCTTACAAAGCTGCAAAATGTGAGTAGAGAATCTCAATTTAGTGTCTATAAACAAACCCAAAAATTTGTTATAAGTCGAGCCTTCAATCATTTGCGAATCAAGTGAGATATCATTCAATTCACATTTAAATGAAAGAATGTTAGTTTTAGAAATATTCAGGGTTAGATAATTTGAATGACACCAATCTACAATTTTCACTATATCCCCACTGATGTCGCATTCCAACTGTACCACGTCTCTATTGTGCCACATCACAGTTGTGTCATCGGCAAACATCGTAAATACCCCTTTATCATTAAATTTTCAAAGGTCATTAATATAAAGTAGAAATAACAGAGGACCCAAAACAGAGCCTTGTGGAACTCCACAAGTGACACTCAATTCACGCGACTCATTACCGTTAAAAAAGACAGATTGACAGCGCGATGATAAGTAAGATACCAACCAGGCCAACGCCACACCTCTGAATCCGTAGATTTCAAGCTTACTCAGCAATATCCTATGATTCACATAATCAAAAGCTTTTGGGAGGTCACATAACACCGCCGCAGCAACCTCTCCATCATTTAACTTACCATATAGGTTTTCTAGAAACGAAAAAATCATGTCATTAGTGTTTCTGCCAGCCCGAAAACCAAACTGAGAGGTGCTCAACAAGTTATGCTTAAGGACGAAATTGAGAATACGAGAATACGACCCCTCACGAGCCTCTCGACCACCTTAGCCAACCTAGGAAGCAATGAGATTGGTCTGTAGTTAGAGGGTAAGCTAGTTTCACCCCCTTTAAAGAGCGGAATAACTCGTGCCCGTTTCAAAGATAGTAGGAGAAACTGCAGGAGTGGATATGACTGTTGTTGATCAGTGGTTGGCCAATGTATGGCCGGAAATTCGAGAAAGTTATGAATATGTGGACAGTTTTAATGCGGATGAAACGGATTTGTTTTACAAGATTATGCATGATAAGACATTAAA
Organism: Pachyrhynchus sulphureomaculatus; assembly: GCA_019049505.1. Classification (NCBI taxonomy): domain Eukaryota; kingdom Metazoa; phylum Arthropoda; class Insecta; order Coleoptera; family Curculionidae; genus Pachyrhynchus; species Pachyrhynchus sulphureomaculatus. The sequence goes on from CM032455.1 coordinate 94,567,899, forward strand.
GTTTGTCAGAGAGAATTGTGCTGGTGGAAAATTATCAAAAGTAAGGATTACTGTGTTGGTAACTGCAAATATGTCTGAAACAGAGAAAAGAAAATTCTTGGTGATAGGAAAGTCCGCTAATCCCAGTTGTTTTAAAAACAAACATTTACCAGTAAAGTACAAATTAAACAGTAAAGCCTGGATGACATCAAAAATTTTTAAAAACAAACTGATTGAATGGGACAAAGAATTAAAATTCACAAATATTACTTTTGATTAACAACTGTCCAGCGCACCCTGAAGTTGATCTACAGCAAATAAAATTAGTTTTTATGCCTCCAAACACAAGTGCAAAGTTCCAGCCTATGGATCAAGGTGTGATACATTCTTTAAAATGTCATTATAGAAAAATTTTACTTATGAAAATGTTAGAAACGATTGATAAAAGTAACATTTTTTCTGTAACTCTCTTGGAGGCTATAAACTTTATCCATATAGCTTGGCAAAGAGTCAGTAGAGAAACCATTGCAAACTGTTTTAAGCATGACGGATTTTTAAGGAAGGAATGTAGGTATGACTCAGATGATGAGCTACCGTTGACTCAGTGAATTGAAACACATTGAGAAGATCCTACTGATTGTCTAGAATTTGTTTACAATGCTGACATTCAACAAAGTACAGTGGAAATCGAGATTAAAAAGATGTTTAATCACTTTAATTTTGAAGAATATGTATGTGCTGATAACGAATTAATGAGGGAGAGAAATATTAACTGATGATCAAATTGTGACCTCAGTGACTTCTGGAAAGATTTTAAGTGATAATGACGACGAAGACGATCTTGGAGAAGGGAGATAATATTTATGTTTCCATCCATTTTAGAAATGTTCCTGAACATATATGGAGTAGTTTTTGTGACCTTGACAATTATATAAATACCATTTCTTTTTCAAGTAAAATTATATAAATGAAAATTCCTGATTTTATTGTATAAATTACATATTTTAAAGTTTTCGATTATACTCGTATATGTACCAACATACATAATGATAACTTTAGTGACTTGTTTTATTTTCCTTTGAACGTTTTCTTTTAATTTAATAATTTTTATTATTCATTTTTCTAAGCGTTAGCGCCTAATCTAAATAAAAAAGTACTGAAAACTGATATTAGATTTTGTTTACTGTTTGTGACGAACTTCGGATATAGCGAACCATTTTTAGTGATTTTTTGGAGTTCTGTATTTGTAAAATTAAAAAATCAGTCCCACCTCTTTAATCTCATATATTTGACTATAAATAATTATGCCTAAAATTTCTTGTTTATCTTAGTTAAAACTAAGGAGAAATCACATAATGCTATTAAAAGTATGCAGAATTTATTAATCCTCACCCCTTTCACTCCTTTCCCTTAAAGTAATATTGCTCGAAAACTGTTCCTTCAGGTATTATGTGGGTACCAAATTTGAAATCCATGATTACCATACCAACAGACCTACAAATCTATGAATATTAGAAACTATATTTTTCATTAACTAGGTATCCTGAAATGTGAAGAAATAGAATGATCTTAGAACGTTATTTTTTCGCTAGTACAACACTGCTCTAACACTGTTGTAAAAGCTAGAAGTAAATACAGTCTGTTAAGTAAGAACGTGACTGCTCGTATTCTTGAAAAAATGTGTTTCGAGAAAATTTTTTGCCATCAATGTATTTTTTGGTGTGCTAACAACAGCGCAATTACCTTAGTAAGTTATCCAATCGCCTCCTGCATCAATAATCGCTTGACATCTTCACGGCATGCTGTCGACAGATTTCCTGCATACAATTACAATTATCTCCAGATTTTTCGAATCACGCGAGACAACTGAGTCAAAGTCCTCAGAGTCTTTCCTCTGAGCTTTCTCTTTACAAGGGACCAAACGTTTTCATTAGGGTTGGCGTCCGGCCATTGTGAGGGCCACTGTTGTATCTTATCGTAGGCTCAAGCGAGCCGCCTCCCGACGTAATTTTCGCCCATCAAAGGTTTCTTCAAGGTGCTTCGGAATTTGACATCATGAGCACGAAGATATTATCGATTGGTCTCGTGGGACACCTTCAAGCCCGATTTTCTTAATTTTGCCGCTCCTTGACGCAGCGTCAATTTCGGATCCTGTGAAGACAAAGACACTATTCGTTTTTTCGACTCTCGCAGTGACTTTACCTACCGAGCCACGTTTTGACAAGTCGTCGACATTTTTCGTCTCGTTGAAACGATTTACTGACTTCACAAACGATACCTTTTTTTAATATATTTAGCGGCCGCGGAATGTGTTATTTTAGGCTCCTGTGAATGGGAACAAAGAAAGACTGCCTCTAACCGACGCTCAAACAAGTGACTCATCTTGGATTTCACGTAATTTTGACGAAAGTTCAAAATCGACTTATACTTTTACTAAAATGCATCGTAGGCAAAGATTCCCTTTCCTGATTTTTTGTTGAATCACTAGAATCACATCTACCAAAAATGAATTACCGCGGACACGTGCTTACTTGACAGACTGTAAAATAAACATTTGCACAAGACTAAATACGGCTCTAGTTTACGTGAGCTAATACTAAACAAAAAATCGGTAAAGTTATTTACTCAGGACTTTCCTTGCAAATACGTAGTTGTAAAATAAGTACTCAAGTAAATTCACACCTCTTTCACTCCCTATCCTGAAACAATATCAATTAAGAAGTATAGGTTCCATCCATTCTTGAAAATATATTAGCATCTCATTCGAGAGTTGCCACAAGATCAACAAGCCGACAGTCAGATAGACAGACCGACGAAAATGTGAAAATAACTCGTTAGAAAATCAAAATTTTCAAAGAGTAATTTTCTCATGAATACAAAGCTTCCCACTAGCAAGGGAAATAAATGTAATAACTGCCCTACTGTGTTATTGTTTAAAAACGTTTTGGCCAACTTAACTCTTTGTATTTCTAAAGCTTATTATATATTTGTCTCAAAATTTTTTTAGGTTACTTTTTAACCAGCTCCCAGTCCCTTCTATATACAATTCCTGTTAAAACTGGAAATAATGGAAAAACTAAAACACTGAAATAGAAGTATATTATGATATATAGGCAATGACCCTTCGCCTCATCCCTTTCAGTCCATATATTTTTATAATAAAAAATTTTATTTTTAATAAATATCCAGTACCCCAATCAAGAATCAGGAAAAATTAGCATAATACTATTGAAATGATACAATTATCCCTACCACTTTCACCTTCTTCCAATGTTAACAATGAAGATATTGCAAAAAAGAAAATGTGATGTTTCGATTCGTTGACTGTCAGCACCCGGAAAAGACCTGTAACATGATAAATACAAAAGTCACTCTTCTACTTCCTTTTTCCACCGCTTTGGCTTGTTATATGTTTTTTTTATATATAAATTACTATGCTTAAAATTTGCCCATTCTCCTATCAAAAAAAACCTGTAAAAAATTTTCTTATTACTATTGAAAGTATACAAGATTCTTCCATCTCTCACCTATTAAAATTGAAGACAATGAAAAAATAACCTCATTTTCTTATTTCGACAGTTTAAGAATCCCACAATATATATGCAGCGACCCCTCTAAACCGCTACTCCACCCCATTAACCTATATATTTTATTATGAATTGTATGCTTAAAATCAGAAAATCAAACTCTCAAAATACTGTTGAAGCTAGACAATCTTTAACATTGAAAGTAATGAAAAAAAAATAAGCTAATGTTTGATTCCTCTAAAACTCTCCAAAAATCTTGAAAAGGGCAAAACGCTATATATATGAGACAACCTCTTTAATCTCCTTCGCCCTTTTCACCCCTTTTATGTTTTACTATAAATATTTCTGCACAATATTTATTTATTATCTCAACAAAAAAAATTGGCTATAGTAATAGGTTATGCAATGTATACCAAACATAGTAAGAAATTTAAAGCTTACCTTGTCTAAAAAATCCAAAAAAGTATTTAATATTTAAAAAACTACAATTCTTTCTTGAAAAATCACAACCAACAAATATATACTTTCCGTCAACAAAATATGTATGTATGTGAAAGAACAAAACTCGGATGTGGACGATACAGTTAAAAAAAAAATTAGAAACCTTAGTATTAAATTATTTAAAAAGCTACAATCCTCTCTTGAAATCACAAAATACAGGCGCTAATTAAATCTAAAAATTCAAATGTGGACGATAGAGATAAAAAAAATTTGGAAGTTAAAAAATATGTTTTTCGTGATCTAAAAAACCCTAAGACCTGAAAAATAGGAGGATAATTTTTTTATGAATACAATACATCCCGTTAGCAACGAAAGTAAATACAATAATTTACCAGCTGTTTCACAAGTAGATTTCCACCAATTTAACCGTTTGTATTTCTAAAACTTGTTCTATATTCAAATTTACATTTTTTTAGGTTACTTTGAAATCATATCTCAAATCCTTCTATTTCTAACAAAATTTGGAAATAATGTAAAAATAAGAATTATGATATTAAAGTATATTACGACATACCTTCTTTTCTCAGCTCTTTCTCCCCGTATATTCTTTACTACAGAAAAAATATTTTATATTAAATATATATATATATCACAATCAAAAACCAAGAAAAATTTTCATAATACTAACAAAAACAACACAATGAGCGCCCCTTCAACACCTTTCCCACGTTAACGATAATAATAATGAAAAAAAAATGCTTGACTGGAAGAAACCCGAAAAAGACCTATAACAATATAAATACGAAGCCACTCTTTTGTCTAATCTCTCCACTCCTTTGGCACTTTTTATATGTATGTGTTATAAATGATTATGTCCATTGTTCCATTCAAAAAAAAACCTAGAAATATTCTCATAACACTATTGATTCTCCCATCTCATTCACTCATTCCCCTATTAAAATTGATAATAATACAAAAAAAACTTTCATATTCCTACAGTCCAAGAACCCTGAAAAGAACATATACCACGATATATATTTAATATATAATTAACCTCTTTATATATTTTACTGTAAATAATATGCTTAAAATTTATCAATTACATCAACCAAAAAGCCTGCAAAAATTCTCAAAGTAGTTTTAAAAACTATACACTATTTAACCACTCCCACTCCTTTCACCCTCTTCTAGGGTTGAAATTAAAAATGATGAAAAAATAACCCAATTTTTGAAAAATTTGGTGGATTAACAGTACCAATCAAAGCAGACTATTAATCCCACTAAATTCTGGTCTTTATGCCGATTTGTTTACAGTTTTTAAAAAAGTGGCCTCCCTTAATTACAAATGTTAATATATATTTATCTCATACCCTATTGTTCTGAAACAATGCAAAGTTGATTTCTTTTTAGTGTCCCTTTTCTAAAAAAATGGGATCAAAAGTTTTACAGAGAAGTCGACTATGTAACTGAAATATTTATTTTAATGGTAATGTTTCTGTATTTCTGGGAGCAGTGATGTGACAAAAGTCGTTAAAATAATATGGTGTTTATCCCCATTATTTTAACTTCAGAAGAGATTACAGAGTTATTAAAATTGTATTATATTTAATTAGTGCCTAAAATTATGGGCTAAGTCTAACGAACTAAGTCTTAACTGAGCTGTAAGCAAACACCGATCCATTTTTGTGGGTAACGATCATTAAAAAATTCCCGAACTTTCCGGTGGTAATGAGCAGGAGCTCCGTCTTGTTGAATCCACATTTGTTTTCTTTCAAAGTTATCAACTGCTTCAAGAAACTGGGGTAATTCGTTCTGCAAAAAATTTAGATATCTAGGCACGTTAAGTGGTTCGTGGAAAAAATATAGACCAATAATTCGAAAATTTAATATTCCACACCATACATTAAGCGACCAATGGTTTTGATTTTGAACTTCCCGGACTCAAAATGGATTAACTGTTGAATAATAATGCATGTTATGACTGCTGCATTCCTGCGAAAAGTAGCTTCATCAGAAAACATTATTTTGGATAAAAAAATTTGGATCGGCCTCTATTGCTCCATTCATGGTGGTACAAAAGTTTACTCGTTGTTCAAAATCATGGTCTTGTAGTTCTTGGTGTAGTTCCATATGAAAGGGTTAATACTTGTACGCCGCCTTTATCGCTCAAAATAATCAGAAAACTTTCAAATTACCTCTTCCCTCGTTTATTTTCTCTGCTGAGCTTCTCGCCATCAGGGAAAGCATCAGATATGCGATTACTACTCTTTATTATTTCAAATTCCTAATTGCATCGGATTCTCAGAGCGCTCTTAAATCCATTCAACATGCCAACCTTGATGACGCATACATCAGACAAATAACGGATTTATTACATATTGTCAGACTAAAAAGCAAATCCTTCACAATCATTTGGATACCAGAACACTGTGACATTGCGGGAAACGTCAAAGCTGAGGCCTATCTCTCTGGCGCTCCTGTTCTGGTCGAAAACCATCCCAGAGATTACATAAAACATCTCTCTCAGGAATTTAGAAAATTATTCCAATTACAGTGGGATCTTCAGGACACCAGTAATAAACTCTAGGACCTTAAAACTGATGTCTGTCCTCCTTTACATTATCGATCACTGAATAGAAAGGAAAACATCATTGTCAGAAGTCTGGCCATTGGCCATACATATCAGACCCACTTCTTCCTTTTAAATAAAGAGGATCCCCAATTGCCCATCATGTCAACTACTACTTACCGTCAAACACATTTTTGAAGCACAACACTTCTCTGATACTCGTGAAAAGTTTCATTCCCTCCAACCTAAAATCGATCATCCAATCCTATAACACCATTTACAGACAAATTGGTGAATACTTAAAGGAAATAAATTTCATAGCATAAATCCCCAAAATATTCGGGTGCTAAATGACCGTCGCAGTCGATGCGCCCTACCCCCTTAAATTCTCTCTCTCTAGTAATGTTTTTGTATTTTTGGGAGCAGTGATCTGAAAAAAGTCGTTAAAATAGTATGGTGTTTATCCCCATTATTTTAACTTAAGAAGAAATTACAGACTTATTAAAATTGTATTATATCTAATTAGTGGGTAAAATTATGGGATAAGTCTAACTAACTAAGTCTTAACTGAGCTGTAAACAAACATCAACTTAAAGGCGTAAGGCCTATATTTTGTTGTGGCTGTACTTACTTCGTTTTAAAATTTTTTTATTACAATTGGTGATGTTAAACTTGCAGCATCTGATAGAATTTGTCACTGTCCTCGATTCTCAATTTTACTTATCTATAGAAATTTTAGTTTAGAAAAAAGAAGTGTAAATTCAACTAAAAATTAAATAATATCATTTTTAGAAAATTCATGATATACTGTCGAAACACAGTTTCAATACCGATGCGGCCGCAGCAGAATTATCTAGAACATACACAACAACCATGATGCTTGGAAGTTACAACGAATGGAGACAAGAGTATGAAAAAAGTCTTGAGAAGGAAAAAGAAAGTGGGACTAAAAGGCAAGCCGAAGGAGAACCAAGTTTTAACAGAAAGAAGAAAGGTAGGTAACCCTGTTTTCTATTCTGCTGATATTTTATTGAAGTTATTTAACAATTTTCCTAACTATATCCATTTTTGTTCCTTAAGAGTGCCTCTCCCCCTGATTCTATTTATTATTCTCTTTGAGAAAGTTAATCCTAAGTGATGGCTGGCCATTTTTATTTGAAATCTCGTAATACCATTTGCTATATAAAAATTAAAATTTTTATAGTTTACTTTTAGAGGACTTAAGGAGCACTTTTGTATAAAATAGACAGAAGTCCGTTGTACCAGTTTCAAATACATTTTTTAAGATTTATTGTAGTGATTTACAGATAGAAAGAGGTATAGAATTGTTAATCCTGGATCATTTGTTACATTTCAGGTGGAATTTTGCAGACGTTTCAGCAATTTCTCACTTGACTTTTCCAATGCAGACCCCTCGAAGTTAAGCAACTAACTAAGAACATGTTAGGGCCGTGTGTATTTGATATGTACGGAAAGTTGTGTTGAGTTCAGTCCTTGTGATTTGTATTCACGTGTTTAACAAGTTTAATGCATTTCTCTCTTGTTTTAATATTGCGGGTTTTCGATTTTAGTAGCCTCTCGAATTGTTTTTATATTGTAATTTTCTGTGTTGGATGTCTGTTTGTGGCCTGTCTGGAGTGAGTGTTGCAAAAAGGCGGATGTGGTTTGTTTAGCCTGTGTCCAAAAAGTCATATCTTGATTTAACCTGATGTTTAATTTTCTTATCAGATATTACTGGAAGTGGAAAAAAATTGTTAGGCCACTTAAAAAATTATGTTTTTACAGTTGTTTAGGAACCAAACTAGTGAAATAATTACATCAGTAAATAGTGAACATACCTCTAGACAATTTTTATTTTAATTTTTTTTTTTGTAAATAAACTGTATTCTTCAATTAAAAATGACATGCTGGGTTTCTTCCTGACCCGGTATAAAGTATTAGTATCATGCTAGGGTTTTTAAAAGTTTTTAGCGTTTTTAAACTAGTTTATTTGACAACTGAACTTATTAGTATAATATATATTTAGTATTACCACGTGAAATGTGTACAAGTTCTAGTAATATTTTTAAGCCCTTCCACTTTTGGAGTTTTAAATATTTTTTCAGCTTACAGACTTGTTAATGACTAGACTTTTTTAGATTATTAGTTTATAATGTATTCAAAAAATAAATTTGTCAGAAATATCAACATTATTAAAGTAACCCCTATATTTGAGATATTTTTATTTTATTTTTTTTAACATTTTAGTTAAAAGAAGGAGGCAAGAAGAATGTGACACTGATGATAGCAACGCAAGCAATACAGAATATGGGGATCACAGGGTATTTGACAGGTAAGTTATATTTACATTATTTCAAAAAAAAAATTTAAGAGCAGAAGAAAATAAACAACTATTTTTAAATTACTAAACCCTAGAAATATGACAAACCAATAAATATTTAATACCTGAAGTTTATGAATTCATAGGCATTGGCAATAGGTTAGCTATTACTAATTATTCATACTCTTTGATGGATGTTCCATATGTTCCACGATTTACTATACTACATACGGATTAAAATTACAGGGATATACAACATAAACAGTTAGAATAATATGTGCCCCGTAAGAAAGATTATAAATCTTACGAAAAAAATGTAATAAACATTTTCTGGTTGTAGTTTTGTATTGTACTATTTGTCTCAACATTTTCATGTTTTTGGTACAATCTTTTCCTTGAAAATTTGCGGTACCAGTTTATTAACTCGATTTTTAACAGAAACTAAGATTGGAGAAAACTAGTTTTTTTATTTATTTAATTATCTTTTGAGAGCCCTATATATGGAGATATATTTGTTATTCTGTATGAAAAGTCCAGTATTTTTTGCTGCTCCATTGGTATATTACAAAAATTCTAATTTACTATATATTATTATAAGGTGACAATTTCTAAATAACTCAGGTGTAATAGCTGATTTTGACTGGCTAAAACCCATCTTGTCAACTAGTAATAAGCAATTGTGATACTATGTGCCACACTCGAAATATCATGTCATTTCAATAATTTCACACAAACATACATACACGTCCCATGTAGAGAAGTTTATAAGTAATGCACAGTTACAAGTCAAGGTCAGATAGAATAAAATATGTTGACAAACTTTCGAAATATAGTTCTCAGTCCTTTCAAGACCGATTAACAGGTATTCATTCCACCCGTGTATGAAGCGGAGGCAAAGTATCTTCATCGTTGAACCTTTAGCGACTTCTCACCAACAGCACAAAATAAAAGTGTACTGACCCGTCCGTCCGGAATCGAATCTGAGACTCTGGGCACAGTAAGCAGTAACTATACTGTAGTGTCAGAACTGCCACAGTATTTTACATGTGTTATGTTTTAAAAGACCAAATTAACCAGGGTTTAAGATAATGTTAAGGAAACACCTTTTGCACTTATCAAAGATTTTTCTGTCAAATACAATATAAGTTGCGATTAAATAAATCTAAAAATAATTTTTAGCGATGATGAAGATTCAGATGCTGAAATTAGTGACGAATTGACTGGTGATAAGAAAAAAGTATTAAATTTTTTAGAAACTGCCACTGTAAACGAATTGAAATGTATGCCATTTTGTTCTAAGAAAAAAGCAGACTTGATTATTGATCTAAGACCATTTAAAGGCTGGTTAGACTTGGTAAGTTGAGTACATCTTTTTAAATAAATCTTATGATAGATATACAAACTACTGTGCATTTATCTAAGGAGTCCACATAGATTGAATTAGGGCATCATTTCGCGAACCCTAGGGGGGTCGTGACCCCTAGGAGGTCGCGTTTAGGTATAAGGGGGGTCGCAATCTGTCCAACACAGACCCTTATACGAAACATCCTTTTATTGAATAAAGTATAAAGTATTTTAAATTATATCATGTATTACAAAATTAAATATTACCTTACCAGGTAATAACAACCTAATGAACTAATAGCTAAAATTTCTTGAAATATTTAATCACTAATTTTATTAATGCGACGGTTGGCTTAAAAGTTTTTCTCTACATGGATAGTCATTGCAAACACACATAATTAAATTATTTTCAAGTGATAATAGACGATTTCTGTATTTAGTTTTTAAAGCCACCATAGACGAGAAGCCTTTTTCGCATAAGTAAGAAGTAGCAAAGGGGATCAATGCTTTCAAAGCTTGAAATAAAAATTTTAGTTGCAACGTTTTATCTGCCAATATTTCAGTTAGTTGGTTGTGAATCTCAACAGGTAATTTGGCAGCTGAAACAACATTTTCATCAAACGGATTGAGAATCCATCTTTTCAAAAAATCATCATTGTCATCTGGAAAATATTAAAGTAACTGAATTTTCAATTTGCGTAAAAGTGTTTTCATGCTCTCCAAGCTCGTATTCAAGTCATCACATTGACCATATCAATGACAGCGGATAAAATGAGATTTTCCGCAATCGTTTGGGGCTTAGACTCCCTGGACACACTCTAAAGCCGCTCCCTGATTTGTCGGTACGGTATCGTTTTTTCTCGGTGTGCTCGGTACCGATTCGGTAACGAAAACCTGAAAGAACGCCTATATTTCAATGAAACCCAACTGACTTACTCCGCGCCCGCTCATCCCACGCAAGTCAGGCACACCGAGAAAAACGATACCGCATCGACAAATCAGGGAGCTGCCTTAATGCTACTAAATAGGATGCTTGAAGTGTTGCGGTCTCACTGCTGCTTGATTTATTGATAGAAATTTACTGATTTTTCAAGATAAGTGATTTATGCTCGAAGAATTCTAATGGTTTTCCTTGTGAAGACGGGTGTTTTGTTTTCAGATGTCGGATTAATTTTGAAGGCTTCATACTTTCCGTAAACAGAACTTGATAACAAATAACACACTTGTCATTCAATGCAATAAATCCATATTTTAAATATGTATCGTTGTACCTGGTCTTTTTCTTCACTGTTTCAGTACATGTAGACGGTGCATTTCGTTTTATCACAAATTTGTCCATTTTAATTTATTTTTCAATATTATTGCCCAATTCGATGTTACGCATACACCACACTGTTATTGATTTATTTAACGCTGTATGAGAGACGATATCGTTCTAATTGTTTCCGTAAAAACGTAATTAATAATGAAACTCTTCTTCTTGTTCTTTTGTTTTTATAACCAGAGCGAGATAACTTGCACGAACCTGTCCTAGCGTATCAAAGCGCACGGGATGAAAGAGCCACTCGCGCAGTCTTGCAGTAATATGAGACAAGAACAAGCATGTCTTGTGGTTTAAACTTGTTTGTCGGTATTTGTGGCAAGTGTAAACATTCTTTGCCACGTTATAAAACTTTGATAACAATAAAAAGATTCTATTGAGGGTGTCGCAAGGTATTTACTTTTTTGGCTATTTAGGGGGTCGCGACACTAAAAAGGTTGAGAAACGATGAATTAAGGTAATCAACCATTTGCCAGGATCAAATTTTTGAACCTCCAAAATTTGGATAAAAAGATTATGGTCAGACTAACTAAGCTATATGCAGGTGTATGAATTTTATAACTTTCACTTTACAATTTTGGTTTATGTGGTCATTGAAACAAATCATCAGTAATAGACAGACAAATAGACCAAGGTTTCTTTTTACTTTTTAAGGTACAGAACTCTAAAAATAATCATTTTACTAAATGTTTTTAGGAGAAAAAATAAGTATAGCCTATGAGACAGTAAGTTTTGTGCTTCTTTTCTCAAGTAACTAATAAACTATTGCTCATGTGTACTATTATAATGTTAATTTAATTTCTTAGGAATATTTTATCAGTTGACATAGCTATGATGTACAAACAAGTTGCCTAAATATGCCTAAAATAATTATACACCTCTGCGAAAAGTATGTATCCTATTTTAATAAACATCTAATAGGAAAAGATGTCATCAAATATTATTGGGGATAGTATTTAGTCTTATGTAGTAGTACTATTAGGAGGCTTATAGCCAAGCAAACAAACCAGAGAGTTCCTTTTTCTAACTCCAATTAACGCGCAGATATTGTTAGCCAGGTGAGACCTACAGTTTAACGTGGGATTCGAACCATATGGTCGGCAGATGGTACTCTCTGCCCGCTGTTTTACGGTCTTGTTCTTTTTATTTCGGCTGGCCACAAACCTCGACAGGCTGTCGAACCTTTAATCCGTCTATGGACGTCTACGGAGACGAACGAATTATGCTTGTTCGCGACGGCGTTCGAACCTTCCAGCCTGATTTCAAACTTGCGTCTCATTCAAGAGAGCGCTATCTAGTTCGTTAGGAAATTTTTCTGCCAGAACAGGCTGCCAGTCATCAAAGACAGATTTCTGGCAAACCGCCGCACCCATACGGAGGTTCGGTGCCTTTATAGTTAGCCTTTCATGGTCCGAGCAGTCTCTTCCCCAACAGCGTGCCTGGCAGTTTTTCTGACGGGGTCGGTGCTCGGTCCTCGAAGGACGTCTTAGGTATCCGCTTCATCTGTGAGGAGGGGGAGCGGTGCCTTTATCGTCAGCTTTTGAAACTTTGCCGATATCTGCTGGCTAGCAGCATCACGTGAAATCTGGCCTAATTAAATACACTCTAAAATAAAAATGTACTGACCTGTTAAGGATCGAACTCGAGACTTTGGGCACAGTAATTCGGAACAATACCATGGAGCCAAAGTCGTGTGTAAATTTCCGTGTTAATAACATATGCTTAAAAAATTCGTCGAAACTCGATTGTCAGTTTCAAAATCATAATTTATACTTAAAACAAAAAAATTTTTGCGATGAAATAATTTTTCTAGACATTGTGTCTAAGTTATATGTTGTACTAATTATATGGGAAGAAAATTATTCATGGGAATGACACGCGCTCGAGGTTCTGAAAAATATACTTTTGCATGATCTGTTTAATTTTCTTGTATTCAAAATTTCGTTAGGAAAGAAAAGACTATGTAGAGAGTCATTTAAAATAACAATGTGGCTTGCCTGGCTGCTATACCAAATTTTCAATGTAATTTAAAAAGTTTGGTTATACCATAAATGTATAAAAATGTCAGTTACTTTCAGTATTTTCTGTCTATATATTCCATATAATTTTATTCAATACTTATATGTAAAGTAGGTTTTTCTGTTGATTTGTAGCTTGCTAGTGAATTCTACAGTTCACTACTGTTAATAGCCGAGGACTAAGGAGATTTTTATTTTTTGAAAATTAAGTTTCACTTAATAACATTGACACATATCTGTTTGAATATTTAAACTCTCAAAAGATCAAAAACCATCACATAATTTGACAGGTTCTGGTAAAAATACAAAAATATTATTTTAAGTTGAGAATACATGTCTTCACGAAATAGACCCCAAATGAGTTTTCAACAAAGTTTTTTTCCGATCTTTACTGAAAACTAATGACCTTGAAATTTTTGTTTTTTTATATACCAGATAAAATATTAAAGATAATGCACTCATGATAGTTTTCGTTCAATCTACACCCTGTCAAAAATATTCCAGAATTTTTTCAAAATTTTTTGATCAGTACTTTTCGAGATAAATGGGTGACAGCGATTTTTCGAAATTTTTTAAAAATAATACAAACAAAAGTGTGCGTAAGTATTACATTATATATATTTTTGAACTCGTGTTTTTGCAAGCTTTCATGTGACACTCCACTCGATGACGTGGTAAAAAAATTCTTTTTTCGCTTCCGTTTTTAGCCCCCAAAACTAACCCCTTAAGTCAAAATTTCACTTTCAAAACTACACACTGATGAGGCCATCAATTATATTATTGCTAAATTTCAACTCTCTATGTCAAATAGTTTCGGAGAAAATCGGGTATGACAGACAGACAAACAGACACTGAAGTGATCTTATAAGTGTTCCGTGCGGAACCCTAAAAAATGGCCTCGTGAAGTTTTGTGTTGAAGTATCTCTTAACAGACTGTTAATTAAGTAAGCGAAGTTTCTTTGCGTACTTAATCAACAACCTTTTAACTGACACGCTGAACTTAATAATATTCCTGATTTTTTCAAATCAAGGCAATAAATAATACCCACCATATCCACCATATTCACCAAATCCACCATACCACCACTCACACGGCCAGATAATTCTATTGCAACGACTTCTGTTGAAAAAGCGAACTTGTTGGCTGAACTCTTTGCTTCACATTCTACTGTCGATTTCCAAGGAAAAACACCACCTACTATTCCCATAGTGCAGTCAAGGATGCCCGATATTGTCTTCAGACAGCGTATCATTAAACGTATTTTAACGAAGCTAGACACCAAAAAAGCTTCTGGCGCTGACGGAATACCTGCCATAGTTCTCAAAAACTGTGCGAGGGAACTAACACCAGTTTTCTGTAGACTTTTCAATCTATCCTACAGAAAGGGGATATTTTCTTCCTGCTGGAAATGTGCCACAGTTCAACCGATACCTAAAAAGGCCAGAAGACCTTGCCAAATAACTACCGACCAGTCGCACTGCTTTCAATAATATCGAAAGTCATGGAAAAGGCTATCAATCAGCATCTTCTAAAATATCTTGAATGATTCAACATTATTAGCGATCACCAATATGGCTTTCGTAAACATAGATCAACAAGAGATCTTCTGACTTATGTAACACATATTTGGAACAACGCAATTGAACACTTTGGAGAATCTCGGGCTGTTGCTCTTGACATATCCAAGGCATTCGACCGTGTTTGGCACGATGGATTGTTGGCTAAGCTACGCTCTTATGGTATGTCTGAAAAGTTCTGTTTGTGGCTCTCATGTTTCCTCAGAGAGCGTTCTTTACGAGTGGCGGTCGGCGGATTTCTTTCTAACACCTTCACTATCGACGCCGGTGTGCCCCAAGGCTCCATACTATCTCCTACTATCTTTCTCATTTACATTAACGATCTGCTGGAAAAGACCGGAAACCCAATCTACAGCTTTGCAGATGACAGTCCACTTATCTCTTCATTCACTTTGAACGCTCGGACATGGGCTATTCAGAATATCCGCAGACAGCGGGAAGTCGTTCAACTTTAACAAAGACCTGGAAGAAATTCTATCTTGGGGCGACAGTAACCAAGTGGAATTTAACGCTACAAAAACCCAAGCGGCACTTCTTTCTAAAAAAGTTAACGTTGCTGAACCCGACATAGTTATGGCGGGGCACTCCATTCCTCTAACATCGGCACTCAATTTGTTGAGCGTTAATTTGGGAGAATATGTCCTGGCATGAACATGTCGCAGGGATAGCAAGGAGAGCTTCTCAAAAGTTGGGAATATTATTTCGAACCAGAAAGCTTTACACTCCACAACAACTGTTAATTCTTTATAAAGCTCAAATTCATCCAACTATGGAATACTGCTTCCATGTTTGGGGCTCCGCTCCCAAACATACATTGCATTTGTTGGATTCTATTCAGAGAAGAGCTGTTCGTCTGATTGGAGATCCGGAACTGACCGGCGGCCTTGATTCGCGGGAACATCGAAGAACGGTTGGCGCCTTGAGCCTATTTTACAAGTATTTTCATGGAAAGTATTCGAAGGATGTAGCAGATTTATTTCCTCCCAGAACGGTGCATGTTAGAAATACTTCACATCCGTATGTGGTTCAGCTTGTTACTCCTCGTACAACGCTTTTCAAGCAGTCTTTTATATGGAGAACATCATCCATATTTTTGGAATATTTTGCCCAGGACTGTGTTTCCCACCGAATACATTTTACAGTGATTCAAGAACAACTTGAATCGCTTTTTCCGCACACGTGTGGCTCCTGTAGCGCTTTAGGGACTTCCCTGCAGCATGTATGCTGGCCCCATAAAAAAAAATGATACCAAAAATAGTAATTTAAAAATAAAAATCATACGTACAAAATATTAGCTGCTGGAAGGCCATATAACGCGGTGAAATTATTTAAATTTAGTTTTTACTTAAAAAACTTATTTATCCTGATATATGGAAAATTCCTGCTTCATTTAGGACAATATGGCTCTTCTAGAAGTCTAAATGCTCTGATATGTGATAGTAATAGGTATAGTAAATATGCAAACAAAAATTTTCTCCTAACCTGCACATATATAGTTTTTAATAAGCAAAACGCGAGTTATTAAAGTTTATATTTCCTTAATTTTTTAGGTTACAAAGTTTCAGAGCAATAAAAATTTGAGTACAGATCTCCTAAATTCAGCACAGCAACTATTGGCAACAAGAAATAGTATCAGGCATTTAATGAAAAGATGCACAAGTCTGGCGCAACAGCTGGAAAGGGCCATTGCGGCTGGAGCGGGTGTTTCAGAACAACCGAGAAAATTTATCCTCTTCGTAAGTAGAATTTTATTATTTTGGCAGTAGCACTAACTGACAGACAATTCATTTCTGTTCAAAGCAAGAAAGGTCCTAGCATAGAGCTTCTAAAAGAAATAAATATTTGGTTCGAAATAAGATATGTCTGAAAAAAACAGTTCAAAACTGGCTATGTCCAGGCTGCCTAATGTGAAGTGCGACAAGAACATGGGAATTATTAACGTCAACAAAGCAATAGAGACTCTTGAGGATTAGGTGGAGAATGTCAAGACTGCAAGGGCCACACCTAGTCCCTTCAAGGTTATTAATGTTCAGCAGCGGCTGATTAAAATACAGAAGTAAATGCCCCTTTCCAATACAAAAAGCAAGGGAGCTCCAAGTTGTGTCAAGCTGCAGCGGTGTTTTTCAAAGAAATAATTATAATGGAGTCTGTTGTCAAAAGTCACTCAACCTAACCGAGCAGTCCAGATCCACAAAGACCAGGAAGTCTAAGAAGTCCAAAAGAGTAGCATATGCCAGGCCAGCCGAGTGTCACCTGCCTTTGCAATCTTATTTCAAGAAAATTCTCATCCCTGCAGAAAAATTGAAGGACATTATTCACCTGTCTAAATTTTGTAGCGAAAAAGCTAGGAAAATATTTAACAAACTTGTTTTGAACAATTTAAGATTGGACAAATCCTGTTTTGAACAAAAAAATTTTGACATTTTTTTATTTTAATAATTTAAAGAATTTTACATTTAGTTTAAACAAAAAGATGTACATTTTTAATTATATATATTTGTTGTGTTACTTTTTGGTTTCTTAATAATCCGTTATCTCTCAGTTTTGGACTTAAAAATCTGGCATTAAAAATTGATTTTCTCAAAAAGTCGATTTCTGGACATGTCCAGTTTTGATCTAAAACGAATATTATGAAAAAGATAATTATGTATTACAGCAAACAATATATTCAAAAAAATATAAATATCAAAAATATTAATGATGAACTGGATTGAATATTATTAAAACACAATATTAACACTTCACAGGATTCCTAATACTAATGCACTTGAGCAAAAAATATAAATTGATGCAAGAATACTCTATCAAAAGCGCTTCCATATGCGATTCTGTGATGAGAGACAGTATAAATGTCTCCCTCAGAATTCTGCTTGGATTCGTAAACTCAATTAGCAATAGTAATTCTGGCACATCCATCTTAACTATGCGAGATTCTAAAGTTTTTAAACCTAAGCACCTACAAAATCTATTATAATTTACTCTGGGAACTGGTAATTCCATCTTATATGTTGTAGTCTAAAAAAATTTTTGATCACTCTGAGTAATGTTTACATTTGAATATGTTATATATGTATCATTATTATCAATAGTGGCCTAGAGTCAAATAGGACTATAACAGCAATGCTTGTATAAATTGGACACTCTTGGAATTTCTAATCTAATTATACTTTTTTATATTGACTAGGCTATGTTGTCAATACCTATCAAGGCATTATTACTTATAAGTCACTTCACAAATCTGTCCGGACGCATATCTTAGCTAAATGAGTACCGATTTAATATGAATTATTGGCATTTTTCAGGGAGGATCCTTTACTAAGACTTTCCATAATGTAGGGAAAAAAGAATCTGAACTACCCTTCAAAATACAGAAATGGAAATTCAAATCTATATTTATTTAGCTGAGAAATTCTGTAAAATGAGTGAATTTTTTCGCTTTCTGTGGACCAGTTTAATCGGTTTCTGTTTAGATTTTTACTTCTCTTGCTAAAGAGAAGTAGTGTATTTTTGAAAAATCATCCTCCGAGATTTTTACATTTCTTCATGTTTCAGAGTGCTCTAGATTACAAAGAACATAGTCTCTCATTTCTCTCGGTCGATCTGTCTATCTGTCTGCTTGTTGGAACGACAACTCTCGAATAAAATAAGATATCGATTTCAAGTTTAGTACACATATAATACTTGAAATAGGAATGGAAACTAGAATTTGTTAGGGTGAAAAGGGGCAATCGTTTTTTTTTCTGATTTTTAACAGAATTAGTATGTAGTTAGAAAAAAAATGAACGTAATGACTCTCTCATATATAAGCTATATAACGGATAGGTTTCAATATTATGTGATTAATGTCTCACCGTAAGATATCATTTCCTTCTTAAAAATATCGAGTAGTAATGGTTACAATATTCTTTGGTCTGAGAAAGTCAAATTTAGTTTCTATTTTAGAACAAATATTTGCACGGAAAGTACCGGGTTAAGAAATAGATGCAACATAACTGAGTTTAGAGAATCTCAAAAAAGGTCTAGTTTTTTCATATCAACGGTTACCAAGTATCTTTGGCTAAAATTCTAATTGACTAGTAATAAAACCAATTTATTTGCAACATATCCTACAATTTACATACAATATTGTCAAAACTGACGTTTCCTGACGGGATAATACCATAATTTACATACAAGACCTAAAAGTTTTTGGTTGAACTTCGAACTCAGATTTTCTAAAAAATACTTCTATTTTAGATTAAAATTAACCAGTTATCAATTGCTTGGTTTAAATTGGCTGGCTGTGTTACATTCTCAGGGTGTCAATGGCATTTTGGCCGACGAAATGGGCCTGGGAAAAACCGTACAAATTATAGCTTTTTTGGCGTATTTAAAATTAACTGGTCAAGCGCGGAATACGCACTTGATCGTTGTGCCTTCTTCCACTTTAGGTAAGTATTATCATTTTATATAAAATATGCAAAAAAACTTCTTATTGTTGCAGATTAACTGGACATTTTAAGGCCTACAAAAATTTTGCAGAAAGATAGGTTGACTTTATAAAATTTTTATTGGTCATCTTATGGCTAGTCCAAAGTGGCGGTTGAAGATAAAATTAACCAAATTTTTCGGGCCAGGATAGCTTGAATCACTTATACAACTTAAAAACATATCTGCAACTGTTAATTACTTTATTGTTTTTAATGCCTACGATGCAATATATCGTGAATATTTTTGTGCCTATTTCATATTTTTTTATTTTTGTCCAATCCCAAAAATTAAAAGTCCAACTCTTGTTAGTGACTTTCGTCCTATTAGTCTTCTCCCCGTCCTTTCTAAGGTGCTTGAAAGAACCGTTCACACACAGGTCCTTTGTTATCTTACATTTAACAGTCTTCTCCCCACCCATCAATCTGGTTTTCGGGAGGCCCATAGTACCACTTCCGCGTTATTAAATCTCACTGACAATATAGTCAGAGCTTTCGATAAAAATGAAGCTGTTATCTCGGTCTCTCTGGATTATTCCAAAGCATTTGACGTCCTGGATCACGAATTGCTTTGTGCGAAGCTGAAGTATCTGGGATTTGATGTCATATCAGTGTCTTTTTTTGAAACATATCTTTCAGATAGACATCAGAGGGTCCGTATTGCCGGTAAATGTTCCTCCAATGGAAGAGTGGTGTCTGGAGTTCCACAGGAGTCTATTTTCGGACCTCTCTTGTTTCTGATATACACTTTTGACATTTTTCACTCTGCTGTAAATTCGCATGTACAGGCTTATGCCGATGATACTGTATTGCTGCACTATTTTAACCCCAGCGAGCCAGAGGATGATACTCAATGCTTAAACGCTGATCTCGAGGCAGGACTTACTTATTCAAAAGAGCATAACCTGAAAATAAATCCGGATAAGACTGAAGTAATGTTGTCTGTCTGTCGCCAGATGTTGGAAGAAGTTATTAAACTTCATTTAGGTGACGTTAATTTGAGTTTTACGGGGTGTAGTAAGAATCTGGAGCTGTATATTGATGTGGACTTGAGGTTTAGGAAGCATGTTAGTACACTGCTCCGAAGAAGCTATGCGAGAATGAAAATCCTGTACGCAAATCGGTACATCTTAAATTATAAAATGAGGAAAAAATTATGTGAATCCTTGATCCTGCCTATATTCCATTATTGTTGTATAGTCTACTTTCCATGCTTAGACATGATTACGAAAAATCGTCTACAGATTATTCAGAAAACATGTTGCCGTTTTATTTTTACCCTTAGAAAGTATGATCATGTATCAATTAAAATTAATGAACTAAAATGGTTAAATATGACAAATACAGCTAAATTACATTTTGCAGTATTCCTAATGAAACTCCTGCGCAATGACGGGCCAACGTACTTAAGAGAAAAACTTATATTCCGCTTTTCTGTTCACGACCGTGACCTGAGACATCGAGATCATCTCACTATGCCAAAACATCAGTCTGCTTTCTTCCGGCGTTGCTTTACTTATAACGCTGTGTCTCTATAATTCGCTTGATCAGGATTTGAAATTGCGCTCGAGAGAAAAATCTCGCTTGCTAAGTCTACATGTGTAGTGCTATACCAAGGATTGCAGAATTTTTCTGTAAGCCTTGGCTATATGTGGTTTACAGATATTTATATGTAATACAGTGTGTAGGATTGGGATTATTATTGTATTATCAAAGTTTTCTATATGTCTTTTTTTTTTCTCTTACTTTATTTTCTTGATATTGTGTTTTCTTTTGGTTTCTTTTTTACATTTGATTAGGCTTAAATAAGGACTGAAATGGTTGAGTGTAAGAGTAGCCTGTGGCTAAACTCCGCCATTTCTTCTCCTTCTGCGGTAATTGTAATTGTTTGTGTACAGGAAATTGTCTATTATATATATTTTTGATTTTGTTTTGTATTGATTTTGTGGATACCGAATTAAAGACGATATTTATTTATTTATATGGGTTCTCTTGTAAGTTCTAAGCACAATTCTTATAAACTAAACTAAATAATTTCTAAAATAATGGCATTGGCTTTTTGACAAACTGTAGCGTCTAGGCGATGCTTCAAGAAAAACATATCCCTCTTATAGCTTGTCATTCGTTAACTAAAGACGTTAGTTCCCGGTTTTACCAGAATTTTTTTATTATAATTATTTTCGGATACCTTCATCGTCATCATGAAGTTTATAATATTTATTCTATACAATATTATTTTAATAGATAACTGGAAAAAACGAATTTTCAAGATGGTGCCCTGAGATCAGAGTTTTTATGTATTATGGCAGCACAGAAGAAAGAAGATCTTTTAGGTTTGACTTGGCGAAAGGAATGTTAGCCGATTTTGACGTAATTTTAACTACGTAAGTAAAAATATGTTATGTAATAGTAGTATTTCCTTGTAGGAAGGAACAGATATACTTATATATTATTTTAAATAGTGACAGCGGGAAAGATATGTCGTTATTTCATGATTTCCTTTTTAATTACAGAGTCGGATATTTAAGTATCTCGTCTAGCAAATCCTCTAATTTTAAATATATTTTATTTGATGACTTTGAACAGAGTACGTTCTTTTTTATGGGCATAGGATACGTGCTGCAGGGAAATCCCTAAAGTGCTGTTAAGCTACTTGTGTGCGGAAAAGCGATTCACGTTTGTCATGAATCGCTGTAAATTGTACTCGATGGGAAACAGTTTTGGGCAAATCATTCCAAAAATATAAGATTCTTTTATATTCTTCGTTAATTTTTTTTACCATTGGTAATAGTGTTCTTATATTTTGATTGTCAGTTTTGGCAAGATGTTTTTAAATTTAGAGGTTCACTAAAAAATTAGGTTAAACACAAAATAGAAGATAATTGGACTATAAATAAGCAATAACTTTAAAAATACACTAATAGTACTATATTTTACTGACGTTCTCGCTTTGAAGACGATAAGTGCTGACGTTTTTACTTAAATAAATGTTTACTTCAAATTGGTAATATTTTTTGGTTTTAAATGGCTTCTAGCTTCTGAAAATCCTATGTTATATCTTTGTCTTAGATTTCCATTATAATATCTCTTCCATATTTTTTGAATTCAAGCTCTTTCAAAGCTGGTTTATGTCGAAATAATACTTTTAACTAATAACATTGACTCAGAAAATCACATTTTAATATGTAACAACTTAAAAAAATTTTGACAGACTTAACAAGCTAGAAATTGCCCCCCACAAAAAATGACCTCGATTTGAAATGAATATATATATATATATATATATATATATATATATATATATATATATATATATATATATATATAGTGTGTTATGAAAGTCGCTTAATATATTCAAACCGGTATTTCTCTGTAACAAGAGCAATTGAAGAAGAATATTTATAAATACACCCCTGGACAATAACACATAAAACTAGCTTAAGGAAGTTTCAAACTTTTAGTCGCCGACCCTGTCTGCTTGACAGTGAATTGAAAACTACTTACCGATACCATTTTACTATTAGAATTAGTTGACTATTTTATTATTTACATGCTTTTAAATAAGTAACAAACAAGACAAGAAGAAAACACACAAGGAAAGATATATCTCCTTTAGCGGACAAAAAAAACCTTTCTCCTTGCTCTTGCATCAAAAACATGGGCCTCCAAAACTACACACTACCCGGGCATGCCATCTATTAACCATCAAACTAGAACGTGCATGTTTCACCTTATAGCAGCGCTCGTTAGTCAGCCTAGGTGAAGAGCCCAATCGCAAATACCCAATATTAGCAGGAGAGATTTAAAAGGCAAACACCCAAAAGTGTTAGTATTCAACAAACCTCTACATCCGGTGTGAAACCGCCAAAACTTTTGATTCAAGAGCAAAACACAGGTAAAATAAGATTTAGTACCTTTTCTTATTATAATCGAATAGGGTACCAATACTGATATTAAATGAATAGTAGTAACTGTAAAAATAGAGTACTAATACCACTATTGTATGTTTAGCAGTAACTGTAAAAAATAAAAATCAATATAAACGGGAACATTGCGGACTCCTGTAGAGATCTCTTTAGTAATTCCCCCATCTCCTTGTTTTGGCGGGATCGCAGTACCATAAATATTTACCTTGTTTAAGATCGTAGTTACCTGTTACACTGATCCCTGGTGAGATTGAAAGTGCAATCTTGCCAAAAAATACCAAAAAATGCGAAGAAGGGGTTTAAGTACTAACTAGATCTGTATACCGGGGACAGCAGTGTTCTCGTTTATATTGATGTTTAGTTTTTAGAGTTACCGCTAAACGTCTAATTGTGGTATTAGTACTCTATTTTTACAGTTACTGCTGGCTGATAAACTCTGTTTGGTGATTTATAGATGGCACGCCCGGGTAGTCCATAGTTTGGAGGCCCATACTTTTGGTGTAAGACCAAGGAGCACGATCTTTCGTCCACTAAAGCCGATATACATCTTTAATAGAATTAATATTCATATAAACTTCTACAAAGTATGTCAACAGACTATTATTTGAAGAGACTTAAGACATTTCCGCATCATCAGAAAATATGAGTTAATTAAGTTGTATAAGATAGTATATGCAGATTTTAGTTTAATGATCGACTTACCTGATTTAAACTGGTATATACTGTGTCATCTTATGCAACTCATGTACAGTGTATGTCACAATAACCCAATATTATTTTTATCGAGAAGATTTGAAACTTTTACTTGCGTGTGTGACATAGTGCAGTATACAACTCATTGCCATTCTTAAGACATTATATTGGGTGTGCACAATAATAGGCCATCGTGTTACTAAAAAATCTCTAAAGTTCCTTTCTAGCAAGCCTATAGCTAACAGAGAAAAAGAATGACCGCCGGTTTCAAAAAAATGTTAATCCTATACTATTGAAAGTAACATTTTGCTTCTTTATATGTTATATGTATGGGTCACAAATCAGTAATAAGGTGAAAGTGGGATATATACATATGACACAACAATATTAAATGCATTAAACTTTCATGGACAATAATATGTAGGTATCTGTCATTGCCAATGAACTCGCACATACAAGCTAATAACCTAGTGAAATTAAGTATGAGCGTCATGCGTCATAACCTAATCATATTGATATTTTTGTGTAAAAATTCAGTATGTCACCTTTTTTCAATTGTCAAGATCTGTACTTCTAAAAATATCAAATATTTAAAAAAAAAAAATAAAATGGCGGATGTTGTGTTTAATATAGAAAGCAACTTTTTCTTCAAAAAGTAGCAAATCTTAAAAACCTTATTTACTATATTAGACCTGTAAATAAGAAAAGAAACGTTATAATAAAGGTTTTATTCAAAGATTGATTGATATATCTATATTTTGAGTGCACATTTTTATATATGTTACTGTAATTTTAGGTATACAATTGTAGCTAATAGTCCCGAAGAAAGGAAAATGTTCAGAGTCACACCTCTCCATTATGTAATTTTTGATGAAGCACACATGTTGAAAAATATGAACACGCAGAGATACGAAAATCTTATAAGAATAAATGTAAGTTATACACAGTACTTTCAAAATTTATAGTAACTGACAGCACCTATAGTTTATTATGGTTAATTTCGTAAAAAAAAACTTATAAAGGTTATCATACTTGTTGCCATACTTTTGGTATTTTAAAAATTTATATAAATTATATGGCCTATTTTTGCAGTAAAATGTGATCAAAGTACAGAACTGAAAAATTTTTGATTTCGACGAAATTCTTTAATGTTTTCCTTTTAACGTTAAAATTACTAAAATTCAAAATTTTTTAATTTTTCTTTGCTTTTTAGAAACCTTATATTAATAAAATGGATATTGCCAGGAAAAGGTTTACCATTAAAATTCTTTAATGAAGATATGATTGTAATTCAAATTTTTTACATACTATAATTCCTGTCTAAACTTTTAGAGAATGATTTTTTACCATAGGTCTACAAACGCTTAATTTCCGAGATACAGGATGTTAAAGTTTTAATTCCGTTTTCCTTACTTATTTTGGACATTTTATTCGTTTACCTTTGGTACCAATACCTGTTAAGAGTCCATATTAATACCTTTATTAGTATAAGGAAGATCCCGAAATCACCCCCGCCTTTTTTTTGGAAACTTTGCTTCCCTATTTTAATCTCTTGCTATGTCCAACGTGAACGTCTTGACGCTGGCACCACGACTAGAACGATAAAATCAAGAGTAATGTTACCTGTATGCCTATTTCACACTTTTGTGATGTAGTACCTCTACTCCACCGCACTATTATAGTCTAGGGCTACATTTAGCATTAATCAATAAATTGCTTTTTTAATTTAATCCACAATCCACAATATATATATATATATATATATATATATATATATATATATATATATATATATATATATATATATATATATTTAATAAGTATATAACACTCTTAGTCACACAAACACTGTAATAGCATTTCTAATTATTATTGTAGTACTTCTCTGTTGTTCGTACGTTTTTTTTAGAATATAGTCAACAACAATAGAAAACTTTTTTTAAGGTTTGTCTAAAAACTATGCTGCCAAAATTTAAAAAATCATATCATATTTTCTGTCAAGATGATTTTATTTATTTTTTATGTTCACCGAATTCTTGATTTTTCTCTCTGTTTGTACAGATAAAGTCACGAACCGTTAAACTGTATTAAACAAAATAATAAAAGACAATTCTTAAGAAAATAGTGACGACGTTTTTATAACTTCCAGTTCCGTCGAGAGTATGAAGCAAACGCCTTATTTTTAATTAGATTTCCTATGTATTAAAAGTACTCTATTAATAATTTTATATCATAGATTGTCAGTAATTTTTAACATTTTACTAGATGTGAATTTTCACCAGCACAATAAACGTTAACCGGTTCCTGATGGTTTTACAAATAGTTGTAAGTTTTACAACTAGCAAGAGACTCTTTTGTCTCGCTGCTTTTGGTCTCCTACGCAGGATATTCAAGTCGCACGCACTGTAGGATATAGACTAAAATCTTGGCCTTTTCCCAAACCTTTGAAAAAATATTTCCATCAAAAATCTCAAGGTTTAAGTCGTATTTTACTAAATATCAACCAAACAATGCAGTAATCAGAAAAATTTAAGAGACTGAAAAAGTAATAAATAAAATAAGGAAATTACAACAAATATTAATCAGTAGCATAACCCTCAAAGAAAAATGACCAATCTGTTCACTGTCCTGCAAATAAGGGAATTATATGAGCATTCCATGAAGTATTGTACGCAACAAGTTTCATTTTTTTAAAAAAAATTCTAAACATTACTGGACTAATAATTTTTGTGAATTTTTTACAATATCTTGACTTTTAGACAAGACTGAGGGTTTCCCTCATCAGTATATAGAAAAGATCTACAAAAACATTAATAGTTGGTAGAGTAATCTCAGGTTATACACCAAGAACTTACTAGAAGAGAGAACTTTGCATTTTCGTGAATGTTTGGGAAATATCTCTTTCTTCCTAGTCATTTTCTCTATTATTTCTTGTGATTTAGTCTAGAGTTGGTACAACTTTGATTTTTTAAATTTAAGTTTTAATTTATATTTGGTTCATTAAGGACATTGTGTACTATTCCCAACTTTGCATTTTCGTGAATGTTTGGGAAATATCTATTTCTTCCTAGTCATTTTCTCTATTATTTCTTGTGATTTAGTCTAGAGTTGGTACAACTTTGATTTTTTAAATTTAAGTTTTAATTTATATTTGGTTCATTAAGGACATTGTGTACTACTCCCAACTTTGCATTTTCGTGAATGTTTGGGAAATATCTATTTCTTCCTAGTCATTTTCTCTATTATTTCTTGTGATTTAGTCTAGAGTTGGTACAACTTTGATTTTTTAAATTTAAGTTTTAATTTATGTTTGGTTCATTAAGGACATTGTGTACTATTCCCAACTATTTTGTCCCTAATTTACTTTCTAGTTGTGGAATCGATGTGAATTATATATATATATATATATATATATATATATATATATATATATATATATATATATATGTATATATATATATATATATATATATATATATATATATATATATATATATATATATATATATATATATATATATATATATATATATATATATATATATATATGGTATATATATATATATATATATATATATATATATATATATATATATATATATATATATATATATATATATATGGTATATATATATATATATATATATATATATATATATATATATATATATATATATGGTATATATATATATATATATATATATATATATATATATATATATATATATATATATATATATATATATATATGGTATATATATATGGTATATATATATATATATATATATATATATATATATATATATATACCATATATATATATATATATATATATATATATATGGTATATATATATATATATATATATATATATATATATATATATATATATATATCCGACGTTTTCCGCCTTCCAATCACCATCTTTTTCGATCATTCCATAGATCCTCCAGATTTCCTTCCTTAATCTCTCTGTCTATTCTTGCCTTCTGGTTCCACTTTAGTGTTTGTTTTGAAATTCGATGTTCGTCCATTCTTTGGATTTGCTCAAACCAGATAAGTTGTTTGGTTAGAATGTCGTCTGTAATACTGTGTTTAATTTCGATGATTTCTTTAAGACGTTCGTTGGTGACTCTTTTCTGGATCTTTTTGCTGCTCTTTGGTATATATCATATATTATTAAGTGGTTTGTAACTATGAGTACCAATTTTTCATCTAGCAGGCTAGAAGTATACGCTTTGACAAATGCCTTTAGGGCAAACTTCTATTTGCTAACCTAGTTCCCTCGTTTATAGAGTCTAATCCCTGAAGATGGTGTTTTGCTAAACACCGAAAATGCTTTACCGATATTCAGGCAAATACATACACCTATATATACAAAGTTTACTCCTTTACCTTTCTGTTAATATAGATACTTTGGCTTGTAAATTAATATTTTCGTAAAATTTTAGGCAAAACATAGAATACTGCTCACTGGTACTCCTCTACAAAACAACTTATTAGAATTAATGTCCCTACTTATATTTGTAATGCCCAAGATGTTTGCTGAAAAGACGGAAGATTTAAAGAATCTCTTTAAAAATTCAGTAAGTATATAGTTATTTAGATATTTCACGTGGTTAAGATTGGTTTTAATGGTAAAACCCATAAAATTTTTAAATCATTATACAATTCCATAAATCTCAACGTAATAAACAAGCTATAATTACGTGATTCCTAAATCTGACTCAGTCATATTTGTTGTCATTAGATTTAAAAATATTCAAATTTGAGAAATATGAATGAGATATAAATCTACTTTTATCGACAGTGAGGAATAAATTTAATTTTAAATGAGACGGCCTATATATTTTTTCGTTATTTCGACTGAAATCATTCTGAGAACAATGATCAAATTATAATATAATATTTTAAGGTATTTATTCTAAAATTTTCTAAAGTATTGATAACTAATTAGCTTAGATCACTTCCTATTGTCAAAAAGAAATGCAGTTGCTATGGATAGTTCTTTAATATGTACTCAAAGTTTACTGGTCCACATTTTATTGTGCTATTTATAGTGAATTTTTGACGAAGATTATGACCGTTAGTAATTGCGAATTTAGTAAAATCGAATATCGATCGATAATAAAGGCCTGTTCAATAAAGAAAATTACGATCACATGTTTAATGCATTAAAGGAACAATGTCCTTCTTACTCCACTATCAGAAATTGGGCTGCGGATTTTAAGAGAGGAAGTACCGATATTAGTGATGAACGTCCTGCTGGAAGACCTCTTTCTACCGGAAAAAGGTTGAGGCTGTGTATGAAATGGTTTTGGAGAATCGACGAAGTGGACTGAAAAGTATAGCAGAGACTCTGAATATTTTATACAAATGTATTTTTCACATTGTCCATTCTGATTTGGGTATAAGAAAATTGTCAGCTATGAATCCTTGAATGTTTGAACAGCGACCAAAAACGATTGAGAGTCCAAACTGTTTTGTAACCATTTTGAAGAGGTTTTATTAAACTTTTTAGATCGAATGGTAACTATGGATGAAATGTAAGTCCATCATTATGATCCAGAAACAAAAGAACAGTCAATGAAGTGAAACATGCTGACTTACTTTGCCTCAAGAAGTTTTGCTTACAGAAATCAGCAAGAGAAGTTGTTACTTCCGGGTTTTTTTTGATAAAGATGGGATACTTTTTACAGATTACCTAAAACGCGACAGAACAGTGACTAAAAAATATTATCCTTCATTATTAACTAAACTTCGCTAAAAACTGACCCACAATTGAAAAATCACCTGGTATAAATAAGATATTTCCGTACTCTTCTATATTATAAAGTGTTTCTCGTTACCTGTTACGCATTGGGCAGAGCTCAATTGAAGTACTACCACAGTAAACATAGAACACAGTAGCAACGCCCAAGAAAATTTTTAGGTTCTCTTTTTTTATCACGCATGCATCCCTTATCATACCAACAACATGGCTGCTAGTGTGGTCGCGGGTTATGTTTACATCTGGATTTCAAGGATAATCTTTTTATAACGTGCTCCGAAATTCATTATTAATAATTTTCTAATAAGTAAATGACTCGTTTGACATTATAATTGAAAATAATTATAAATAACCGGTCAAATGCAAGTTGGGTTTGCGCAAATAGTGTTCTGTACGTTGGTTGCTTTTAAAATAAAAATGTTTGTTACGGAAGTATAAAATGATTAGTGACTTCACAAAACACATCCTAAATGAGTTGTCAACAAAATTCTTTTCTGATCTTTACTGAAAACTGATGGCCTTGAATTTTTTTTTTTTTTTTCTATATACGAGATAAATTATTAAAGGTAATGCACTCGTGATACGTGTGCGCAAGTATTACATTATGTATATTTTTGAACTCGTCTTTTTATAAGCTTTCGTTTGACACCCCACTCGATTACCTGGTAAAAAAAAATTTTTCACTTCTGATTTCACCCCCCAAAACTAACTCCTTAAGTAAAAATTTAACCTTCAAAACGGCACGGCTCTGATGAGGCCACCAGTTCCTATATTAGTGCCAAATTTCAACTTTCTGTGTCAAATAATCATTCAGAAAAATCGGGTGACAGACAGACAGACAGACGGACGGACACCGAAGAGGAAATTTACAAACTCGAACTCCTTGAGATGAAAAGTGCCAAGTCGTACTGTCGCTACTGGGGTTATTTTTTACTGTGGTATTACCTTATCAGTTATATTTAGTATGTTTAGAAACTACCTAGCATTATTGAATCATGACTAGCTTTAACTGAGTCTTAAGACGGTTTTACTGATCTGTTCCCTTGACATTGAACCTCTTTTGTTTATTATATTATTATTTGTGTAGTTAAAATCATTTTGGCTATAACATATCTTATATTCTTACAGAGAACAAAGGAGGACGACGACTCCGTTCCAAATTTTGAAAAAGAACAAATAGAACAGGCGAAAAGAATCATGAAACCTTTTGTATTAAGAAGACTAAAAAGAGATGTGCTACAGGACCTACCCAAGAAAACGGACCTCGTTGTTACCGTGTCTATGGTGCCAACGCAGAAAGAGCAATATGAACAGTTGGTAGCATCATACAAAAATATTGGAAATGTAAGTTGCGTAGTCTGGAATGATTGGAACGTCCTTCTGAGAGAAACGATAATTTGTTATTCTTGTTGCGTGTTACTTTTTCCCTTTAATTATAACTAAAAATACATCAATACTTGTTGGTCAGCAGAAAATACTGTGATAAGTTTCTTCATACAAATGACTGGTTTTTAATGCGTCAATATTGGCATAAAAAAACTAGTTTTTCCCTTGAGGGTAACTTATTCGTTTAATCATCTCTTTGTTTTTCTTTATTATTATTTATTTCTTAATTCACATTACAGTTCATCGGTAGTTTTTATTTTGGTTACCGTTTCCGTCCACATCGAAAGTCGTTCAATGTCGAACATACCTGTACTAAATTAAATAAGGAATTCTTTTCCTCTCAGTCCTAGTTACTATTTGTACTGGAATACTTTAAGCTATGTCGGTATTTTTTGAACAGCAGATATTTATTTATTTTAGTAGTCAATGGAATCTGTAACGAACCCATAGATTAAAGTAACCTACATTCCGACATGTAAAACAATTTAGTATCACTTTCAATAACACCAGAACTCTAACTTTGGTATTTTTAATGTTGCCGTGTGTACTTTATTATGTTTCTGGGTAAAATTGTTATTGTAATAACCTCGCACATAATGTAATACATAACACATGAATTCAGTTTTACAATATCTAAAATAATTTATTTTAAACTCTATTTACAACTTACCAGTTATTTTTCTGAAACAATATTTTACGTATTATAAGTTTGTCACTTGTATATTTTGACAGATAATTAAATATCTACAAAATTACAAATTTTAAAGGAGAATAAAAGCAAAATTTATAATTCAAAATATGATCTTAAAGGGAGCTTAAAGTATCAAATTAACGCTAAATATTTTTAAAATTCAGAAAGTCATTTGATTTCTTAATAGAAAATATTTTTAAACAATTTTATTTAAAACCATGTTTTTTCGTTGTTTTTAAAGATCGTTACACTCTCTTTTCTAGTATTTTAATTTTTTTATGGACATAGCACACGTGCTGCAGGGAAATCCCTAAAGCGCTACAGTAGCGACGTGTATGCGGAAAAAGCAATTCAAGTTGGTCTTGAATCGCTATAAATTGTACTCGATTGGAAACACATTCCTGGGTAAGTCATTTAAAAAGAATGAGTTTCTCCATATTAAAGACTGCTTAAAAAGGGTTGTACGAGAATTGACGAGCTGAACTTCATACGAACATGAAGAATTAGTGCGACTTGTATTCCTAGCTTTGGGAAGATTAAGGGGTAATGCCACTTTAGCGCTCAGAAAAAAGCCTCATTTTGACAATTTTTTTTTTTGAAATGTAGTGCACGCAATCCAAAATTTACTCAAATGCTTTTATTCTACATACTTTAAAGTACATTTACAAATTTTTAAACAATGGCGACATTAGTACTCGGTAACGGCAGAGGCATTTTATAAATAGTACTTTGCGGCCGGAAAGATTCCTCCTCCAATTTTTTACCTGAAACAAAGTGCAAAGTTTTTTAAGTTCTACATAAGATTTTCTCGTGAAGTACGTAGAAAAAATAAAAAATATTGATTTTTTTTATGAATGATACATATTTGAAGAAAGTGTTTCATTTTTCGGTACAAAATCTCGTAAAAAATCGTTCATAAAAAAAAGTTCAATACAAATTGTAAAATCCGTACGTACTTCGCTAGATAATATAATTTTGAAGGTACAGTTAAAATTGCAAATAAATCGGTGATCATTTGAAAAAGTTATGTTTTCGGCCACTTTGAAAAATGTAGTTTTGAGAAAAACATGTTTTAAAGATTTATGTACTATTTTTTTATATAAATTTTCTAGATACCTCTAATCTGCGATGCCTGCACCAAGTAATTGACCTTCTAAATTGATGTTTTCCTCCTCTTTTGCCTTTCTGTCAGGTTTTAAAGACAGTTGCGTTTCTTTTACTGTGTTAGTCTGCATATAGAAATTGTAACAGTTTAACCCAATTTTCACGCCTAATAGTTCCATAATTTTCATTATATTGGTAAAACCATCGTTGTAAATACATACAGCAATATTTGTTGCAATATCCAGAATAACTTTGCCACTCGAAACTGATTTACGCGCTATCGACCTGACTATCGCATGGAAACTTTCATGGCTGTTTTGCGTGAATCCACCAATGCAACATTCAGGGAGTTTATTTCTGTTGAGTGCTTCATAAATTGGCTTTATTGAATTGAAAATGAGCTGCGAAAAAACTGGTTTATGCAAATAAGTGGCCAAGGAATTGATGGCCTTTGCTCTTTGCCAAGAGCAATAGCGAGGAGGACATTTATCGTGCTGCGGCTTATCATCGGTCGAAAGCTTATGGTACAATGTTGCCCAGATTACCAATAACGAAAGAAAAAAGGCTCGTGTGAATAGCGTGTCTTTAAAGGTTTATACTAATACTATGCAAATACTATGGGGTTTTTATACTACTGAAGCCACCTAGTGACATCTATATGAATCTAAATTCTGTAGGTAAATAGATTTCTTCAATATTCAGAAAGATACAGTCATTTTAGCAGCGCGAAGCATAAAAACTCTCGGAGAGTTTAGAGAATGCTGCGAGACAATTACGCGCACTTGATAAAATACACACTTATAACCTTCTTACCTTCATAAAATCCCTCGTACCTTATTTCTAAGCCCCCTAAAGCATCATTTAAGCCAAAAAAAGTTGATTTTTTCAAATTTCTAGAGTAGCATTACCCCTTAAGCAGGTTACAGCCATCGAACATTTTCCATGAAAATTCTTCGATGTTCCAAAGAATCAAGGTTGCTTATCAGTTCTGGGTCTCCAATTAGACGAATTCTGAATAGAATCCAACAACTGCAGGATATGTTTGGGAGCTGAGCCCCAAACGTGGGAACAGTATTTCATTGTTGGTCGATTTTGAGCGTTGTACAGAATTACGTGAGTCGCCTTAACTTTCCCCCACCCCATATCAGAGAGGAAGTGATGTCCCAACCTTTGATCACACCTTACATCCAAAACTATCCTTGCCCTCACCTAACACATCTTCCAACCCGTCATACGCCAGCGTGGAAGATTATGGCTGATGATGAAACGTTCCAATAGAGAAGGGTCCTCAGTCTCCAGCAGCCTCACACTCCCCGGTTATAGCGGCAATCGGACAAGGAAGGAGGCAGAGGGTGCTAAAAATACCCAGACAAGACCAGGCCGCTATAGGATTTTTGACAAGGCAACGAAAAGAACTATGTAAGTAGCAACGTACAATGTTCAGACCCTATCAATGGAAGAAAAGCTGGCAGAACTAGAAGCCGAACTTGCAGAAGTTAAATGGCTTATTTTGGGCATCGGCGAAATGAGACGTATGGGCGAAGGAATTACGAAACTTAGATCGGGTCACACACTTACCACTGCGGCAACAACGATTCAAAAACTAACGGAGTAAGATTTTTAATACACAGATATTATGCCAACAACATCACAAGCTATGAGGGAATATTGAACAGAATTGCCTACATCATCATCCAACTCTCAACAAGGATGATCATGAAGACCATACAGGTCTATGCGCCCACGAGCGAACACGAAAAGGATGAAGTAGAGGAATTCTACGAAGACATAACGAGTTGTATTAGATCAAATCCAGCGAATTACACCATAATAACAGGAGATCTTAATGCAAAAATAGATAAACAACAGAATGGAGAAACAACCATAGGGAAATTTGGACTCGGGGACAGAAACGAAAAAGGCCACCTTCTAACCAATTTTATGGAAGAACATAATCTTTATTTAATGAATTCATTCTTTAAAAAAAGTGACAATAGGAAATGGATGTGGAGAAGTCCTAACTCTGAATTGAGATGAAAATTCAGGGGGAAAGCCTACATTCAGCATTGGACAAAATTAGGCTTATAGTGATATAGTGAATGACAGAATTAACAATTGTTGTGGAGTGTAAAGCTTTCTAGTTCGCAGCTTTTGAGAAGCTCTCTTTGATATGCTTACAACATGTTCATGCCGAGACATATTTTCTCCCAAATTAACGGCCAGCAAATTAAGTGACTATGCTAGCAGAATTAGCTACTCTGACATAACTATGTCGGGTTCAGCAACGTTAACTTTTTATAAATGTAAAAGAATAATCTATTCAGTCACAATTTTGACATGAATAATAATAATTTGTTGTCATTAATTTGATATAGAGTACATATATAAAAAAAAACTTTAGATTGTAACTGGAAAAATCATGGTTCTTGGAATTAGCTGTACCAAACTTTCCAACTTTTCGCCTATGATTACAGGTAGCATCTTTTGAGATTAGAACCCTAAATGAGCCTAAAACCAACAGCCTAAAATTATACCGGACTATGGATTAGTGTAATAATTGGTTTGCAAATTTGAAGCAAACTGTAACCTGTATCTCTATTAATGTCACTAGGGTGTTGGAAAATTTCAATTGTTTCCTTAATCTTTCGTTTATAGAAACTGAATATTGTGCTTCTCTTACATTGATAATATCCTGTAGGGAGCTGATGTTCAGCTGATTGTATAATTTTTTTTTAATTTTAGCCGATATTGATTCTTGAGAGAAATTGGAAGATCAGTATTTGTTAGAATTAAGGAATAGGAAAGATTTATCAAAAAGAAACAAGTTCTACACTTTGCTGTAGCTAAACATCAATCCTGTACATAACACACTGTCAGTGTAGAAAAAATCAAAGTCTTTGCTGCAATATCTGATGTCTATAAATGATAATTAAGAGATCAATAGAAATTTACAAGAATTCTAACACTAAGACATATGGTCTACATCACATGTCGAAACTGATTATTACACTGGATCCCGGTCCAATAAACACGAGCTCATTAAGTGTTCTAATCCTTCTAATCACTCCAATTTGGCACTGCTTAAAGCCAATAATCATTATTTTTCATCTAATTAAACCTGTGAAAGCTTTATATATTGGTGCATTGGAAATATCAAAATTAATTACAGTTACCCTAGATCTTGAATTTAGCTTCAACTTTTTACATGTCCGAATGTAGATCACTTTTAGTTATATATTCTTACAAAATTTCATAATGATACCTTATTACATAATGAAATTATCGCCTAAATGACGTTTCACGCCGCTCGACGATATCATCGTCTGTAAAGGAGCAATAAACTTATAACAAAATTTGAGTATATTTATATAAAAATTGTATTACAGGAAGAAGGCGACCAATACAATGGCATGAGCATTATGACAGACCTCAGAAAATTAAGTAACCACCCACTTCTGATGAGGTATCACTATGATCTCGATCAGCTGCAAGAAATCGCCAAGTTATTAGCAAAAGATCCTGGATATAAAGATACAGTGATAGAATATATTGTTGAGGACCTGAAATGGATGTCGGATTTTGAAATTCATACGATGGCACGACAATATTGGGTAAATAAATGTTTTGCGATACATATTTTTTATCAGCATATCTGTCTCTAATATAAGTGTAGTTAATTATTTTCCTTATTTTTGAGACATACGACGCTATTGATTTTATTTCAGCCGTTTTTAGTGCAGCAAAATTGTACTTCACATACCAACTTTGTGAAAACCTTAATTCTAAATACCTCACAAGATCATTTATTGACATTACTTCAACCTGTAACATAGTAAAATTCGTAAAAACTACTTATGGTCGCTTAAAAAAAGTTATTGCAAGCTGTCGATGGATCTAGATTTTTTTCTAGGAATAAAACCTGTCTTTACACTATTCAGCCATTATAATTTATTATTCAAATGTTTATCGAAATACTTACACTCATTGTAGAACGATTTTGCCAGCAAAACTTTCCGCATATGAAATTTACACCAAGAGTTTAACAATAGTTGATATCACGCCATCGGGAAGTACTTCAACCGTTTGTACACAACCTTTGAGAATGTCAGTGGAAATACTCTGTCTACTACTAACTAATCTTTGGACTACGGCTCAAAATTGACCTTAAAATTAAGCCCTTTATTCTGTTTTCCTAACCTTCCTAAATAGGAATTCGGCCATATAGTGGTATAAGAAGAAAATTTGATTAAACAATTTCAGTCGTGGTTTTCATTATTTTAAAAGACTGAATTCTTCAGTCTTCTGAAGGTAAATGGTTTAAAACCTTAACTTATTTAATGGGAAACTTAGTATAACATAATTTGGCAATCTGAAGTTCGCAGTGTCTCTAAGTGGATAATCATGAGGCATGTCAGAGACAACCTTTAAATGATTTGTAATATACAAGACATATTATAGAATATATGCCAACACAACACTCAATAAGTTCAAATCTTTAGGAAGGTGACGACACGACTTTCCCCACTTTTTTAAAATTTTTTAATTCGAAACTTTGGCAAAAAAATGCTCAAAATGGTTAAATGAAAAATGCATAATATTTGAAGACAACAAAAAAAATAACATTAGGATTGATTAAGTAACTAATTACCGAATTTACATAGATTTATCCCTTTTTAAAGAAAAATTATGCTTTCTTAAATGCTACTCAGTATACTTTGTTAAATGTACAGGGTCTGTCCGAAAAATAACGTCACCGATTTTATTGTGAAGCGACTGTACGTCGCAGCGCACTCTACCCGCCGGGGATCGGTGGTGGAGGAAGTCGGCTACAGAGCAATTGTTTTCTCAGTTGTCTCTGAGCTCTTGGAGGGTAAGGACGGGCGATTTCGTGAACCTCTGTTTCGTCTGTAGTACAAGTCGCGATGTATCACTCACTGGAACAAAGATACGCGAGAATGTTTTGTGTGAAACTCGGCAAGTCCGCAGTGGATACTTTTCCAATGGTTCAGCAGGCCTTCGGGGATGAGTGTTTATCACCAAGGCAGGTCTACAGATGGCACAAAGCGTTTTTAAAAGGCCATGAAGAGGTCGACGACGAAGCCTGCGCTGGACGCCCGTCAACTCCCTCAAACGAAGAAAATGTGACTCGTGTGAAAGAACGTTTGCAGACAGACCGTCGTTTAGTGGCCGACATGTTAAATATTCCAAAAACTATCGTCCACGAGCTTGTTCCCAGAATTTTGACCGACGATCAAAAATCTTGCCGATTGAAAATTTGTCAAGAACTTTTGAAAATGATCCTCACTATTTGAACAATGTTATCACAGGTGACGAATCGTGGAAGACATGATTTCGAAACGATTGACGACGTGAAAGCCGCTTGTAAAACGACTTTAAAAGCAATTCCTAAACAGGCCTTCCAGGACGCCTTTGTATCTTGGAAATCGCGCTGGCAAAAATATATCGACGCAGAAGAATTAATTTTTTTTAATCGTCTTGGTGACATTACTTTCCAGAAGACCCTAATGTCCCTAATTATAGAAACGCAAGAAAATCTAAAAGTCTAGATAGATATGGATATATAAGATTGGTAACTTGACCAACTTCTTCTCAACCTAAGTCTGTCCACTCTTGGACGTAGGTCTCTTCTAATCTCTTCCATGCTTCTCTGTCTTTTGCCACCTTTAATCACTGCTTGCCCGCTACTACTCTTATATCATCGACCCATCGTTTCTGTGGACGTCCAACGCTTCTCCCTGTTTCTATGGGTCTCCATTGCGTGATCCTATACACCTCTCTGTCTCCAGATGATCTAGCCACATGACCTACCCATCGCCACTTCATCTTTGTCACCTCGAGAGTTATGTCAATGACTTTGGTTCGTCTTCTTATCTGCTCGTTATGAATTCTATCCCTAAGGAAGATACCAAACATGCTTCTCTCCATAGCTCTCCGTGAAGTCAAGAGCTTTTAACAAATGCTTTAGTGAGAAACATCGTTTCCAGTGCATATGTGCTGACCGGTAGAATACAGGAATTGTAGACTAGTAATTTCTGCCTGCTTTCCGTTTTTAATAGTGTGACCTAAGTAGATATACTCGTCGACGCGTTCTATGGAGTTATTTCCTACGTATGTTGGTATCTTCAGGGCTCATAAATTTAGTTTTTTTAAAACTTGACCCACTATTATTTTAAATTAATTATTTTATTTTGTTTTGCATGGTTTCTAATACTTCAATTCTTTTTTAAGTTAATAGCAACATAAATAAGTCAAAGTCAATTTTTCTGAACTTTTTTATATAAACGTTTTATGCAACATTAATGAAGTTTTAGGTATGACTTGTTTTTTAAGGCTAAAATTAACACATATATTTTCTTAATATTCAAAAATGGTAAAGTTAAGTCATATCTTCCGAGAAGGTTGTCCGGCAAGTGGTAAAATGGCGTAACCTCAAGCTTCTGCTGTATTAATCTGAAACAAACAAGTTTGTTTTGTTAACTTATTATTAACATTCATATGGTGTGCGTGTAAAAAATGCAGAAATGGCACGCTTTAAAACAAAAAGGTTGAATTTTTCATAATTTTCTTTAGTTATTTTGCATTAAAAAATATCTGTTATTTAGATGTGAACAAAATTTAGGCTAAATCGATCAAATAATCTCCAAACTTAAAACGCGTTTTTCTCAAAAATTGTAATCTTGAAATTAGTGTAATCAATAACTCAATAAAATAGTTGATGGAGTTCGTTAAAATTTTGCACACGCATCAATAACAGTTTTAGCTTGTACTTGAATCTAAATATTTTTAAAAATCATTAAAAACAATTTATTTATAGGAAAAAAACTAAAAAAATTTACGAAAAATTAAAACTTTTTAAACCATGCCATTTTCGCAATTTTTAATCATTTTTGAGATCCACGCACACCGTATGAGCGTTAATAATTAATTTAAAAAAAAATCGTTTGTCAAATCCATATAGCAGAAGATAGAGGTTACGCAATTTTACCACTCGCTGCACAACCTTGTCAGAACAGTTTAACTGTGCGTTAGTGCGCTTATCACTCGAGAACCACTTATTCGATTTACATGTTTTTTTTTTAATTCCTACATTTGTTCTTTGGCTACGTTATCTATAATCTTCTATAATATATATAAAATGTAACGTCTCTCCGTCTATCGGTCGGTCTGTCTGTCTACCTGTCCGTTAGTACGCTTATCATTCGAGAACTACCTATCCGATTTACGTCCTTTTTTTTAAACATACGTATGTTCTTTGGCCAGGTTATAGGTTATATTTTATTACGTTAGGTAACATAAGGAATAAGCAGTGACGATAATAGTGAATCAAGTCGGAAAAAAAGTTTGCCGCTAGCACGTTCTCTTGCAGTACACTGCCAAAGCCATTAAATATGGAAAAATATCATGTAGCAAAAAATATAGTATATATAAAATGCAACGTCTCTCTGTCTGCCTGTTGTGCCGTTAGTGCGCCTATTACTCGAGAACCATTTATCCGATTTACGTGTTTTTTTAATTCATACATATGTTCTCTGGTCAGGTTATAGGATATATTTTATTACGTTAGGTAATATAAGGAATGAGCAGTGACGATAATATTGAATGAACTCCACGCGAGCGGAGCCGTGGGCACGGCTAATATTACTTAATATAAACGTTCATATAAAAATATCATAAAAAAATTGACATTTCTTACTTGCAATTACTATTTTTTAAAATTCTGCAGAACAACACCATCAAATTTAGAGGTGTGTGGAAAAATGCAGATTTTTTTTCGAGCTAATTCCCTTGGATTTTATGGAGTCGGAGTCGTAGAATGAATTTAAACTAATTAATATTTCATACTTTTCAGACAAACTATCTATATATACTCTCAACTATGCACTATAATTTTTTTTAAATAATATAAAATTTCGTTGTATTAGAATCAGAACACATACCAGGATTTTTTTTATGTAGATTTCTTTATTTTCCAATTTTTTTTTTCAGTGTTTAAATAAATTCACGTTGCCGGATAATTTAATACTCAACTCAGGAAAATTTATATATTTGACAAAGTCTTACCTGAATTGCAAAGAGTGGGACACAGAGTTTTTAATTTTTAGTCAATACGTGATACTACTTAACGTCCTCGAGACTTATTTGAAAATAGAAAAACCGATATCTGAGGTTGGATGGTAAGTACGGCGGTTAATATTAGGTAAGTTTAATAGTAATATCAGTAATAAAATGAAAATTAAGGAGGTTGAGGTGGGATAGTCCCAACGAAAAGTTTTGAATGTTGTCATTTAGAAATGCTTTGTATTTAAAAATTTTATTTTTATTATTATAATAATAACGATGGTTATTATTATAATAATAAATTTATTATCGAAAGATTTTAAGTCTTATATAGAGTTTATTTAATTTTATTAAATAATTTAACATGAATGGATTAACTTTTGGATGTTTTGTACAAACTTATAGAAAAAGAAATATAGAAAATAAAAATTAATTATATTTTATAATTTTTAAAAAATTATCTTAATAGTTTAAAAAAAAAATAGGTAATTAATAAAAAATTATAATTACAAATCTTAAAATTCTGATGTCTCGAAGCGGCAACGCTGTAAAGTAATTTACTGTTTGCTCTACTGATATACTTGTACATTGTAATCAGCTGTTGTAAACAGGTAAAAGAAATGGATAATAATAAAAAATCAACAAATATTGATAAGAATGGTGAAAAAACTTTTATGTGGAAGTGAAAACGCGTTACTGATGCTGTATACAATCAAAGATTAAGCCAAAAAAGTGTTGGTCAACGGAACAGGAAATCAAGTGTCTCCTAACCCCTGTGACAGTGGTCGTCGAATTGTTGACATGCGATCGTGTTCTTCATGTAATGAATGAAACACTTTCATTATGTTATATTACTAAATGAAAAACGCTGTGGTCTAGCATCACTACTGACCATAAAGTGTGATAAATGTCTAATGTACAACACAGTATCAACAGACAGTACACATATATCGAAGGACAATAAAGAACATTATAATGTTAACACTAAAGCTGCACTAGGTAATTATAAGTTGAACAAGTAAATTAATTAAATAATTAAAATAAATGCTTCAAACTATTTATTTTTATTTTAT
The DNA here is from genome assembly GCA_019049505.1 of Pachyrhynchus sulphureomaculatus. Lineage (NCBI taxonomy): Eukaryota > Metazoa > Arthropoda > Insecta > Coleoptera > Curculionidae > Pachyrhynchus > Pachyrhynchus sulphureomaculatus. The sequence continues at coordinate 94,610,184 of CM032455.1, forward strand.
TTATAAAAACTATACCATTGCAAATCCATTATTAATTAAACTTAATATTATTTACTTGCACCATATTGTTTTAAATTATATAAACTTGTACTAACAATTTAAAGATTTAAATTTCCGCCATTACTACTAAATGCAACGTTGCTGCTATTTCAGAGATAAAAGGTAAATCATTCACAAGTACCTCCAATAATTGTTATTTTTCATGAAGTTAAAGCTTTCTAATTAAATTTGACAAATTTTTGAAATAATCACGAAATTTCAATGTCTTAACATAGTTAAATTTCCTATTGATGGCTTTTTTTTTATTTGTTATAACAAAAAAATGTGTCATTTTTATATCAAATTGACGTATTCTCCATAAGACTATATGTATTGTTAATTTCGATTTTTATTTTAAATAAGTTTCCTAAAGATCTTAAATTTTTTCATAGAAAAATTTCTAAACTAATTAATCTATCAAAAATAAATCTATATAAAATAGTTTTCATATTTTACGTTTAACGCCTCAACCTC
>CM032455.1:94610796-94625796 GCA_019049505.1 Pachyrhynchus sulphureomaculatus
CTAGCTTGCACCGCTTTGGGAGGAATTAAGCGGGCTACATTCATCGAACACTTTTCCATGAAAATACTTGTCGAATAGACTCGAGTCGACGACCGTTCTTCGGTGTTCCAAGGAATCAAGACTGCTAGCATGTTTGTATCTACTCTCTTAAATATGTATTTTAAGTAAATTTAGAAGCTTAAAAAAAAAATTTTTCTGAAGTTATTGGACACATCTACAATTATGACAATGAATGCGACGCCATATAAGAGAAATCAAGGAGGCTTTCCTGGTCAGACTACAATAAAAGTTTAAATAATCACTGTACACGAAATGACGCCACTGAGTATTGCCACACAGTCGCTGGTATAGGGTATTCAGTGGCGCCACTCTGAAAGAGCTCTTACTTGTACCATTTATGCCACGCAATAATCCACTTTAATTCAAATAACTTGTGTTAGGTGCTCTCTCTAATAATGTTTCTATACTATAAATCCTTTGTTCAAATTATTATTGAAAGGCTATCAATAATGCGTCAATGGTGCAAACACCACATTCACTAATTCTGTGCCTGATTCATTACCTTCGTAACTCGAAAATTTCTAGACCTTACCGTGCCCATGTCGCTAAAATCATTTATTGTAAAGCCAACAGCAACAACAAAGATTTTTAAATTATGATCTATATATCTAATATGATTAAATTTACTAAAACTAGGTACTAGTGCTTCTGGACCCATTGTTGACTAAGAAAACATATTCCGATTGATTCATCTATATACAGTATGTATCTTGAATTTGGTTAACAATTTATTCAAAAAGTTATATTTATTTTCTTTTTTATTTTAATATTATCCGAAATTTTACATTTTTAAGGCTATTGATACATAAAAACACAAAAATAACTTGCAAAATAATCGAAAACATTTGTTAACCAAATGTCGCTCGGTACATTATAAAAATAGCAATGCATTTTAAAAACACAAAAGTGGCTATATGAACTGTTTAGTTAATTACAGCATATTTACATACTTTAACACTAATATATATTATATTCATTTTTTTTATTTTAGGATGTCCCCAAAAAGTAAGCAGTTTCTCGGGAGCATAAGAATCAACTGAAACTAATATTATATGGTCATATAAAACAAGAAACGTTTTTTTTTTTAAGTTCATCTTTTTGTTTATTTATTAATATTTTATTATTTGTAATAATGCTTAAAGGTAAACAGATTTGTCAACCAACAAATTCATCTCGACCGAAGCTGTTTAGGGAAAGTCAAATATAAACAGAATAAAGATTATTTTTTCATTTGATCTACATACCATGACATTCTATTAAAAGTTTGTGGGTATTTCGGAACGCTGAAAATAAGGTAATATAATAGTAATTGTGATAACTGAAACCAAGGTGATAACTCTTACTGAGAATTCTACATTAAGATACGTTAAAATTCTTTATTTGACCGGCTGTAACATACAACCGTTATAACTTAAAGGAAAATAATTTTCATATCGCTATCATAGTTTTTTTTTATCCTTTTGTCCAAAAATTTGAATAATTGTGTTTGAATCGGAACTTTTCATTTGAGGAATTTTCCTAATGAACGCAAAATTTTATAGTTAAACACAAATGTTTTATGTGAATTCCACTACTACTAATAAAATATGTATGACCATAAACAGTCGCATTTAACTTTGAATCTTGAAAATGTTGCTACAAACATATTTGGAGTTTAGAGACACAGTTCATAGTGTCAATGCCTTTGCTTTGTCGAGCCAGACAAGACAGGACTGTGGCCGTTTTCAGATGAATCGCTCCGTCACCTAAATGGAAAGCTCAATAAGAAAATCAAGCAGTGAGGGGTTGATGCTGATTCATCATACACTAAGTGGACAAGGGTTGGCTAGGTTTTTTGTCTGTACTGGGTTTGGGAATACTCGGTCGGGCCAAAAACCAGATATACTCGAGAGTCTGTAGCTGTTTTTTTAATGAGAATTTTGGCTAGTACAGAACAGAACTTAATAATTTTTAAATATTAAATTTCTGAGTATATTGGCCCAACTATCTGCTAAGATACCAACAAAACTCGAGAATGCGTAAATTATTTCTAAGGGTTATTAGAGCCCGGTGGTGAGCTGGAGTGTCAAACGGTCAGAGACATCAAAAAGAAAAGAAGAAGAGTGAAGAGAGATTAACGTATTTATAGGAGGCGTTGGTCTTTGACTCGAATCAATCAAGAAAATTTGCCTTAGTATAGAAACGTCCAATTTTTTAAATTATGATCTAACGTCATATTTATTTGAAATGTAAAAATAAAATCTTCCAGACAACATGCATTACATAAATTTTGTCTAGAGTTTTGAGAATTCAGTCATCAACATTTTTTAAAAGACTGTTTGCATTGTAAAAGAACATTAAAAACCATTAACACATATCAAAATCAAAACTTTATATGTATTAGGTTCATTCCCGATAACTTCTTAACAATAGTTCGTTCTAACACTTTCTGCCTGACTTTGAAAAAGTTTCTGCCTTTTCTGGGATATCCTGTTTAATGTAATATTTAAACAACATAAACATATATGTGATACTCTTATATAGCTGGAGCCCTATCTTTGTTTGTAAGCGAAGCGAGTTCCATTAAAGAGAGAAACAAGAAGAGAGCAGATTGCTAACGCGCATTTGCTAACAATTTCCGGGAACTCGCACAGAATTAATATGTTCTTAAATAATGCATGCGCAGTTCCGAGCTAGGGTGCGAGAAAAAAACGATCGTCTTTACTCTACAAATGGCGACACACTTCTCTCTCAATCTATGTATGGGGTATTACATATATAAATAAAAATTGAATTTGATAAATATTATTTTTTCCACATTCAAGCAACAGCTAGAAAAGTTCTATAAAAGGATGCTTATTTCCTATTGCTCTGTATACAAAATAGCAAAAAAAAGAACTTCCGTAAGCAAATGTTTAATGTTCATTGAATCGACAAGTGTATAAATTAAGTAGAAAAAGAAATAGTATGCTCTTCCTATTATCCATAATGATGTTCCTGAGAAAAAAAAGACACATACAAACATCCAGGAAAGAAAACGAATCAAAATTAGAAGCTTAATAAACATCCTTTTAATGTTTTAGCAAATATATATTTTTAAAAGAGCTAGTTGGCAATTACTGTAAATACATATGTATATAAAGTAATGGGCAGATGTTATCGATTTTGGAAAGTCGATTATAATTCTAGTTATTTTTCGTGGAAACTGATTAGACCTGTTAATTTTTATTGGGTTGTTTTACTACCATTTTTATACGCGGGGTGGCTAACATTTTTATACGCAGTATCACATGGCAAATGACTTTTTTATTTCAACCCCTTTTCATTTCCTTTTTTATATTCTAGAGATAATTTTTATATAAAAATGGTGACTTCCAATCAATTTATTTTTTAATCTTGATTCAGCTGCAGTTTTTTGATTAAAATATAAAAGTTACTTGTTAGATGCGATCAATTGCGTTCAAAAAAACCTCTAGAAACTAAAAATTAAGGTTTTTCGATTTTTGAAGAATGTTCATTTAAGGTATATTTTTTGAACTACCCCGTATATAAATATTTTAGTAATAAAAATGCTCAACAGATATGAAAAATTGACCGCTTCAAGTCCTCTTCGCAAAAACTATCATCTGAATTTTAAACAATACATTTACCCATCACCGCACAAATTGATTTAACTACAAAATTATCTAATACTTGTAAAATATCTTGTTTAATAAAAAGTATACTTTGATAAAATAAAAACTTAACCTGTTTTAAAGATCACATTTTCGTTCCTTAGGTATATTTACTTACATAATTCTAGTTAATTAAGATATAACATGTCATAACCTAGCAAAGCTTACAAAAAATACCACATTCTTTCTCTAAGAGTGGTCTACAATGACGTCGCGAAGTTAGCTGTCACCTACCTTTTCTTGTGTTTCTTTCAGATCAATATAAACTATCATTATGACATAATTGTAGACGACTTAAAAATACAATATATATTTTTAAGGAATATCACATAAAGCCTTTAGAGGGTTTTTTACAAGACTATGTATTATTTAGAGTTAACTTTCTACATATCAATTATAAATCTTTCTGTTAAATTTTATTAGAAAACATAAAAATTCATATAAATATATATATAAATATGTATTTTTAAATAATTCTTTAGTCCAACTAATTTAATTAAATAGTTTGTTCGATCTAGATTTTAATTTTTAAAACATAAAGCAAAATATACAATAACTGATGAAGTACATATCATCTGGATCAAAAAATTTGATTTTTGGATTCTAACATTTTTTCTTAGTATGATATCTTAAGAATATTTTCTTTAAGTTTCATAAGACCCGGTTAACAATTGACGAAGTTATAGCAGTTTAAGAGAACTGCCGTTGGGTAGAGTTTTGGGAGCAGGTAGTGAACAGCTGCTCTCGGGTCAGCCTTTGCCGACCTTAACTCTATTTTAATGTATTTTGAACTTTTTCTTTTATAATATAATACAAAGGGATTCTTCAATTGTCCTTCGAAAGGGACAATTGCATTCACATCTGCTATTCTAAGGTTCTATATTCGAAACTGAGAGTTTGTTAACACTATCATGACTAAGTAAAAGCTATGAAGCTAAAGGAAAATAATCGAGGTGCCAGTGGCAACGTGTATATGCACAATCGGAAGATAAAAATAATATCGATTTTCTCACTATTATAACCCATTGCCGCCTGTTGTTTTTGAAGCTATAAAACCAATTTACGAGGACTTGAGTAAAAATAAGATGATTAGGGTGATGTCTCGGTGGATTTACTCAAAATAATAACGAAAGTTATAATGAAATTGTTTGGAAAATCAGCCCAAAGATCATTCCTAGTGACAACAAAGTTGTTGAAATGGTGGCTTATATAGCAGCATGCATTTTTAATGAGGAGAGAATGGCTTTGTTAAATATGACAGTTATGGGAGTTCATCGTAGCTGAAATGCACGACTACATAGCTAAACTGAACGGAGAACGAGTTGACCCGGTCTAGCGACAATTGCTACAAAGTACAAAAGAAAATAGAATGCGTCAAAGACAAGAACAAATTAGTACTCTAGAAGCTCAAATAGCTAATGAAGATTCAGCATATGGCCCTGTAGTCGATAATTCATTTACAGGTAAGAATTTATTTTTGTATTACAGTTTTTTAACCTGATTTATCAAACCTAAAACTTTAAACGAGTTTTTCTCGAAATTACTTTTTCTTGAAAACCGCTTGGCGGTATGGAAGATATCTCAAGCACTACTAAACCGGTTTTGATGAAATTTGGTACATATTCTCTCTATACATATTGCTTGTCTTTGAACGAAGGAATTTTAATTTCATAAAGAACTTTATTTTTAATTAGCAAAAAACGTAAAACGTAGTAACGTAATTTTTTCGCTTTTTTGTTTAAACCAATGCCATGTGATCAAATTTTTTTTAAAATCCTTCGTTCAAAGACAAGATCGATTTTCTAGTAAAATAATTTCTCTGGAAATTTTGATTTCAGATGATCCTGATTTATATAATGAATAGTTTCGCTAAAAAAATCCTAAAAAATGCTTTTTTTCCGCGCCATGACTAGGTATATGCCCTTAAGCTGAACACATTTTACTTATTATGTAGTATTTTAAAATGTTTGTCTATATGGTAAAATTAGGAATATGTCTTTTGATAGCTTTGTATAACGTAATCCTAGGAGAGGTTTTGCCATTATTCCTTGAAATATGAAATGAATACTCTCAATGGGTAACATCAATTGAAAAGGTAGATTTCAGAATAAAAACAGAGTAGTTGGATTCTACTGCTACCTAAAATATAATTCGTCAGAGTCTGTTTTTACTGATATAGCCCGCTTTATTCGTTTCAGAACAGAAATAATAGGAATATATGCCGCATTGATCCAGCATATCCAAATGAGTTTCAGTGTTGTGTCACTTCTCTTACCACTCACTGTCCAAGACTATCTTTACCACCGAGTAAAACTGGCAAGGGTTTAAGAGAGATATATGTTATGTTCGTATTTCATTCAACGGCAAGACACCGACCAGTTGTCAACGCTTTGAAAAAGATGGATGAGATTCCAGCGAAACCGTCCATCAAGGGACTTTAAGCTAACACGGGATACCCGAAAAACCACTACTACATTTCACACCCGTGAGAACATTCGTCGGATCTTTATGAGAGTAAAGTCACCAGACAAAAGCGAGTCAGTTCGAATACCAATAATGAATGAAGGATCTGAAGATATTCCCAACATCATAAGATATGAAATACAAGATTCTATAAATAAAATGGCAAGAGGAAGAGCAGCAGGTGAAGACGGCATACTTGTAGAAATGTTGCAACAGGGCGGAGAACCCATACTAAAGATGCTGGATATATTATATATTAAGTGCCTTGAGATATGTGCGATGTACCTCGAGACTGGGATAATGCTGTAATAGTTCCGCTGTTCAAAAAAGAAGATAAGTCTAAACTAACCAACTATAGACCAATCAATCGTCTATTCGTAATGTACAAGTCATTTATGAAAATAATAACTACGAGGCTCACAAAGAAATTGGACGCTTACCAACCCAGAGAACAAGCAGGATTTAGAAAAGACTTTAGTACACTGGACCACCTTCAAGTATTAGGAACTCTAATAGAAAAGTCAAACAAATATAACTTCCTGGAGTATGTGGATTATGAGGAAGCGTTTGACTCCCTTGAAATCTGGGCAACAATGAATAGTTTACGTAACTGTAGAACTGACAGCAGATATTCGCAGATTATTCAAAATATATATAAAAATGTAACATTTCAAATTGTATTAAAAGGAAACACCAAGACAAAAAAGAAAAGAGGTGTACGTCAAGGAGACACCATATCGCCCAAAGTGTTGGCGCTAGAAGATCTGTTCAAACAACTCTTATGGACAACTAATGATATAAATATAAGAGAGCAACTGAATCATTTGCGATTCGCGGACGATTTTGTGCTTATATCTGACAGCAAAGAAGAATTGGTAGAAATGCTGAACAACGAACTTAACAAATCCAGAGAGATTGAAAAACACGAAAATCACACGAACAGATTCATACATACATCTTCGACAAAAAATAGTAATATCCAAAGAAAACTTGAGAAAAATATCATTAGCTTAGTCAGCGTTGGACAAACTGTGGAACATCTTCCTCTCCAATATTCCAAACACACTAAAAGCGAACACATTCGACCAATGCATTTTGCTAGTACTGACATACGGGACGGAAAACGTGGGCCGTGAATCGAGAAATTTGAAATCGCCTACAAGTAATAAGAAAAATGTAAAAGTTATAAAAGTAAAAGTGTATAATAGAATTTTTAATATTGCCAGTATTATTGATATTTTAAGATACCTCAAATATCCCTCTAAGTAAAGGTAAAGTACTTTCATTCAAAATGATAATTGTCTGGGTTTTACCAATACAGTAATACCCCGCTTTACGCGAGGGATACGTTCCGAAAAAAATCGCGTTAACTGAAATTCGCGTATATCGAGGTTTATGATTAAACATAGTCAAAATTTAATACAAAAAAATACAAATCATTTTAATCAATCACTTTAATTCTAAGAACACTTTATGCAATACATACTCTTATTTTTTACGGAAAAATACATCTATTGTCTTTTGGGTAACGTTTTGTTTACGTTCTTGTAAAATACGTTCATAACACCCAACACTGTTTTTAATTGTTTGACACACGGTCAAGACACGGTCATCATTATTGTCTATACTCTGCAATATGTCCAAACCTGAATAAATTTTTGAAAGTGCATTTTGTATTTCGCGTTATAGTGAAACCGCGCGTAACGGGGTCGCGCTAAGCGGGGTATTACTGTACTTGAAAAAATTAAAACACTAGTTTTGAGGTCTAGGTCACTGTCATCAACGAAATAAAGTTTAAGCATTTTAAAAACTCTTTAAAACAGTTTTTTAAAAAGCAGTAGGCGTAACACACCTTTGTAACCAGTTTCAGAAAAAGTTTGAATATGCATACACTTCTCATAAAACCTTCATCAGCTCTTAGCTAGGTATATTATTAGACAATCTAAAAATGTTATAACTAAAGAGAGGGTTTCATCCATTAATTTTTTGCATCATTAAAGAATAAATAAATAAATGCAACTTTGGTTAGGGAATAAATTACTTAATAATTTGAAATTGAATGAAACTAAATAAGAATCTTACACTTCTCTAGATCCCTATTTATTATTTGTATAATTTTAAAAGTTCTACATTACCATTTGCAATTACAACATATGGTAAGTTAATTAAGTACCTTGTTAAACGTCAGGTCGTGATTCGTGCTTAGACAAAAACATCATAAAAATGTTTAGTTTAGGTTAGTTATCGCTTATTTTACTCATTACTGTTTGAAATACCCCACGGGATACCCTGATTATTATGAAAATCCATATACAGAGTACTACTTTTTCGGTGTCGCGCCCTCTTTTGATTACTAACATTTTTTTCTGGCACGCCATCAGCTAGTTAGATTAAACCGACAGCTCTCCATTTTCTCAAACTTTTTAGTCTCTACTCAGTATATATCGCCACTACACCAAACACTTTATTTTTGCCATGTTAGCTTCATCAGGAGCGATGACTGACTAGTATGAAGCTAACATGGTTAGCAAAACGCGCGTCGAGTAAAAAAATAAAGTGTTTGGTGTCACGTCACTGTGCCAAAGATTCCACATTCCCAACATAAACTTTTTAGTCCCTAAATTTTTTCATGACTTCACAAAATAACACCCCAAATGAGTTTTCAACAAAGTTTGTTTCCGATCTTTGTTGAAAATTGATGATCTTGAAAAATTTGTTTTTTTTTTTTAATACCAGATAAATTATCATATGTAATGCACGCGTGATAATTTTCGTTCAATCCACACATTATGTAGAATATTCCAAAATTTTTCCGAAATTTTTTGATTAGTGCTCTTGTTAGTGGATGGACAGCGATTTTGGGCGATTTTTTAAAAATAATACAAAGAAAAGGTTTGCGCGAGTATTATATCATATATATTTTTGAACTTCACAAGCTCTCATTTGACACCCCACTCGATGACCTTGCAAACATTTTTTTTCATTTCGTCCCCCAAAACTAACTTTTGAAGTCAGAAGAATTTAACTTTCAAAACTACACGTCTGATTGGCAATAGTTTCCGAGAAAATCGGGTGTGACAAACAGATAGAAGTGATACCATAAGTGTTCCGTACGGAACACTAAAAACAGTAATTAGTAGTAAAAAGTTTGGGGATAAAAAAAAGCGTGATTCCTAAAAAATATCACCCTGTACATTGTTTATCATCATAATAAGAATATTCGACAGTACTACACAAAGTATCATGAAAAATTTTTCTTTAAGAAAGTTGTCAGAAAACCGAAAAAATAACAAGACATTAACTTAAAATTCAGTAAGAGGAGGACCTGGAGTTTTGCTACGTAGTTAATTAACGGATGGTATAATAACCAATAATAATAATACAAATATTTTCAGCTTTCTGACACACAAGTGCACTTCATTCTTACATCGTTATCGTAAAGACTGTGACGGCAGTTGATTTTTATGTCCAATAGCCAAGAATATTTTTATATTTACTTTATTACATGATCGACAAATACTCATTATACCTAGGTATAGAGACACACTTAGAGCAGCAGGCACCCTCCAGTGCCCATAACAATCATTTGTTAATTATAAGGGTAAACTTGCCAACTCATTTTGAAATCTTTGATTGTGTTAGCCGATACTTGTTGGAAATTCATAATAAAATTATATAAAAACAACACTATGTTTTAAATTTCCAATATATTTAAAATGACTTGCCATTGTATGGTGAAACAATTGTCAAGTCATTTTAAATATATTGGAAATTTAAAACATTTAAACTTGTGGTATTAGTCGGCATTAACCGCTCTTACTGCATCTATAACTAATACTAATATTACAATACGCTATTATTGTACAGGAATGTAAAATTTTGACCCTATTAAATCTGGATTTGTTAAACTTATTTATAATTTAGTTACTGTAAATTTACAAATTCTTGCAAATTTACACAAACTGATGCTATGCCTCGACCAACATGGCCAAATAGAGTGCTTGTCAATTAATTGAGCTAGTCCTTTGGGATTTTGACCATGCTACTTCTTTAGCGCTGGAAAATGCTACATAGAATAGATTTGCACCGATATTTATACCCGCCGCTAAGTAAAATACCATTCTCCATTGGCCAAGGGTTTGCTAAAATATTAAAATATATTTTAACTTCATATAAGTTATACTTTTTCTAAGAATAATTGATCTACAATTACGTCATGGAGTTTTCTTTTTTTAAAATTTTACTCATGCCGTAAACTAAATTCTACGACAGGAACCCTCTCAGATTAACCTCAATTATCATTATGACGTAACTAAAGATCACATATATTATTTTAAAGGCTCGTTTAATACTAAAAATAACTCTTGTAGTTTAAGACCAAGTGTCCCTGCTATAAGTTTTAAAAATATAGATGTCAGGGATCAGTATTCAACGATGAAGGCATATCGACAGCTGGTGCCTCATACACTAGATTGGTAAGCATATTTGATAAACACGGCACTAACTACCTGCTATATTCTTTACTTTCTACAAATTTCTTAACACCACTATATTTAAAAAACCCGCAATAACATTGATCTTTACCGCACTTTACCAACGACATATTGCCAAATTTGTAAACATTCGCTGTAAATAAACAAAATAAACGTGAATTTGACATTTTGGTAGAGGGCGTTGTCACTTGGTCACCGCCAAGCAGAAAACCACTAAAAAGCTACCGACAAAGCCACCGACGCCAATAAGAAATCTTTTGTTATCGGCATCGGACGCCAACAAGATATCCTTTATCGAGTTTAGAATAAAGTAAAGCCATCATTTTTACAATGAAGCAAATAAAAGTTCTGTGAATTACATGTGTCAAAATTTTTACGTATTATAATAAAATATTGGAATATAAAACTCGGGTAATTAATTTATTGGTGTCACGAAGTAATTATTTTAAAAGGTAATAATTTTTAGAATAGATTTTTTTTATTAAATTTGTTTAGGAAAAGCCTATTCAATTGCTAACAACACTGTAGCCCTTACGTTCAGCTTAACAATCGACGATATTGTGGAGTTGTATGGTTCACCACTGACGGCGTGAAAAAATTTTCATATCATCATTTCTTTAGGGTCGATTTTTTCTTTATATATGCACTGAATTCCATAACACCCTATATAGATTATTTAATTTTTGGAAATATTATTTCTAAGCAATTATAAATTGAAAAAGTTAGCCTGTTAAAATTCACTTGGTCCGCGTTCAGGTTATTGTGAAATTATTGGCTTAACATGAAAATGTAGTTAATTCTAAAGAGCAAATTTTACTCGAGAGCAAAGAAAAAACACTTGATTTTCGATAAAATAGGTTTAGCAAATAAAGTCAGTCCATCCAACTTATTTTAGCACAGTAATTGCTCAATTAGGTTAGTCAAAAAATGCAACTTAAACGAGTGAACATTCATAATGTTTAGATTCTTAAGCATGTTTTAATACATATTTCTACTACATAAAAATACTAATTTTTTAATTGATGGAATACTGTTACCATGTTTCGGGCAACTGATCATAAAAAGAAATGTGTTTTATTAAACCAAATAACTGATTGAATGCGATTTTATAGTGCTAAAACTAGTTCTTAAAAGGCTTAATTTAAAGCATATTTTAGAAAATAAGCACTCTCTGTGTAAATTTTTTTGTATCGCCTGTTTTATTGGTACTGAAAATAGAGTAAAAATCTTACCCGTCCATTTATAAGTAACCCAATAACATAAGGTGCGAGAAATCCGCACATATTCGAAGCAGCATTCGTGATACCATACATGGTACCGGCATACTTTGGACTTAGAGCTATGTGATTCATTTGATTTCCAGCATATGATGCTCCACCGAATGCCCCTGGTATAGCTAAGAGAAGTTGAACAGCTATTTTTTCACAGCCTACATACGCCACTCCTAATAGACCAAGGGATGGTATAACTGATGCTAAAAAGTAATAAAATAAATATTTGATGGACATAAGAAAATTATAGAACTTTAAAACAGAATAATATAGAATACTCTTCGAAACAGTTTTATTTTCAGTTTAGAATTAACATTCCTTTTTATGCGACTATGGTTGCAAGGAGGGTAAATTTTCGCCTGTATGTATGTATTTATTTATTTCCTCGTGGAGCCTAAATTATAAATTATTTAATTGATAAAATAAATGCATTAGCGTTCATGATTTCGCTAGTGGCACTGGCTATAAATTACACCAAAAATATAATCTGGTGGGCATCAGGCATAATTCTGCCCAGCATGGAAGAATACAAATTTTGAAATACGAAATGAAAGATTTCTATGAGGAAAACATATGGTTTTATTAAAAAATATATAAAGGGGTTCCTAAAACGCATGTCGCTGTTAACAAAATGAATTAAATCTCATATACCACTTGGTGATAACAGCACGCTTGTTTCTTCTAATATGTCTTGGTATAATCATATTGCAGCGAGGGACAACTTCTTAAGAGTTTGAAATTTCCTAATAAAAAATTATTTCCATATTTTGTTCTATTTTAGAACTCATCAGCTAACCTGGATGAAGAGGCAATCGCAACACAATCACCATAGCGGCAAAGATTTAAGAAGCATATCTCTAAAGATATTAGCAGCCAACGAACTGAGGTTCGCGCCATGTGCTCTAAACCGTAAAAACTTTTAATCCAAAGGGCAGGAAAATAAATATTTGTAATTCATATACTGGTACTGCCATAGGCAAACAGAGTACTAATATCACCATTAAATGTTTAGCAGTAATTGTAAAAAAGTTTTGCCGTTGCATCAAAAGTACTGGGTCCACGGGCGTTTTTTTTTTGAAAAATACGGGAGGCCATTAATTTTTACGAACATACTTCGTTTATTAAAAATATTTGTTACCGATAGCAAAAGGGAATATATTTGTTGAAACTCACCTACAGAATTCCATATTTTATACGACATTGACAGAGATATGTAGCCTTTAGCGAGTAACCAATCAGCAAACATACTTATTAATATTCCAGCTATCCAACTTGTAAAGTAAGGCACGGCTGAGAGCACTGCATCCTAAAAATAAATTTATTTAGTGACATTATAATAAAAATGATTTAAAAAAGAATATTTGGCTAAACAAAACATACTTAAATGGGTCGTGAAGTTCATAGCACACAAAATTATTTGTTACCTAAGGCATAACAGCGCATCGTCCCATCTTTTACTGAGAAAAGGCCCAACAAAAATTTTAAATCAGCACTAAAAATATATATTTTGAGAAACAAATTATGTAGTAAGTGCCACTCCGCTCTTGTAGAGATTTAAGGATTTCCTTGCATCTATTGAGCTTTATCAATTAAAAAATCTATAATATTTGTTAACCAAATATATAAATTTAATAATATATTAATCGACTACCAATTCAGTGGCGGCAAATAAATGTGGTTTGAGTTTCAAACAAATGCGGCTTACACTGTAAAAAAACCGACCTAGTATAAGTTGGACTTGCGCAATTAGTGTTCCGTAGTGTGATTGCTTTTAAAATAAAAATTTTTGTTACGGAGGAATAAAATGATCACTTTACAAAACACAACCCGAATGAGTTGTACTTCTGGTATATTTAAAAAAAATGTTTTTTTTTTTTAAATATACCAGATAAATTATCAAACGTAATGCACTCGTGATAATTTTCATTCAATCTACACCTCATGGAGAATGTTCCAGAATTTTTTCGTAATTTTTTATTAGCACTCTTAGAGATAGGGTGGAGCGACAGGGATTTTTGATTTTTTTTTTTTTAAATAATATAAAGAAAATATAATATATTTTTAAACTTTCATTTAACACCCCACACCTGGTAAATGGCGAATATTCTAGATTTTTTTGAAATTTTCTGATTAGTACTCTCAGAGAGAACGATTTTTCGTGATTTCTTAAAAATAATATAAAGAAAAGATTGCGCGAGTGTTACATCATATATAATTTGGAATTCGTGTTTTCACAAGCAATTCTTATATTTGTAACAAATTTTAACTTTCTATGTTAAATAGTTTCGGAGAAAATCGGGTGTGACAGACAGAGAGACGGACACCCAAGTGATCCCATAAGTGTTCTATACAGAACAGTAAAAATAATTAATTGCTAAAATAATAACAAAATATATAAACAGAGACAACAAAATTTTGAAACGAATAACAGGTACATATGTCATAACAATTGCAGTAACTAGATGGTACTTACAGACTGAATGTCAAAATGTAAAATTTGAGCCATATAAGTTGGCAATTCAGTCAACTGAGTGTAAAAAGCCCAAGAGTTACCGCACTGAGTAACCAAAATAGCCCAGAGGGGTAAACACGTTGCCATTTTTAACCATGGAACTGGAGATCTGTCTTCATCCTAAAAATAACATTACAAGTTTTACAGCTAAAAATGTAAAATAACCGGTCAAGTGCAAGTTGAACTTGCGCAATTAGTGTTCCGTACGTTGATTGCTTCTGAAATAAAAAAATTTGTTACGGAGGTATAAAATGATGAGTGACTGAGTTTTCAACAAAGTTTGTTTCCGATCTTTACTGAAAACTGATGACCTTGAATTTTTTTTTTATATATACCAGATAAATTATTAAAGGTAATGCACTCGTGATAATTTTCGTTCAATCTACACCCCGTGGAAAATATTCCAGAATTTTTTCAAAATTTTTGGATCAGTACTTTTCGAGATAGAGGAGAGGACAGCGATTTTTCGCGATTTTTTTCAAAATAATACAAAGAAAAGTGTGCGCATGTAAGACATTATATATATTTTTGAACTCGTGTTTTTATAA
>CM032455.1:94630796-94673296 GCA_019049505.1 Pachyrhynchus sulphureomaculatus
ACATATATACATATATACATATATACATATATACATAATACATAATAAATAATCTATCACAACTTTGACAATTCTTCTTAGAGAATAGAGAGATTTTGCAACGCTTATTTCTCACATGCCTTTGTCCTTATCGTTATCTCAAGCATGCGCAGTATTAACGCGAAGGAACTGCACTGTCACACTAAGGCAGATTTGCAATAAAATAAACTAAAAGTAGGGTTAGGTTAATATTCATCTTCTATACACTTAGGGGATTTCTTTTCATTCATTTTCATAGTTAAGCACACCAGTTATTAGAATTTGATCAAAGTTGTGTCTCGTAGGTTTCTATCACTTCCTTCAATATTTCAAAGTTAATAATGTGCCATCAATAAAATTTTATTTGTAATTAGTACTACACAATAGTTATTACCACTGCACCAAACACCTTATTTTTTTCACTCGACACGTGTTATACTGACTATGTTAGCATCATCAGGAGCGATCAGTAAGTCGACAGTCGGTCATCACTCGTGATGATACTCACATGGTTAGAAAAACGCGTGTCAAGTACAAAAATAAAGTGTTTGTTGTAGTGGTGATAACTATTCAGTAACGCCATTTTGTCAAAGATTGCATCCCAACATAAACTGTTGTCAGTGTTACTTGCAATAAAAGATTATAATTTCAATTTTACTGTATTTTTTGTAGTGGTTTGTAAGTAGGAAAGAAACAGGCCCTACCATAATAGCGATAAGAATAACGAACTTCAAATAACCTCTCTTATCAGTTCCTAAATAAGGAAAATCGTTAACCTTAATAAAGATTTCTCTAATTTTGTTTCAATACTGCGCACGCTCCAAACGGTGGGCGCCTGCTTCAAATAACGATAACAGCCGAGTCCTTATATTTAATTTCTTCCCTTTACTATTGCGTATGTTTGAAATAAAGATAAAGACAGCGGCCTACCAAAATAAGCGTTGCAAAATCTCTCTAATAAATATAAAAATTTAAATGCCCTTAAAAATTAAACAGACCTTGAATAGTAAAACTTTTTATTCAATTAGTAAATTTCTTGAAGTAAACATGTGATTGTTAGGATGATATAACTTGCAGTCGTTGTTCAGTACCACTCGGGTCATCCATTCAAGATATATCCATGTGGTTTGTATAGAGGGCAATATTATGTTTGGTATGTACTAGCCTAAGCACGGACTGTGCATTTACACCGAATAAACGATTTGGACGCACTGTACCATTTTTAACGAATAATTCATACATCGTCAAAAATTATCAGTACTTCTAAAGCACATATTGCAATAAAACAAATTTAAAAAACTACATTAAAAATGCTTGAAACGTCCTTGCTTGAAACGGTTATTCATCAATGGCGATACGATACTTTTTTAAGGATTACAAATTTTGGTGTCTACTTTAAAAAGCATTTTTCTTTAAAATATTCCACAATTTTCGGCATTAATAACATAGCTTTCTACCAAGAATTGTCATATTTTTTTATTCGAGAAGAGTGAGGAAGTTCGTATCGCTATCAACAACATTCTGTATCCTACTCTCTTTCTCATTTACATTAACGATCTGCTGGAAAAGACCGGGAATCCAATTTACAGCTTTGCAGACGACAGTACGTTTGTCTCTTCTTTCACTTTGAACGCTCGGACATCGGCTGCTCAGGCGAATATCCGCAGACAGCAGGAGGTCGTTCAACTTAACAAATACCTGGAAGAAATTATATTTTGGGGTGACAGTAAGCAAGTGGAATTTGACGCCACAAAAACCCAGGCGTCAGTTTTTTCTAAAAAAGTTAACGTTGCTGAACCCGACATAGTTATGTCGGGGCACTCCATTCCCCTAGCATCGTCGCTCAATTTGTTGGGCGTTAGTTTGGGAGCAAATATGTCCTGGCATGAACATGTTGCAGGCATAGCAAGGAGAGCTTCTCAAAAGTTGGGAATATTATTTCGAACCAGAAAGCTTTACACTCACCAACAACTGTTAATTCTTTACAAAGCTCAAATTCGACCAACTATAGAATACTGCTCCCATGTTTGGGGCTCCGCTCCCAAACATACCCATGTTAGAAATACACGTCGCGCTGGTGCTTCACATCCGTATGAGGTTTAGCTTGTTACTCCGCGTACAACGCTTTTCAAGCGGTCTTTTATATGAAGAACATCATCCCTTTGGAATAAATTGCCCAGCGCTGTGTTTCCCACCGAGTACAATTTACAGCGATTCAAGAACAACGTAAATCGCTTTTTCCGCACACATGCTCCTGGAGCGCTTTAGAGACTTCCCTGCAGCACGTGTGCTAGACCCATAAAAAAAAATTCGAAGCTTCTATGTACCTCGCAACAATACTATATACGGTAACTGACAATGCTTTTAACAACTAATAAATCTCCTCCGCACACTACCGATCCCAGCGCGATTGACAGAATTTATGAGTGTGTACAATAAAAAATAATATATCTTACAATGAATATCCTAATATATATCACTCGATTTATATCAGCGCACGCTAAATAAAGCCTACATATTTACTTACCTCTCCCATACCTTCCAAAACCCTTACAGCAATAAAAAGTGGGAAATTTATTCTAGCAGCTATAGGACTTAATAACGTAAAAATAGCCGTTATTAATACCCCAACTCCATAAATTAACTTTCCGCCAAATAGTTCTGCCAACCTTCCTCCTGGCACTTGAGTTAATACGTATCCATAAAAAAATGAGCCTAAGACAATACCTTGGGTTGCTTCATCCCAGTCGAATTCACCACCATGCTAAAATAACCATTTTGGTTAATAGGTAGATAAAAGAAAACATATAAACATTATATTTCATAACATATAGCTTACATAAAAGTTTTTAAAAAACTGAAATTGTACTTAGGCCGGCCTCGGAGAAAATGTTGAAGATTATCAACTCTTTTTGAGTACAGCATCCACAAAGCAAAATGTCTAAGCCTAAACTTTACTAAAAAAAGATCTCTAACCAAAGATTTAAAGAAAAAGTGTCCAAACAGTATTGTCAGAGTGTATTATTATAATATCTACCGTGGTAAAATTTTAGTCCGAAATTGAAAATCTAAAAAACTTCAAGAGGTCCTATTTTCTTGGTTATTTTAATTTGGCGTAGAGAGTATTTGATGAACTCATTTATTTTAGTGAATAATATAATTTGTCTAAAAGAAAAATTCAATTTAAAAACACCCTGCATAACTTAAATTCACCTAAACCTGCTTTACTAAAATGATTTGAAACATATCAAATATACGAATGCAACCAAAAATTTTATTTTTTATTTTGACAATTGTACCATCCTTTTACGAACATATCTGTATATTTCGTAAAAAACTGCCTATTTTATACTTACTGACGGCGTTGAAGAATTTGTAACGTTGGGCACAGGGCAATGGTCAAAAGTATTATTTTCAATAGGAGGAGCTGTCTGATTTACCATAGCGACTATGGCTACGGATAGGTTTACCCGCATGGCATAAACATTTGCGAAGCCAAGAAAACCAAGTATCCCCAAGATGTGTCGGGATTTAAGACAGTTTTTGGTATCTTCAACTGCAATAAGAGAATAATATTATTATACCTGAGGAGCTATTAAAAAAAAACACATTTTAAAAATTGTTATGAGAAAAAAGTAAGGGCTCTTATATTCCCGGTTTTTTTTTTTGGAAAAAAGGAAACTGTCCAACAAAAAAAAGTTACGATCCTTCTTGTAATTCCCAATTCCCTTAACGTTTTATGGTGTCACATTTATACGCCTATCGGCAACGAATTTCGCATTAGATGTCCTACAGCAACTTTAGATTAACTGGAGGACCACTGGACATATTTTAATGCAATATTTGTCTTAACATTATTTTATTATCTAAAAACCATATACGCCATCTAGACTGCTTTAGCTTGTAGGTATTAGGACAAGATTGTTTTGATAGGCTACATCTTAAATATTGCATCTCTCAGGAAAGTTTGAATTAAACTGAAACATCGCTTGTATGGAATAGTCTTTCAATACACTTTTATTCAAATCTAAACTTTTTTTTAAATATATTCAAGACTAAGACGATTATTAGAGCATAAAGTTCTTAGGGGGTCTATCTACATCCCCTACTTCACTGGAATATGCTCGTAACCTGGCTAATTGCGTACTACAATATGTCTTAAGAAAGGCGAAAATCTTTCTCTGGCATTCTCACTCAATCTTAATTTGGAGATAGTGGTCGTTCCAACAGGACTTTTTTAAATGCAGTAAAGAACAATTAGACTGCTTTTAAACTTAACCATGCTGATCCATGCTGATTGTAGACAAACATTTGAGTACTTGAAATTCTAACTCTGCAATATTATGTATGTCTGACATCTAGAGTAATATATGAAATACGAGGATCGGTTTTTAAGTTTTTACAAACGACCACTAGATGGCACTATTGACACGTGACATTACCATTGTAAAATTTGAGATTTGTTATTGTTAAAACAGCGGCAGGTCAGAAATTGGCCGAGTAGTTTGTTTACAGTTTTGTGAACAAATGGAAATTTCTTGTGAAGGTTTTCGTTGGATGATTTTTTACGATTTTAGTAAAGGCCAATAACAATGCCTCGAATCGTTTCGTTCAGAAAAGACTGTTTAAAATTTATTTGCAGAATTTCGTCATGGTCGTGCTTCCGTCAGCGATGAATGTCGTGAAGGTCGTCCAAAATCGGATGTTGTTCTAAAAAACATTGATGCTGTGATGTGAAGAGGATCAGCATGGGACTTATCGTGACACAGAGGCATCCTTACGCATATCGAAGATTGCAGTACATTCGATTTTGCATGAACATTTAGCTGTGAAAAAGATCCGTTACCGATGGATTCCGTACAATTTGACCGAAACTCAAAAACAGGTTCGGGTTAATTGGTGTAAAGAAATGCTCAAAAAATTCGACCCAGGACATGCAAAATCCATATGCAACATCGTAACAGAAGACGAAACTTGGATATATTCGTACGAGCCGGAAACTAAGCAACAATCAACTGTTTGAGTGTTCCAAGATGAACCGAATCCAAAAACAGTAGTTCGTTCGCGAAGCACTTCCAAGGAAATGATCGCTTGTTTCTTTGGTTATACTGGACATGTTGCAACCATTGCTTTAGAGGATCGAAGAACAGTTAATGCTTAATGGTATACAACAATTTAAAGAAGTTGTTGAATTTTTCCAAAACCATGTTTTTGAGGTACTTCAGAGTGGAAAAAAAGTTTTGAGAATTGGTTCGATTTGTAACAAAAAAAAATTGTCTTTCATTGTTTTTGTAAAAACTTAAAAGGAAGCCCCCGTATAGTAACATTTATACTCATACTACGCGCAACATAAGTTTATACCAAATTATTGGCGTCCTTGGAGCAGTCGGAATGGCCCAGAATAGCTGGCTATTCGTTTCTATATTAAAATTCCCGGCAATTTATATATTTTTTATATTATGATTTCTTAAAGTTTTAATTTATTGTCGTAATTTTAAGTTTGTTAGCTCGTGGAGATTTTGAAATCTTTGACACGATGACACTACCCGAGAGTTATTACCACTACACCAAATACTTTATCTTTGTACTCCATTCGCTTTTCGCTAACCATGTTACCATCATCAGGAGCGAACTACACTATACGAAATTTGTGATTTACTCGAACGGAACCAAATGTTCCGGTCCATCCATACTTCTTGTTACAATCATTACAACTTATTTTATATATTCAATTTCTTTCAGATTCATCTTTCGGACTTCCCAAGATATGTTTTAAGTTGTCTGATGACCTATAGACCAACCTGGTATATTTTGGATTATGTTAAAATTAAACAAAACATTAATAAGATCAAACAGTCTTATTTTGCTCACGTTTAAAAAAGGTGGAATTATGAATCTTTAATCTAAGCGTATGTCTATTTATCAACTTGTTTATTATATTTTCGTCATAACCATCGATCGTAGATATATACTTAATAGGATTCTTTTTATTTTTGAATCTGCCTCCATTCAAGGGGTGAACAAAAAAGTATCAATAAGGATAAAGGATCTATTCCTCACAGTTCTCTGTATTGGTTACTCGACCGAAACTACAACGCTGTCTGATTCGTCATAATTTTAGTATAATTAGCCAAGTTTTTAATTTTAGATTTAGTCAATCATCACTCCTGATAATTGTTAGCCAAACGCGCATCGAGTGCAAAAATAAAATATGTGGTGGTAATAACGGTTGTGTACGTTAAGTTTTCATTTAATTAACTGTGTCAATTATTTCTGTAAAAATATCTATTAATTCACTCTGAGCAAATTTAATTTTGTTTTAAAGACACCTAAAATAAATTACGAGAGATGCATTTTAAAATTTTACAAACGACCGCTAAATGCCGCTATTAAGGTGTAACATTATCATCGCTGTAAAATTTGACATTTGTTATTGTTAAAACAGCGGCAGTCCAGAAATTAACCGAGTAGTTTGTTTACAGTGAGCGTTAAATAAAAAAAAAGTTTTGTGAACAAATGGAAATTTCATGTGAAGGATTTGGTTGGATGATTTTTATGTAATAATTTTTAGTAATGCGTAACTCAACAACAATGCCTTGAACGGCTTCGTTCAACTTTTGGTAATGACTCACCATCAGAAAAAACTTTACAATTTGTTTGTAGACTTTCGTCACGGTTGTGCTTCCTTCGGCGATGAATTTCGTGAAGGTTTTCCAAAAAACATCGATGCTGTGCGCAACGTGATTGAAGAGGATCGGTATATGACTTACCGTGAGATAAAGGCATCCTTAGGCATATCGAAGACTGCAGTATATTCCATTTTGCATGAACGAGTGTGAGAAAAAGATTTGTTCCCGATAGAGTTCGCATAATTTGACCGAAACTCAAAAACAGTCTCGTGTCAATTGGTATAAGGAAATGCTCAAAAAATTCGAACGAGGACATGCAAAATCATAACAGGAGATGGATATATTCATATGAGGCGGAAACTAAGCAACAATCAACTGTTTGGGTGTTCCAAGATGAACCGAATCCAACAAAAGTTCGTTCGCAAAGCACTTCAAAGAAAACGATTGCTTGTTTCTTTAGTTATACCGGACATATTGCAACCATTACTTTAGAGGATCGAAGAACAGTTAATGCTGAATGGTATACAATTTGTTTGCCAGAAGTACTCGATGAAATCAGAAAAAAACAACCGAAAACGTCGCATCATTCTTCATCATGACAATGTCAGCTCTCACATAACTCCTCAAACAATTGATTAAAGGAGAAAAACATCGAATTAATGTCTCATTGCCCGTATTCATCTGATTTATCGTCTAACTAGTTCTTTTTGTTTCTGAATGTCAAAAAAAAATGCATGGACAGCGATTTTATCACCTCAAGAAGCTGTTGAATCGTTCCAAAATCATATTTTTGGGGTACCAACTTCAGAGTGGAAAACATGTTTCGAGAACTGGTTCGAACGCATGCAAATGTGTACAAATCTTAAAGGCGAATATTTTGAAAAACAATAAAACGATTTGTTGAATTCTTTAAAGAATAAATAAGGAAAAAGAGGTTTTAGTTACCATCAAGTAACGTAAACTTCAATACCTCGGTCACATGATGAGGAATGAGAGCAGATTCCATCTTTTATAGATTATACTGCAAGGTAAAGTATGTGGAAAGAGAAGTGTAGTGGTTTTCAATGACTACCACGCAGCAGTTTAGGGCCGCAGTCAACAAGGTGATGATAGCTAATATGATTGCCAACATCCGAAACGGATAGGAACCGAGAGAAGAAAATTAATAAACATAAATATTTAGTTTTAGTATAAGCTACAATAGTAAAGTAAATTACAAAATATCTAAAAAAAAACATACTTAAATTCGTGTAAGAATACAAAAGAATATTACAGCTTAATACAACAAACAAGCAAGCAAGATACCTCGAATGTTTTTTTAACAATATTACCTTTATCATGTGCATCGTACTTATCTTGATTTTCAAAAATATATTTGCTAATCGTTGGCAATTTTTCAAAACCCCCAGGAAAAGATTTCTTCTTAATTTTGTTTCTCCCAATAACTACCATGATTTTTAGATACTCTGTCACACCTAACTTATAAGTAACAGATATTTCGTAACTGATTAATAAAGTATACTTATGTAGGAAGTATTTTATCAAATAATTATTGATTTATAGAAAAATATGACGTTTATCTAACTGGTTATTAAGTTATCGAATAGTTGGACAGGTGTAAGGAATTTAATCCAATAAGATTAATTGGAAATTATAAAAGAATCCCAATTTTTTAATGTGAAGTTAATGATATCTGCTTTTAGAGCGAGTTTAATCGGGTGTAATAAAATACAGTAGCTCTAGATTTGCTGGTTATTTATATTTTTAACTAGGAATTAGTAGTACTTTAATTTCTCAATCATGGTAAATAATCGTATTTCCGTGTGTTCTGCTATTTTTCTAAGTGTCTTACATATTTCGTAGAGTGGTGCAGCCAAAGTGGGCAAGTAAAGGCATATGTTCCTATATGTCACTCTAGCTCTATCGGATAAGAGTTTCATTTTAACAAATGCTCTGTTAACCTTTTTAGTCTTCCATATGGAACACTTATGGGATCACTTCAGTGCTAAAATTTCGCACAAATACAGGAATTGATGGCACAATCAAAGTAGTGTAGTTTTTAAAGTTAAATTTTTGACTTAAGAGGTTAGTTGTGGGGGGTGAAATAAGAAGTGAAAAAAAAAATTACCATCGAATGGGGTGTCAAATGAAAGTTCAAAAATATACAAATATGATGTAATACTCGCGCAAACTTTTCTTTATACTATTTTTTAAAAATCGTCAAAAATCGTTGTCGCTCCACCCTATCTCTAACAGTACTAATTAAATAACAGCGTTCGTAAGGGCTGGAAACTAACCAACAATCAACTGTTTGGGTGTTCCAAGATGAACCGAATCCAACAAAAGTGGTTCGTTCGCGAAGCCCTTCCAAGAAAATGATCGCTTGTTTCTTTGGTTATACTGGGCATGTTGCAACCACTGCTTTACAGAACGGAAATTACAGTTTCGGCCGTAATCCCTTTTTGCATAAATTAAGACATATATTTTCGTCCGGCGTCTTGAATTTCAAATATACACTCGTCCGAAGGTAACGCAAGTAAACAGACGGATGATCTTGACCGTAATTTGAAATAACCGGTCAAGTGCAAGTTGAACTTGCGCAATTAGTGTTAAAATAAAAACTGTTGTAACGGAAGTATAAAACACACCCCAAATTAGTTTTCAACAAAGTTTATTTTCAATCTTTTGTGACTTCACAAAACACACCCCAAATGAGTTTTCAACAAAGTTTATTTCCAATCTTTACTGAAAATTGATGACCTTGAAATTTCTGTTTTTATATACCAGATAAATTATTACAGGTAATGCACTCGTGATAATCTTCGTTCAATCTACACCCCGTGAAGAATATTCCAGAATTTTTTCAAAATTTTTTGATAAGCACTTTTCGAGATAAGGCGGGTGGACAGCGATTTTTCGCGATTTTTTTTTAAAAATAATACAAAGAAAAGTGCGCGCAAGTATTACATTATATATATATATATATATATATATATATATATATATATATATATATATATATATATATATATATTTTACTCGCGTTTTCACAAGCTTTCATTTGACACCACACTCGATTACCTAGTAAAAAATTTTTTTTTCACTTCCGATTTCACCCCCCAAAACTAACCCCTTAAGTCAAAATTTAACTTTCAAAACTACATGGCTCTGATGAGGCCATCGATTCCTATATTATTACCAAATTTCAACTTTCTATGACAAATAGTTTCGGATAAAATGGGGTATGACAGACGGACAGACACACCGAAGTGTTCCGCACGGAACACTAAGAACCCATGCAATAAAAAATAATAATGAAATATTTAGGCTTATAGGAGTGGTTTAACCATAACTCATTATTCCTTGCGGTTTGTTTCATTCCACTTCAATTTATCGAATGATTGAATAAATAATGGACATGGAAAGTACAAACGTCCAAACAAGTGTGTCAAAACGAGGCAAAGTTTTTTTAATTGTAAATAATTATAAATTTAATTTCGCGGATAAAGTGTTAAGTGGTGAAGTTAAGCAGAGATGCAGGTTAGTTCAGGTTAAATAGGTAAATAGTTTCAAATGTTTAAACAGTAAGACACAGAAACGAGAAAATTTTATACAAGAAAATATTATAAAACTTAATAATAATCAAATTTCTATGCTACAATATGTAATATTAAATTCACATTATTATAGTTTTTAAGAATATTAATTATATGCAATTATATTTGTTCTAATTAACTTTTCGTATAAACTCGTATTTTATTATTTAGGTATATTTTAAACCAGGTAAATCGGACGAAAATGTATATTCCCGAAAATTAGCAGCGGACGAAACTGTATATATTCAGGTAAAGAGTTACTTCACATTTGACGATTAATGCAGACGGACGAAACTGTATGTGCCCTTAGAGGATCAAAGAACAGTTAATGATGAATGGTATACAACAATTTGTTTGCCAGAAGTCATCGATGAAATCAGGAAAAACAACCGAAAACGTCGCATCATTCTTCATTATGACAATGCCAGCTCTCACACAGCACGTCAAACAATTTGGTTTTTCAATTTTTTTTTTTTTATGGGTCTAGTACACATGCTACAGGGAAGTCCCTAAAGCGCTACAGGAGCGACACGTGTGCGGAGAAAGCGATTCACGTTGTTCTTGAATCGCTGTAAATTGTACTCGGTGGGAAACACAGTCCTGGGCAAATTATTCCAAAGGGATGATGTTTTCCATATAAAAGACTGCTTGAAAAGCGTTGTACGAGGGGTAACAAGCTGAACCTCATACGGATGTGAAGTATTAGCGCGACGTGTATTTCTAACATGCACCGCTCTGGGAGGAATTAAGCGAGCCACATCCTTCGAACACTTTCCATGAAAATACTTGTAGAATAGGCTTAAGTTGCCAACCGTCAAGGCCGCCGGTCAGTTCCGGGTCTCCAATCAGACGAACAGCTCTTCTCTGAATAGAATCCAACAAATGCAATGTATGTTTGGAAGCGGAGCTCCAAACATGGGAGCAGTATTCCATAGTTGGTCGAATTTGAGCTTTGTAAAGAATTAACAGTTGTTGTGGAGTGGTTCGAACTAATATCCCCAACTTTTGAGAAGCTCTCCTTGCTATGCCTGCAACATGTTCATGCCAGGACATATTTGCTCCCAAATTAACGCCCAACAAATTGAGTGACGATGTTAGAGGAATGGAGTGCCCCGAGATAACTGTGACGGGTTCAGCAACGTTAACTTTTTTAGAAAAAACTGCCGCCTGGGTTTTTGTAGCGTTAAATTCCACTTGGTTAATGTTACCCCAAGATAGAATTTCGTCCAGGTCTTTGTTAAGTTGAATGACTTCCTGCTGCCTGCGGATATTCGTCTGAGTAGCCGATGTCCGAGCGTTCAAAGTGAATGAAGAGATAAGTGTACTGTCATCTGCAAAGCTGTAGATTGGATTCTCGGTCTTTTCCAGCAGATCGTTAATATAAATGAGAAAGAGAGTAGGAGACAGTATGGTGCCTTGGGGTACACCGGCGTTGATAGTGAAGGTGTTAGCAAGAAATCTGTCGACTGCCACTCGTAAAGAACGCTCTCTGAAGAAACATGAGAGCCACAAACAGAACTTTTCAGACATACCATAAGAACGTAGCTTAGCCAACAGCCCATCGTGCCAAAGACGGTCGAATGTCTTGGATATGTCAAGAGCAACCGCTAGAGATTCTCCAAAATGTTCAATTGCGTTGTTCCAAACATGTGTTAAATAAGTCAGAAGATCTCCTGTTGATCTATGTTTACGAAAGCCATATTGGTAATCGCTAATAATGTGAATCCTTCAAAATATTTCAGAAGATGCTGATTGAAAACCGTTTCCATGACTTTCGATATTATTGAAAGCAGTGCGACTGGTCCGTAGTTATTTGGCAAGGTCTTATTGCCTTTTTTCGGTATCGGCTGATTTCCCAGTAGGAAGGAAATATTCCCTTTCTGTAGGATAGGTTAAAAAGTCTACAGAAAACTGGTGTTAGTTCCCTAGCACAGTTCTTGAGAACTATGGCAGGTATTCCGTCAGCGCCAGAAGCCTTTTTGGTGTCTAGCTTAGCTGAAAAATAACCATCGATTTTTTTACTTTATTTTAAAACTTTATCATAAATATTGATAATCGATGCGAAAACACTTTTTATTTTTTTTTTAAATTAATTATAAATAAATTAAAATTTATAAAATTTAAAAAAAAAATCACGTGACTACGACAGCGCCACGATTGGTTGCAATGTTTGTGACGTCATTATGTTAAAGTGTTTTCACGTAAGTACTGTCAACAGCTTTTATCTGTGTATATACTGACAAAATTATTGAAGTATGCTATATTTTGTTATATTTGTAAACAGACATAATAGATTGTAGCACGATATGACTGTCTATTGGATAGACGCTTGTAATATAAAAACTTAGAAAAGAGGCATCGGACACAATTATAAAATCTTAACTAGATATTAACTAGATATTTTTAAACGGAAACCCGTTACAGGATATTAATTGCTTGGTTGTAATTAATAAAAAAATCCGAAAACTGCAACAAATATTTGTTTGAAAGGCTTCAATAATTTTAAAACAGAGGCGATCTAAACACAGACAAAAAAACACAGAAAACACAAAAAAATTAAAGGCCGGAACACTAATGGTTTTATTCAATCTATCAAAGCTAGAGACGAATTGAAAAAAAAAATTACAGTTAGAACAACGGTACAAAAAATATCGTTATTATTTAACTAACCTAATACTTAAAAAGTAGTTACTATAAAGTATAAAACAATTTGAATGACATAAAAAAATTGTACGCCATAATTAACATGAAAATAACAAAAATAATAATAACTTTGTAAATATAACAAATAATAAAACCGGTCAAGTGCAAGTTGAACTTGCACACACTTGCACAAGTGTTCCGTACGTTGATTGTTTTTAAAATAAAAAATTTTGTTAGGCTGGTATAAAATGATCAGTGACTTCACAAAACACACCCCAAATGAGTTTTCAACAAAGTTTGTTTCCAAGCTTTACTGAAAACTGATGACCTTGAAATTTTGGTTTTTTTTATATACCAGATAAATTATTAAAGGTAATGATAATTTTCGTTCAATCTATACCCCGTGGAGAATATTCCAGAATTTTTTCAAAATTTTTTGATTAGTACTTTTCGAGATAAGGTAGGGGACAGCGATTTTTCACGATTTTTTAAAAGTAATACGAAGAAAAGGGTACGCAAGTATTACATTATATATATATTTTTTACTTGTGTTTTCACAAGCTTTCATATGACACCACACTCGATGACCTAGTAAAAAAAATTTTTTTTCACTTCCGATTTCACCCCTCAAAACGAATCCCTTAAGTCAAAATTTATGTTACGGTGATATAAAATGATCAGTGACTTCACAAAACACACTTCAAATAAGTTTTCAACAAAGTTTATTTCCAATCTTTACTGAAAATTGATGACCTTGAAATTTCTGTTTTTAGTGTTCCGTATGGAACACTTATAAGATCACTTCGGTGTCTGTCTGTCTGTCTGTCTGTCACACCCGATTTTCTCCGAAACTATTTGACATAGAAAGGTGAAATTTGGTAATAATATAGGAATTGATGGCCTCATCAGAGCCATGTAGTTTTGAGAATTAAATTTTGACTTAAGGGGTTAGTTTTGGGGGGTGAAGTCGGAAGTGAAAAAAAAAAAATTTTTACTAGGTCATCGAGTGTGGTGTCAAATGAAAGCTTGTGAAAACACGAGTAAAAAATATATATATAATATTATACTTGCGTGCACTTTTCTTTGTATTATTTTTAAAAATTCGCGAAAAATCGCTGTCCCTGGCCTTATCTCGAAAAGTACTTATCAAAAAATTTCGAAAAAACTCTGGAATATTCTCCACGGGGTGTAGATTGAACGAAAATTATCACGAGTGCATTACCTTTAATAATTTATATGATATATAAAAAAACAAAAATTTCAAGGTCATCAGATTTCAGTAAAGATTGGAAACAAACTTGGTTGAAAACTCATTTGGGGTGTGTTTTGTAAAGTCACTGATCATTTTATACCACCGTAACATAAATTTTGATTTAAGGGGTTCGTTTTGAGGGGTGAAATCGGAAGTGAAAAAAAATTTTTTTATACTAGGTCATCGAGTGTGGTTTCAAATGAAAGCTTGTGAAAACACGAGTAAAAAATATATATGTAATGTAATACTTGCGCACACTTTTCTTCGTATTACTTTTAAAAAATCGCTGTCCCCTACCTTATCTCGAAAAGTACTGATCAAGAAATTTTGAAAAAGCTCTGGAATATTCTCGACGGGGTATAAATTGAACGAAAATTATCACGAGTGCATGACCTTTAATAATTTATTTGGTATATAAAAAGAAAAAACAAAATTTCAACGTCACCAGTTTTCAGTAAAGATTGGAAACAAACTTTGTTGAAAACTCCTTTGGGGTTTGTTTTGTGAAGTCACTGATCATTTTATACCACCCTAACAAAAGTTTTTATTTTAAAAACAATCAACGTACGGAACACTAATTGTGCAAGTTCAACTTGCACTTGACCGGTTTTTTTTATATACCAGATAAATTATTACTCATGATAATTTTCGTTCAATCTACGCCCCGTGGAGAATATTCCAGAATTTTTTCAAAATTTTTTAATAAGTACTTTCCGAGATCAGGCGGGTGGACAGCGATTTTTTTAAAAATAATACAAAGAAAAGTGCGCGCAAGTATTACATTATATATATATTTTTTTACTCGTGTTTTCACAAGCTTTCATTTTTTTTTTTTTTTTTTTTTTTTTTTTTTTTTTTTTTTTT
The DNA here is from genome assembly GCA_019049505.1 of Pachyrhynchus sulphureomaculatus. Lineage (NCBI taxonomy): Eukaryota > Metazoa > Arthropoda > Insecta > Coleoptera > Curculionidae > Pachyrhynchus > Pachyrhynchus sulphureomaculatus. The sequence goes on from CM032455.1 coordinate 94,645,799, forward strand.
TTTACACCACACTCGATTAGCTAGTAAAAAAAATTTTTTTTCACTTCCGATTTCACCCCCCAAAACTAACCCCTTAAGTCAAAATTTAACTTTCAAAACTACATGGCTCTGATGAGGCCATCAATTCCTATATTACTACAAAATTTCAACTTTCTATGACAAATAGTTTCAAAGAAAATCGGGTATGACAGACGGACAGACGGACAGACAGACAGACAGACACCGAAGTGATCTTATAAGTGTTCCGTACGGAACACTAAAAACGGTAAAATTTATCAATTCCAATGAAATGTACATATTTGTAACGAATATTATATCAATTCCAGACTTGAATGGTAAAGGATATTGTCTCACCACGAATACATCACTGGCATCAGCATATAATTAGTGCAATTGATTTAAAACTTCTAACAAAAACTGAATAACTAACACATATTCTTAAAAAATGACTAGGCCATACCGCTATTACAGTGTCTGTGATAAAAAAAAACCCATATGGAAATAATGGATCGGCTAATACATATTTATACATAAAACTTGAAAGTGATACTATGCCTACTGAAGTTAAAACTTATATAACACTCATTTATAAATCTGGCTCGAAAAGTTTGAATAATAATTACTACCCAATAATTCTTTTGCTAAATTTTTTAAAAAATGTTTCAAGGAAAAACTGGTTAACTTCTCGACTGGTAATATCTTGTCTACAGCCCAATTTGGTTTTATCAAGGACCAGAAAACAGTAAACTCCATGCATAAATTAATAACTGAAGTCTCCAATAATATAAATAAAAAAAATGTATTGCTATATTATTAGATCTTGCAAAGACGTTCGATACCGTGCCCAACAACAAATTACTCGAAGTTCTTGAAGTCTATGGAATAAAGGAGTTGCTTATGTGACAGAATTTAAACTGTTAGTTTGAATGTTATTTTAAGCAGCAAGCAAATTGTAAAAATAGGTATACCTTAGGAGACAGTTTTAGGGCCAATACTTTTCATAACCTACATATATTAACTTATCATTAAAGCTGAATATTGACGGCTTAACTCTGTACTATGCAGACGACACATCAGTTGTCATCTCAGGAAATACTTAGAAAGTTGTAAAGGGTAGATAAGGAAATAATTTAACAACAATAAAAACTCGTTACAGACTAATAAAGTGAGACTCAATTTTACAAAAAGAAACTAAAAAAAAATTATACCCTACTCATTTACCATTTAACAAAGGTTAATATTAGATCAATATCGAATCAAACTATTTGGCTTCAACTAACACGGATCCTAAAAGTTAGTGTTCATATATTTTTACGGATTTTAATATCATTTGAAAGCCCATTCTATTTTTTGTCTAATGATACTAAATTTCATAGCATACCTCATGCTTTTTACTGATTAAAATGATTGAAAAGGGAAACAAGGCGAACAAGGATTGAAAATAGGGGGTAAGAGAAAGGAAAAATTAAACAAATTTTAAGTTTAACAATTAAATTTATTGATAAAACCAAAATTAATATTCTGTATTACCCCCCCTAGCCCTTATTACTAGAGCGGGTGAGCTCTTTCACCACTGTCTGTGGGCTTCTTCCCCACTCTTCCGCCATCGCAACCGTTAAGTCGCTCAGTGATGCAGGGACTAAATTTCTAGCTCAAACCCTTCTTTGGAGCTCATCCCACATGTGCTTGATTGGATTGAGGTCAGGACTACGTGCAAGTTAGTCTAATTTGGGTATTCCCACTCCCGCTAAGTATTGCCGCACCGATGCAGCAGCATGTGGTCTCGCTTTGTCGTGCATTAGCACGAAGCTATCGCCAATAAACCCAGCGTAAGGGACGACGTGTTCCTGCAGGATCTGTTCGAAGTACCCGTGAGCAGTTAATCCACCGCTACGAGTCTCATCAGTCATAAAAACCAAATAGGTTTTCACATCCAGTGAGATGCCTCCCCACACCATGACAGAACTTCCTCCGTAGGCGACCGTTTCAGTAATACATCACTGCACATAGCGCTCCCCAGGCCTCCTATAGACTCGTCTTCTTCCGTCATTGCCATGTAGGCACATTCGGGAGTTGGCGAAGAATAAAACGGAGCGCCATTGCTCTAACCTCCAGTTGACATGTTCTCGGGCAAATCTGAGTCGCGCTTATCGCTCGGCTGCTGTCAATTTGAGTCCGTTAGCTGGTGTCTTCAGAGTTAGGTTAGGTCTTTAGGTCTTCTTCTGACTATCCAATGACTGACATCCCAACCACAAACTTGTCGGAGCTCCTATTGGACCTCAACGCCGGTCAAGTGACAATTTTTTAGAGTTGTGTTGACAATGAAGCAGTCATCTCATTCCGAGGTACACCTTCTTCTTCCTGATCCTGGTCCCTGTGCAAAGGCGCCAGTCTCTTGGTAACGTCTGTAGACTTTGGAGACAACTGACTGGCTCAGGTGCGGTTGCACACCGACTGAACGTTGGCTATGCCCTTCTTGCAATAGAACAATGACTTGCCCCCTCTCTTCCGGGGTGGTATCCATTTTCCGATGACGTAATTAGTGAGCATGTATAGCAGAGATATTGACGGTTCAAGTTCCGATCAAGGAATGATAGGAAAATGCAGTTGCATGTGTTTTTATACGGATGAATAGCGCGCAACGAGCAGTAAAATCTTTTCGAAATCCAAATGTTTTTCGTTTGAAAATTAAATTCAAGGATTGGTGTCAAATGAAGCAAAATCGTTTGAGTCGATTTTTTTGCTCACCAGTGTATGTATTAACTGTGTGCACTTACATTCACCTTTTTCTTAATTTACAGCCCCATACGTTAATCACATTAATTACATATAAATTAGAGAAGATCAACAGTTAATAATACTCAAAAGTTGTAACAATTTAAACTTAAAATATATTAATTATAGTCCTAAACTGTACAATTTTCCTCCGAAAGAACTAAGAAGTTGTTATAATATAAAAAGTTTCAAAGATTTATACAAAAACTTTATTTTTGAGAAACATCTTCAGTCTGAAAATTTATAAATAGTCTAAATAAGGACAGCAAACTTATTCGTTACAGTTCTCTGTACTGATTACTCGACCGAAACTAAACAATCGAATCGTCACAATTTTAATATCTACGTCTAAGTTTTAATCTTAGCTTTAATCAATCATCGCTTCGGATGATGCTAACATTGTTAGCGATACGACCGTCGAGTGCAATGTTTGGTACTGTGGTAATAATTGTTGTGTAAGGAACAGTGAAAATTATAGAATCTTACCGGGAAGATCATTCCCGTATACTTTTTATATACAAAATGTCAAATGTCTGTCAGTTCATTTAAAAGAAATTAATTATTTTATCGCCATTTTAAATAGAAAAATTGAGTGAGAGAATAGCCGCTTTATCTGTTGTAAAGAGTAAACTCTTATAAAGAAGCTTCTATATCATTAAAATAATTTTAAAATTAAAAGAATAATCGAGACATAAAGATAAGCGTCCACAGGATAAAATGTCAAAAAAAAATTAAGTTGAGCCCTTGTTGTAGTATTAATTTATTGTTCTTGTCCTTTATTTATTTTTTGCTTATCAATTATAATATTTTGGGTGAAGTTACTACATCATATACTTATCATATTGACATGTATTAACACAACTAATTGCTTTTGTATATTGAAGCCTAGTGATTTAGATATTTTTACATAATTTTGTGATGAAACAATGTTACATAATTAATAGAAGAATAGCGGAATAAATAAAGTAATTTGGTAAACAAAAATTAAAACGGTCCTAGTTGGGTATTGGAATAGTGAAAAAATCACCTTCTTGAGATTTTTGCTTTTCTTCACGTTCTGGGGTTCTGAACTCACGAAAACGGGGGTTGCTTCATATATATCGTGCTATATGTCCTTTTTAGGGTTCTTGGATTGTAAGAATATGAAGACTAAGTTATTTTTTCATTTCTTTTAATTTTAACAGAGGAGAAGTATACAGTAGTAATGGAATTTTTTCAGGTTTTTTTGGATAGAAGAATGGGCCATAAGGAGCCAAATAGGGGTGGACAAGTGAGGCGTAAGAGTGACTTCATATTTATTGTGTTATAAGTCTTGTTTGGGGTTCTTTCAGTCAAGGAATCGACACATTACATTTATTTTCATTGTGAATATGAGAAGACAATGAAAGGGGTGTGGTCCAATAATATAATGAGAACTTCTCCTGGTTTTTGATTGAGATATTGGATATTTATTATAAAATAAACTTTTTACACACATGAGGTAGATGGTTAGAAGGGTGTTTGCATAATATATTTCTATTTCAGTGTTTTTGTTTCTCCATCATTTCCCATTTTAACAGAACAGATATTTTTGAACTTGTGTGTTCACAAATTTTTGAACTTGTGTCACAAGCTTTCACCCCACTTGATAACCTGGTAATTTTTTTTTTTCGCTTCTGATTTCGCCCCCCAAAAATTACCTTTTAAGTCAAAATTTAATTTTCGAAACTACACGGCTTTGATGGGACCATCAATTTTTATATTAGTGTCAAATTTCAACCCTCTATGTCAAATAATTTTGAAAAAAATCGGGTATGACAGACAGATGAGCAGATAGACAGACACCAAAGTGATCTTTTAAGTGCTCCGTATGGAACACTAAAAATAGTGAGTTGAATATAGAACAAGTTTTATAATAGAAACGGTTAAATTGGCGGAAACATACTTATGGCACAACTGGAAAATTATTATATTTACTTCTCTTACTAACGGGAAGTACTAAGAAAATTACCCTCTGAAATTTTTACTCACTCTCAGTCTGTTGACACAATAACTTTGGAACGAGATGATAATTAATATTAAAAGTATGGATGAAACCAATAGCTCCTAATTGATATTGTTTCAGGGGAAAGGGATAAACAAGGTAAAGAATGTCAAAATGAGTACTTATTTTAGAACTAAGTGCTTGCAAGGACACTATTGTGTAAACCATTTTTTAATATATTAGTTACACATCTAGATTCTTACAAATGAATGTAATACACACACACGGGTTATTTACTTTTATAATCTCTTTCACATTTGCATTATGCAAATTTTTATATGGGATGGGTTATATTAAACTCTAGAGGAATTTAATAATTGATGTTTTAGTCTTATCAGACTTCAGTCATAGCAATTAAGGTTATTGACATGACCATTAATGAGGAAATCTGAGAATAAGATGTTGGTGCATTGAAGCATTTAACTAATTACATATTTGAGCATTATCAATTTGTTTTACCTCTTGCACCAACTATATCTCCTAAAGGTACAGACATAAATCTTTATGAAGAAAATGTTGCAAGAGCTCTTAAGCCTATTTATGGCACTTGATCCTTTGCATATTAAGAGGTTGGGATTTTCATGAACTAACACTTGAATGCACTTCACGTTTACATAACTAATTAATTTCTCAAACTTTTGCACGTTATGTAAATAATCTTGAGCGTGAAATTTTTGCTTCAAGCTATTCGCAGAATTATTGTTTCTATAAAACTCTCACACATATAAAGTCCATTTTACTATCGTGAAATGCTCCATAGAGATTTTCAGGAATGATGTTAAACTCTAGGTCCCTAATTTCTATTCCTGCATTTTGTGTTAGCGCAATAAAGTTAAATAAATTTCAGCTTATATAGGATACCCTGTATGTATCATATAGTATGTATAATACAAATTAACAAAAACATTTGGCATTTGATGGTTTGTCTCTATGTATAAGTAAATTGTTTATAATTATTATTCTTTTAAAACTCTTGGTGGCAACTATGGTACTACAGTTAAATTGCTCCAGTTAAATTTTAGAAAAACACTAAAAATTTTAAAACATATTTTTTTGCAGTTTGTAAAATAAAGTTGAGGTCCTCCCTAAATAAAAAAAAAAGTAATAGACTAAAATTTAAAATATTTGGGTAGTCACATTTTCTCCAATGATTTAAATTACTTAACTCCACGAAGGAATACTGTAAAACAACTATATTTAACCTTCATCTTTATTGAGGGAAAACTTTATTTTGCATGCTTCAAAGTATTTGAATCATTAAATTTTTTCAACTCGTATTTTCCACTCCAGAGACACTCTGAATAGCTTATCTAAAATTCTCTATGTTAAAAAAATAGGTTGTCAAGTCCCTAAAGCCACTATTTACTTAAATTTTAAGAAATATTTGAAATAATCATGAAGGTAATAAAAATAATATTATTTATAGTAATCACTTTTCTAGAACATACCTGTAGGGGGTACAATTCTAGTCGTTTCATCTTCATCTTCATAAATACTTTCAGTTTCACTTTCATAGTCGTTAATTTCTTCATCCCTATTTGGATTATACATAATTAAAATTAATTAAGTCACTTTTAACACTAAAATAGGGGTAATTTGATACGCCTAAAAAAAGCTATTGTTCTTGCATCTAGGGGTGATGATTCACAGAGTTTTTGTTCCTGTTTAAATGAACATTATTTGTTATTAATTAAGTAATGTTCAGAAGTATAAACAAAGAGTAATTACTTGATTATGCAAAAAGTTCTGATAAATTTACGGAAAATATGCGTTATTTGCCTTATCGACGTTGACCAGTCATGAATCAGCTGTGTTTTTGTTTGGATTTTGAATGTCAATTGTCAAACTAATTTTTGATTTTATTGGCAACACTATCTTTGTAGGGATTTTTCCTTTTGGCAGGCAAAATCTGAGCAACGATTCCATTTTCAAACGATCGGAGGAAAGTTTATAAAAATAACCCAATTTAAGATCTGTTCGAATACAAAAAGAAACATCAAGTATTACCAGGTTCAAATCTTTGTCATTATTACACGATATCAACTGATACTTAACGGTATTAACCAGTTTCTGCACTAGAATATATATCTAATTTTTAACTTCTATTCGCCGGCATTTTACCTATTGGGCGTCCAAAGGCAAAATTAGGGTATTTTGAGGCTTCTGATTGTGGAATCTTTTCTAAGAATTGGACCGAGAGTCTGACAAAAAATGATTATACATAACAAGCAGTAGAAGTTTCCGGAGCAAATCATTTAGTTTACACAATCTGACATGGCATCTATGTTGATAGCAGGTGATATATAAGCACCTTGGGGAGTACTGAATCTGAATCCGCCGATCTCAACAATCTGAGATCTTTCACCAAGATGGGATTTCATCCATATGAGAGGTGGACTGCGCACTTAATACCTAACAACTTTTTATGAACAGGTTGTTATCAACCGTGTCGAATGCTCGGAACATATCAAAAAAGAATCCTATTGTGTTATTTTTCTCATTAAGTTCCTTAGTTATGTGATCAAGCGCTGTTTGAGTTGAAAAGGCAGATCTGAACCGATTTTGAGACTCTGATATTATTTCATATCTACTTCAGTCATTTATTTAAGGGACAATCAAGTGCATATTCAAAGATATTTCCAAAATGACTGTAAAGCCATTGGTCTTTAGATCTTGATATCTTTTTTTGTTTACCTTTCCTTGTAAACAGAAAATATTCTACGAGCAGATACTTTTCATTTCTTATATCCCAATATGCTTTACTAACATTTTTTACCGTGTTTTTTCGTCTATCGTTTTTGTCGAAGTTAATTTTTAGTGTTCCGTACGGATCACCCGATTTTCACCGAAACTATTTGACATAGAAAATTAAAATTTGGTACTAATATACGAACTGATGGCTTCATCAGAGCCGTGTAGTTTTGAAAAGTAAATTTTGACTTAAAGGGTTAGTTTTGGGAGGTGAAATCAGAAGGGAAAAAAACATTTTACCAGGTCATCGAGTGGGGTGTCAAATGAAAGCTTGTAAAAACACGAGTTTAAAACTATATTTAATGTAATACTTGCTTTCCCCTCCCTTATCTCGAAAAGTACTGATCAAAAAATTTTGAAAAAATTCGGGAATATTCCCCATAGGGTGTAGATCAAATGAAAATTATCGCAAGTGCATTACCTTTAACAATTTATATAGTATATAAAACAAAAATTTCAAGGTCATTAGTTTTCAGTAAAGATCGGAAAAAAACTTTGTTGAAAACTCATTTGGGGTGTGTTTTGTGAAGTCATTGGTCATTTTATACCTCCGTAAGAAAAATTTTTATTTTAAAAGCAGTCGACCTACAGAACCCTAATTGCGCCAGTGCAACTTCCACTTGACCGGTTATTTTGTGGTTTAGATTACGCAGAGCTAAATCGATTATTGTACATGGAATTTTTTTATCTTACGGTCGGTCAAGTACGAAGCTATAACTCTTACTGGTAAAAGAAAATCCTTTTTTTTTGAGGTTATTGTTGATACCCTTGCAAACAATGCTTTGTGGAAAGAGATTCATTTCTAACCTTATTTATGGTTAAATAATACATTCTCTCTCGAGAAGGCAATAGCAAACCACCCGTAGTATTATGCCTGGTAAAGTCCTCTCACGTTGGCCGTTCGGAACCGGCATTAAACCGTAGGTCCTCTTTGTCTATGGAACACTTAAAAAAGGCATGAACCACAGGCAGAGGCGAGAGGTTCGCCTACGTCCGTATCAAATATGGTATTTCAAGAAGAAGAAAAAGTACAATATCGAACATTAGTGCTACACATGTTTCGCGCTTCGAGGCTACGAAGTATATAAGCAAGTCGAGAATATTCTTTAGCAAGTGGGTAAAACGATACTCAGTTAAAAAATGATGATCTAGCAGAACGTAGCACGAGAGGAAAAGTGATTGTTCACCTGTTTTCCCGAAATCTGAATTTACTTTTCGCCAAGCGGCGTAAAAACTAAATAGGAAGGTTCGGATATATCGTATGAAACAAATCACACTCATCTCCGGGCTAACGGTTTAAAGTGGGGGAGTACAATTAAGAAATAATTACAGAGAGAAATGACTCGTATGGGCAGAGGAAACCATATATCGTGACTGGAACAATGTAATTTTTTCCGATAAAGCTTCATTTTGGGGTTATGTTATCATCCTACGAGCCTGGTCAATTTCCACTAACCGATTGGTTTAACGTACCGTGAAACATGTTGTGACGATCCATGTTTGGAGATGTCTTTCGGAAAAATATTTTGGGTGACTCTTCATCTTCACCTACAATTTGAACGACTTCCTGCTGTCTGCAAATGTTCATCTGAGTAGCCGATGTCCGAGCGTTCAAAGTGAATGAAGAGATAAGCGTACTGTTATCTGCAAAGCTGTAGATTGGATTCTCGGTCTTTTCCAGCAGATCGTTAATGTAAATGAGAAAAAGAGTAGGAGACAGTATGGAGCCTTGAGGTACACCGGCGTTGATAGTGAAGGTGTTAGTAAGAAATCCGTCGACTGCCACTCATAAAGAACGCTCTCTGAGGAAACATGAGAGCCACAAACGGAATTTTTCAGACGTACCAGAAGAGCATAGCTTAGCAAACAATCCATCGCGCCGAACACGGTCGAATGCCTTGGATATTTCAAGAGCAACTGCTCGGGATTCTCCAAAGTGTAAAATTGCGTTGTTCCAAACATGTATTACATAAGTCAAAAGATCTCCTGTTGATCTATGTTTACGAAAGCCATATTGGTGATCACTAATAATGTTTAATCCTTCAAGATATTTTAGAAGATGCTGATTGATAACCTTGAACATCTTTGACACAGAAAGTTGAAATTTGGCACATAAGTCAGAAGATCTCCTGTTGATCTATGTTTACGAAAGCCATATTGACGGTCGCTAATAATGTTGCATCCTACAAGATATTTTAGAAGATGCTGATTGATAGTCTTTTCCATAACTTCCGATATTATTGAAAGCAGTGCGACTGGTCGGTAGTTATTTGGTAAGGTCTTCTTGCCTTTTCACACATTTCCAGCAGGAAGGAAATATTCCCTTTCTGTACAATAGGTTGAAAAGTCTACAGAAAACTGGTGTTAGTTCCCTCGCACAGGGTTTGAGCGCCAGAAGCTTTTTTGGTGTCTAGCTTCATTAAAATACGTTTTATGATACGCTGTCTGAAGACAATATCGGGCATATACAATAAACAAAGTATTCAAAAATACCTGGCATCTTAAAAGGCTAAAGAAAAACGCGAAAACTACAACATGGATAATCGATTCCTAATACATTTTGCAAATTAGAGGTTTGTAAGTTTGTAGCAAGCTTATATGTTGTCGAACTATTGTTGTATGTATACAAAAATTATAAATGTAAGGATTAAAAAAAATAAAAGTGATATTGCATGACAAACGTTGTTTAATTTCAAAAAAGAAGTAGAAAATTAGATAATGGAAATATAATAGTTAACGGGTAACACTACTTAGGAACTTTCAAAAAATGTATTTTTTTTGTTTTGTCTTAAACAATACTTTGTACGCTATAGAATAGTGTGAAAATAGTTTTATGGGTAGCAAAAATCTATCAACAGTTTTAAGATCATTTTGTAAATAGTGTACCTAGGCTTTAAAAATGAGAGCGTGGGCACGTAAAACTAGCTCTGTCTGACCGCAGTTTGATACCAGCAGCTAAAGTAGCACGAATCAACGCCAAAAGCAGCAGAAACTTTGAAGATGAACATAATCTCAATTTACAAGGACATCTTTATGGTGCTGGAATAGCTGATTATAGGTAAAGTGAAAGTTTTTGAACTTGAAACATATAAAATCGTAACTAACTTTAAAAGCGTTTTTCTCAAAAACCATGTTTTCGAAGTTGGCTAACAGTATAAACTTTAACAATTTTCATCGGATCGCCTCTAAATTTTAACATGTTCTCGAGGGAAGTAGACAAGATCATTATAATTGATCTAATATTTTTATTTTTAAACAATGTACAAGGTCCAATTTTTTTGATGAAAATTCATACCCATTTTTTGCATATTTCACACCTTTACAAATATCAACATTTTTTAATGATGGTGTACTTCTCTTGCAAATTTAATGTAGATTAATAGGCAAAAAAGAATATTGCTTCAGGTTCGTTAGGGGAGCACTTGTGATGCAAGTCGCGGAGCCGGAGGATATATTACATCGCCATGTAGCTACAGCTCCAGCGTCGCCATTTTATTTACTTTTTTAAATAAAAAATGTATTAACGATGTTAAATCTTGATGTAACAAATACCTTCATAATAATTTTCATTTTCACGTACAATTTTTCAAAAAAAAACAACAGCGATTTTTTGGGCGTTTTAAGTAGTGTTACTCCTTAAAAATAAAAGATTTTTACACAACAAGGTTTATTTGTAATTAATATTGATTCTTTTTTAATAATAGATTCTCAATAAACTTTTTAACTAACTTAGCGTACTCATTGTCTGGTCAAACAGTTATTATTTAAAATTATGATAAATAAAGTATGAAGCTTATAGTTTAATATTTATTGTGAAAATACTGTGCAATCTTATTTGCGTTATTTTTCCTAATTTTATTTAGACGAGCATAACACCAAGCCAAAATTGTTTTGTAATATATTTAATTTATGAAATTCGTCCACTTTTTTCAACAATTTATTATTATTTTCAAAAAATGCTGACTAGAACGCATAGTCTGCGTCGAGCTAACAAAAAATAAAAATGTTTTAAAAAAATGAGAAACTATTATTTACAATTCTACCAGCATCCGAGATCAGTAAAAGATAGATTGAATGGTAACTTGGGTGCGAAAGCTGCAATTAGAGACTGCTAACCCCTTTCTTGTTTTTGGAAAAAAATTGGTATAACCATGTAGAAAGTGTTTAGAGTTAAATTGTCGATATGATGGATTACACACCTATAAAACTTTATTTTTTTATGTCAAATCAGGATTAAGAACTTCGAAAACACTGGAAATAATAGTTTTGTTCAATATTAATAAAAATTAAAAACAATTTTTTAATTTAGCGGTTGCATATATTATTTTAAACATTTTGCTACGTATCTTAGTGAAAGGTGGTGTATGCGTTAAACATGAACATTAAAATCTAATATTTTTTAAGTTTTTACTATAAGCGTAGATTCAGAACATTTAAAGATGTCCGAAATAATAGGTTTATTCCATAATTTTAATGATTATACAGTTTTATATTATTAGAAAGTATTTTTTTTCAATTTAATAGTTTTCTGGTAACTTTAAGTGTGTTTTCTGAAAAAAAAAAAAACTCACGGTGGATGTCCTTTTTATGATTCTTTTGGATTTAGAATAAAAAAATACTTAAGAAAACACGTGTTTCACTTAAAAGAGAGCGAATTTTTTTTTCTATAGCTATGTTATTGTTTCTTCTTATTATTATTATTTCAAACGCCTCCTGATGGTACTGTGTAAAGAGTTGCCATACACAACTAATGAATAAAGGCAAAAAAAAAATTATTGATTGAATTGAATAAATAACATCATATCACACTTGTTATCTGCCTTTTACTGACTTTGACCAGCACCAGCGTACTGCATATTTACTAAGTTAGCACATTATAATATTCATCGTTCCATCTTAAGGTTAAAAAGTCTGATATAAAAACTCGTACAAAAAATACTTGTTAACACATAACAGAGGCCTCACTTCTTTAACCTCTTCTATTAGTAAAATCACTCTGACTAGATTAATAAAATAAAAATATAAATTTGTACGTAAAATATAATTGGTAACAATTTAAAAATATACAAACTTATAAAAAAGATATAGATCACAAATAATCTTTACATCCCAAAGATCATACGAAGATCTTCCATCGACAATTTACTTTGAGTTGCCTGTTTTGTACCTGTTAAAAGCCCCTCTGCCATTGCTAATTTTTTTTCTTGTAGCGCTTTAATCCTCTCTTCAATGGTACCGAGGGCCAAAAACCTAAGAGAAAAAAGTACAAATATTCCATTGAATACATAAGTAGCAAAAATAGGAAAAAAGCAGCTGTAATAATAAGGGTTAGTAAAATTTAACTTACTTATAGACAAAAACGGGTTTAGTTTGGCCCACTCTGTATATTCTATCTTGTGCTTGATTCTCGAGCTGGGGGTTCCAATGCAAATCTAACAGGAATAAATGATTGGCTCCTACTAAGTTCAGGCCGACTCCGCCTGCAGTTAGGGACAGTAACAAAACCTATAATTTTAAACCATAGTCTATACAGACAGGTAACAAATTTAAAAAATTGGTATAGTGATTTAGCCACTAAATATGCAGTTCTAAAATAAATCCTGAATTTGACTTTTTCACACTAAAAAAAAAACATAATCTATGTACTCGTTCTAAAAAAAATATTAATATTGGGCGTCTGAATTAATTTTGAGGGATTCTTGGGTAAAAATATCGCTTTATTGTAAAAAAATGGTTAGAAATTGAATATTCAAAGTATTGTTCATCGCTAGCCACTACTTTCTTCCATCTTTGTAGCAGCATATGAATACCACATTGAAAGAACGACTCAGAGGCTATCTACGAATCAACCCATTTTTTGGTATCCTCATAAGAATGGAAGCGCTGTTCAAACAGACGGTATGTCATCAATCGGAACAAGTGATAATCAGAAGGAGTAATGTCTGATAAGTACGGCGGGTGAGGTAGAACATCCCATCCAAGCCTTTCTAGAGGTTCCTTGACTGGTTTTGCAACATGTGGCCGAGCGTTGCCATGTTGAAGAATCACTTTGTCGTGTCTTTTGGCATATTACGGTCGTTTTTCCTTCAACGCTTAGCTCAATTGCATCAATTACTGCCGGTAACGTTCTCCAGTAATAGTTTCATTGGGTTGGAGTAGTTTATAATACATTATACTCAGCTGATCCCACCAGATACACAGCATAAGCTTTGGCGAGGATGTTGATGGCTCAACGGGCTTCACCCATGATTTTTTGTGCCTTAGATTTCTTCACTAGTTACGATACGATGCAAAAAACCTTTCCGATTGTGCCTTTTAATGTCTCTCGGTTTGAGTTCATACAGCATCCAATTTCCTTACTTTTGAATAATTTCTAGTGCATCTAAGCACTTGGAAATGGTTGTGCGATCAACTCTTGATTCTGTAAGTTCTTTTTCAATTTGGCACGGGTCTTCATAGAGTAATGCCTCTAATTTTTAATTTTTAAACTTTTTCGGCTGGCCTGGACATTCTTTGTCTTCCATGTCGAAATCACCATTTTTGAAGTGTCGAAAGCAGTACTCACATGTTTTTATCGATGAAATATAATCACCATAGGTTTCCGACAGCAATCGATGACTCTCAGCAACGCTTTTCTTGGAATTAAACAAGAAAAGTAACGCTTCCCACAAATGATGTTTGTTGGCAAGTAATTCGACATATTCAATGCAAAAAAAAAATGTGGTTAACATCTCGGCATAATAATATATACTAAAAATTAAAGTCTAATGATGGTGCTTCACCATGAATATAGCAACAGTATGCCCCGATGCGATATAATACATGTTGCGCCCTCTCAAAATTAATTGACACTCCTTATAAAATAAAAAACCTCTTCTACAAATATGAGTCAGGCGCACAGCACAATAACGTCTCGCGTAAATATGACAGATGATATAACACTGATCCTTCGACTTCAATAGAACGTTGGATAACAGAGGGCATCGGCTTCTCTCTGCCAAGCTTTACTAATAATGATTTTCTAATGAAGCAATTGAGCATCTCCAAGATTACTTGGTAGGTAGCAATCAATACGTTAAGTTAGAAGAGGGTCCCATACTGGTACCATTATTCCTTATGTTGTATACCATGGAATTGGTTAAATCTGTTGCTAGTGATTACTTACTTCATCAATTCGTTGATGAAACATAAGTCTATGACATCCGAGATAATGTAAAGCATGTATTCGATAGTTAAAATCCCACCTTTAAAAATTAATTAACATTCAAAAAATATATATACACTGGTGAACAAAAAAATTGACTCAAACGATTTTGCTTCATTTAACATCGATCCTTGAATTTAATTTTCAAACAGTGGTATTATTTTTGGTACCATTAGAATGCTGATTTTCTACTCTTTCCAATAATACCAAAAATATTTGGATTTTTAAAAAGTTTTACTGATTAAAACGGTTTTACTCAATAGAACCGTTTTCGCTTGCGCAGCAACGTACCCGTTGCGCTCTATTCATCCCTATAAAAACACATGCAACTACATTTTTCTATCATTCCTTTATCGGAACTTAAACCATCAACATCTCTGCTATACCTGCTCTGTAATTACGTCATCGGAAAATTGCTACCGCCCCGGAAGAAACGGCACAAGTCATTGCTCTATTGCAAGAAGGGCATAGCCAACGTGTAATCGCTGCGCAACTGCACCTGAGCCAGTTAGCTATCTTCAGAGGCTACAGACATTACCAAGAGACTGGCACCTTTAAACGGAGACCAGGGTCAGGAAGAAGAAGGTGAGCGAACGAGACGACCGCTTTATTGTCAACAGAACTCCCGAATGTACCTACATGGCAATGATGGAAAAAGACGAGTTTATAGGAAGCCTGAGGACCGCTATGCGCAGTGTTGCATTACTGAAACGGTCGCCTACGGAGGAGGTTCTGTCATGGTGTGGGGAGGTATCTTACTGGATGCGAAAGCCAATTTTGTTTCCGTGACTGATGAGAGCGATGGATTTACTGCTCACCGGTACATAGAGATGTTGCAGGAACACGTCGTTCCTTACACTGGGTTTATTGGGGATAGCTTCGTGCTAATGCACGACAATGCGAGGCCACATGCTACTGCATCGTTGCGGCAATACCTGGCGGAAGTGCCACATTGGCCTGGCCTCCACGGAGTCCTGACTTCAATCCAATCGAGCACATGTGGGACGAGTTCAAAAGAAAGGTTTGAGACAGAAATCCAGCCCCTGCTGAGGAACTTAAAGGATGCGATGGCGAAAGAGTGGGGAAGAATCCCACAGACAGTGGTGAAAAAGCTCACCTGCTCCACGAAAAACCGGCTGGAAGCAGTAATAAGGGTTGGGGGGGTAATACAAAATATTGATATTGGTTTTTTATCAATAAATTTAATTGCTGTTAAACTTAAATTTGTTTAATTTTTCCTTTCTCTTACCCCTATTTTTAATCCCTGTCCTCCTTGTTTCCTCTTTCAATCATTTTAATCAGTAAAAGCATGAGGTATGCTACGGAATTTAGTATGGGATTTCAAATACTAAAATCCGTAAAAATATACAAACACTAAATTCTAGGTTTCGTGTTAAATGAAGCCAAATAGTTTAAGTTGATTTTTTTTGTTCACCAGTATATATATATATATATATATATATATATATATATATATATATATATATATATATATATATAATGTATATATAAATATATATATATATATATATAATATATATATATATATATATATATATATATATATATATATATGTATATATATATATATATATATATATATATATATATATATATATATATATATATATATATATATATATTTACTGTCCATAGTGAAATCAGTTTTTTTTTCGTAAATTGCAAATTAGTAATGCAAAAAGTGACTGTTTACTAATTGATTGATATATTTTTTATGTTGTGTGTCTTATTTCCTATCCTGCATCTGAGATGGTCAATGTATAGTACTGAAATTTTGCTTTCTGAGGGGAAACACCTTGGTTGTTACTTATTTTGAAGCCAAGTCAACTGATTGCATTGGTAAAATAGGTAAATGTTACTAGTTCTTCTTGATTTTTCCTAGGTTTAGGCTTTTATTTAACGTTTCACTTTAGGGCAGTTTCAAAATTTTCTTTCCTCTTTTTATTTCATTTAAAATCGTAAAAAAACATTGTCTAATAATCACATATTACTCATAATTATCACTAAAATAAACTTTGATAAAGCCACCTACAATGAGTGAAACGTCACAGAATTTTGTGTTTTTAAAAAATAACAATAACAATAAATAAACCTATATTCAAGGAAATTTCATCAATATTGAGGAAAATGATTTCAGAGCAAGTAATTATTATCAGATGTAGATAGAAACTGCAGTATGATTCATATGTAGGAGAATGTATGGGTAGTACTACCGGATAGACCTTCCCTAGTCATCTAACTTACACGTCTTTTAAAATAACCTTCCAGCAACTTGATAAATTTCCATAAATCTACATAAAAATAGTTTTACCTTCATATTATCCTTAGGATTATTTAACCGATCCACCATATCCATCCGTTTGTGAACCGGAACCTGCCCATCCAACTGATCAAACTCAATATCATAGTCTTTAAGATGCATTGCCACTAGCTTTAAGTAAGAGGACCACTGCGATACAATTATAGCTTTTTCATTGTTAGACAGAACTTTTTCTTTTAGCATTTTTAACATTGCTTTCACCTAAAATTATACAACACCAGGGTCACATCAGGGTTAAACAAAAGAATGATTCTATTACCTCAATTTATCAGTATAGTGTATTGTTCTGTAAACCTAGTTTGCGAAACTAACCTTGCTACTCGCCCTTTCCTTAGCAAATATCGGATCGGACGGTCTTAATTGCCCTTTTGACGCCTCTTTCAGTGACACTTTATTCTCTTGAGAAATTCCTTGAGCTACATTACTTAAAGAAGTTTCGGGATGATGTACATCTTCATCATCCTGTATGTTTAATCTTTCTAATTGATCTAAGAGATTTAGGTGTTCAGATTTCTCGTCGCCATCGTCGATATCTTCTCCACAGTCTTCAAGCATCTAAATAGGTAAAAAAATATCTAAGATGTGTGTTTCAAGTTGAGAGTTTTTGTAACAACTTATACGAGGTGCGACAATAAAGTAATGAGACTGATTTTTTTTAGCGAAACGTGGCAACCCTCCAGCCTTCATAGAGACTCCATCTTTGACCTTGATTCCCAGCCCATTAATAGTCCAAGCGGCACATCCGTGCATCCTTTCAGTCTCGAGTAGTGGCGTAGTAAGTAAACACGTGTTTTTCTCTCTCGTCACGGAAATGGAATCGTGAACAATTGTGCAACGTTACGCCATTTCTTTTTGTCTTAAACTCGGTGAGAATGCGACAACTTACGGTAAGGTTCAGAAGGCTTTTGGAAATAAAGTTATGTTAAGAGATCACGTTTTTCGTTGGCATAAAATGTTTCGTGAAGGCGGAACGAATATTGAAGACCATCACCATCAACTTCATGAACAGACGTCAACACGGCCAGGGTGCGTAAAATCGTACGATCCGATTGAAGATTATCTGTGAAAATGATTGCAGAAGAAGTGAACATCAATCGGGAAACTGTTCGCCTAATAATAACAGAAGTTTTGGGCCTTCGAAAAATTTGTGCGAAAATGGTCACGAAAAATCTCACAGAACAGCGAGATGCCCGAAAAAATGTGGCAGCTGATCTGTTGGAACAAGTACAAATCAATCAAGAGTTATTGTGTTATTATTGGTGATGAGAGTTGGTTCTTCCAGTATTACCCAGAGACAAAACGCCAAAATTCACAATGGTGTTCGAAGGGATCACCCAGACCAAAAAAGCTCGCAAGTCGAAGTCAAAAGTGACATGCATGCTTGTGTGGTTTTTCGATTCTAAAGAGTGGGTGCCTCCTGGACAAACATTTAATCAATATTTCTACAAAGAAATTCTAGAAAGACTTCGAAAACGAGTCCTCCGTGTCCGTTCAAACATTGCTGATACGTGGATTCATCATCACGATAATGCGCCTTGTCATTCTGCATTGTCTGTACAGCAATTTTAATCCTCAAAACGCATTTCATTACTACCACAGCTACCTTATTCACCGAATCTCTCCCCCAAAAGTCAAATTTTTCAGTCAAGGGACACCATTTTCAAAAAATAAAAAATGTCCAAAATGTTGTGACAACATTCTAGAAGAAAAGTTCCAGAAAAGTCACCAGCAGTGGCAGGCGCGTTGGTATAAGTGTGTGCAAGCAGAAGGAACCCACTTTGAAGGAGATCACACTACAGCCGACTAAAAAAAAATAAATTTTTTTATCACATCAATCTTATTACTTTATTGTCTCACCTCGTATACTTCTCATTAGAACAAATCACGGATTATTCAGTTTTCGTCGAACAATTTATTAAATGAAAGGCTACGATTTTTTTATCTCTATTACTTAAGTCAAAGGTCTACATTTTAATCAGGGCTTCAAATAAATCACATAATTTTTTATCTGACGAGTCGATATTCCAAATATTCTACGAACATTTTAAGAAAACAATAATTGCCTAATTTCCTAAAAAGGTCTAATTTTAAAACTGTTCTAATTTGACAATAAGGGGTTAAAATTGACAAAAGTAGTAGCAGTCAACTTAACTTATAATGTTATGCAAGATCAAGAAAATCACCACCTATGATTAAACCGATAGAGATTAAATATTGTTAGAATTCTAAAAACTGTTGTATTTCGTACTTGCTTCAAGTTCTTAATTTTCTTGTAAAAACATTTTAGTTGGTGATATTTACAATAGAAAATGCTACATTGTCAAAAAGAAAAGTCAACTAGGCAGCTAAAAGTTTTACGTACGATGGTAATTAGACCGGTACTAACTTTTAACTAATTCATAATTTGTATATTAAATTAATACCTTTATTAACAAAAATACAATGATAAAATCTACGTTAGACTTGTTATTGGTACTTGGACTGTATCAGAGATATTGGCAATGAGACAATATTTTTAATACAACCTGATTTGGAATTTACGCTCTTCATACATTTTATTTTGGTCTAAGTCAGTATTATTTCTTTTAAAACAACATTGTGATTTCTTTGTTGTTCTAATGAAGATACATAGTGGGTCTAAACGTCGACCTTTATATTAGATAATAAAGATTGTCCAAAAAAGTCGAACATTCTAATCTCTCATTTAAAATAAATCACCTTATCAAATATGTTCTATACAAAAGGTGAATAACAAAGGAAATACAGTTTTTTAAATTTTTTTTAGGTTCGGATTCAAAAAATTTCTTAGTCTTCTTTTTATAAAAGCATGTTCTTACAGCAGTTATTAAAGATGGATGACAGCATATTTGCCTCAACCTTAAAAGCAGCAACAAGATTTCATGTTGACTCACATCTTTCACTTTGTTAAGTCTTAACAATTTCTGCCTCATTTTATGATATTCTTGATTGGGTGCTTTATCTAAAAAAAGGATATTTATTTCACTGATTCCGCAATAATTTGAATAGAAAAAGCTAGTATTTTCTGTGTATGTGTGGAGTATTAAGTCATCAAGAAAATATGAAGACAATTTTTTTAGAATATACATATTTTAAAGCGACATTTAAGAAAATGGCCAAGCATAAATTTTATGTTTCTATCTTGAAATTTATCACCGCTTTATTTAGATTTTTCCTTTTTAACTAAAACACAAACTTCGCTTCTCTTGCAGACACTATCGATCATTTACAAATTAACTATCCAAGTGCCGAAATTGCCATCCTGGGTGACTTTAATGTCCACAATATCAACTGGCTTAAATATTCAAATACTACCGACGAACAAGGTCGTGAAGCTGAATCATTCTCAATCAGTTGTGGCTTAACTCAGCTTATTGACGAACCAACACGGATCCCTGATCGAGACGAGGAGTTCGCCAGTCTTCTTGAACTGTTATTAACCACCAATACGGAGATTTACACGGTCACCGTAAATCCGCCGTTCTTCCAACCATAAACTGCTTTCAACATCGAGTATCCTACTAACCAGTGACAGAGAGACGCCTAGGCCGCGCAAGATTTGGCACTATTTTCGAACTTTCCCTTGGTCGGAAATTTATTTTCGATCCGACAACCCATCTGACTGCGTCAGGGAGGTCTCCAATGTTATTTTCGCTGGTATGGAAGCTTACATCCCTTTTTCGAAGAAATGCCCCTCCAACGGCAAGTTTTGGTTTGACCGAAAATCCAAAGAAGCTGTTGCTTCTAAACATCTTGCCTACCGACAATGACGTGAAAATCCTAACACCATAAATCGTAACACCTTTGTTCGTGCCCGGGACAGACACAAAGGAATTATCGACGAAACTAAGGAGGCACACAATCAACGAATTAGAAACAAACTTCTCGCTTTTGGGCAGTCGCTAAGGCAGTTAGTCAAAATTTCACCAAATCCACCATACCACCACTCACACGGCCAGATAATTCTATTGCAACGACACCTGTTGAGAAAGCGAACTTGTTGGCTGAACTCTTTGCTTTACATTCTACTGTCGATTTCCAAGGAAAAACACTACCTACCATTCCCATATTGCAGTCAAGGATGCCCGATGTTGTCTTCAGACAGAATATCATAAAGCGTATTTTAATGAAGCTAGACACCAAAAAGCCTTCTGGCGCTGACGGAATACCTGCCATAGTTCTCAAAAACTGTGCGAGGGAACTAACACCAATTTTCTGTAGACTTTTCAACCTATCCCACAGAAAGGGAATATTTCCTTCCTGCTGAAAAAAAGGCAAGAAGACCTGGCCAAATAACTACCGACCAGTCGCACTGCTTTCAATAATATCGAAAGTCATGGAAAAGGTTATCAATCAGCATCTTCTAAAATATTTTGAAGGATTCAACATTATTAGTGATCACCAATATGGCTTTCGTAAACATAGATCAACGGGAGATCTTCTGACTTACGTAACACATGTTTGGAAAACGCAATTGAACGCTTTGGAGAATCTCGAGCGGTTGCTCTTGACATATCCAAGGCATTCGACCGTGTTTGTCACGATGGACTGTTGGCTAAGCTACGCTCTTATGGTATGTCTGAAAAGTTCTGTTTGTGGCTCTCATGGTTCCTCAGAGAGCGTTCTTTACGAGTGGCGGTCGACGGATTTCTTTCTAACACCTTCACTATCAACGCCGGTGTGCCCCAAGGCTCCGTACTGTCTTCTCTCTTACATTAACAATCTGCTGGAAAAGACCGGGAATCCAATCTACAGCTTTGCAGATTACAGTACGCTTATCTCTTCATTCACTTTGAACACTCGGACATCGGCTACTCAGGCGAATATCCGCAGACAGCAGACCTGGAAGAAATTCTATCTTGGGGTGACAGTAACCAAGTGGAATTTAACGCTACAAAAACCCAGGCGGCAGTTTTTTCTAAAAAAGTTAACGTTACTGAACCCGACATAGTTATCTCGGGGCACTCCATTCCCCTAGCATAATAACTCAATTTGTTGGACGTTAATTTGGGAGCAAATATGTCCTGGCATGAACATGTTGCAGGCATAGCAAGAAGAGCTTCTCAAAAGTTGGGAATATTATTTCGAACCAGAAAGCTTTACACTCCACAATTGTTAATTCTTTACAAAGCTCAAATTAGACCAACTATGGAATACTGCTCCCATGTTTGGGGCTCCGCTCCCAAACATACACTGCATTTGTTGCATTCTGTTCAGAGAGGAGCTGTTCGTCTAATTGGAGACCCCGAACTGATCCGCGGCCTTGATTCGCTGGAACATCGAAGAACGGTTGGCGACTTGAGTCTGTTCTACAAGTATTTTCATGGAAAGTGTTCGAAGGATGCAGCCCGCTTAATTCCTCCCAGAGCGGTGCATGTTAGAAATACACATCGCGCTAATACTTCACATCCGTATGAGGTTCAGCTTGTTACTTCGCGTACAACGCTTTTCAAGCAGTCTTTTATATGGAGAACATCATGCCTTTGGAATAATTTGCTCAGGGCTGTGTTTCTCACCGAGTATAATTTACAGCGATTCAAGAACAACGTGAATCGCTTTTTCCGCACATGTGTCGCTCCTATAGCGCTTTAGGGACTGCCCTGCAGCACGTGTGCTAGACCCATAAAAAAAAATTTAGATATTTTACTTTACGCCCTAAGACTACCACTTCTTAATTCAATAATTGCATAAGAATCAAGGATATATATATATATATATATATATATATATATATATATATATATATATATATATATATTTATTTATTTATTTATATATATATATATATATATATATATATATATATATATATATATATATATATATATATATATAATATATATATAATATGTACATGTATATATAGCCTAAGTATGTGATTCATAAAGTCGGTCTCTGGCAAATCAATCATTCATTATCAATTTTAATGAGGTGACAAGTCAAAAGCAGTATCCTAAATTGTAACCTTGGTAAAAAGTTACTGTACTCTACTTCCATGCAATACCGCAAACACTAAATAACCGTCTGTTGTTTTTGTAGTACAAACCGTTTTGGATACCAAAGAGGTGTTGCAACTTATATTGATTAATTTTAATAGCTGATTAAATATAACTTCTTAAAATGCAAATGCAACTGTTAATAATAAATATAATATTATTTTTCTTCTCTATTAGTGACAACTATGTACTTCATTCAGTTAGAATGTTAATGATATTGTGAAAGTTAGTGAACCAAAAAATATTTTAAATTTTGGAGACTATACACTTGACCCATTCGTTACTATCCAATGCAGTAAACCAATTTTGAGTTCGCGGCGTTTTAATGTAATGCGAAATTTTGATAAAAACCCATGAAATTCTTGTATTTCCAGTTTAGGCATGTTAAAATATGGTTAACTGGTTCAATGCACTACATATTCCTTCAGATGTAAAAACGTTTAAATACTGTCGGGCAAGGTTCGGTTTTGGTACCTATTTTATTTTTAATTTACATAAAATGATTTAGGAGGCAGTAATAAGAATACTAGTATTGTATCATTTGTGGAAGATATTGCTTGAATAATTAAAAGCAAATTAAAAAGTTAATTAATTGCACACATGGATGGAACTAAACATATGACACAAAATTTACGCCCAAGGAAAAAAATCGGTCTAATATTTTTTTTCGCAACCTAAATCATAGGAGCGCATCAACCCGAGAGTGAAATATTTGGGCATGTATTCTAGTCCAAAATTAAACTGTAATTGTCATTTTGTAATTCTGTCAAATGAATTATGCAAAAATATATTCGTGATTCATAATATGTCAAAACTAGTAAGTAATCAACTTAGCCTAGGTAAGAATTTTATTTTATTTTAAAATATAAATATATTTTTTAGAAAAAAAAGACGAAATATATATCTAGTATATATCATATAAATTTTCAAAAAACGATTATGTCCATGATGTGCACTAGGAAATAAACTATTATACCTAATAAACCTAACCTCCGTAAGTTATTTTCGTCTTCGTTTTCGTTATCTACGAACTAAAAATACCTAAAAAATTGTGTATTTGGGTAACGTGTAGTATAATTATAAAAATCCTTAATTAGTAAGTGTATAACTATCAAAAATATGTGCAGATTTATAAAGCTTAGACATACAAATCTACATTTTAATATTAGATAAATTTTACTCACCAGAAAGCTCTGTAAACTTATGGTCGATGTAATCTTGATTTTTTTCAGCTCTCTGGTGCAAAAATTGTGCAAATAAAGTTTGCGAAAATATAAGCACTTTATGATAAACTTTCATTTCCTGTTCATCCAGTTTAACTTTAACTAATTCCCACGTTTTATCAGGCATGAACTGTAATCCTCCTTTTTCCATCAGTTCCTGTTTTGTTCTTCTCAACATCAGAGAAGAAATTACCGTATGAAGACGTTCCATACCTCCGGCACTTTTGTCGCCAACCCATCGTTTCCAAACCTAAAATTAATGTGCTAGAGCTGGGAAATATTAATCGGTTTAAATTTTTTGTATTGTACTGAAATACTTTCGCTATTTAATATTGAGGAATTAAATATCAGGTCAGTCAATAAGTTTTGAAAGCGACACCTATGGAGCATCAATTGAACCAAATATTGAACACTATTCTGAAGCTTCATCTATCGTATGAACCCACCCTGAATTTCAAGTCGATCTGTCAAGTCATTTATTGTTTGTCAGCTGGTTAAAGTAGACGTGTTTGAACATTTTTTAAAAATAGAAAAAATCGAATATCGTGCAGTGAAATTCATTGTTTTGGAAAATTTATCGACAACTGAAATCTACCCAAAGTTGGCGAAAGTATTAAAGAAGTCTGCTTCTTCATTTCAAGCTGTTCATAGATGGACTTCGGAGTTTAAACGGGGTGATACAAGCGTCAATGATGATACACGTTCAGAATATCCAGCAACTGTTGTGGAAGTACAAGATATGATAATGGAAGACCGTCGATTAACCGTGTATGATTTAGATGAGACTATAGGTATCTTACATGGATTAGTACATGAGATTTTAACTAATATTTTGGGTATAAGAAAGCTATTCACAAGATGGGTGCCGCATTTGCTAACATCGAAAAAAAAAAAGGACGCACTCGAGAAACTTTCTAGACAACATTTGGCTGGTTTCACAAAGAATAAACCTGATTTTGTACGTCGATTTGTAACTATAGGTGAGACTTGGATTTACAAGTATGATTCTGAACGGCAACAACAAACCGCACAGTGGACGTGGACTGAGCCAAGTTGTTCAGTTCCAAAGGAGCCTAAGTGGTCAAAATCGTCCAAAAAAATTATGGCATCAGTTTTCTGGGATGCAAAAGGAATTTTGTTAATTGTACCTTCAAACCGGTAAAACAATCACAGGAGAGTATTATTGTAACGTTTTGGACCAGCTGGATGAGAAAATTCGTGAGAAAAGGCCCTTGTTGTGCAGAAGAAAAAAGCATCTTTCATCACGACAATGCACCTGCTGCTCACAGAGGTGCTTTGGCGACGGCAAAACTGGTCGGAATTTTAGAATTTCAAATTAATTTAATGATTATAAGCTAAGTCATACTTGCAGATCATCGAAAGGACTACATCTCAAAAACTTAAGCAGAGCATACATATCAAGTTCTTTATTATGCATTGGTGTACCAGTTAGGGCCCACCTAAAAATAAATAGCATTTGTAAGTCTAATTGAAACCCGCCTATACCAAGTAACACTTAATTGCAAGATCATTTACCTTGATTTGGCCATAAGTTGACAACAAGCCACTGACGTTTGGGCCTTAGCGTTCCTAATAGTATGGGCTTCGTCCAGTATTATACGGCGCCACTTAACTTTGAAGGCTGCGCTCTGCCTTTCTGCTTCATTATTTATTATAGAATATGTTGTTATGACCTTAAAATTAATCGTACAAGTGCAAATAAAACAATTATTAACGTAACTTATAAATTAAATGACACACATACTACATGTATTATAGAAGCGAGACAAGTCATTCAAATTTACTTACAATATCATATTGAGCTAATTTTTTTGCTTGAGTCTCACGCTTGGGACCATGATACAAACAATAAGATACAAGTCCCCTTTTTAATCGTCGATCTATTTCTCCAGACCATTGATTCAGTAAACTAGCTGGACACACAATTAGGCTACCTACAATTTTAATGCATTTGTAAATATTTCTATTTCTCTCTTATATACATGTTTGCTCAGAGTTTTGAATTAGCACCATTATGACTATTTTCAGAATACCAGAATTCTCAAAAATTTATTAGTAAAGTAAATCCCAAGATATAATATCCTACCTTTTTGCTTTTTCAATGGGGCAATAAAAACGACCCTATTATGGTTTTGTGCATAGTTGCCAGGTATTACGATAAACGTATTTTTATTTTACCTGCTTTGTATACCGCCCTCACTTGCACCTGCAATCATATTGGATCTATTTTTATCTATATATTTACTACCTGGCAACCCGGTTTGGAGCCCTTTAAGTATTTTAATACAGGCCTAATGACCACAGGTCCCCATTAAGATTCGAAAGATACTTTTTATTATTTTTAGTTTCAATTACAACTTACAACGTAACAGTTCGATTTTAATTATGTGGCGTCCGTGGGAAAATTGCAATAAAGGCTATCGCAAGAGAAAACATTTATCACTTGACGCTAAACAAATAGTGAAAAATGTTTACGACAGTTTGGTAAAAAGAAATTTGAATAAACAAAGTGCTTTGCAAGAAACCAGTGAACTAACAAAAACCCCAATTTCTACGATTAAGGGTATTGTAGGAAAACTATCACTCAGGAACAGGAAAAAACGGAAAGATTTTCAAATGCATGATGTAGACGATTGTGGAAAAGACGTCATCAGGAGAAAAATATATTCTATGTATGAAGAGCAGTTGGTGCCGACACTAGACAAAATAAACTTAAGACTGGTGCAGGACGAGACCAATATACATTGTGGCCGATCAACCCTTCACAGAATTCTCTTAAGAATGGGATTCATGTTCCGAATTTTGCGACATACTTATATACAAGAAATTAAAAAGTATCGATCAGAGAATTGGCCAATAATTTACCTTGACGAAACATGGTTCGATACCCGTGACACTGTGCAAAAAGGGTAGGTTGACAGCAGTACAAAATGTTAGACTAACGCACCTTTAAATAAAGGTAAACGAATAACAATTTTGCATGCTGGATCTGAAAAGGGCTGGGTTTCAAACTGTCTATTATCTGCAAAAAACATAAAAGATTCTAGTTTGGATTATCACGAAGACACGACCGCAGAACTTTTTGAAAATTGGTTTCAAAATTCCCTTTTGCCAAATGTTCCCGAACAGAGTGATAGTTATGGACA
>CM032455.1:94675796-94713296 GCA_019049505.1 Pachyrhynchus sulphureomaculatus
TTAATGTCTAAAATTGTGGTGTTGGATCACATATCTACGTATTAATTATTTATTTATAACAGAGCCTAACACAAAGTAATTTGTAGGACCGTATAAAGCAATAAGTCTATACTTAACAATGTAAATGAAAAAAAAAAACAGGACAACCAATACACGTGCATTTGGCACTAACACTCGAAACAACACAGTATAAGTTCATAAAACTACAACGAATCCGCGAGGCTATGAACGAATTGTTTAAAGGGCATGACAAGATCACATTGGCGTACTATTCGGTTATAAATTGAACATGTATTGTTCATTGGTGATCCTAATATAACATTCGCAGTGGCTTTAGGTTGATAGAAATAGTTTCTTGATCTACCAGAACCTCTGGGAATAACAAACTCGAGTTCTTCCAATAAAAAAAAGGACAAACAACACTACCACTAACGATTTTAAACAAAAATGTCAATGAATGAAATTCTGTGCGTTTCTAAAGGCGATCAAAGTTAAACCGCTGCATCATATTGCACTGTCTATCCTTCTCTGTGGATACACTACATCCTCGTTCAAAGAAAAATATTTTAAGTTTTCTTTGTACTTGCTCCAAAGCAAATATATATATTTACTATAAATGGGTGACCATTTCAAAAAACCATATTTCGGTTTGCTTATCACAAGGTCGTAAACAAGGTTTTAAGTACAGGTGTACCATTTACAATTTTTCAAGATAAATCTCAACAAGTGTAATGCTTCTGCTGTTATTTTGTCTGTGTGAACAATAAAACTTAGCTTAGAGTCAAATAGAATCCCAAAATCACGTATATTTTCTACTTTAACTATGATAGATCCATCAATATAATAATGGTCCAGCAAAGGACACGATTTTTTAGGAAATGACATCACTGAGCACTTATTACCGTTGAGCATCGTTTATTGACTGCATATAAATTATAAATTCTGTTAAGAGCGTTTCGTAATTTTTGTGCAATCCCCAAGTCTCTCCTTGGGTAAGTACAGCTTTAAGTTATTGGCAAATATTTGATAATTGGCATGTATAACTTCGAAGATATCGTTTAAATATTAAATAACTGGGCAAGTCGGACTTGCGCAATTAGTGTTCCGCGTGTTGATTGCTTTTAAAATAAAAACTTTTGTTATGGAGGTATAAAATGATCTAGGACTTCACAGAACACACCCCAAATGAGTTTTCAACAAAGTTTTTTTTCTATTTTTAGCGAAAACTGATGACTTAGAATTTTTTTTTTAATAGCAGATAAATTATTACAGAGAATGCACTCGTGATAACTTTCGTTCAATTTATACCCTGTGGAGAATATTCCAGAATTTTTTCAAAACTTTTTGGGGGGGAGGACAGCGATTTATCGCAATTTTTTGAAAATAATACAAAGAAAAGTGTCGGCAAATATTACATCATATATATTTGTGAACTCGTGTTTTTATAAGTTTTCATTTGACATCCTACTCGATGTAAAAAATTTAACTTTCAAAACTACACGGCTCTGTTGAGGAAATCAATTCCTATATTAGTGCCAAATTTCAACTTTAGATATGTCAAATAGTTTCGGAGAAAATCGGATGTGGCAGACGGACAGATAGACAGACGGACAGACACCGAAGTAATCTTATAAGTGTTCTATACGGAACATTGAAAAAGTAGGGGCCACAGGTTGGAACGTTGGGGCACCCCCGATGTGGCTCCAAAACAAGAAGATTTAAATCTATTATATTGAACGTATTCAGATCGCTGTATCAAATGTGACTGGAAGTAGTGCACAAATCTCTCAGATAAACCGAAAGATCTGAGTTTGGCCAGAATGATCTTGTGTTCTATTTTATCGAGAACTTGAGAGAAGTCGGTGAAAATATCATCAACCTGACTCTTATTGTCAACAACTTTTGATAAAAATTGCGCAAAATATGCCAGATTCGTGGTAGTTAACGGTCTTCTCAAGCGGCCGTGTTGTTTTCGAGTAACTACTACTTATTAAGTATATAATAACATCTCAAAATATTTGGAAGAACTAGAAATTATTGAGACCAGTCTGTAATTACAATACTGGACATAGTTTACTGATCTTCCAGCCCTGAGAATAGAAGGGTAACAGCAAAGTTAAGATATTCTAAGATTACATTTTCTTCTTTTAAAATTTTTATTTGTAAGTACTAACTGTAAAAGGAATATTGTTTCAAGTTAGACAAAATTATCATAATAATAATATTAACAAATGCACAGATGACAAAGACCTAACACGAAATATTAAACTGGAAGGAAAAAATATATATTTATAGTGTTGACATTCGAAACACACTTCAATGAACTTGTTTTGGCGTTTTACAGATATTGTATTTTCCAGTGTAATTTTAGCATGTTATTCATATTGGCTTCCGATATAACTGGATTGGAAATAACACTACCCAAAACTTCCCATAAATTAAAACTTGTCTGTGAAAAATTATCCTAATATCTTTTTTCATTTTAGAATTGGTTCAAAAATGTAAATATAACAGGACACTTGGTATTATTATATACAACTAAATTACCTGAATATCGTCCATGCTAATGCTCTCTTCTGATGATTCATCAAAGGAACCTTAAGGCCACTAGGATCATCTTCATGATCGTCTTCTTTGGGACAAGTCTGTAGGGCCTCGTGAAGTTGTTGGAGTCTATCTAATGTTACAGCTTTTTGAGTATTATATGTTGACATAGCTGAAAAATTGTATGTCCGTTATCAAATACAAGTTGACCACTCAAGATACATAAAGTTTTAATTAGTTAATAAGTATATATATATATATATATATATATATATATATATATATATATATATATATATATATATATATATATATATAGATAGATAGATATAGATATATAGATATATAGATAGATATATAGATATATAGATATATATATAGATATATACATATATACATATATACATATATACATATATACATATAACATATAACATATATACATATATGCATATATGCATATATGCATACATGCATATATACATAAGATAGGACCCAGTATTTCTGTACTTTCGATTTTGATAATTAATGAAAGAACGTAACGAGTAAATACATGTGGATAGCCAGGGGGAGGCAGACACGACTGAGCAGTCTAAAATTCTTCTGAGCCGACTCTAGAACTATTTTGATCCGACTTCAGAACTATTCTCAATACAATGATAGGCTAGTTACAGGCCTGAGTATAGGTATATACAATTTCTTCTATTGTCTTATATTTTTTTTATGGGCATAGCATACGTGCGGCAGGGAAACTCTTAAATCGCTACGGAAGCGACGCGTGTACATAAAAAGCGATTCACGTTGGACTTGATTTGCTTTAAATTCTGCTTAGGAGGAAACACAGTCCTAGGCAAATCATTCCAAAGGAATGAAGTTCTCCATATAAAAGATTGCTTAAAAAGGGTTGTATAAAGAGTAACGAGCTCATACGGATGTGAAGTATGGGCGTGACGTGTATTTCTAGCATACACCGCTCTGGGAGGATTTAACCGGGCTACATCCATCGAACACTTTCCATAAAATTACTTGTAGAATAGATTCAAGTCACCAAATGTTCTTTGATGTTCCTAGGAATCAAGGTTGCTGGTGAGTTCCGAGTTGCCAATGAGACGAACAGTGCTCTCTTCTGAATAGAATGCAATAAATGCAGTGCATGTCTGGGAGCAGAGCCCCAAACATATGAGCAGTATTCCATCGTAGGTCGAATTTTGGCTTCGTACAGAATTAAAAGTCATTTTGGAGTGTAAACCTTTCTAGTTGGAAATAATATCACAAGCTTTTGACAAGTTCTCTTTGCTATGCATGAAACATGTTCATGCCAATTCGTATTTGCTCCCAAGGCAACGCCCAGCAAATTGAAAGACCATGCCAGAAGAATGGAATGTACTGACACAACTATGTAGGGTATGTTAACTTTTTCAGAGAAAACGGCGACCAGTGTTTTTGTAGCGTTAAATTATACTTGGTTACTGTCACCCAAAAATAGAATTTCTTCCAGGTCGTTGTTAAGCTAAATGACTTCCTGCTGTTTGTGGATATTTGCATAAGTAATCGATGATTGAGCGTTCAAAGTGAATGAAGAAATAAGCTTACTGGCATCTGCAAAGCTGTAGATTGGATTCCTGCTCCTGTTCAGCAGATTATTAATATAAAAGAGCAATAAAGTAGGAGACAGCATTGGGGTACACCGTTGTTGACAGCGCAGGTTTTAGAAAGAAACCAGTTGACTTTCACTCGAGAAAACCGCTCTCTGAGGAAACACGAGAACCATAAGAAATTCTTTCAGACATACATGTACAAGTGTAGCTTCGCCAACAATCCGTCATGCCAAACACGGTCGAATGCCTTGGATATATCAAGGGCAATCGCTCGAGTTTCTTCAAAATGTTCAGTTGAGTTGTTTCAAAGATGTGTGACATAAGTTGGCAGATCTCCTGTTGATCTTTGCCCACGAAAGCCATACTGATGGTCGTTAATAATATTCAGTCAATTTAGATATTTTAGAAGATTTGTTTGGCAAGGTCTTCTTGCCTTTTCTGGTATCGGCTGAACTATAGGGCAATTTCAGCAAGAAGGAAATATTATCTTTCTGTGGGATGGGTAAGTCTACAGAAAACTGGTGTTCAGTTGCACATTTTTTAAGTACTATGGTAGGTATTCGATCAGTGCCAGAGGCTTTTTTGGTGCCTAGCTGCATTAAAATACGTTTTATGACACGCTGTTTGAAGACAATATCGGGCCTCTTTGATCGCAAATTGAGAATAGGTGGTGTTTTTCCGTAACGGTCGACAGTAGAAGGTGAAGCAAAGAGTTTAGCTAATAATTTGGCGTTCTCAACAGGTGCAGTCATAGTATTATCTGGCTGCCGTGTAAGTGGTGATATAGTGGATTTAGTAAAATTTTGACAAATGGCCTTAGCGACGAACCAAAAGGACCCGGAATTGTTGAAGCAAGCAATAAGTTTCTTTCTGATTCTTTGATTGTGTGGCTCCTCGGTTTCGTCGAACGACGTTACGATTTATGACGTTAAGATTTTCACGTCACTGTCTGTAAAAGATGTTTAAGAATCAACAGCTTCTTCACATTTTCGATCAAACCAAGGGTTGCCGTTGATTTTACGGGAATTAACAATAATAAGAGTGCACTATTTCTATGCAAAATCAAAACTGTCACGGGAAAGAGGGAAATAAAATTGTTAGGTACTTTCTTGGATAATCAATTGCACTGAGATGCTTAATTTGAGTAAATTTGTTGCGAATTTAATAATGCTAACTTTTATTTAATAAGGATAAGCCAAATAATAGATATAGTAATAATTGATATTATCTATTGGCCTATTCGCAAATGGCTTATAATACTGGCGTCAAACAGTCAGCAAAAACGCATAATTCGACTTATGTACAGACAAGTCACAATAAACAGGCATAACACGAATAACAGAATATTAACGTTAATAACAATATCTTAAGGTGTGCTCATATGTATATAAGAACGGAGACAAGGAGGCTCTGGAGCCCCCAAACTTTGATGTTATGTGGTTAAAAATAACGACTCAACCAACCACAAGGTTCGTCTGTATCCTCTATCGACCACCAAGTGATACAAACTTTAGAACACTTTTCGCTTCTCTTGCAGACACCATAGATCATTTACAAATTAACTATCCAAATGCCGAAATTGCCATCCTGGGCGACTTTAATGTCCACAACATCAACTGGCTTAAATATTCAAATACTACCGACGAACAAGGTCGTGAAGCCGAATCATTTTCAATCAGTTGTGGCTTGACTCAGCTTATTGATGAACCAACACGGATCCCTGATCGAGACGGAGAGTTCGCCAGTCTTCTTGATCTGTTTTTAACCACCAATCCGGAGATTTACACGGTCAGCGTAAATCCACCGTTAGGTTCTTCCGACCATAAACTACTTTCGACATCGAGTATTCTACCAATCAGTGACAGAGAGGCGCCCAAACCGCGCAAGATATGGCACTACAAATCTGCTAAATGGGAAGATCTCATGGAATATTTTCGAACTTTCCCTTGGTTGGACGTTTGTTTTCGATCCGACGACCCATCTGACTGCGCCAGGGAGGTTTCCGATGTTATTTTGGCCGGTATGGATGCTTACATCCCTTTTTCGAAGAAATGCCCTTCCAACGGCAAGCCTTGGTTTGATCTAAAATGCAAAGAAGCTGTTGCTTCTAAACATCTTGCATACCGACAGTGGCGTGAAGATCCTAACACCATAAATCGTAACATCTTTGTTCGTGCCAGGAACAGATGCAAAGAAATTATCGACGAAACCAAGGAGGTACACAATCAACGGATTAGAAAACAAACTTCTCGCTTGTCCCGGCAATTCCAGGTCCTTTTGGTCAGTCGCTAAGGCAGTTGGTCAGAATTTCACCAAATCCACCATACCGCCACTCACACGGCCAGATAATTCTATTGCAACGACACCTGTTGAGAAAGCGAACTTGTTGGCTGAACTCTTTGCTTCACATTCTACTGTCGATTTCCAAGGAAATACACCACCTACTATTCCCATAGTGCAGTCAAGGATGCCCGATATTGTCTTCAGACAGCGTATCATAAAACGTATTTTGATGAAGCTAGACACCAAAAAGGCTTCAGGCGCTGACGGAATACCTGCCATAGTTCTCAAGAACTGTGCGAGGGAACTAACACCAGTTTTCTGTAGACTTTTCAACCTATCCTACAGAAAGGGAATATTTCCTTCCTGCTGGAAATGTGCCACAGTTCAGCCGATACCTAAAAAAGGCAAGAAGACCTTGCCAAATAACTACCGACCAATCGCACTACTCTCAATAATATCGAAAGTCATGGAAAAGGCTATCAATCAGCATCTTCTAAAATATCTTGAAGGATTCAACATTATTAGTGATCACCAATATGGCTTTCGTAAAAATAGATCAACAGGAGATCTTCTGACTTATGTAACACATGTTTGGAACAACGCAATTGAACACTTTGGAGAATCTCGAGCGGTTGCTCTTGACATATCCAAGGCATTTGACCGTGTTTGGCACGATGGGCTGTTGGCTAAGCTACGTTCTTATGGTATGTCTGAAAAGTTCTGTTTGTGGCTCTCATGTTTCCTCAGAGAGCGTTCTTTACGAGTGGCGGTTGACGGATTTCTTTCTAACACCTTCACTATCAACGCCGGTGTGCCCCAAGGTTCCATACTGTCTCCTACTCTCTTCCTCATTTATATTAACGATCTGCTGGAAAAGACCGAGAATCCAATCTACAGCTTTGCAGATGACAGTACACTTATCTCTTCATTCATTTTGAACGCTCGGACATCGACTACTCAGACGAATGTCCGCAGACAGCAGGAAGTCATTCAACTTAACAAAGACCTGGAAGAAATTCTATCTTGGGGTGACAATAACCAAGTGGAATTTAACGCTACAAAAACCCAGGCAGCAGTTTTTTCTAAAAAAAGTTAACGTTGCAGAACCCGACATAGTTATGTCGGGGCACTCCATCCACTAACATCGTCACTCAATCTGTTAGGCGTTAATTTGGGAGCAAATATGTCCTGGCATGAACATGTTGCAGGCATAGCAAGAAGAGCTTCTCAAAAGTTGGGAATATTGTTTCGAACCAGAAAGCTTTACACTCCACAACAACTGTTAATTCTTTACAAAGCTCAAATTCGACCAACTATGGAATACTGCTCCCATGTTTGGAGCTCTGCTCCCAAACATACACTGCATTTGTTGGATTCTATCCAGAGAAGAGCTGTTCGTCTGATTGGACACCCGGAACTGACCGACGGCCTTGATTCGCTGGAACATCGAAGAACGGTTGGCGACTTGAGCCTCTTCTACAAGTACTTTCATGGAAAGTGTTCGAAAGATGTGGCCCGTTTAATTCCTCCCAGAGCGGTGCATATTAGAAGTACACGTCGCGCTAATGCTTCACATCCGTATGAGGTCCAACTTGTTACTCCTCGTACAACGCTTTTCAAGCAGTCTTTTATATGGAGAACATCATACCTTTGGAATGGTTTACCCAGGACTGTGTTTCCCATCGAGTACAATCTACAGCGATTCAAGAACAACGTGAATCGCTTTCTCCGCACACGTGTCGCTCCTGTAGCGCTTTAGGGACTTCCCTGTAGCACGTGTGCTAGACCCATAAAAAAAAAAAAAAAGTGGAATGAATCACAATTATCCCAGAACAACCTCTAATTATTTTAACGTTCGGCGATATAGTGCATACAGTCTATCAAGTAGGAACGTGACCGCTTGTATTCTTGAAAAAATGTGTTTCGAGAACATTTTTTGCCATCAATGTATTCCGTGATATGCTAACAACGGCGCAATTACCTTAGTAAGTTGTCCAATCGCCTTCTGCATCAATAATCACCTAGCATCTTCGAGGCATGCTGTCGACGAGATTTTCTGCAATGATCTCCAAGTCTCGAGAGACAACCGAGTCAAAGTCCTCAGAGTTTTTCCTCTGAGCTTTCTCTTTACAAGGGACCAAACGTTTTCAATAAGGGCCACTCTAGTACCTTATCGTGGGCTCCAGCGAGCCGTTTCGTGACGTGATTTTCGCCCAGCACAGGTTTCTTTAACGTGCATCGGAATTTCATATCATGAGCACGAAGATGTTGTCGAATGGTCTCATGAGACACATTCAAACCCGATATTCTCAATTTTCCTGCTCCTGGACGCAGCGTCAATTTCGGGTCACGTGAAAACAAAGGCATGATTCGTTTTTTTCGACTTTCGGAGTGATTTTGCCTATCGAGTCACGTTTTGGAAAATTATCAACATTTTTCATCTTGTTAAAATGATTTACCCACTTCTTCATAAACGATACCGACTTTTTAATATATTTCGCGGCCGCGGAATGTGTCATTTTAGGCCCCTTTGGATGGGAACAAAGAAAGATTGCCTCGAACCGTCGCGCAAGCAAGTGATTCATTTTTGAATTTTACGTAATTTCGAAGAAAGTTGGGAATCGACTGATACTTTTACTAAAATGCGTCGTAGGCGAAGGCTCCCTCTACCGATTTCTGGTTGAATCGCTAGAATTGCATCTACCAAAAATGAATTATCACGGCACGTTCTTAGTTGACAGACTGTACATGAAGTGACCGAAACATGAATGTATGCAAATTTTTCAACGAACTGCCTACTACAATAAACAAACAAAGCATTCATAATAAGTCTAAAATTATTATTATACGACAATTATGTTTACTGAATTTTATTACGTGGGTTTTTGTTTCTTTTTTTTTAATGTAATTATTTTAAATATATTTTAATTTTTATTTACATTTTCGCGTTTGTTTGCTAATTGTTTTTGTAGTTTGTTTTATATATAGAACTAATAGAGTATATACACGTGAAGAAAGGAACGTGGGTAACAATCTTACACAATTATATAAAAGAGAACAGAGTATCACACTGCCACAAATACCAGAAATAACGATAAATGAAGAAACATATAACGGTAGAAGACGTAATAGAAGCACTGGAAAAATTAAAAAACTGTAAATCTTCCGACGAAGACCAAATAGCTAATGAACTACTAAAATATGGGGGACACTCTCTGGTTAAGCAACTCCAGACACTTATACAGATGATTATAAGATCGAATAGAATCCCAGATGAATAGAGAACAGCGACAGTTATATTAGTGCACAAGAAGGGAGAAAAAGAAGATCCAAATAACTATAGAGGCATAAGTCTACTAAACTGTACACTAAAATTAACAACAAAGATTATTACAACAAAAATAAACGCGAGAATATAACTGGAAGAACAGCAAGGATTCAGAAGTGGGCGCTCATGCACTGATGCCGTATTTATTGTGAAACAGGTAAACGAAAAATCCATTAATACAACATTCCAGCATATTTGTGCCTGACTGACTTAAAAAAGCTATCTAAATGTGCAAAATGCTATTATACAACAGGAACATTACATTAGACCTAATAAAAACTATCGAAAATATATATAAAGACAATAAAGTAGTCGCAAGATTAGCAGAAGGAATAACAAAACCAATCAATTATGAATCTGAAATCAGACAGGGAGATTCTTTAAGTCCTCTTCTATTTAATATCGTCATGGATGAAATTATAAAGAATGTCAAAAGAAAGAAGGGATATAGAATGGGTAACAGAGAACTTAAAATTATATGTTATGCAGATAACGCGATAATAATGGCTGAAACCGAGAACGATTTGCAAAGGCGGCTATAACAATTCCACCTAGCAGCAAAACAATATATGTCAATCTCAACTGAAAAAACCAAGGCAATAATAATAGCAAAAGAGCCGATTAGGTGCAAGCTGGTGGAGGAAGATAAACCAATAGAACAGGTGATGGAGGTCGATTACGCGGGCATCAAAATATTTAGTATCGGAAAAATCGAGCAAGAAGTAAAACATCAAGTCAACAAGGCCAGTAGGGTAGCGGAATGCTTCAATGATACCATATTTAGGAATAAATTACTCTCCTTGGAGACCAAAACAAGAATATACAAGAGCGTAATACGACCAGTAATGACTTACATACACTTCTGAAACAAGACCCAATACAATTATAACACAGAGGATGCTGGAATCAACTGAAATGAGAATACTTGGAGATGTACAAATAAGACACTGAGGGATAGAGAAAGGAGTGAAGATATAAAACGCACATATAATATAGAGAATATATCAACCAGTGGATAAGAGGAAGAAAAGTCGAACACATAGGAAGAATGGCAAACAGTATGGATAGCAAGAGAAAAGTCACCGAATGGAAGATTAATGGGACGTCCAAGAAAGAGATGGAGCGACGATCTATAAAGCAGGGAATAAAGAAAACAGGCAATAGTGCCTAGCTCTAAGTCGAAAGAAGAAGAAGAAGTTTTATATATTTTGTCTTTATTGTTATACTTAGGCTAGAGTGCAAATAATTGAAGTGTTTTATATGTTTTATAATTTGACGACAAAACTAGGTTCTGCAAAAAATCTTTAAATGAATAAATAAATATGCCTACCTGTCTTTCCGAATGTTTTTGGCAACACAGCATTTGCTCCCGCTTCGAGATCTTCCCACGCCACGTTAGCGAAAGCCCCTTTAGGAACTTCATCGATTTTGGTCTCCGAGATATTCATTCTATCAAATTTTTCTTTCTCCTGATGGTACCTGTTTTCCGCAGCTCTAAGTCTTTCTTTGATTAATTGTCCTTTATCTGGTAGAGCGTCTAAGTTAATATTTTCCCTCATATTTTGTATTTTAACGTAGTCTATTTCTAAATCATTGACTTTAGCCCTCTGTGTTTCATAATCTGCCTTTGATACAGTTATTTTTGGGGATTGGATAATTTGTTGGTTGTCGATTGGAATCGACTGCATTAAAGGCTGTTTGGTCTGTTCAGACTTTACAGTAGATGGTTTAAGTTGAGGTGTGCAAGCATCTTCTTTTATGATAAATGACTGTAATGTTTGTTGGCGGACGACTTTTTTTATTTTTGATGGTTTAAATAGAGTTTTCTGAGGGCTTGACATTTCTTCACCACTGCTTACCTGTAATTTTAATAGAGTCGTAAAATTGTGCTATATAAATTCACTTAAAAAATCAGGTGAATCCAAATATCCAGAAATATACAGTTTTGCATTTAAAATGTTTATTTGGCTACACAGTTATAAGATGAGATAGAAAAAGTATTAAAAAACGAGTTGTTATATTTGCCTAACTTTTCACACTTTTATATACTATTTCTTCAATAAATAAAATCAAGGGATGCTCGAACTATTATTATAAACTAAAAAAATTATGTTATATAGACTACAGGGAATACATATCCTACGAAGACGCCTATTTTATGAGTACATCTTCTAGCCAAGGCTACATACTATATATTACATTGTGTCCGTGCTGTTCACCTAGAGACGCTCCAGTTGCCTCAGTTGCCCACTATTTGGTTGTCTGAAACTTACATTGAGTTACCCAGTCTAGGAAGTAACATAATTCTTTAGTCTGTGGTGTTACCAATAATTTGGCGCATTGGTGGTGTTTTGAAAAAGATTTAGGTAATATATTTATTATTTTGTTATTCATACTATTGACGGAATATTATTTAACATCAAACTTTCACATTAACCCTTCTAAACATACTATGGCCAAAAAGTTTGAAAGCAGTAGATACATTTTTTAAAAATTTTGTTACTTTTTTCGAAGTAGCAACTTAATTTTTGGAAACTAGCTTACTAAAAAGTCCGTTTGTTTGGAGTTGACAGCACACGACATGGGTTATAAACATTAAAATATCATAAACCATAAGCGTCCGAAATTTCGGTACCAATTATTTGCATTTTTAGTTTTAATCACGTTTATTTTCTATCTCTATACAACAGTGCGACCTCTTCCTAAAAAATATTTTATTACACGCTTTCTAAACTTTACAATAAGCTATATAAATCAACACATTTCAAAGTTTATTTTAATGAGTAAATGATGAAACTAAAAATCTTATTTGTATGATAAAGGCCTAAACGAGTACAATTAGCAATTCTTATGAACTAGAAATCTACAGTGTTATAAAGCTCAATGAATAGGTACAATAAAATTATTTGGGATTTTAGCAGTTATTGGAATATAATTAACAAAAGTACTTATCGGTAGGTAGGTGCCTAAGTACCTAAGTATGCAATAAAAATATTCTGTGTAAGTATAAAAATAAGGCAAAAATCTATAATATGCTTAGTTCAAATCAAAACAGCGATGGCTTCAACTTTCAGTTTTGTCCAGGTCAAACTTCGCGGAGTTTGTAAATCTGCATTTTCTCTGCGAGAAAAAAATAATGATACTTAACGTCGACGGTGCGTTAGCGCATCAACAGCCTACAAGCCAAGTCTGTGAAATTGTTGCCAACATGACGGGAGTTCGATCATTTATAGATTTCTAAAAGAAAGAAAACGTGGTCCTGGCAACGAACCTCAGAATCACAAAGGAAAGGAGCCTTAGAGGTCGATGCAGACTTTAAAAAAAGCAATAAGATGAAAAGTACATCATTTTTTTTTAATTTAGAAAGAAATACTTACACTACATAACGTTTTGCAAGAAATCAGAGAAGACCAGGACTTACCAGATTTTAAAAAATGAAAGCTATGGAAAATCCTTCATAACCTGAATATTCGTTGGGAAAAACACAATAGAAAATCTGTTCTTACCGATAAAACAGAAATTTGTTAGAGAAGAGAATATCTACGAGCAATCAGAAAATTTCTAGCCGAAGAAAGAAATATTTTTTATTTAGATGAGACATGGGTTAATGAGGGACACACAGTGAAAAAACTCAGTCAGTCAACTGGATTACAACCCCCTTCAGGAAAAGGTCGCAGGAGTCTTCATTAAAATATTAGTTCTTGGTGTACTCAAGCAAAAAACATGAGGAAATCTGGTTAGTCGAGACGGCACACGAAAGTTAATTTGGGAAAACAGGTTAGGGCAATCAATAAAAGATTTACATATCTTGAACAAAAATTGAACCACCAAGTAAATCCTGCGATTCATCAACGACGGCATGTTGAAACGCGCTAACAAGATCTTGCTTTCTATACCTCTAGGAGGGTAAGTACCGACATCTCTGAAGCACAGGAACTTAAGGAACTTTCTCTGTATGTTCTCTATTCTATCAATGTATTTGTGATAGACTGGGTGCCAATAGCAATAGTAGAGCATGTTGAGGGACCCTATATCTACCAACCCCCTTGAATTGCGAAAAATAAATCCAAGCATCTTCAACGCTTCTCCACAAACACGATCAATGTGATCGGCAAATGACAATCGGGTATCAAACACCACTCCCAGGTCCCTGAAAGTATAGCAACGATTTATAATCGCTTTATCCAAGACATACTCATAACGAGTGGGGTTCAGTTGGTTGGAGAACGACATAACAAAACATTTCCCGAGATTCAAGGTCAACTTATTGATAGCACACCAATTTTCGATAGTACGTATATCTTTCTGAAGTATAATACAATCGTTAATGTCCTGAATTACCCGAAACAGTTTAAGATCATCAGCAAATAAGAGTGTGCTACTAGCAATGGACTCCACAATATCATTTATAAAAATTGAGAACAACAATGGTGAGCGGTTACTGCCTTGTGGAGCGCCGCTAGTAGCTACGAATTGAAATGAATGATGTCCTTGGATATCAACATATTGAATACGATTATGAAGATATGACCGAAGGAATGATATCAAATCATTGTGGAACCTCATACTAGCCAGTTTACGTGCCAGTATGGAATGATCAATACGATTAAATGCCCTCGTGAAGTCTGTGTAGATAGCGTCGACCTGCTGACGATCTTCAAGGGCTTTCCCCGTGAATTGCGCAAAGGAAGCCAAATTGCTGACCGTGCTGCGGCTGCCAAAGAAACCATGTTGAGCCTGCGTCAAACGTCCCTTAATCTGCTTAAACAATGAGTCATATATTGCCATTTCAAAAACTTTAGCAAATGGTGACAATATTGACACAGGCCTGTAGTTGGAAATGATACTAGTATCGTCCTTCTTGAATACAGGTGTAATTCTTG
Organism: Pachyrhynchus sulphureomaculatus; assembly: GCA_019049505.1. Taxonomy (NCBI): domain Eukaryota; kingdom Metazoa; phylum Arthropoda; class Insecta; order Coleoptera; family Curculionidae; genus Pachyrhynchus; species Pachyrhynchus sulphureomaculatus. The sequence continues at coordinate 94,690,433 of CM032455.1, forward strand.
CTGTTTTCCAGATTTCAGGAAAAGTGTTAGATTTCAGGGATAAGTTATAGATGAAAGACAAGGGCCTCAACAAGGCTCGTGCGCAGTCCTTAATAATAAAACAAGGGACCTTACCAGGGCCCTGAGTGAACTTATTCTTTGACTTCGACAGAGCAGCCAAGATCATGTCATCAGTAAGACAGTGGAGAGAGACAAGAGGAATCAAATCGGCACCTCCCTGGAGACAATTATGCCCTGTAGGTGTAGGGGCACAATACATGCCACAAAAAAGTGTGTAAAAGCATCCACGATATTTTTCGGATCTGTATAAGAGCATTGGAGGTCATCGTCCGTGAAAGACTCCGGCAGCGAGGTCGTCGACCCTTTAAGTCTAATAAATGACGAGAAAGATCGAGGGTCCTCACGTAGGGAAGCCTCAGCCCTCCTCGGATAATTATTGTAAGCAAGATGGATTCTCCTCTTGATTTCCCTTCTCAGTTCATTGTGTTCGTTACGGTGCCAATTCGAGTCAGATCCCTTCAACCTCCTAAACACTCTCTGTTTACGTTTCAACAACTTAATTATATCTGAAGTAAACCACACAGGAAAGGTTCTTTTACGCAGCACGGATCTCGGTACACACTCATCAAATATTTTACATATAGTGCCATAGAAATTTCTGCATGCATCATTAGCAACCTGAGCTGTATACAAACTAGACCAATCAGCCCTTAAAATCATATCGTAGAGAACAGGATAATTTGCTTTCCTGAAATTATATCCGAGTTCGGATGCGTTTGCACGGAGACCCCGTCTTCGTTCCCGAACCTCTGAGAGTGTAATGTTCAGGGATGGATGATAGGCGTCCTCAGCTATTAAGGGGATCTGATCCCTTGCAACACTGCAATTATTAATGTTTGACAACACCAAATCCAAGACTGAATTATGTGAATTCTGAATATCATTAAACTGCAAGAGCTGAAGCATATCGCAAAAATTAGCTAGAATTTTGCCCTTTTGATCAAAAATATTATTTTGATAATTGGGCATGTTGAAATCACCTAAAATAATTAAATTACTGCTATACTATAGGTGACGAAGTGATTCCAAGTACTCGATGAATGTGAGAAATTCACCGACAGATACGTTAGGGGGTACATAGACAACAAATGCATACAATTTTTGGTAAATAAAATTAAGTTTACATCCCACCATATCGATTTTAGTAACACTACTTCGAAATGTTTGTAGCTCCAACTGTGCGAATAACAGTTCCTTCCTTACTGCCAGAGCCACGCCACCCCCTCTTGGTACTTCGATACCAACAAAGTCTCTGTCACATCTAAACACCGTATACCGTTCATCAAATAGTTCACTCGATAAAATATTGTCATTGATCCAAGTTTCAGTGATAGCGATGACGTCATGACTTGCACCGCACACGGACAGAAAAAAGTCCACAATCTTTGTATTAAGTCCTCTTACATTCTGATAGAAACACGAGATGTCATGATCAGATCCCGATTCAGAGACAACACTGCCAGACACCCGGCTCAGTTTAAATCCCTGTCCGACTTCACAATTCTTGGAGACCCTTTAAAGTACTTTATCGTGAGATTAGTCTCGCCACCGCGCAATCTGGCCTCCAACTTTCCTTTTAATGCCTTGTATTCCTCATTTTGTTTACGTGTTCGATCGAAGGATAAATAGATATTATTATATAATTGCACTTTCTTTAGTTCTTTAGCTCGTCTAATAATGGACCTCCGATGATGATTCTAAAATTACTTTTATAGGTCTAGGCGCTGTAGTGTTTACACGTCCAATGCGAAATAGTTTTATATTAGAAATATTGGCTTCGGCGTGTACTGTAAGTATTATATCGGAAACTAAAGTGTTTGTCTGACTCACCACTCTCTAATTCCGCAGCACCAAATATCATCAGATTCTTTTCTCGTAGCAGCCTCTCACTGAGTTCCCGAACTGTCTCGCTCACCATCTCACCGGGCATAACGGCGCTTGTTGGATTGTTCTTGTATAATGACAGTTCACGTCTAACATCCGCAATTTCCTTCTTCAATTCGGCATTAATCTCCATTTGCTCTTCATACTTCGACAATAAAATATCATATTTCGAGTCCATTTTTATTAGCTTCTCCATGATATCCTCCAGTGAGACTGGACCGATCGATCGTGGTTGGGAGTAGTTATGGTCCTTATCCCTGGTACTTTAAGGAAGCCCTCCTGAGCTGCAGCAGCACTGCCCAGTCCAATAGATAATTGATTTCCTGTATGTAAGGATGACTGTCCCTCTTTATCAAAGTTACCAATCATTTCCAGATTCGGGGAAGATGTGAAATCATAGCAAGAGTTATTAACTAAACTAGTGGTCTTCCCTGTATTGGGGCAATCCTCCACAATTTTACAGGAACCACACAGCCAATTGGTCTCCTTGGTTTTTTCCAAGTCGCCGCTTGCTCATTAAACTATTTATTTGTAAGTCCTGAGCATCCCTTGTGAAACCAGGATAAGCATGAACAGCAAGAGATAGCTGACGATTTATTCTTTATAGTGCCCTCACAATGTAAGCATCTCACCAGATCACTACCGTTAGATGCCATTAATTCCAGCACCGATTGCAGTAAGAGTATCAATGACAACTCATGCAGATTGTCGGAAACCCGATATATTTACAATCATAGCAAAACAAAAAAAACAAGCTAACACAAAAAATTATCACTAATAGGTTAGCAACACCGTGGATAACTACGAAATTACTTATTTCGGGTCGTAATTCACCTCAAAATTACTCTATGATGAACCACTTCTAGTACTAGTTGGTGATAACATGAGATAATAAAATAAATTATAGTTTAGCCACAGAAAATACAAGTCAACTCACGAACACCATTTCAACGAACTTTACGGGCCAGGTGCAAACAACATGAAAATTTTACAATCAGGAGATGACGGCCCATGTTTTTGAGGAGTACTTCCAACAAATGATTGAATGTATACCAGCAGAATCAGTTATAGTATTAGACAATGCCCCATACCATTCTCGATTATTAAAACGACTCCCGACAAATTCATGGAAGAAAGCGGATATTCTTCAATGGATAAGAGACAAAAATCTCAAAATTGCGAAACAAAATAAGGCACAGTTCAAGAAATACACAGGCGATGAGATGGCAAAGGGACGAAATATCAAAGTGCTTAGATTACCTCCATAACATTGCGAACTGAATCCCATAAAGCTAATTTGGGCATAAATGGTTAGAGGTGATTACAGCGAGTAATAATTGCCTTACGTCCTGAAGTTTGAACGTGGTGTTTTCCTTTGCAACGAAACCTTTCATTTGTGCCCAAATTAGCTCTATGGGATTCAATTCGCAATGATATGGATGTAATCTAAGCACTATGATATTCCGTTCCTTTGCCATCTCATCGACGGCGTATTTCTTGAACTGTGCCTTATTTTGTTTCGTAATTTTGAGAAGTTTCGCTTTTAACATACCATCTTTATGTATGAGATTTTTGTCTCTTATCCATTGAAGAATATCCGCTTTCTTCCATGAATTTGTCGGGAGTCGTTCTAATTATCGAGAATGGTATGGGGCATTGTCTAATACTAGAACTGATTCTGCTGCAGTCGAGAAATCCGTTTTCAGTACCAATATGTGTTATAATTAGCTTGTGACCTTTTCCTGAAGGGGGTTGTAATCCAGTTGACTAACCTTCCATAAAAGCTTGTTTGTCACTCTTACTGTTTTTGTCTATCCAGAATTTTTTCACTGTGTCCCTCATTAACCCAAATCTCATCTAAATAAAAAATATTTCTTTCTTTGGCTCCAAATTTTCTGATTGCTCGTAGATATTCTCTTCTCCAACAAATTATTTCTGTTTTATCGATAAGAACAGATTTTCTATTGTGTTTTTCCCAACAAAAATTCAGGTTATGAAGGATTTTCCATAATTTCCATTTTTTTAAATCTGCCAAGTCCTGATCTTTTCTGATTTTTTGCAAAACTTTTTGTGATTCTCGAGGTTCGTTGTAAGGACCGCGTTTTCTTTCCTTTAGAAATCTATAAATAGTTGCTGATCCAACTCCCGTTATGTTGCCACAGGTTTCCACAATTTCACGGACTTGGCTTGTTGGCTGTTGATGCACTAGGGCATCGTGGACGTTAAGTATCATTGTTTTTTCTCGCAGGGAAAATGCAGATTTACAGACTCCGCGAAATTTGACTGGGGCAAAACTGAAAGTTGAAGCCATCACTGTTCTGATTTGAACTAAGCAGATTATAGGTTTTTGCTTTATTTTTATACTTACACAGAATATTTTTATTGCATACTTAGGTACTTAGGCACCTACCTACCGATAAGTACTTTGGTTAATTATATTGTACCTATTATCATTAAGCTTTATAACACTATAGATTTTTAGTTCTTAAGAATGGTTAATTGTACTCGTTTGGGCCTTTATCATACAAATAAGATTTTTAGTTTCATCATTTACTCATTAAAATAAACTTTGAAATGCGTTGATTTATATGGCTTATTGTAAAGTTTAGAAGGCATATAATAAAATATTTTTTAGAAAAAGGTCGCACTGTTGTATAGGGATAGAAAATAAAGGTGATAAAAATTAAAAGTGCAAATAATTGGTAGAGAAATTTCGGACGCGTATGGTTTATGACATTTTAATGTTTATAACTCATGTTGTGTGCTATCAACTCTAAACAAACGGACTTTACCAAAAATGAATTATCGCGGACACATTCTTACTTGTCAGACTGTACAAGTGCTTTCAAACTTTTTGTCGGTGGTTTATTTTAGAGTCACTTTTAGTCTATATAATAAGAAGTTCAACTTACATCTATAACATCACTATCACTAAAACTAAGAATTTCAATACTGGGATCCGATGATACTTCCTCAACTTCTTTTAACTGGTTGAAATTATTACTAAGTCTCCATGTGCCTTGTCTTTCGAGGTTCGCTGGATGAAGGGAAGTACTATTTAAAATCCCTAAAAATATTAAATATTATTTTGTATATCTATTTTAAATATTTGTTTATTACAATACTGAAATTAAATATTTGATAAAAAAAAGGCGAATCATTTTAATCTTAAATCCATTTTCAAGCAATCCTTCATCAAACGATTGGCGCACTCGTCAAAAATATCCAACAAGTTCTAATGTTTTAAAGTACTGATAAATTTACTATTATACCAGGAAATACAAACGTTACGTTTTCACCCTGTAACTTGTGGATACCTTGTGGCAAAATTAGTATGTCAAACAATGGTTTAGTGTGGTGTATTATGAGCCTTATCTTTTTTTAACATTATGTTATTACCATCATCTTAAAATGTCAGTTGCTAAGGGATTTATTGTATAATAATTTTCCACCGAGATTTTTGGATCTCATTAGATTTCAGAATTCCCAGGTCACAAACAAACTAGTAATCGGTTAAAGTTACCCCGTACCTTACAAATACATATAAAATATATTTTTTTGTGTTTACTATAAAAAGGTGGTATAACATGATATATTCGAAGCTAGCCCTCTAACCCACTCCCCGACCCATTTAACCCCTAATATTCTTAATTTTGATTGGTACAATTAAAACCACGGAAAGTTCGCATAGTACTATCGGAACTATACAAAATTTATTGCAGGAATTGATTTCAACAGAAATATATTAAATATTAATATTATTAAATATATGAGAAGTAATAGCTACGAATCTGTATTCTGTATATTTAATTTCGGTCGCTAAATACATGCAATTGTTTGTTTTGCTCCATCACTTCAGGATTTCAGATGGGAGAACTCCAAACCTAACATAACTTAATTCTAAGATCTTTTCACCAAACCGAACTTAACCTAACGGAAGAACTTTACAGTTTATTACCTTTCTGTTGTGGAGGATAAGATGCTTTACGTTATAGTAGGTTTACAGCTCAATTCGATCGTGTACTCCACTTTATTCCTTAACGCATCGTTATCATGTTATGAAATCAGTAACATACCCAAAAAGGATTGCTTTCGTACTTTGAGGTTAGGAAACAAACAACGGCATGTTTTTAACGACCGAAATTAAATATACAGAATACGGATTCACAGTATATTACTTCTCACGTATTTAACAAAAAAAATTGTGGGTCTGTGATTAGGTTAGGTTAGGTTTTGTTAAAAGTTTATAGTTTATATACGGAGTTTAATTTGTAAGCTCACGGCTTGCATATTTTTTATCAATTAAGCTATCTTAGGTGTGAATCTTGCTATTTATTTTGGTGATTTTACTTATATAGTTTTCAGAATATAGTTCTTTGATTAACGCAAAAACTAGACGTGCTGGGTCGAAACAGACAACGGATTCGTTTTCAGCTACCTAAAATTCGTATAGAACACCTTGTCTTGTTTGAATAAAAAAAAATTGTGGTCCTGTGTTATCAAACACAAACACTACAGGTTTTAGATTCCACGGCTACTATACCGCCTCTAACTTTTAGGCCCTGTTACTGAATACTCATAAATACCTCACTATTTAACCCAACCAACTTAATAAATCAGTTTGACAGATTATTATATTTTCCTAAATCCCATCCAACTTCCTTGGGAAGTAAGTCGTATCATTTGGAAACAGATTAGTGGTCCTAGGGGATATCAATCGTGATTTTGCCCACAACTCTGATATATATATATATATATATATATATATATATATATATATATATATATATATATATATATATATATATATCATATATATATATATATATATATATATATATATATATATATATATATATATATATATATATATATATCAAAACTAGTTGAAGAACTAATGTTCTAAGCCCCCTCCTTAAAAATAAACTAATAAAAAACATTTATGGTTACTTTACACTCTTAGAATTTTTACAGTTTGTCTATTATTATTACAAAAATTATTTTTGAACTTTTTCATTTAAAAAAATTTGGTAGAACGTAGACAAAAACTAAAAAAGAGACACACATACCCATTTTTTGCAAATTTCCCACCATATTATAAACCTGATATAACTACTGGAAGATTTGATCTCTACAGAAAATTTTACAAAAGTTACTAGCAATCGAATAATTTTCCATATCATTTTATAGATAGTGAAGGTTGTGAATATACTGCATGATCTTAACCACAATGAAATCGTAATATCCAATCAGAATGTTTGAAGGTGGATGGTAATACTATTGCTTTTTTATTTTTTATAACTTGATAATGTATTTTCAAATATCGCAATTAAAAAATTTTTTGCATCGCTGCCCTGAAGGACAATTTTTCGTGCATACTGGCTCGAAACTTGCTCTTTCCCACAGACAGAGTCATTCAGAAAATCGTATTCCGCCAAATCAATCCATTTAAAATTTTAATGAACGCGGAAAGAATAGAAAACAGTGAACTAAATTGACACTGTGCCCGACCTATAACGTGTCTAAAGGTAGGCAAAAAATTATTTTATTCAACGTCTATGTAATGCCGCAAGAAAAACTGAATACCTTTCCGCTGCTGTGTAAAACACATCGCTTTGGATACTGCTTGCCTATTTATATTTATTATTTTAATAGCTGATTATGTACGATCATATATAACTTAAAAAACATACATGTAAATATTCCACGGTTAATTATAAATATATTATTTTTTTCTCTATTAGCTAAAAATATGTACTTCATTAGGTAAGACTTCTAATGATATTGTGAATGTCGTTGAACTAAGGAATCTTTCAAATCTGACAACAGTATAAAGTTGACCGTTTTAAGTATAGGCTAGATGAATGATCGGGTTTTAATGTAAATATGCACAGGCCAGGCCAGGCCAGCTCTATTCCTTAGTAGTCGACTTTGAGGAGGTGAAGTGTGCAGAAGGCAAACTAGTTGCTTTATTATTGGAACTAATCTGATAAGGAAAATTCTTGTAAGGTAGGTGGTACAAACTTAATTTTTTGATGTACCTGTTAAATTTAATAAATTAAAAAAAAACTAAGTAATAATTTAAAATACATTTCATTAGTTACATCTAGTTTGAAATTATTGGTGCATCTATCATCGCAACTTAATATCCTTAGATCTAGATGCGCTTTTGGGGAGGAGAATAGTGGAACTAGTGGCGGTCAGAGTTGGCATTAAATAGAAAAAAAATGTTATGATCGGTATTAGAAGACTGAAAATTGAAAGCGTAATAACCATGACATAACAAACAGCTAATACTTTAACGTCGTTCAGGACCCTCTAGTCAGAATGACTTAAACAAAAGTGAAGTTAACCGTACAATTCTGTTTCAGTAGCTTAGAAAATCGGGTCTTATTTACTACATTGTGATGCTTCTTAAAGGTCACCTGGCGAACAGTGAATAAATAAAACTAAAAAATGTTTGCTCTGCCTAGGGTCAACACCAACCTGCTACCATCCCTGGTGGTTGTTCAGTAATAGGGGCGCTCAAAGATTAATAGAATAATTCTGTGACATACAGTAGATAGTAGAGTAAAGCGTTGATTGAAATTATTACAAATAAGTAAATGAAATGGTCTCAATTGCGTTAGTGCCGCTTCATTAACAGAATTGTGAATATGGATTTAAAACTATCAGGTATGTACTTCTAAATTTGGTGCCTCACTGACAGTCAATCATCGCTCCTGATGAAGCTAACATGGTTAGCGAAACGCGCGTCGAGTGCAAAAATTTCAGTAAACATAAATTACAAACTAACCAAGATACAACAGAACCATCGTAATTAAATCAGTGTAGTTTGAATGGTGTATAAATATAATATAATATAATATAATATAATATAATATAATATATATATATATATATATATATATATATATATATATAAATATATATATATATATATATATATATATATATATATATATTATATATATATATATATATATATATATATATATATATATATATATATATATATATATATATATATATATATATATATATGTATACCTATATAGGTATTTAAACTTATTTAACATATAGGTAGGACTAATATTGCTACTGGTGGTAACGGGGAAATGAAATACCCGGGGCGGACCAAAACTAGCAAACGTCGTGCACCGTTTGATTCAGAGTGGGCGGCTGCAAATTGGGTACTCTTTTGTCCAAGAGTCCATGGGGCTCTAAAGGCGGAAGAACTATTTTGTAAAACTAAAATAGTAAATGGCGTAAGGATTCGGAAGGCAACGGGATACCACTGCATTAAAGGCTCAACATGAGCACCCCTAGTACAATCATTTTGGCAAATGGAGTCAGAAAGATTAAACACTACTGATCATGGTGCTCGGAACACTAGATCCGGCAGGGGAGGAGTACTACAATCAGGGAGCGGGGCCTCTAAGGTCGTTAGCCAGCGAAACCCCCGTTTAAAAAAAGAAATAATAAGATCGAATATCTGAAAACCTGTCCTAAAGACCAAAGAAACGTTATGCATAGGAACTTGGAATGTACGAAGTATGTTTCAAGCAGGCAAAGGTGCCAATGTGACGCCGGAGATGAAACGTTTTAATATAGATACACTGGGGTGTAGCGAAGTCAGATGGCTGGAACTGTGAAGTATCAGGGTTCTAACTTTACTACTCAGGTAATGCCAAAAACCACCATATAAATGGTGTGGCAATTATAGTTCCCAAGAAAGCTTCTATCCTGTGAGTGATAGACTTGCAATTTTGAGAATAAATGTCCGACCGGTCGGCTGTACGCTCCAACATCAGACAGTACAGAAGACGAGATTGATTAATTTTATGTCACCTGTATCATCGGAGACTTTTTAATGCTAAAGTCGGACAAGGAATAGATGGTGATGTAGTAGGAAGGTTTGGACTAGGACAGCGAAACGATAGAGGAGAAAAACTGGAGCAGTTTTGCAGGGAGTAGGATCTAATCATTACAAATACCTAGTTTGATTTACCAGCTCGAAGATTATATACATATATATATATATATATATATATATATATATATATATATATATATATATATATATATATATATATATATTAATAGAAAGTTTGTGGATCTGCCTGATGTACCTGTAGAGAACAAATGGGTGGCTGTCAAAACTGCAATTACCGATACACAGACAGAATATTTAAGAACAACTAGAACAAAGACCAAGAATGAATGGATGACGCAAGAAATTTTAGATTTAATGACTGAAAGAAGAACACATAAGAACAAAAACAACGCAAAGTATCAACGCATACATAACACAATAAAGAAGATCAAAGATGCGAAAGTACATTGGTTGATACAACAATGCAGCGAAATAGAATATCTAGAACAGAAGCATGACATTTTCAATCTCCATAAGAAAATTAAACCAGCAACGGGTATACTTAAAACAAAATCCGTTACAGTGATTGTAGACAAGGCAAGGCAAGACTATTTGGGATGAAGATCAAAGGTTGATTAGATGGACAGAATACGCAAAAGAACTATTCCAACAGGAAAACAGAGAGGAAACAAAAATGAGTGACGTCCATATAGAGTTTAGTATCAGTAGAGATGAGGTAATAAAAGCCATTGGAAAGCACTAGGAGTGGATCAAGTACGAGGAAAGCTTCTGAAACTATTACAAGAACAGCATATTGATAGCCTAGTTGATCCATTTAACGCCATCTATAAATCTGACCAAATTTCTCACGATTGGTGAGATTATACCTATACCCAAAAAGGTCAATGCGAAGAAATGTAAAGAATATCGCACAATTAATCTTATGACTCATGTTTTAAAAGTATTCTTGTATGTCATCCATGAACGCATATATCCATTACTTGAGAACTCTATTAGTGAGACACAGTTCGGTTTCAGAAGTGGCTTAGGAACAAGAGAAGCGCTCTTCAGCATTCAGGTTCTTGCTCAAAGGGCACGCGATATGAAATGTGATGTCTTCCTGTGTTTTCTCAACTTCGAGAAAGCACGGGAAATTGATGGAAGTCTTGCTGTCCGTAGGTATGAGACGAGAGGATATTCGTATCATTTCCAACTTGTACTGGCAACAGACAGATAAAATCAGAGTTGAAGCCAAGCGATTTGAAGAGATTACTATACAGTAAAGGGTTAGACAGGGATGCGTTCTGACCCTGTTGCTCTTTAACGTGTACTCCGAACAGCTTTTCACTGAAGCCTTGAGTGGTTACGAGGATGGTATGGTTATTAATGGGCGTATCATTAACAACTTGAGATATGCAGACGACACCATTGTATTGGCCGACACTGCAGATAGACTTCAAAGGCTGATAACTCGAACACAACTTCAATGTGAAGAGTATGGTATGAGTTTGAATGTATCTAAGACCAGGGTTATGATAGTAAGTAAAAATCCCGAACTGAGTGCCAACTTTAACATCGACGACAAACCAATACAACGGATAAATCAGTTTACGTACTTGGGCTGTAATTTTAATGGGAAATGGGACCATCCAAAAGAAATAGTAGTTTGTATAAAAAAGTTCAAGAAGCGAAACAAAAATGTTTCCCAATCAAATCGGAAATCACAGTAAGGGAATGTCGCGCTAAAGTCAAATTACAGGCATTACTTGATCACACAGGTGATCGTATTTTATTAACACAATCTGAGGTTATTAAAAGCCTTTTATCAAATGAAGTTCGTTCTTTAAAACTGATATGTAAATGGAGGTGCGACGGAACTTCGGTGCAAAGCACTTTTAAACAAATTTTTGATAATGACGACGGAAATAAAACAGACGCAAACATATTTTTTACTTCCCTGGTACAGTTGCAATTCGTTATCAGATACTAATGTAATTGTGTGGAAAAATCCGCGACCCTCCTCCCCTAGATATTGCAGACTAATCAAACTTGAATTCATGCGCGAAACTGTTGAATCTACGAGAAACGTAGTAGCTTGCACTGAAGAACAAGAAAAAAACCTGAAACTTTTCCAAACAGTTATAGATGGGAGAGAGGTCAACATAAATTATACACTAGCTTTGACAATGGTTGATGGAAAAGTTTGTAATTCGTTAACAAATGCTTCTTCAGCTCAACCATACTACATTTGTTCATGCAGTTCCAAAGAATTTAATGACATTGATGCAATATTGAAGAAAAAATTGAACAATGATAATTTACAATTTGGTCTCTCTTTCCTGCATGCATGGATTCGTTTTTTTAATGTTTTTTGGATTTATCCTGTAAATTAGAAATCAAAAAATGGTAAGCTAGCAAGCAGCAAGTTTCTGTCTACGACTAGGGTTATTAGTAGACGCGCCTAAACAAGGTTATGGCAGTACTAACGATGAAACACTGCTCGACGCTTTTTTTCAAAATTCAATCGTCTCAGCTTAGATAACGGGAATCAACCAACATATTATAGATCATTTTTCACATCATTTTGCAAGTTATTTCTTCCGGCTTTGACATAAATGAATCCCGATTCGAAGAATACAGTCTGGAAACAGCGCGCAGGTTCGTAAAATTGTATCCGTGATATTATATACCCACCACTGTCCACAAAATTTTAATTCACGGCTCGAGAATTATTGAATCATCGCTGCTACCAATAGGGCAAATGTCGGAGGAAGTCCAAGAATCCTGCAACAAATTGATTAAAAAATTTCGCGAAGAATATTCACGAAAGTGCAGTAGGGTAAAAACTATGGAAGATGACTTTTAATAACGTCTGATCCTGTGATTTCCGGTTTACGTAAATTGCCTTTGAAAAACACGAAGACGTTCTTGCCTGAAGTAATAGAATTGCTCCAGCTACCAGCAATAAATTTAGAACATGTGAAAACTTCGACAATGCAGTGCGGAGACGATGACAGCGATACTAATACCGATAATTCCTCCGATAGTGATTAGATTTTAGTCGATAATCTTAGTAAATAATAGTTGTAAGAAAGTATGTAAATTGATAATAACAGTTAATGATTGATGTTAATAAACCTGCTTTTGAATAACATGATGCGTTATTATTTGTGATCCTTCAATACATGAAAAATCCAAATTGATCATTACTAAGCCACAAAAAACTCCATTTACGACGTACTGGATTATTTTTTTTACAGTTGAGTCCGTCATTTCGAGGCCACCATTTTGTTTTTATAGAAAATCGAGCTAATAATCATTGTGTGCTACGAAAAAACCTATGTTGCTAAAAAAAGTATTTTTGTTGTACACAACTCCGTCATATTGGAGCCGCTATTTTGACTTTTGACCAGGATTTTGCGATTTGGCCCCAATGTGAGCCGCAAGGCAAACAGCTGATGAATATGCTTAATAACAATTGTATTAGCCGTAATTAGAGTGTAAGCCAACCTTTATAACAATTAACTTAATAATAATAAAGAGCTATCCGAATTTGAATTTAACGACTACCTGTATCCGACTCCCAACATCGTACACAAACAGAGATTCCTGGTTTTTAGATCCGATGGTCAGACACAGGTAGCGATTGAAAATTGTCGTGAACAGTTAAATTAAGAGCCAGAAATATGTTTTATAACTTACACTTTATACAATATTTCTATACCAAATTCGTCGAGTCTTGAAGTTGGGAAAACGATTTAAAAATATATTAAATTTGTAAATTTTAGAAAGGTCAGCAATCAATATACCCAAAACATATTTTATAATTTGTATTTTATTGTGCCCAGTGTCATTTTTAATTGTATTCAAGATCTGATGAATTTGTTACGGAAATATTGTATTGAATAGTTGTTTTTTAACCGTTTGTAACAAGATAGATATCGTTTTTTATAGGTTCAAACCAAAATAACATCACTTTTACCAGGAGACAACTATTTTCTATAATGAAAAATGTCAGCTCGACAAGATCTACAGTTTTATATTTCCTCATATTGAGAAACTCTCTAAGTGACCATAAGCGCACAGAAAAAAAACCCTTCATAAAAAATTTACAAAGGGAAGTACTTGCTTAAAAACTGACTGATTTTTAAAATAAGATAATGAAGTAGAAGATGATGTACCAAGCCTGCATAAAACCGGGTATATTTATTTATTTTTATTAAAATATATGTTTTAGAAAATATTTCTTATTTTAAAGGTTTTCTTAAATGTGTTTTGACATCAATTTAGTGTAAAATTTAGTCTTAATTAACTACTGCCAACTCTCTACTGGCTAATAGTCCCAGGGTGCGGCGATGCAAAAAAATAATTGTAATATTCAAAATTATGCTATGAAGTTATAAATAATAAATAACGATAGTAGTAACATTGAACTTTGAACATTCCGATTGATTTACAGCATTTCATTGAGGTTAACATCATGCAGTATATAAATTACATTTAGCTAAACCTTCATTATTTAAAATTTTTTATACAGAAAATTGTTGAACTTTTGTAAAATTTGCTATAGAAATGGAATATTTCGGTAGTTATATGACTATGCTCATTACCTGTCAAAAAAAAATGGGAACCGTAAAATTATTTTCCAGTTAGTTTTTAGGGCGGCGGCAGCGGGAAGGGGGGATTAAAACATTAGTATAAGTAGATAAAATAAGTAAAAGAGACTCGAGCCAAATCCCAATTAATATCCCACAGAACACCCTTTATAATTCTCTGTAATTGGGATAATTTTTTATTTTATACTATTATTTCATATGCGGTTTACCTTCTGAGTTATACTGGAATTGCTGAGACATCCTGGCGCTTCTTATTTCAGATGACAAGTTGGTCATAGTTTCTGTTTTATCTATTTCTAAAACTTCACTATTTTCTATTCTATTGTGTTCTTTGGGCATATCATTTGAAATAGCATCATCCTAAAAAAAAACAAACAATAACCTTTGGGCATAATAAAAAAATCAGGACTATTTTATTTTAAACAATTTCTGTTAAATCGCTTGTTTTAAGCATGTTTAAACAAACTTGCAAAATTGCCAATTTTTCTATATTCAGTATCGGTTATCAGTTTAAAACACATTTTAAGGTATTTCTTACGAGAAGACAGAGAGAGCATTAGGTTAGAGAAAGACGCGAAATAATTTAGTTTACAGGGTATAATGAATGTGGCAACGTAGCTTCTCGCTTACTTCCCGCCACACGCAATCACGTATTATTTATAATAACCTTGATACTTTTACAGGATATACAGTAAAAATTATGTATAATCAAATAAAACGATACTTTGGATTATTAATTAAAAATATATCAATTAAGTATTGACAACTGAATAAATGCGCGTGCGAGGCGTTTATTCTTTATCTTTTAAAAGAAAGTCCGATCAGTGCAATACATATATGTGATTTAAAATTTGAAAAAAGCCAGTGTCAGTGCGCGTAGTCTTCTTCAAGCTACGTTGCCACAGCGAAAATTCACTTCATGAAAAAGTAATATTTGTCTAATATTTTTGCAACAACTAGGAGGTAAACTACCTTCATATTTTAACAAACGAAATTAAATTTTTTTTTATGGATATATTTTTTGTGACTCTTTACTTTTTAATGCACATACAATAACAAAAATTGTAAAAAAACGTATGCTTTTGATCGAAGAAAAAGTATGGATTTCTATCTTTTACGTGTTAAATATATGAAACTTTTACCATTAATTATGGCAATAGCGTGGTAAACCATATTTATATTGAAGCAGTGAATGCATGATGGTAAAATCTAATATTTTTTAAAATATCAAGCAAAACTACTTATAACAGTTACTCGTAAGAAATACCTTAAACAGACTCAGACAGACAAATGCATAAGTTACAAATCTGATAAACCAGAAAAACAGACGACCAAAAAATCTGCATTAAAATTTATTTGTTTGCAAATATTGTCCTTCATTTTAAATTTAAAAATGTTTTATGTTTCTTATGTATAATGTTTAAAATAAAAACACTATTGTAAACAATAAAAAGAATGTTCGGTTCAACAATAAAGATACACCTATAAATATGTAAAATGATTCCAAAACTTACTTGTATTTCTTCTGGTAATTCCTTAATGCTTGAAGAAGAATCAACAATAAGAGTTTGCTGAGGGGATTGCTATTGAAAAAAAAATATCTTTAGCGATTTAAAATAAGAAGAAAAGAGAGAGAGAAGAGAGTTCATTTTTCTATATTCCGTGCCAAGCTTTCCTAATGTTGATAAAACATTTATATTTTTATTAGCAATTCTGGTGTACTATAAAAAGAAATAAAAATAAGCAAAAATCATAATGACCTTTAAGAAAGTGTTAGGTTACTTCAAGTTAACGATAAATTTTTATTCTTCACAAAACAATGTTTATGTTATGTACTTGCATTATATGTTTTGTTATATTTCTATAGAATCATTCGTGTTTTTTTAATTTGTATTAAAGCTTTTTGTTACGATAGTTATTTTGACATAATGACAGTTAGTAACAAAATCAAATTTTCATATATACCAATATCTAAATTATAGTGAAATTAATACTAACACTAAGAGTCTGTCACTCCACTTCCCTGGAATATAAAACAATACTCTAAGAAAAAAGAATTAAAATAATAACAGCTAGATTCACTAAAAGAGAGAGAAAAATTATTTTAATTCTCACGAACTAAAAAAAAATAGATAAATGATACTCTCACACGGTAAGTCACCACCTCTTTGGCCATCCAATTATAAGAAAAGCTTTCGTTTTCGATTGGACAAATTTCATTTTTATTACGATTTATATTTAACATAAATTACAAATAAATTCAATATTAAGAAAAAAAGAGATAAAAACAGAAGTTTCACTGAAATTATTTAAACTTTTGGCATTTTTATCAGCAACACTGTTGTATTAAACTATAACTCTTCAATTCTATTGGTTGACTTTTCAAATCAAACCTCCGCATATTTACATTAAAACGCGATCAGACATCTAACCTGGCCTGAAAACTGGTTGACGAAATAGGATGCGAACGAATGTGTTGTCATATTTCGGAAATTTAAACAATTTCACTGGCTTTCTAAATGTCATTAAAAGTTTAATTTAATGAAATACATAATTTTAACTAACAGAGAATTCAACCACTGACACGGTTAAAGTAGGAGAAACATTTTGTGCCCTTATTCTTGATTTAATTTAATGCCAAATATATTCAATTGGATTAAACACACAATAATACGGAGAAAGCCGCAAAACAGTGTGTCCCATTTTCTCAGCCATACTACCACAAACTTATTTCTTTTTCAATTTATAGTCTTTCAAAACTTCCAAAAGATCACTTTTTTTTATAACTAAAGTCAAAATAAATGACATTTTCTAACATATATTCCTGTATTTCCGATTTGGTGTTGGCTGCATTAGGAATCTTATTTAGTAGGCGACTATGGTAACTTGCATTGTCCATAACTATAACACTCTGTTCGGGAACATTTGGCAAAAGGGAATTTTGAAACAAATTTTCAAAAAGTTCTCCGGTCGTGTCTTCGTGATAGTCCAAACTAGAATCTTTTATGTTTTTTGCATATAATAGTAGACAATTTGAAACCCAAACCTTTTCAGATCCAGCATGCAAAATTGTTATTCGTTTACCTGTATTTAAAGGTGCGTTAGTCTGACATTTTGTACTGCTGTCAACACACCCTTTTTGCACAGTGTCATGGGTATCGAACCATGTTTCGTCAAGGTAAATTATTAGCCAATTCTCTGATCGATACTTTTTAATTTCTTGTAAATAAGTATGTCGCAAGATTCGTAATCTTTGTGACTCCATCACTACTTGCCTTTTGTTGATTTTTCGGAACGTGAATCCCATTCTTAAGAGAATTCTGTGAAGGGTTGATCGGCCACAATGTATACTGGTCCCGTCCTGCACCAGTCTTAATTTTATTTTATCTAGTGTAGGCACCAACTGCTCTTCATACATAGAATATATTTTTCCCCTGATGACGTCTTTTTCACAATCGTCTACATGATGCATTTGAAAATCTTTCCGTTTTTTCCTGTTCCTGAGTGATGGATTTTCCTACAATATCCTTAATCGTAGAAATTGAGGTTTTTGTTAGTTCACTGGGCTCTTGTAAAGCACTTTGTTTATTCAAATTTCTTTTTACCAAACTGTCGTAAACATTTTTCACTATTTGTTTAGCGTCAAGTGATAAATGTTTTCTCTTGCGATAGCCACTATTGCAATTTTTCCACGGACGCCACATGATTAAAATAGAACCGTTAAGTTGTAAGTAAAACTAAAAACAATAAAAAATATCTTTCAAATCTTAATGAGGACCTGTGGTCATTAGGCCTATATTATCAAATACTTAAAGGGCTCCAAACCGGGTTGCCAGGTAGTAAATATATAGGTAAAAATAGATCCAATATGATTGATTGCAGGTGTAACGTTAAGTGAGGGCGGTATACAAAGCAGGTAAAATAAAAGTACGTTTATCGTAATATCTGGCAACTATGCACAAAACCGTAATAGGGTCGTTTATTGCCCCATTGAAAAAGCTAAAAGGCAGGATCCTATATCTTGGGATTTACTTTATTAAAATTAACAAATATCAGTGACAAGAGTATGCAGCCAAAACAGGTTTTACTGCGAGACCACGTGTGAGTATTCAGTTTTTAGCAATGTAGCATGAAAGCATAGTAGGGCAATGTCTTTGCATAATACAGCGTTGCAATTCTGTCGTGTTTTCTACTTGTCCTTACCGCACTCACTGCGGAAAGGATTTTATGAATGACATACTTTTTCTACTGGTAGAATGTTTCTGTTTCAATTACCCACCCAATTGTGTCTAAAAATTAGACCTGTAGCTGTCCAATTTACTTTTGTTGGACAATGTAATATTTTGTATTGTAAATATCACCAAACAATACTTTTACAACAAATTTTGACCTGAAAATCGAAAGTTAAGACCTCGGAACCGATGGGCTATACAACAAGAATTTAAACACAATATTTTATTATTATCGGTTTAGTCACCAATCAAAACGAATTTTTTGGCCTTATCCTGCACAGCCTTGTAACTTTAAGTGGCATACTAGCGCTCCTGCCAATTTAAAGCTTCAATTGCCAATTTTGATATGGCTTAAAGGTGGCGGTTTTTTTGCTGAATTAGGTAAACACATTTTAATTTTTATAACAATTAAAGAATAGCGTATCATGACACAAAAAGAGTCATAATACTCTCACAGACAGGTTACCGCTTTAACCGTCACGTTACGGTCTTAGTCCCAGACACAAAAATGATAGACAGAGCATGTTATTTATAAGATCGTTAACTGGCAAATCAATGAACCATTAGAAATTGGAAAAACAGAAAACCTTGGACAAAAGTTGTCTTATGCAAAAGAATCACGTATTCCGAGTCCGTGCAACGCCGCTAAATATATAACTTTATTAGAGTACGAATTTAGAAAATATTCAGCTGTTTCTTATAAATATAACGTTGTTTACTTTCTTCTCTATTAGTTAAAACTATGTACGATAACTATATAGCGAAAGCCGATGAACCATGGAATATTTTAAATTTTAGAAATATGACAACTCTTACATTTAACCAAATCGCGACCCATCGTCTCCAGTCGCCTGTTAGTCTTGGATCGCGATTGTAAATAAACAAGAGGAGCCTTGGAGGGTGAATAGGAAGGAAAAATTACCAGGTCATCAAGTGGGGTGTCAAATGAAAGCTTGTAAAAACACGAGTTCAAATATATATATATTTTCTTCGTATTATTTTTAAAAAACTGCGCTGTCCCCTCTTATCTCGAAAAATACTGATCAAAAAATTTTGATAAAAGTCTGGGATATTCTCCACAGAGTGTAGATTGAATGAAAATTATCACGAGTGCACTACCTTTAATAATTTATCTGGGATATAAAAAAAACAAAAATTTCAAAGTCATCAGTTTTCAGTAACGATCGGGGAAAAAAAACGTTATTGAAAACTCATTTGGAGTGTGTTTTGTGGTCATTGACCAACAAAAATTTTAAAAGAAATCAACGTACGGAACACTACTGGCGCAAGTCCGACTTGCATTTGGCCGTCATTCAAACACTAGCCTATTTGCAATTCGATATTGGTTACTTTAAAATATTAGTCAAAAATACTCTCGAAATAGCCGTTGAATAATTTTTTAATTATAAGAGAAAGTTCTACTTATATATTTTAGTTTCTTGTGCGATAGAACAGTCGAAACTTTCTAACTTTAAACTAAATATTAGTCATCATGGCTGTTACTGGGAAACTATTCGTAGGACGATGTAAACTACCTCATAGCCATAACTTAGCAAATTTCACCAGGAGCCATTTCTCATCAGTCTGTAGATTTGGGACATTTTATATAAATAAAACAATATTTCTAGCTAAATATATACCTGTAGTGTTGGCCCGGCTGTTTTGGTGTCATCATCTTCATCATCTGAATTGATGACATTTGATTCACCCTAAAATCAATAAAGAACATTATGTGATGAACACGAAAATAATAAGATGACTTACTGAACTTACTGAACTAGTGCTTCGATTAATATTTCTTGAAAGAGACGGTTTATCCTAGAAAAATAAATAAATGAATAATAAACAGAATGGATACAAATAGAAATTACAAATTTACAAAATTTTCCACTAGGAGGTACAATATAAAAAAACAAACTATATTTAAAATCTGAAAGTAAACATACATTGTGTATATAAGTCTCCAGTTCTTCCTCAGAGCTAGATTGGAAGCTCGTAACTTTTTTCTAAAAATTAACAAAAAGAAAAAAAGTAGAAATGAGAAATGATACCGCACAGAACAAATTAAAATGGGTTTAGAGTTAAATCGGTTGAGTTTTAGATATGTTGTACCAGGTGTCCTGTAAACAACATTATGGACAGGAGGGTCAAGGTTTGGGCCCAGAGTGTATCAAGAGGACATTTAGAAAAACTAATAAATTTCACGCAAACGAAACAATTAAAAAGATGTTTCAATAAAAGAAAATTATAAATAATGAATAATAGAATTTATTATTTGACCGAAAAGTTATTGAAAACAATTGTGACTGAATACCTCCTCTACCTATTCTGCCATTCTGATGACCGTACAGTTTCCAGTTCGGCTGCAGCACGAGTTTAAATCGGATCGTTTATTTGCTCTTCGTCAGAAAAATGCTAGTACCAATATTGAACGAGTTAACCTGCAATTTCTCGTTAAACTCGGAAAGTCGGCTGCGAAATATTAGGTTTGCTTCAAGAAGCATACGGTTATGATAGCTTATCACGATCCGAAATTTGCGAGTGAGTAAAACGATTCAAAAATTACAGAGAAGGCGCGTCAGACGATGATCGTGTTGGCCGTCCACGATTGGCAAAACCAGACAACATTGAAAAAATCGGTAAGATAATTAGAGAAAATTGGCGTCTGAGTATCAGAACGGTTAACAAATATTGATAAAGACCTGAAAGGTGGAAGAATCGGCCTTGGATCCTCCACCAAGACAATGCACCAGCGCACAATGCTCTTTTATTCAAGGGGTTTTTGGTGAAACATGGAATCTCCGTGTTGGAGCATCCACCATATCCACCTGATCTTGCTCCAAGTGACTTTTTTATTTTCCAAAGTGAAGAATACGGTGAAAGGAACCCGTTTTGAGCCCGTTGACGCAATGAAGAAAAAAGCGACAGGAGTCGTGATAAACTTGACAGAAAATGACCTGCAGCAGTGCTTTCAACAATGGCAAATTCGTATGGAGCGGTGTAGGGATCAAGAAGGAGTATATACTGAAGAGGATTAGGGTTTTATTGTCGAAGTTCAAAAATAAAAAGTTTTATAGATTCAGTCAGGTTATCTTCTAGCCACATCTCGGATGCAGAGCAATTCCCCAAATAAGCCCAAGAAGTTCAAAAAAACATTGGTCGACGAAAACCGCATGGCCACGATGTTTCAGGATCATTTTGTTGGTTGACTTTATGGAACCAAGTAACTTCCCCCTTTTTCAGGTTAGGGACAAAAAGGTGGTTGAAAATATAGCGCTACTGCTCAAACGCTAGGCTTTAAGACACCACAGAGACCTGGTTCAACACACAAGAAGAAGAATATCGTGTTCATCTTTTAAAGTAATAGCTTTACGTTTTTGTGCACTCATTTTAAAATAAAAACTTAAACATTCACTTTGCTACTTTGATTAAATATGCATTAGAACAGCATAACACAACAAGTGAACTGAAAATAATATAGCTCGAACTAGCGACGCGGCGGAAACAAGTAGAATAGAGGTTCCCGGCGAGTTTCGGTGAATTCCCTAGATCCTCGCGCGACATCGAGCACAGGGAGTGGCAAGTTCATTATAAACGGACACAAAACATCCAAATTTGGTTCGCTTTATCCAGAAGTTCGTTATAACCGGGTTCGTTATAACCGATAAAAATTTGCATTGATCTCACGAAAGTTTTTTCGTACATTATAAAATAGTTCGTTTTAACCTGAAATTCGCTATAAACGAGTTCGTTATAAGCACTGTATATATATATATATATATATATATATATATATATATATATATATATATATATATATATATATATATATATATATACAGTAATACCCCGCTTAGCGCGACCCCGTTACGCGCGGTTTCACTATAACGCGAATTTCAAATTTCGCGCTCATGTAGTCATTAACTTCTCTATGGTCGCGGGGGGATCCCCGCTTTCTCTGAATATGAATAAAAAATAAGAGTATGTATTGCATAAAGTGTTCTTAGAATTAAAGTGATTGATTAAAATGATTTGTATTTTTTTGTATTAAATTTTGACTATGTTTAATCATAAACCTCGATATACGCGAATTTCAGTTAACGCGATTTTTTTCGGAACGTATCCCTCGCGTAAAGCGGGGTATTACTGTATATATATATTATATATATATATTATATATATATATTATATATATA
>CM032455.1:94715796-94879766 GCA_019049505.1 Pachyrhynchus sulphureomaculatus
CCAGTCAAATGCTTTTTCCTAGTCAACCATTGGTATTCACAAGGTGACCTTATATTCATTTGCTTTTTCCACTAGTAATCTAATTGTTTGAAGATGGTCCAAAGTGCTGTATCCCGTCTAAATCCCGCTTGATCACGTTGTTGATAACTGTCCAATTTGTTCGTTAATCTATACGTTATGATTCTAGTGAGGATTCTGTACAGTCCGATAACAGGGTGATGGGTCTGTAATTCTCCAATTTAAATTTGTTTCCCTTTTTAAATATAAGCACAATCAAGGCGTTTACCCAAGGTGTTGGTATTTTACTTTCTTTGAGGAACCTGTTAAATAAAGCTTGAAAAGATTGTATTATCGATGCCCCTCCATACTTTATCATTTTTTATAGTTATTTCATCGACCCCTGGGTCTTTGTTGTGCGTATATTGTAGGGCGTTTATTATTTTATCCGTTGTTACATCGGGAATTTCTTCAGATCCCACATTTCTTACTATCACTCTATGTCCTTCTTCTTTCCCGGGCGGTGGCGATATCTTCGTGTCATATAGTGTATGATAATATTTCTCTGTAGCTTCCTTTATCTCTTTGATTTGTGCGATCTCTTGGTTATCGTTATTTATAAGTTTTATTATTTGATGTCTCCCTTCATTCATTCGTTTGTTTAGGTGTTTCAAACTTTTCTTCTCTTTCAAAGTTTCTTTTTATTTTTGAGTTTTTGTACTGTCTATCGTCGTCTCTGATCTTTTTGTTTTTTGTCTATTTTTGCCAATCCTAATCTTCAATTTGTAGGATCATTTCTTAATACTCGTCTCTGTTTCATGAGATTTTGTGCCTCTACTTAATTTTTGCGTTTTTTCTTTTTTCGATGTTGCTATTGGTTTTGTAGTCATGAGTAAACTGTTGGTTATTTGTGCGTTTAGTTCATCAAGTTCTGTTTGGTAGTTTACGTATTTTATATGATTTTCTAGTACTTGTCGATATTCGTCTATGTTTTGCTTTATTATTCGTGTTGGTGTCTTTATCTTTGTATGTATCAATCTACGTCTCTCCTGCTTCAGATTTTTCTTATATTTGCTCTGAACATCCGATGGTCACTGCCAATGTTTATCGTGTTCAGGACTGTCGTAGCAATTACAATATTTTTGACATATGGCACTGAAACGGGGGCTTTAAACAAAAGTACAATAAATAAATTCTAGGTAACCCAAAGAGCAATGGAGAGGAGAATGCTAAATATTAGACTCAAAGATCGTATTCCTAACATCGAGATACGAAGAAGATCAAAAGTGACAGATGTAATACAACGAATATGTATATTAAGATGGAATTGGGCTGAGCATATCGCAAGGCTGAATGATAACAGATGGACACGCCGTATATTTGAATAGAGGCCTAGAGAACACAAGAGATGCAGAGGTAGATCACAGACAAGATGGACGGACGACATAAAAAAATTAGCAGAGCACGATTGGATGCGAAAAGCAAACAACAAAGCTCATTGGATACAACTTGAGGAGGATTACATCCGACTATGGATGGAATAAGCTTATGATGATGGTGTGTGTATATATATATATATATATATATATATATATATATATATATATATATATATATATATATATATATATATATATATATATATATGTATATAGTTTCTGTAAATATGTTTTTATGGTCACTCTTGTTCTGATAGTATCAGTCTCTCAGTCTGTTAGCACGATACATCTCGGGCGAAATGAGATATCGATTTCAAATTTAGCATACATATAATATTTGGCATAAGAACGGAACCTATAGTACTTGGGTAACATCACATTAGAGGAATGGAGTGAAAGGGGTAGGGATCGAAACATTTTGTTTTTCATAATATTATAAGAATTTTTATCGGGTTTCGGCTGATACAATAAACAATTTTTAAGCATATTTATTTACAGTCAAACATATAAGGGGTTAAAGGAGTAGAGATAGGTATTAGGGAGAATCTGAAAATTGTTATTTTTCACTGTTTTCAACTATTTAGGCTCAAACACATAAGGGATTAATGTAGCAGGGGAGGCGGTTAGAAACGATGCTTCATGTATCTTGTTTAATCTGTTGGTCAAATATATAATTGTTTATTGAAATAGGAGAGATGGTTAGAGGAGATGCTTCGTATATATCGGGTTTTAAGTCCTTTTTGAGGTTCTATGAGTCGAAAAATCTGAAGTTTGTGTTCTGTTTAGGACTAAATAATGCAGTATTTAAGAGCATCGTGTCATACAATTGTGAAACTTGGCAAGTGACCAAACGAATGGAACAGAAACTAATGGCACTGGAAATGGATTACTGGCGAAGATCGGCTGGAGTATCAAGAATGGATAGGGTTAGAAATGAAACAATAAGGGATGTAATGAAAGTAAAAAATCACATTTATTGAGGAAATTCAACAACGGCAACTTATACGGTACGGACACTTAGAAAGAATGGAAGAACATCGAATATCAAAGATCGTTCTCAAGTGGGTATCAAGCGAGAGGGGTAGAAGAGGGAGACCAAGAGCGACAAGGGTTGGAGGTGTTCAGAGGGCAATATCAGAGAGAAATCTAAGACCTGGAGATTGGGATGATCGAAGAGGATGGAAATTGGGCACCGGAAAGCGAAGAACGCTATAAAAAAAAAACCGGTTGATGATGACTAAATATACAAGAGATTAATGAGGTGCGGAAGGGGATGTTTCGTACGTATCGTATTATATGTCCTTGGAGTCGAGAAACTTGAAAATGTGTTATTTTTCCATTATTTTTAATTTGCGTAGAAACAGTATGTAGAGGTAAAAGTACATGCAATAGAAAAGAAAGTTTTTAAGTAATATTGCTGGGATCAAAGGGGTGGTGATCGATAATACTTGTTGAGCCCAAAATTAAAAGCATTATTCTATTTTTTATTTGCTTTTTTGAAAATTAACTGTAATTATGTCCAATTTCACATATAATCAATATGATGAATTTGGGGTGGGGATATGGACCATGTGTGATTAATGTTTTACCATAAGGTATCTTTTGTTTCTTCTCAATGTCGAGTAGTAAGAGAGTAAAGTAGCACTAATCCACTATGGTAAGAGTTTAAAAGAAAAGTCTTTCTCAAGACAGCACAGAGCGGAAGAAAGGTACTGGGAGAAAACGAAAGATAGATGAGCGATTACACCGCTTGATGATGCCATTGTCTTTAGAAGATCGTCTTAAAACTGCTAAGGAAATATCAGGGGATCTAGCAAATAGGAATTGAGCTAATATAAGGTGAGAAACTGTCGGCAGACGGTTAAGAGAAAAAGGTTTATGCGCAAAAAGAAACAGCCAAAAACCAGCTCTCGGTAAAAAAAAATTAAGGAATCAAGCCTGAATTGGGCGAAACAATATGAAAAGTGGACATCAGAAGACTGGAGAAAAGTGATGTTTTTGGATCAAAGCAAATTTACATCTTTAGTTCTAATGGTGACCCCTACGTAAGACGTCGTACACATGAAAGATTTCACGAATCTTGCGTATTAAAAACAGTGAGACGTACAGCAAGTGTAATAACCTGGGGATGTTTTTCCTACTTTAGGATCGGCCAAATTAATTTTACAGATGGCACTGTTAATGCAGAAAAGTTTGATTCTTTTAAAGAGCAACCATCTTTCACACTGTTAAGACTTCGATTGTCAAGATGATTCTGCTCCATGGCATAGAGCCAAATCTGAAAGTACTCATATTTATTGACTGAAAAAAATGTTACCCCTACTACTACACTACAAAGTTTGGCATTTTTTATTTTCTGTATGGTTGTATTTTTGGATAGGTAAGGCAGTTTTTAAGGGAAAATTGGATCTCAGCATTGCCTTGATTTAAATCCCATAGAGAACTTGTGGATGATTATGATGAAAAAAATTAATGAAGCTACGCGTAAAAGCAAACAAAACAATTGAGAATGTGTGGAATCTAAAGATCAGTGATGAAATCATAAAAAAAAATTGATTGACTTGATGCCAACCAGAATTGCGTTGATGGCTCAATGAAATACTATACAAGGAAAAAGTGTTTAAAAACATATTTTTGATGTTGTTATTTCCACGAAAAACGAAAGTATTTTCCTAATCACCAATACATTAGAGATTTATTATTTTCCATGTTTATTTCCTTTAGATGTTTTTGCCTCCAAAAGCTATTCTAGTAGTTTTCCTTTTCACATTATCTGTTAACATCATCAAAAGTGAGCATCAATGTTCAGTTTTGGAAAAACATTATTTTTATTAAGTGATGCAATTTCTATGACCGCGGCTGTACATATAAGTATAGGTATCGAATCCAAAACTATTTATGATATTAAGTCTGTTATAAAAATTACTAAGTGCATTAACTTTAATGTTTATTTTTGACGCAATATACCAAAAATTTTTATCGTAGTTTCTTTCACGATGCGTATATCTGTACTGTACCTTGTAGCTGAACTACTAACTAACATATCCGTCCCCGATCTTAAGAAATTTAGTTTTTATAGAGCACGCCCATTGAGTATTAGTTCTAGTAGAATCTTGACCCATCAATACGCAAATGATCATGAAGATCTATGTCTACGCCCCTACAAGATAGAATGGTATGACAACTAGTGCTAAATGATACTGCTTAAAAGCTCAGATTCACTAATCTTATTTTCGAATTTCCACTATCAATGATCAATAATATTAACAAACAGGTTACATTTAGAATTATTTTAAAGAAATAATTTTGAAGGACTGTGGTTTGATGTAAAATGGTTTTTTCATTTTTTTTTTACCAAAAATACTTTAAAATTAAACTCGCAGGTGAGCGTTTATTAAAATAACACGAGTATTTTAATTTATAATTATCTATCTATCTGAACAATGATAATTGTTAATCAAAATGGCAATAATAGCACTATCATCCTGGAGATCCAATACAGCAGACTGTTTCCAACATGCAGCATAACCCTAAACCGTGATAAAACACCGAGTTTGAGATTTACCCTAAGAAATTCTCCATCTGATCTACCTACAAATGACTTTGTTAAATTTGTGGGTGTGTTCCTAGACCCTGGGCCCTCATGGGAGAAGCATGTCTCTGAACTGGCGTCTAAACTTTCCAGAATGATTCTCCTTATTCGAAGTTTGGCTAGAAATGTATCTCAAGAGGTTCTCTTAATCGCTTATCATGCATATTTTGCATCCAACATGTCTTATGCTCTTGTGAACTGGGGACACGCATCGCATGGGCAAAGAATTTTTTCACTTCAGCGACGCTGCATTCGCGTCATTGTGGGACTGGGATATCGCAAGTGTTGTCATCGCTATTTCTCTGAATTGGGGATATTGACTTTCCCCTGTGTATACATATTCCAGTGCTTAACATACATTAAACAAAATGTGAGGCTATTCACTACCCATGAAAATCTCCACAATTACCCCACTAGAGGTAACCAAAATCTAATTTCTAGCTTCCACAGAATAGCTCGGACTCGCAGAGGCACCAGCTACTATGGGGTCAGTTTCTTTAATGCCTTACCGGTGACTGTTAGGGAGCTGTCGGACGAGAGCTTTGTCAGGAAGGTGAAATCCTACCTGATTGCAAGATCATTTTACTCACTTGATGAGTTTTTGAATCATAATTTGAATGACTTTTAACTATGTAATTAATATGTCTTACCTTTATTTTGTTCTTCTGATATGTTTTAATTGTTCATTGATTTGTAGTTACATGTCTTTGATATTTTAATATTTTAACAATTCTTTTGACTTGTGATGTGTAAAAGCACATTGTGTACTTATTACTAATAAATATTTGATTTGATATGAATAAATAACTACATCGCTTTATTAGCTGATACAATTGTAATTCTATTAGACATGTTCTGTGCGACGAAATATCATAATTTTTCAAAGGAATTAACAGTAATAACATGTAGTAAGAATTTCGTGAATCTCTACACCCATTTCTAGCAATTTCAGTCAATAAATCAAAATAAAACACATTTACAAACCTCCATCTTCATAATACTGTCAGATGTATCAGCTGATTCCATAGACGTTTCCCGTGAATTGCTAGGGGAACCTTCATTCTAAAATAATAAAAATTGAAGTCAAATTAATTAACACGATTTTTTATATTTATGTTTATGAGAATAAACTAATAAAAAGTGTTAAAATTTTTTGGGGTTTACCGGGTGATTCTGTCTTGAGAACTCTTTTGTGTTAAGAGATGAGACATAAGGTTAGCTGTTTTAAAGTGTTTAAATTGAAGTTATTAAAGGCACAGCTTGCTGGACCACATAGTTTTCGGGGTTTGTTTATTAACTTTCCAGATTTATAATGGGTACGTTGGTATTTTCAGAGCTTCCTTATCTGTTCTCTGATGCTAGTTATGCTTACTGGTAATTTATGGCAAAATAATCTTCCTTTGTAATGAATCGTATTAGAGCATTGTGGTAAAGTGACTTGTCGTCCCATAGCTGAAGTTCTATTGTTATATATAAAACAAGGATTTCAAAAATACAAAAATCAAACATGGTTAAAACTATTTAATTTTTTGAAAAGCGACTTGTAATGGGCATGTTGATCTATTAAAGCCGTTTAAAATTTGTATAGCTCATTTTTACAGCAGAAACACATCTAAATAATTTGAAGCTGACTAATCCTACAATAAAGTTTTAACTGAATACATACCTCGTTACAATTATGTTGGTCTGCATTAGTGCCATAATTAACTGGTATTCTATCATATGTTGACTCATCATCACTGTCACTATCCAGAACCCTTACCTTAAATAAAATAAAACTTAAATGAAACAAATAAACTGAAATAATTTAAAGAAAAGATTTATAACTACAAAAAAAATTGGTAATCTAATATTTAGAAAAGTGAGTATACCTGTAAATAAATCTTTGATAAAATAATAAGAATTTATATTTTTTTAAATTGAGCCAGGTTCTAACCTAGTAGCGTATCTTTAATCTGCTGAATTAGCTTAGCCTTTTCTAGTTATTTTTTATATAAAGTAGTTACACAAAGTCCAAATTTAATTTCATTTATTTTAACTAAAACTAAATATATTATAGTGCAATTTTTTGATTAAGAAAGATACTTACAATTCTTCTTTTAACAGGTATTATGGTACTTTCTCTTCGTGATTTTTCTTCAACTATGTCTTCCTCAAAATGTGACTCATCTAGGATAGTCTCTACAATATAATACCTATTATTATGAAAACATTTCTCAACTTATTACCCAAAAGATGAAAATAAGATAATGATATTAGAAATAGTTTTAGTTTTCTTTAATATCAGTGAGAAGAGATAAAATAACTTCAGCAAAAAATGACCCTGTTATTATTTTGGTAAATACCCTAAATCATTTTTACCAAAATTAATAAAATAAAGATTAATTTGAAAAGATTTTGTAACATACTGTTAAGTTTTTATTCAGATTGATAAATTAAAGTGTTCCATGCAGTCAAACAACATAGCTTTTTTCTGGTAATATTTTTTTGCTGTATCTTTTAGGACAGGCTCATATAATCGAATTTTTCTGGTAATATTTTTTGTTGTATCTTTCGCGACATGCTCAGATAATCTATGGTATTTATGAACACGATCATATTTTTGTAAATGATTTAGCTGGATACCTGGAAGTTAAGAAACTGGATTTTAAGGTTTTGGGATAAGTGGAAGTCATTGGATCGTATTTATTCTTTTATCAACTGAACAAACACTTGTACAAAGACACCTGGACCATCCGGCTTAGTCTAAACTATCCAGTAAATACTACTTCAATGAAATAATAATGAACTCACCTTCGACAGTATTATACTTAGTTTTAATGTCTTTGTATGAATCATCATCATCATCTAAAACAAGTTCATTAGGCAAATTGGGTGTTTAAATTATGGATTATTTCAATTACCTGAAAATGTATCGTTTTCTGTTTGGTTCATCTTTTGAGGATAAAATAACCGTTTTTTTAATTTAAAAATGAAGTCAAACTGTCAAAAGCCAACGGCGTGCGAAAAGAGTGGAAGGTTAGGGAGGGAGCTAATAAATAGTGTTCGGCATTACCGTGCTAGTGTAGAACAGGAACAAATAAAAGTAAAGTGATCGCAGGGTGTTTGGTCCAAAGTGCCACGCAAATTGAATACAAGTGGAAAAATATTCCATTTATTACAAAAATTTCACGTCTGTTTCATTTTAGCTTAAAAAAATTTGATGGAAAGTCGTAAATATTTTGTATAGTAACTTTTAAAATGGTTAGTTTATTAAAACTAATTAATTTCAAATTTTATTTTCCAAAATAACTTAATCAAATTATTAATTAGATTTAACAGTTTAATCTATCGCCTAAAAATAATAATAAATTTCGTTAGCTAAGTCCACTCACTACTCAATATATATCACCACTACACCAAACATTTTATTTTTACACTTGACGCGCGTTTCGCTAACCATGTTAGCTTCATCAGGAGCGATGATTGACTAAAGCTATACTACAAACCTACCCTATTTATACTTAGCCTAACCCTTGAATTACTCAGGTGGAACTAATGGCATAGGCGAGGCCATCAGTTTCGGTCAAGTAACCAGTATAGGGGACTATAAGGAATAGGTCCTCTGTCTTTATTTAAACTACTTTTACATTTTATAATTTCCATACTTTCGTATGCGTTAATCTTAGATTATCTAATTTTACAATATGATCAGCTTCAAGGGCATGTAATTGTTGTTTAAATCGTGTTTTAACTGACCTTTTAGTTTGCCCAACATACTTTTTTTCACAATCATTACAACTAATTTCATAAAATTCCACTTTTCTCACAATTAGGACTCTTATCTTTGGGATTTCCTAAGATATTCCTCAGATTGTCTGATGACTAAGGTGAGGCCTACCTTATTAAATACCTTACTGAGTCCCCTGCTATATTTTCGGATTATATGGTATGGAGACATACTTGGTGTTATTTTGTTCGCGTGTAAAAAAAGAGGAATTCTGAATATTTAACCTGAACTTATGTCTATTTATTAGCTTGTTTACTAGGTTATCGTCCTAACCATTAACTCTAGTTATATTTCTAATAAGTTTCCTTTCATTATTGAAGTTTACTCTATTCAAAGGAAAAGTAACCAAATGATGAACTAAAAAATGTAATGCATCTAATTTGTGTTGTTTGCAATGAAATGAATCATTAGATTACTGTGTCTTTCCTATAGATATCAAATTCTAATCTGTTATTATTTTTAATAATTAAAATATCTAAAAAAAGGCAGTTGTCCTTTGTTCTCAACTTCGTAAGTGAATTTAATGGAATCATACCGGCTATTTAATTTGGAAATAAAATCATCAATATTTGCTTTCTTTGTATCAAAAATAGCGAAAATATCATCCACATACCTATACCATACCCCTGGGAATATTCTTGACTAGCTTCGGTTTCAAAATTACTCATGAACAAATCCCCCCCCCCCCCCCCCCACCCCCACCCCCCCCGCTATGAAAGATGATAAGCAATTACCCATAGCTGTTCCTTCTTTCTGAACATAAAATTGACTGTTATATTGAAAATAATTTTGTTCCATACAAAGTTTAGATAATGTTAAGTATTCATGAATAATTTCATCCTCAAAGTCATTCATCCTAAGTAATTCTTCGAGATATTGTAAAGCTTGTGGTATTGGCACACTTGGGAATAAAGGACTGACATCAAAAGAAATTAAGATTTCACCTTCATTAGGAATTAGATTTTTTGTTTGTATTTACTAGGAAATTCTCAAGTTCTTTTGATAATCATTTGGATATTAAATATGTGGGTGATCCGACCGATGAAATAATGGGTCGCACTACTTTTCCAGGATTGTGAATTTTGGGTAAGCAATACAACTTTGGTATGGGCGGATTACTCACATTTAATTTAAATTTTAGCGAATCGGTGTCTTCTACTTAAAAGCTGATAAAGGAAATAAGGTTGTTATATTGGATACGAAAGATTACTTTCAACGTGTAGATAATCTTATCGAATCTGGTGCTTATAAAAAAGTAATAAGAAATCGATTGCCGAGAATGATAACCGAGGTTAAAAATTCTTTAAAGAAATGTAAGACCCTTATCTTCGCAAATATTAAAAGCTTTTTGAACAATAAAATATCTATCAACAGGTGGAATTACAGTGAGAAACAAATAAAGTCTGAACTACCTACAAGACCATGTTAGTACAAAATAAGATATTAAGTAAACAGAGAAGATTTTGGATGTTTTTTAATGAAATCCACAATTTTAGGTATGAATAACCAGGCTCGTAACTACGTGCAGTAGTTCTGAAGGTTTGAAATGCTGAAATAAGAATGATGAAAAAAAACACCTTTAGGAATCAAAGTTTTCGGATGGCATTATAAGTTGTAAGTCTTCAAACTGTAGAAGGCTAATACTAGTATTGCTGGAAATCTGTTTAACTATACAGGGTACATTCAGTCGCAATTATTTTCTTACATATATATTTTAAAATTTCATGAGCAATCTGTTTTGCTGGACTACTTCAATAAGAAGTATAACTGGTTGCATGCAATGCAATGCATTACAGTAATACCCCGCTTTACGCGAGGGATACGTTCCGAAAAAAAATCGCGTTAACTGAAATTCGCGTATATCGAGGTTTATGATTAAACATAGTCAAAATTTAATACAAAAAAATACAAATCATTTTAATCAATCACTTTAATTCTAAGAACACTTTATGCAATACATACTCTTATTTTTTACGGAAAAATACATCTATTGTCTTTTGGGTAACGTTTTGTTTACGTTCTTGTAAAATACGTTCATAACACCCAACACTGTTTTTAATTGTTTGACACACGGTCAAGACACGGTCATCATTATTGTCTATACTCTGCAATATGTCCAAACCTGAATAAATTTTTGAAAGTGCATTTTGTATTTCCCTGAAGATAAAACTTTCTCTTCTACTTGTTCTTCCTCATCGTAGATAGGATTATTCTGTAACTCGATCAGATCTTCATTGCTAATAGGATCGTCGTGCGTTGCTACAAGTTCTACGAGATCTTCTACCGTGACATCTTCAAGTTCAGACCCCTCAATCATTGCAGCAATGTCTTCAAGCACTTGTCTCTGCATCTGGACAATTCTTCTAGGTGCTTCCACTACATCTGGCCAAAGATTACGCCACACCCCATTCATACAACTCATTTTAACTTCCTTCCAAGCCTCTTCTATGTTGTGAATAGACTTCATAATGTTGTATGACTTCCACCACTCTCGCATAGACTGTCTTCCTTCCCCGTCAGTTTCATGAATTAGTTGGCTAAAAGTGCGGCGATGGTAATAAGCTTTGAAGTTTGCTATTGCTCCCTGGTCCATAGGTTGTAATATTGACGTAGTGTTTGGTGGAAGGAACTTTACGTACACTTTTAAGTCTCTGGGCGTATCAAGTGAGGTTGGATGTCCTGGGGCATTGTCTAAGAGTAATATAACTTTAGGTTCAAGCCCATTTTCTGTCACAGTATGATTTGACTGATGGGCAAAAAACTATTAGAATACCATTCTTGAAAAATTTCCCGTGTAACCCACGCCTTTCTGTTTGATCGCCACACAACTGGTAGACTTGTCTTGTCTGTGCCTCGCATTGCACGGGATGTTTCTGAATGGTACACTAGTAAAGGTTTCAGTTTGAAATCACCAGTGGCATTACCACCCAGCAGAAGTGTTAGTCGATCTTTCGCAGCTTTGAAACCACTGGCTTGACGTTCTTCCTTAGAAATGAATGTTCGAGATGGCATTTTTTTTCCAGTAAAGTGCGGTCTCATCAACATTGAAGATGAGACAAGCAGGAATTTTCTCTCGTCTAACGAAGTCTTGAAACTTGTCTGGAAACTCAGCTGCAGCTTGAATGTCCGCGCTGGCCGCCTCGCCTGTTATGTGGATATTGTGAAGATTAGAACGCTGCTTGAACCGATGGAACCAGCCTCTGCTGGCAGCAAAAGTCGGAGTGGCACTCCCTTCTCCTTCTTTTGTTTTCAGCATCTCATACAAAGATTTTGCTTTTGTGCATATGAGATCTTGACTTAGTGGTGTGTTCTTCTTATTCAAATCTTCGATCCAGACTGACAGTAATTTCTCCATTCTTTCTAAGATAGATGATCTCGAACGAGAAAGTTTTGTTGCACTTATAGGTGTTGAACCTTCGCTGGAGATTTTAATTTTTTTCCCGATTTTTATAAATCGTTCTCACAGTCGATTCTGAGAGTCCAAAATCTCTCCCAACAATTGTTGCTTTGCCTCCATTTTCCATTCTTCTTAACACTTTCATCTTCAATTCCAAAGTGACGCTTTTACGCTCTTTTTTCTTTACAGGCGGCATTTTTAACGTAGGGTTAAATTATGTATGTATGTATCTCCAATAAATATTAAAACAAAACTGCCAGCCGACCGAACTAACATTACGGAACAAATGAACACACGAAACGAACGAGGAAATCCCCATAGAACAAAGTCGAAGGACAGGGAATTCCCAATTCTTCAAAGAGAATATTCAGAGAAAGCGGGGATCCCCCTCGCGACCATAGAGAAGTTAATGACTACATGAGCGCGAAATTTGAAATTCGCGTTATAGTGAAACCGCGCGTAACGGGGTCGCGCTAAGCGGGGTATTACTGTACTTATTTCTGTATTTAATGATACCTATACTAATTTAGCTCTTTAAGAAAACTCATAAGTAGTTAGAAAATACAACTGTTTAATTTTCGATATTTCCTTAGGAAACATTATTTGCCCATTTGCAAAACTTACTGACCCATCTTCAGTCGTAACGACCGTGCGGGAAACAGGTGATATAATTTCCTTTTTTTCTGCAGTTTTGAAAGGAAGAAATAATGTTTTTAAAATCCTAACGAGGAACCTTACCATATAGGCCATGAAAAACTATGCTTTACATTACAGAATAATTAATAGTTGGATAAATTACGTATTCTTCAGATCAAATTTTTAATTAGCATCTCTCACCTGTCGAGATAGCGCATTAGGAGTCTATTTGATCTACTTTACACGCTTTAAAGACCGAACGGTTGTAGACATATATATATATATATATATATATATATATATATATATATATATATATATATATATATATATATATATATATATATATATATAAATATAAATTATAAAAGGTTAGTTCAGGTTACACTG
Organism: Pachyrhynchus sulphureomaculatus; assembly: GCA_019049505.1. Taxonomy (NCBI): domain Eukaryota; kingdom Metazoa; phylum Arthropoda; class Insecta; order Coleoptera; family Curculionidae; genus Pachyrhynchus; species Pachyrhynchus sulphureomaculatus. The sequence continues at coordinate 94,729,017 of CM032455.1, forward strand.
CCAGTTTGCATAAGAATCATGAAGGATGTTTTTTAATAATACATCTTTCAAAAATAAAATAATAACATTTCATTTTAATACCCATCTGGCTTGTCAATTATTCCTCATATGGTCACAGAAGCAAATATATGATGTAATGATATGTTCTTTTATTAGATCGAAATAGAATTATCTGCCAATCCAATCATGCCCATGACTTCCTGTAGTATTTTGCATGTGTTCTCTTAAAACAACAAGAAACATGCCAAGTGCAAGTCGGACTTGCACGATTAGTGTTTAGTACCGTGATTGCTGAAGTATTCTATGAAATTCAGGCACATATTCATTTTCAATATAGGAATTACCAAGAATATAGTAAAAGTTTAAAACAAATAATTGTTTAATTTTAAACAAATAAAATAAATTTTTTGTCTCTTTACCTATCCATTGGCTAGTAGTCATAGAAATTTATTTTATCTGTGGTTGACTAAATGCTTAAAGCAGTAATGTGCTGAAAAGTATATGAATATATTACTGATTGCACCGAATAAGTGTTGATATTTCGTAGCTCGTAGCGTCTCGGTCAAATTCATAACTTTCCACGAATAAATCTCCACCACATTTTTTAGTTAAATCGTTTTTTATACCAGATCAATTATGAAATGTAAGGCACTTGTGATAATTTTCGCCCAATTTGTACTTTATGAAGAATATTCCAAAATTTTTTAGAAATTTTTTGATCAGTACTCTTAGAGATAGAGTGGGGAACAGCTATTTTTGGCCATTTTTTAAAATAATATAAAGAAAAGTTTTCACAAGTTTTTATGTGACACTCGATGACTTTGCAAAAAACTTTTTTCCACTTCCGTTTTTACCCTCCAAAACTAACCACTTAAGTCAGAAGATAACTTTCGAAACTACACGGCTCTGATTGGGCCATCAATTCCTATATTTGTGCCAAATTTCAACTTTCTATGTCAAAGATGTTCAAGGTTATCAATCAGCATCTTCTAAAATATCTTGAAGGATTCAACATTATTAGCGATCACCAATATGGCTTTCGTAAACATAGATCAACAGGAGATTTTTTGACTTATGTAATACATGTTTGGAACAACGCAACTGAACACTTTGGAGAATCTCGAGCGGTTGCTCTTGACATATCCAAGGCATTCGACAGTGTTTAGCACGATGTCTGTTTGTGGCTCTCATGTTTTCTCAGAGAGCGTTCTTTACGAGTGGCGGTTGCAGAACAAACATTTTGAATCTGCTTCTGCCGACATTAATATCAAATTGTATAATTAATTGTTCTGTCATGTAAAGAAAGTATAAACTATTTAAAAATAATTGTTTTGTGAAATGTTAGTATTCGATAAGGAGTTACTTGAGTTATTCTATGGAAGCATAGTTCCAAATTTGATATCGATATCTTGTTTAATTCGGGAGTTATAGAGCCAAGGTGACAACAAACAAACAGATCGACGGAAATTAGAATATATGCGTTTGGTGACCTAGAAACGCCCAAATGTCAAGAAATCCATATAAGTCAGGGAGAGATTTTTTACGAACACAATTCTTAATTCTTCCCTCAGGAAGAAAAGTAGAAACATCGAAATTAGAACAATAATTGTCAAAATGTATGTAGCAACTCTGTCCATATAAAGTAATAAAAGAAAATGGAGGTTTTAATGATCAATTATGTTATGTTTGTATTGTTTAAGGTTTTATCACCTTGGAGCTGTTATTGGAGATTTTAACAGGATAGTAGTTTTCACGCATTTCATATATTTATTGTAGTATTTATAGTTTTAGGTGCACCAAGCTTGTTTACTACATTCTGTTATATACAGTTAGGTATGTAATTCTCTTAATCCTACTTACGATTTGTATAAATATATAACTCAAACAGAACTATGTTAAATGTTTCATCGTACAGAAATAAACATATGATAAAATAAACAAATTATTATTAAAAACGAAACAAAAAACAGACTCTTGTAACTAACATGTACATTAAAGGTTAAAAGTGATGCCTTATTTAACTCTTTTTAGTTCATCAAGCAACACAGTGGGCTTCTTTGTTTAGTGCTTTTTGAAATAATAATTTATTTTTGTCGGATATATTTTCAGTGTTTGAATTTCTTTTACAAGGTCTTTTCATTTTACATCAAATTTGATAATTTTATTGCCATTTTTTATGTGACAATCGCCATATTGATCTTTTAATGCAGTTATATAGACATTGCCACTTGCTGTATTATTAAGAGTTATTTAAAGTAATCTTAAGAAAATTCGTTTACTGGTTTAAGTTGTAGAGATTAAAAACTTCTTTTATTTGTGGCTTACTTTTTTCACACCTTGTACATTTTTTCCTTGTAAAAGTAATTTTTTCAAAATTTTCGTGAAAATCCCTTTTGTTGGATATCAAATCTGACAAGTTAATTTTTCTTTTCATAGTTGACAAAATATATAGGTTGACGTCGGCTATACTGAATTTTTGATATGGTTCTATAGAAAGAACCATTTGTGGCATTATAACGAATGATTCAAGCACTCAACAAAATTTATCAAGTATTATAAAATCCATTAGAAATTAAATACTTTTTATCTTTGACGCGCTTCTTTTATACATCTTGTATATTTTCTCCTTGTGTATATATATATCAATATATATATATATATATATATATATATATATATATATATATATATATATATATGTATATATATATATATATATATATATATATATATATATATATATATGTATATATATATATATATATATATATATATATATATATATATATATATATATATATATATATATATATATGTATATATATATATATATATATATATATATATATATATATATATATATATATATATATATATATAAATATATAGAGCAGTAGCATAGCCAAGATGCAAAGGGCGTTCCTTTAAGGAGAAAGAAAGAACGCTATAGCTTAGACCACTGCCAACTCAGTAAGTTAAAAAAATTGATACCTTTTTCGTACAGTGAAATTCTTAAAACAGCCACTTCCTTTAAAAATTGTAGAACGGTGGGGAGAAGTTTGTAAAAAAAAAGGAAATCTTAAATAAAAAAGCCCTATTTCTAAGATAAGTTATTTTCTACGTCCATAGGGACGGGAGGCACATACCCCCTGACCCTCTTTTGTCACGCAACAGATATACATATCTATATCTGTCTGTCTATGTGTTACGTGCTTTTTTTTTTAAACATACATATGTACTCTGGCCAAGTTATTGGATATATTTTATTACGTTAGGTAACATAAGGAATAAGCTGTGACGATAATAGAGAATCAAGACGAAAAAAAGTTTGCCGCTAGCGAGTTCTCTTGCAATACACTACCTAAACCATTAAATATGGAACAATATCATGTAGCAAAGAATATAATATATAAAATAAACGACTTTCTGTCTGTCCTTTAGTACGCTTATGACTTGAGAAACACTTATCGATTTACTTGTCTTTTTTTTTAATTCATACATTTGTTCTCTGGCCAGGTTATCTATAATTTTCTATAATATCTATAAAATGCAACTTCTCTTTGACTGTCTGTCTGTCCGTTAATGTGTTTTCAAGTGATTTTTTTCGAATTATGAATTTTTGTATCAACAAAACCTATTGTAACTCGCAATCGGGACTTTCAAAAAAAATCCACGGGGATTCATTTTTTTGTTTTTCGAAAACAAACATAATAGTATAGTGAGGTTATAAAAAAATACCATTCCACCTGTTTTTTTTTTACTTTAAACAATTTTTTGAGAAGCGGTCTCCTTCCGGGGACCTCTGCGCATGTGGAACATTTTATTTTCAAAATCGCCCAACGGCTTTCGAAACTAGTCTTTAAGCTTTAATTTAAGCCCTTGCAAGCGGCTCTACGTGGCTCCAAATTTTGGCTTGGTGGGGAGGTCTGGTTTAAAAAAGAATGACCCATATATAAATATATATATATATATATATATATATATATATATATATATATATATATACATATATATATATATATATATATATATATATATATATATATATATATATATATATATATATATATATATATATATATATATATATATATATATATATATATATATATATATATATTTATATATATATATATATATATATATATATATTATATATATATATATATATATATATATATATATATATATATATATTTACATATATATAACACATGGGCTGAAAAGTCCCGGGCCTAACACATAGATGGCGCTAGTTTTATTGCAGTCACCTTTTTTTTCAGTTAATACTAACCTTCAAAAGACAGCTGTTAAAATTTCATGATATTTTATTCATTAGTTTGTGAGTTATTGTGCTAAGAGTGACGCTACTTTTGTTATTTTCAAAACAATGGATCAAAAACAATTTCGTGTTTTAATTTTACACTGCTTCTTGATGGGAAAAAAAATTACCGTTCAAGCGAAGCAATGGCTTGAAAAGTGTTATGGGGACTCCGCTCCATCAGAAACAACAATAAAACGTTGGTTTGCTGACTTCAAACGTGGTCGTAGAGACACCGATGATGCAGAACGCAGTGGACGTCCAAATGAGGCGGTAACACCAGAAAACATCAAAAAATCCATAAAATCGTTTTGAATGATCGAAAAGTGAAGTTGCGTGAGTTAGCTGACATCGTAAAGATATCAAAAGAACGTGTTGGCTTTATATTGCATGAGCATTTGACTATGAGAAAGCTCTGTTCAAAGTGGGTGCCGCGTTTGCTCACTGTTTATCAAAAACAAGAACGTGTTGATGATTCTGAGCAGTGTTTGGCCATTGTTAGAGCGGCGCTGGAATGATTGCGTTGCTCTTGATGGAGATTACGTTGATGAATAAAGCTAATTTTGAACCAAAAAAACCGTGTTTTCTTTGTTAGGCCCGGGACTTTTCAGCCCATGTGTTATATATATATATATATATATATATATATATATATATATATATATATATATATATATATGTATATATATATATATATATTTATATATATGTATATATATATATATATATATATATATATATATATATATATATATATATATATACATGGTGTTATGAAAATCACTGCATTGAAACGGGGGACTCGTTCAATATATACAAATTTATTCTTAAATCTCGCCAACCCTGTAAATGTCACGTTCTTGTTAACATAGTATTTAGTTTTTTTTAATTTGCCAGTCGCGGAGCGATAACAGTACCTTCAAGTCATCATTATTTAGGGCCGATTTTTTACTTATTATTGGCATCCGCTATTTAAGGTGAATTTTTCTGCAATAGGTCTTGCTCCAAGGAGGTGCCAGTTCCAATGTAATTTCTATAACATCCTGCATATACATAATAAAAGATAAAAAAAATGTATTTAATTTTTTAACGGATTCTGTAGGGCTTGATAGATTTTTTTTCAGTGTTCCCCATTTTGAACCTTTTTTTTTTTAAATATTAATATTTAAATAAGTAAAAATAGCAGAGGGCAGATACAAATGCATTTACATAAAGTGTATATTTATTTATCTTTATATATAAATATTATGTATAATAATTTTTCACAAAATATGCTTATATTATTTTATGGTCTAAGTGTATAAATCAGTGAAGTACTATTTTCTTTTCAATATTTATCCAGTCCTATTTCATTTTGATATCCCAAAATATTGAACAGGTCCATTGTAGATATGTTCTCTCCAACCATCTTTTTGTCATCTACTAAACACTGTTTATCACTATGGCACGATTCTGAAAAAGACGATTTAAAAAAATAAGTTTAAGTCCTAATTCGTTAGGAAATTTAGTTGTGATAAACATAAGCTGAAATTATTGTTAAAAGGAATTGTTCGTTTATTTCGTGATATTAATATCTAAAATTGCTATTTTTGCACTTTAATAGAGATCTGAACATCCCAGTGGCAAAACGCTAGAAACTTCCATTCTTACACAGTTATCAGTTTTTCAACTTACAAATTAATAATGCGAGTGAATGAATATTTTGTTTATTTCTTAAAAACGGAAACACAATTTTCTGTGTTTTTCTCACTTCTCACAGAAGTGAGAAAAATGCTAAATAGACTTCAAAATAAACCAAAGAATGCAAATGGATCTGCAGACAGGCGAAAATATTGCTATTCGGAAACAATTTTTTCTTAAATTTTAAAATACGTTCCAATTAAGAAATTGTAATTTTTATTCTTTATTATTATTTTAATAAATTGGAAGATTAAAGCAAAATAAAAAACGGTCTAGTGAAAGTCGGACTTGCGCAATTAGTGTTCGGTACGGTGTATGCTTTTAAAATAAAATAAAATTCTTTCCTAGGCTAAGTTACTTAGGCCCCTGATGTGTGTATATTTTAAGATCCAATATGTATTTTCACGTTTTTTGTTAGTCAATGATGTATAATAGTTATAGCATCTTAGCTACCATATAGCCAATAAATCAATCTAGTTCAATGTAGAATCTAGTAATAAAAGTGTAAAGCAAATATTTACTACCTAAATATTTGTTTAATTATAAACAAATAAAATAAAATATTTTTCTCTTGGTACCCATGCAAAATTTTTTGGTCAGTATCTTTCGATATAGGGTAGGACAGGAATTTTTGGCCATTTTTTTAAAATTATACAAAGAAAAATGTGCGCAAGTATTACATCATATTTATTTTTAAACTGGTGTTTTCACAAACTTTCATTTGATATTCTACTCGATGACCTGGTAAGAATTTTTTTTTCCCCTTCCGATTTCACCCCTCAAAACTAACCCCTTAAGTCAAAATTTAACCTTTGAAATTACACGGTTTTATCTGGGCTATCAATTCCTATATTTATGCCCAATAGTTTCTGAGCAAATCGGGTGTGACAGACGAATAGCCGGACACTGAAGTGATCCCACAAGTGTTCCGTACGGAACACTAATAACAAACAACAAATTAATACATAACTACTACCTAATACTTTAAAAGAATATTTATAATATTATTCAAATAACGGGAACCTTTTTTTATTACCTTGGCTACAACAAATACCATCCATAGCACATCGCCCAGTATTTCTTCTACAGTTTGATGTACCAGCAATGCAAGGTTCTCGTTCGTGAAACATTCCTTCTCGTTGACATCGGATAGTCTCGGCGGTCCCCATGAGACAACCGAAGGGACCACAGCAAATTGAGGATCCGAAACATTGTCCTGTGTTCCCAGGGCCACAGGTGATACACTACAAGTAAAATATAGAGGTTTAGACGTATGAAATTCATTGAACATGTAGCTTGCAGCCTAAATGCTAAACACTGAAATTTCAGTTAATTCTGGTCCAGACTGTATGTACCATTAATTGTAATATGGAGGAACATGTAAATAATGTCCAATTGTAATACCTTGTGGTATTTAACAAAGAAATAATGTATCTAGAAGTGGTGTTTGAAAGGGGGATAAGAATGAACCAGGTACAATCTATAAAAGTAATTTGTTCGGAAGCTTCAATGCGTAAATGTTTCTGTTGTTCATTAAGTGATCGGCTTTACTAAACTGGACATTTTAGGCTATAATAATGCCGCGAAACCGCGCGGGCATTTACCCCCTCCTTTTCAGTAGGTCGATGAAAGGGCCTATTTAAGGCCACACCAAAAAGGTCCAGATGTATTTATCACTGCCCTTCTCCAAAAATTTTTCCATTCTACATGCGACAAATCTGATATATGATGACTCGTGATCAATTGGGTTTTTGAATAAAACATAATTATCGATTTTTTTACTTTATTTTAAAACTTTATCATAAATAATATTGATAATCGATGCGAAAAACTTTTTAAAAATTGTTTACAATTAATTATACATAAATTATTATAGAATTTAAAAAAAATTACGTGAATACGAAAGTGCCACGATTGGCTGCCATGTTCGTGACGTCATTATATTAAAGTGTTTTCACGTAAGTACTGCGAATAGCTTCTACCTGTGTATATACTATCAAAATTATTAAATATATTATTATATTAAAATTCTTATTAATACGTCGTGCTCCTTGGAACCATTGATTTCGACGTTTACCATCTTGTGGCACATTTAAAAACACATTTTCGGGAGTTGTTTTTGTAGTATTTGTACAAAATGGTACAAAACAGGCACGATAACTTTTTAGATTAGATATTGATAAATTTATCAATACACTAATGATAATAACAAGAATAAATTGATTGAAAACTAAAACACTCGTCTCAGCTGTAATGTTCACACTCGAGTTTTTTTGGGAACTGTCAGCGTATCATCGGTACTAAGTTTAAAAATTTATTTTCAATTTGATGTAACTTTTTAATTATAACGAAAAAAAAGTTTTCTTATAAAGCTTATATATGATCTATCCATTTATGATAAAACATTTTTTTTTTAAACTCCAATTAGCTAAATATATATTACGAAAAACTCATCGCAACATCGCGAAGTAGTTCAGCCGTTCTGTTTGGAGCTAAGATAAGGTTCTCATTCATAAGATCCAGTTCATTCGAGAAATATGCCAGGAAATAATATTTATTCGAAGCTACTTCATCAATCTAAACATGATTCTTGCGTCGGTTGTGTTTAAAGTTTGAAATAGATACAACGCGCAGTTGTTTATTGGTAGTTATCATATGTGATACCGGTGTTATATATTTCGTAGAAATGTATAAAGCCGAGTATCTTGCAGTAATAAAACATTTTATTTAAAAAAGTGAACTGAAGCCCAGACAGAAACTGAACTGAAGGAGGTTCATAAAGGCTCTGTATCAGCACTCAAGACCATTTATTATTGAATACATAAATCTAAACGTGACCGTACGAGCACTGCTGATGCTGCACATTCAGGACGCCTGATTGATATTTCTTCTAGAGAAATGATCGATAAAATTCATAGTATTGGGATGGAAGACCGTCGTAAGCTTCTTGAGATTGTTGAAATGGTAGGCACCTCAGATGAACGGGTACATAACTTCCTGCATGAAAAATTACTTACTTACTTTCTGTATCCGGTTAAACACAGTATTTCCAGTGATTTTCAGCGCATACCGCTCTGGGATTTGCTAGCATAATGTCTTCCTCTGGACAAGGATCGTCCAAATTTGAACAAGTCAAAAGATGTTGTGGGGTTTGAACAGGACCGGAACCGCACTGGACGTCTGCTGCAGTTGGAAGCTGGTGTTATCTCTGCGTCCGTAGTGACTTCCCTGCAAATATGGGGAGGAGCTTTGCCGGCGAGCGGGTATAGTTTCTGCGTTGGAGTCCGCCTTAGGCATCCCGTTATGATATATGCGATCTGGTTAGACGCGATGTCCACTTGATTTGCATGTGCTAATCCACTCCAGGCTGGTGCCGCATACTCGGCAGCAGAGAGGCATAAGGCCAAGACAGAGGTTCTCAATGTGTGCGGATTTGCACCCCAGGATCTGCCCGTCAGTTTCCTGACTATATTGTTCCGAGCGCTAACTTTAGCCCTAGTATTCATGCAATGCTGCTTGAAGGCCAGAGTGCAGTCCAGTGTGACACCTAGATATTTTGGTTTCGGGCAGTGCTCGAGTCGTTCAGACGTGATATTCATCTCCCTCGTGTCGTCTCTGTTTTTAAGATGGATGCACAGACTTGTGTTTTACTTGGGTTTGGCCACGCTTCCTTGGGACAGGCCATTCCTTTGATTCCTCCACCTGTTATTCTTTCCTTGGAAGCAGACGTAGAATCTTCTGTTGTGGAGTAAAGTACTAATCAACGACGGAAGTTGGTGACCTCTCGTAAGGTCATATATTTGCTTAAGTCTTTTGTGATTCATGGTGTCGAAGGTGGCTGTTAGGTCGATGAAAGCTAAGCGTGTGATCCTTTTCTGTTCGAAACCGTCTTCAATATGTCGAGTGATGTTCGCGACTTGGCCACTACATGATTTCCCAGGTCTGAAGCAAGTCTGTTGAGGTATGAATTTTTTCTCCAAGATGTTACCAATACGGTTGAATATAAGACGTTCCAGGATTTTGAAAGTTTGACACAACAAGAACACCGGGTGGAAGTTTTTTGGGCAGTTTGCCTCCTTACCGAGTTTCAACAGCGCAACCACCCGTGCAGCCCATCCCCTATCTTCGGGATCTGCGTGTTCAGTACGTACATATTCATCAGTTGCAATAGCCATTGGAATCTTTTAGGCCAAAGTTTTGAATCTGTTCAACTCTTTGTTAGTCCATGCCCAGTGCCTTGTCTAGTTTCATGTCGGAAATTACCCAGCTCAGCTGAGGTTTTTTAGAAGCCTTCAGGCCCGCCTGCTATTCTTCTTCATATCCAGGCTTTCCATCAAGTGATACCATCTGTCCTTACGGCCTTTACCAATGGCCCTCAATAAGTCCTGTATATTATCCTCGACAAAGGGGTCAGTCTTAAAGAGAGTCTGGTATCGATCCAATAGAGCTTTAGCATCTTCCGACATGCCTGGGATAAAGTGCATTCTGCAACTCCTTGATATTACCCTTCTCGAAACCTTCTGGACGAGGGCGATGAAGATCTCATACATCACAGGCTGTGAGGGATGTTCCTCCAGTCGGGCCTCTTGAAGTTAAACCTCCTCTTTAGAGGCACCTCTTCCAGCTTCAGGACGGAGTTATCAATACAGATGATGCGTGTTTGGTAACGGCATGCCCACCATTTTTGAACATTGTGGCGCTATTTTCGAGGATATAAATATGTTATCTGAGTTAGAGCCTATCTTCCATCTGTGCAATAACGGAGGCAGTTTCGGGTCATGTATCAGCTGTAGTCATTTTATTTCTGCCCATAATTCGAGCTTATCAACATTCATGTCGTTCTTATTTTATCCCCATGTGGTGCTTCGTCAGTTAAAATCACCCAATACAAAATTCATGTTATCGCTACTGCAGTTGGAGGGTGCCGTAGGCTAAATTGTGCATTGGGTGGTTTATACAATGATGTTATGCTATATTGTGCTGTGTTAACAGTTAAAATTTCAATGCTGTCATTATCCGTTAGTGAAACCGAAACGATGTTTATTTCAGGTCTAACGAAAACAGCACTGCCATACTTGTCATGTGGCCTCTCCAGGATCAGTTCTATTCCGGGTATTTTAGGTCGGTGCTTTGTATCGCCTCTATAGGTTCATCAGGAAATCGCATTCGTGTTCCTTTAGTAATTGAGACAGTAGCTATTCCTTGTCTTTATGATTTCCTTTAAATTTACTGCTTGTATCGGTCGTAGAAGGATTGGCCGTCACCTAAGTCAACGTTTTCAGAGTACATCCGACTGTGAGTTTATTACAGAATCTTCGGGGAGGCTCCTTCAATGCACCCTAGTTCTAAAAATAAAAAAGCTGTCTACGCGATGCATGCCGCGTTTGTTGACTCCAGACCAAAAACGCACGAGGAAGGATATTTCAAAATCGTTGAAAAAGTTACAGCGGAAACCGAAGGATTTTTGGCGTCGTTTTGTGACTATAGACGAACCATGGAACCACCCGGCTCAAAACAGCACTCAAAACAGTGGGTTGTAGAAGGTAAAAGTTCACCGAAAAAACCTTATCGGTCGGAAAAGTAACGGCAACGGTTTTTTGGGACTCACACGGTATCATCAATTGACTATTTCGAAAAGAGTAAAACAGTAACTGGCTTTTATTACGCAACATTATTAGACCGTTTGCACAGTGAGTTGAAGTAGAGGCGACCAAGATTAGTGCGCAAAGAAGTGCTTCTTCACCAGAACAACGCGTGTACCCACACATCGGCCAATTGCAATGGCAAAAGTGCACGGGCTGGGCTTCGAAACAGTTTCTCATCCACCCTGTTGCTCAGATTTGGTCCTAAGTGGTTAAACCACAGTCCATTTTTGGATGTAATATTTTGGGCCTTCCAGGGCACGGGTAGGGTCAAAATTTCGGGTCACCCTCTTGTTCTAATCTGCTCAATTTTTGTGGAATCTCACTATAAGTACCCATCATTTTAGTATTATTGAATTATATTGCTTGGATTAAATGAAAGTTATTTTTAGTCTTCCGTACGGAACACTTATAAGATGACTTCGGTATCTGTCTGTCTGTTCGTCTGTCACACCCGATTTTCTCCGAAACTATTTGTCATAGAGAGTTCAAATTTGGTAATAATATAGGAATTGATGGTCTCATCAGAGCCATGTAGTTTTGAAAGTTAAATTTTGACATAAGGGGTTAGTTTTGGGGGTGAAATCGGAAGTGAAAAAAAAATTTTTACTAGGTCATCGAGTGTGGTGTCAAATGAAAGCTTGTGAAAATACGAGTAAAATATATATATATATATATATATATATATATATATATATGTATATATATATATATATATATATATATATATATATATATATAATGTAATACTTGCGGACACTTTTCTTTGTATTTTTTTTTTAAAAATCGCAAAAAATCGCTCTTCCTCCCTTATCTTGAAAAGTACTAACCAAAAAATTTTGAAAAAATTCTGGAATATTTTCCACGGGGTGTAGATTGAACGAAAATTATCACGAGTTCATTATCTTTGTTGAAAACTCATTTGAGGTGTGTGTGTGATCATTTTATACCTACGTAACAAAATTTTTTATTTTAATAGCAATCAACGTATGGAACACTAATTGCACAAGTTCAACTTGCACTTGACCGGCTTTTTATTCTAAAAATGCTATTTTTTCGTTATAAGTACTAGGTAAGTCACTTTACCGATTTTTTTTTCTGTGTTTCGTATTAAAAGAATCCACTCGAAAGGACTTTTGTTGGTAATCCAATCTTATACGATAATAATAATTCTGTTATATCTTTTTACTTATGCTTAAAACAGAAGTATAATTTTATAACTACCGATTTTTTTACTTAAGCAATTTTTGTAAAATTATTAATAATGTTAGTACAAAAAAATATCAAAATAAATTCTTTTACCTGTTTGATGTTAGTTATTTCCATAAGTCCAAATTTTCCAGCTCTTTTCCCTCCTCTTGGACAATTTGTTATAAGACATCCGTGTACCAGAACATTTCCTAACAAAATTATAAATAATATGCCCATGAAATTTTCAGAAATTTTGGAACAAAATATATTATTTACCAAAGTCATTTTCTACGTAATTTGGACCGACAGTGTGATATTTTCTAGTTTATTTGAGCTTTATATATTTATGTTGGTTGTTGGCGCCTACTTTCAGAGAATTACATTACAAAAAGTATTCCTTTGTTGTGAATTTCAAAGCATGTATATATTTATGGGTATACGAGGAAGATTTTCTAAGTTGGTTAAGTTGGTTATTAAAAATTTTAATTTTATTAATTATTTTTTATGTAGTTAGCTTCACGAAGGCCTTATTTTTAATTATTTGCTTTTAAATGAATCTCAATATGTGTTATCATTTGCCGATATTTCTTAGGAAATAAAATGACCATATATTTAACTCAAGGAAATGTCATTTTTTTTTTTTAATTTTTAATGACCTTTGATAAAAAAAATATAATATATATACAACGCGAAAGGTATTTTCTTCCCTACGTCTTGTTTCTAACTTAAAACTTCATCGGATATTGAAATAAAGCTTTTTTTCTCTCTATCCCCCTTGTACTTTTTCCATGGTTCCAAGTACTTTCACGAAAGAGTTCATCATACTATAATTTATCTAAATTTATAATGTGCTACTCGAAATGACAATATGATATAAACAATTTGCAGCAATACTAGTCAATTGCTACTACGTAGAGTGAAATCCAGAATACATTAAATCAAGATTCTCAATTGGCGTTCGCTCTTAACACAATAGCATAATAGAAATGAGTAAAGCAGAACATAACAAAATAAAATATGTTATCAATAAATATATAAAAATTGTTCAGTTTGATACCTAATTAAATTAAACTAAACTTAATCCAGTATCGAAATCACTATTGACACTGTTGATTATATACAGGGTTAGGTAAAAGTTTCGCAAACGATCAAGTTTTCTAAATAGGGTACCTATTTGAATGACATTAATACTGCACTTACGGTATAGTTTTTATCTATAATATATATATATATATATATATATATATATATATATATATATATATATATATATATATATATATAAATAAAATGCAACGTCTCTCTGTCTGTCTGTCCGTTAGTGCGCTTATCACTGGAGAACCACTTATCCGATTTACGTACTTTTTTTTTTTAAATATATATATGTTTTCTGGCCAGGTTATAGGCTATATCTTATTACGATAGGTAGCATAAGGAATGAGCAGTGACGATAATAGTGAATGAAGTCGGAAAAAAGTTTGCCGCTAGCGCGTTCCCTTGCAGTACACAGCCTAAACCATTAAATATGGAACAATATTATGTAGCAGAAAATATCTATAATCTATATACTATAATATATATAAAATGCAATGTCTCTCTGTCTGTCTGTCTGTCTGTCTGTCCATTAGTGCGTTTATCACGCGAGAACCACTTATCCAATTTACGTGTCTTTTTTTAAATTCATACATATATTTTTTGGCCAGGTTATATAATAATAATAATAATCTATTTCTATAATATATATAAAATGCAACGTCTCTCTGTCTGTCTGTCTGTCCGTTAGTGCGCTTATCCCTCGAGAACCACTTATCCGATTTACGTGATTTTTTAAATTCATACATGTGTTCTCTGACCAGGTTATAGATATATATTTTATTACATCTATAATATATATAAAATGCAACGTATCTCTGTGTGTCGTCTGTCTGTCCGTTAGTGTGCTTATCACTGGAGAATCACTTATCCGATTTAGGTACTTTTTTTTAAAACATACATATGTTCTCTGATCAGACTATATTTTATTACGATAGGTAGCATAAGGAATGAGCAGTGACGATAATAGTGAATGAAGTCGGAAAAAAGTTTGTCGCTAGCGCGTTCTCTTGCAATACACAGCCTAAATCATTAAATATGGAACGATATTATGTAGCAGAGAATATCTATAATCTATAATATATAAAATGCAATGTTTCTCTGTCTGTCTGCCTGTCCATTAGTGCGTTTATCACGCGAGAACCACTTATCCGATTTACGTGTCTTTTTTTAAATTCATACATATATGCTTTGGCCAGGTTATATAATAATAATAATCTATATCTATAATATATATAAAATGCAGCGGCTCTCTGTCTGTCTGTCCGTTAGTGCGCTTTTCACTTGAGAACCACTTATCCGATTTACGTGTTTTTATAAATTTATACATATGATATGTTCTATATAATTCGATATAAGCCTAGATAATGGGAGATAAGGTGAGAAAATGGGAGATAAGTATAAATAATGGGAGATAAGGGAGAAATAATGGGAGATAAGCAGAGATAAGTCTAAGTAATGGGGGTTATGGTGAGATAATGGGAGATAAGGAGAAATAATGGGAGATAAGGAGAAATATTGCGAGATAAGTCGAGATAAGCCTAGATAATGGGAGAAAAGGTGAGATAATGGGAGATAAGGAGAAAATAATGGGAGATAAGAACAAATAATGGGAGATGAGCAGAGATAAGCCTAGATAATGGAAATTATGTAGGGATAATGGCAGATAAGGAGAAATAATGGCAGATATTTTATTACGTTAGGTAACATAAGGAATAAGCAGTGACGATAGTAGTGAATCAAGTTCACGCGAGCGGAGGCGCGGGGCACGGCTAGTATAATATAAGAGGAATATTTACAGGTGCACCTAACTACAATCTGCCTGTTTCGAGAACATTTTTTGCCATCAATGTATTCTTTGGTGTACATACTAACAACGGCACAATTACCTTAGTAAGTTGTCCAATCGCCTCCTGCATCAATAATCGCCTGGCATCTTCTAGGCATACTGTCGACGAGATTTTCTGCATACTCTGCAAACTTTTCGAATCTCGCGAGACAACTGAGTCAAAGTCCTCAGGGTCTTTCCTCTGAGCTTTCAAACCAACCAAACGTTTTCAATAGGGTTAGCGTTCGGCGATTGTGAGAGCTAAGCGAGCCGCTTCGCGACGTGATTTTCGCCCAGCAAAGGTTTCTTCAACGTGCTTCGGAATTTGACATCATGAGCACGAAGATGTTGTCGAATGGTCTCATGGGACACATTCAAACCCGATTTTCTTAATTTTGCCGCTCCTTGATGCAGCGTCAATTTCGGGGTCCCTCGAAAACAAAGACACGATTTGTTTTTCGATCTTCGGAGTGACTTTGCCACGGACAACTTGCCACGTTTTGGCAAGTTGTCGACATTTTTCGTCTCGTTAAAACGATTTACCCACTTCTTCACAAACGATACCGACTTTTTAATATGTTTAGTGGCCGCGGAATGTATCATTTTAGATCTCTTTGAATAGGGACAAAAAAGGACTGCCTTGAACCGGCGAGCAAACAAGTGACTCATTTTGGATTTTACGTGATTTCGACGAATGTTCGGAATCGACTGATACTTTTACTAAAATGCGTCGTAGTCAAAGGTTCTCGCTACCGATTTTTTGTTGAATCGCTAGAATCGCATTTACCAAAAATGAATTATCGCGGACATGTTCTTACTTGACAGACTGTATTTCTGACACTCTTCTAAGCGAGCGGTGACATTATTGGCACGTCGTTATTGTGATCGCTGCCATTTATTGTCGCATAGCTTTTTTATTTGTTCCATGGAAAGAGTATTGTTATTGTAAACTTAAGTTTTCAGATGTACTCACAAGAAAAAATCAGTCAGGGGTACATGGAGGCTAACTTATTTCACCTCTTTTGAAAATCAATTTATTCGAAAAAAAATGCTTGAATGACTCTGTTTTTTCTCAAAATATTAGGTGTCGAGTATTCTACATGTCGACATAGCATCCCTCTCTTGGTGAATATAAGGGCTATTGATGCTTGACTTTTACATTTGTCTTGTTCCAATCACGGCAGTCCTGTTTATTGATGTGTCCTTTAAGTGATATGTGTTTTTTCAGGGAAAAAGATGTTGCTTAATGGTAAAAAAACGTTCGTATATTTGGTTAACTAAGTTAAGTCTCAGAGCACTAGCATCTGGCTTTAATTATTGTAGGGAGTTCAAACATTACAAGGAATGCGTTGTAACGAATCTTGGGGCACATTTGTGGCGCTTTTGCATATTGATAGGTCGGGATTCTTGCGAACCGACACTCGAATGCACACCTTATTCGCCGTGTACGAGGTTTACTTAAAGTCGAGCCATTTCTTATACTTAAGTTCAACTGTCTTAAGTTCTTTGAACACATTTATATAAAATCCTTACCTAGGCTAAGTTAATTAGATCTCTGACGTATATATGTCTTAAGCCACAATATGTATTCTCACGTTCAGATCAATTATACATAATAATTATAGGGTTAGACCCTACCTAATAATCCAACAAATAAGTCGAGCTAATTTCGTCAAATATAATTTTAATTGAATACTCGCTTCATTTACATGATGTAAATGATATTGAACACAAAATCTCTCGCACAAAAATGGCACGCTCCGCTTTGGTGAAACCCTCCATAAAAACTCAATTTTTAAGGACCAAGTTTACGCTCTATGCCCTCATCTCGTCCGTTTACCCTTATACATTCGTGCAATTAATCAAATATTGAACTTATTTATGAATGGAATAGCAATTTGTGTTACACTATTTGTAACCTTTTTTTAATAAAAACAAAAAATATACGCTATTAGACATCAAATAGTTCAAAGTAGATGTAATTTCTTATGGGGGATAAAGAACCAATGTTTTCTGTGAAAGTGGCCTCTTCTTCCCATCCCAGATATGTCGATGCAGTCTTGTCATCGAAGCTGACATAACGTATCAACAAGGCTATCATATTTCTAGACTAAAAAAACCAGCTAAATGCAAGTCGGACTTGTGCAATTAGTGTTCCGTACGGTGATTCCTTTTATAATAAAATAAAGTCCTTACCTAGGCTAACTTAATTAAGGTCCCTGACATGTTTATATCTTAAGATCCAATATATATTTTCACGTTTTTTCTTAGTCAATAATGTATAATAGTTACAGCATCTTAGCCACCTAATACTACCAATAAATCAATCTAGCTCAATCTAGAATCTAGTAATGAAAATATAAAACAAATATTTACTCCCTAAATATTTGTTTAATTATAAACAAATGAAATAAAATTATGGCCACCAGTGTGTGTACTAAAAGTACATTAAAAAAACTTACGCCATATTGTCAAGCTAAATAGTTTTTTTATACCAGATAAATTATCAAACGTAATACACTCGCCTAATTCTACACTTTATGGAGAATATATATAAACTAACCCCTTAAGACAAAATTTAACTTTCAAAACTACACGGCTCTAGGTGGGCCATCAATTCCTATATTTGTGCCAAATTTCAACTTTCTATGTCAAATAGTATAAATCGGGCATGACAGACAAACAGATGAACACCGAAGTGATCCCATAAGTGTTCCATACGGAACTCTACAAAACAACCCTAAAGTCTATAAGGGAGCATGTATAGAAAATTGATCATTTAACGAAATAACATTGTAATTTTTCGGTAGGATGTATTTCACCTAACGCTCAGGTCACACAAATGTGTATATGTTATGTCTATTTGGAAGACTCAGAAAGATCCATTTTTGGATATCTTACAGGCTCAACCATCACCCTCTAGAAGAGAACATCCCGAGGATGATCTGTGTATTATATTTTAATTAAAAAGCTTTTAGATACATTGTGGAGGTACAGATGATTTTTGTTTTTAAATACTTGGAAAATCTTTGCAAATAATATAATACAAATTATTAGTAGTAGTATTTAAATGTTGGAAAATCTTTGCAATACAAATTGTTATTACAAATTTAGACGTGGAAATTTAGAGAAGGGCAAGCAAGTAATAAAAATAATTCGTTTGACCAGCGCTAAAGTAATTGGTGTCAGGTGTGATGTAACGACTGACACGTGGATAGAAGCAACCATTTTCTGAAATCGAATTACTTGTTTAATCCTTAGCCGATTTTAATATTTATACAGAGTTGTTGAGATATATTTTTTACTGAAAACTATGCTTATAATTCGTAAAAGTTACAGAATAACCCTAAAAATAAAGTTCTAATGAAACACCAATAATATCCAAGAAAAATAAGAAAATAGCGGTGAGAAAAACAAATAGTTAAAAATTAGAGTTTTCTTTTAACTTAAAAGGTGAACTTTTGCTTATAAATAACCGTAATGGACATATTTACTACTTTCTTGGTTATATAAGCAACCATATCTTAAAATGTGTCCAGAATATTATAAAAGTGTCTTATGTCGACCGTACATGGAGTAATTATGCCAAGTACCTAGTCAAAAATATTTTTTCGTCAAATTCGAATCAAAATGTTTAGTTATTTCAGATTTTCTAAAAGGATTAAATATTTGTTATTAATCAATGTTTCGCAATCTTAGGTCTGGTTACTACCTAGCGAATAAGTTTTAATGCTTGTTAGCTTGAATATAAAGAAAACATATTAAGTAATTTTATCAAATTATTATTATTTTTTTTATAATTAGAGATGTTCATGCAGATCTGAAGTCTAATCGCCATCGCGGTGGGAAACTTTTCATCAGAATCTTCCCTGTCGCTTTTATTATCTTCCGGTTGTATTATTTCAGACGGAAAACCAAATTCTAAAGCTTTTTTTTGTGTGGTGGACGTAAACATAAAAGTAGTGCTATGAGATGAGTTTATTCCTATTTATTCCATCCATGTTGTTTAATGTCTAACAATTCTTGTAGTTTTATTTTAGCACATGAATCGGTTACATGATACAGTTCTGGTTTTGGATAACAGTTTAAGTTTATTACAGCAGTAACAAGAGTAGGGTTTCTGTCATTATGTGGTATTGTATGCAAGATAAGATGGCTTTAACAAGACATTGCATATATATATATATATATATATATATATATATAAACTCCTGGAAACTCCTGAAAATTAACGCAACAATCTGAAAATTAGTTTTTATCTTTTTCTTATGTCAGTTTTAAAGGTTATCGAGTATTTGAATAGTGGCTATGCATATTTTGTTTCGTTGTTCATGACAGAAATCAAAACAATTCGTTTAGATTTACAGTTTTAAGGAATTTTTTAGAAGATAAACAATTTTCTGTAATAATGCGATAGATTTTCTTTAAAAGTAAGCTTATAAATTGTTCCCTTTTTTTCAAAGTAATACGTTTTTGTGGTAGACTGTTTTATTTTTGACCCTGAAGAATTAGAAAAATGAATCGAACAAGGAATTTAACTGAACACGAGGTAGTGCGAGCCTCAGTTTTATTGAACGAGGGATATTGTCAGAGTTATGTTGCCAATTTGTTAGGCAAACATCGTTCCACAATAAGTCGTATGATAAGACGCTTGAATGAAGTAGGTCCTTATTCTAGAAAGCTAGGGCAAGGGCGAAAATGATGCACTAGCGACCTAGATGAACGTTTTATAAGACAATATGCTTTAAGAAACAGGACTGTCACTAGTTCTATAATAAGAAACGAATTCGAAACTGTTCGCAATATCACAATTTCTTCTAAAAACAGTTAGAAGACGGTTAAATGAAGCTGGATTAAACAGTAGGAGACCAGCCACTGCGCCCTTGCTTACTAGAGAGAACAGAGTTGCCAGGTTACGTTTTGCTCGAAATCACGAAAACTGGTCTGTGGATGATTGGAAACAAGTTTTCTTCACAGATGAAACTAGGGTTAGTCTAAAACATCCAGATGGTCGTTAACGAGTAAGGCGAAGACCAGAAAGAGGTTTGCTCCTTGCAATATCTCTGCAGGGAGTCCATTCGGCGGTGGCTCTGTTATGTTCTGGGGTGGCATCTGCTTTGATGCTCGCACAGAGTTAGTTCCTGCCCGTACGAGATCCATGAATGCTGACTACTAGCTTGAGAATATTGTAATAGAACATGTGATGCCTTTCGGTCATTTTGTGGGGCCCAATTTCCTGTTTATGCAAGACAACGCTCGACCTCACGTGGCTAGGGAGGTACTCGATTATCTTAATCAAGTTGATATACCGATTATGCAATGGCCACCAAAAAGCCCGGATCTGAATCCGATAGAACATGTATGGGATCACCTTAAGAAAAGTGTGAAACGTCACATACCTGCACCTAGAAACCTGAGGGAACTTGAAAATGCAGTTATCACAGAATGGAAGCAAATTCCTCAAGATTTTATCCAAAATTTAATTAGAAGCATGCCTAGGCGCATAAACGCTGTCATCCGAAGTAGAGGAGGCAACACACGCTAGTAGTGTCCCACTTACACCATTAATTTTGCTACTAATGTCCCAGTTTATTTTTTTTCATTATTACATAATTTCAACGATTTTGTTATTAGGTCTTAAGAATAATTTTAATTCGAATCTTATAGGGAAATTTGGTAGCTAATTCACTTTTAAAGTATCCGAATAAGTTTTTTTTTTTGAAACTTTTAGTGTAACCAATGTTCATAAAAAATTATTAAAATTAATTCGTTATAGAGATTTGTATTATTTAATATATTGTTGCGTTAATTTTGTTCAGGAGTATATATATATATATATATATATATATATATATATATATATATATATATATATATGTATGTATATATATATATATATATATATATATAATATATATATATATATATATATATATATATATATATATATATATATATATATATATATATATATATATATATATATATGTATATATATATATATATATATATATATATATATATATATATATATATATGTATATATATATATATATATATATATATATATATATATATATATATATATATATATATATATATATATATATGTATATATATAATATATATATATATATATATATATATATATATATATATATATATATATATATATATATATATATATATATATATATATATATATATATATATATATATATATATATATATATATTTATTGATTATTTATTCTATAGAACAGATTTTTTGATTGGATTTTGGATAATAATTTATATTATATAAATGAGTTATTTATCTACCTCATCAGTAAATTAAAATATACAGAAATAATCAGACTACATCAATGAAGTGTCAATATCAAACGGCTGCCTCAAACCCAAGATGATAAATTAATCGTATTAATCGTATTAAACAAATGAATAAGAATGTGGATCCAATTGGTACATGGAGGCCATGTAATCCTGTAGTTATAAAAATGGTTGAGCCTTATATTCTATCTGCAATAGTAAAGGGGGCTTCTATGTATTCGTATATTTGTAATAATCTAAAATAAAATCCTAATGTTACACTTAAAGCTAATCGTTGAAGAGATTGGTAATACGTATACAAATTTATACAAATAAAATAAAGGCATTATAGGCAAAGAAACTAATAAAGTATATAAGTATATAAATAAACTCCTACAGTTACTTGTTCAGGTTGCTACCCTCAACCAATAATTAAAAGTAACGTAGGAATAAGCCTAATTTTTAAATCACTCCCGTATAAATTTAAAAATCTCCATGTTTGCATCTAATACTTTACGACATGTCTTTTAGATTTAGAGAAATCCGTAAAAGTTTTCTTATGGTAATAATGTGTAATGTAAGAATATGTGTATCTCGAGGTTTGTACGAAATGGAATTTTAAATACAATAAGAGCAAGAAAAACTTCTGAATATATTTGATTTCCCTTGCTATGTCAGATTCGGAAGATGATGGCAACGAAAAACACTTGAAAGTTGTTATATTGGGTGAACAGAATGTTGGAAAGGTGAGTGAATTTTACTACATCTAAATAATATAAAATATGGTTCATAGAAACTATCTTAGTTCTACGAAGTTAAATAAATACTAAGGCGTCCTACACTATTTTTCCTATTGTTACACTTTTCATTTCTAACTGATTTCAAAAAGGTAGGTTCCCATTTCAATACCTATGTATGTGATATTGTTCAAATGTCGTAATATTTATGTATTGTAGTCTATATACGCAATAGACGATTTTTGTGTTTGATCAGGTATTTTTTAACTTAGATTACCGTGAAAAAATCATTGAAATCGCTTTTGTAGTTCAAAACTTATGTTTTGAGTCCAGCCCAACAAAAGGTTAAAAGTGAACTTCTGTTTAATAGTTGGCATATAAGCCTACCTACCTTCCTATTAGGATAGAGAGGTTGGTAGGCGTATAGGCTGGTTGAGGTGCTACATATCAAATATCTTTTTAGTAACATCTTATATATATATATATATATATATATATATATATATATATATATATATATATATATATATATAACATATATATACATATTATATTATATTATATTATATATATATATATATATATATATATATATATATATATATATATATATATATATATATAAATAATATATAATATAATATGTATATATATATATATATATATATATATATATATATATATATATATATATATATATATATATATATATATATATATACGAGGCTGGTTTGAAAAGTCCGTGCAAAAATAAAAACTACTTATGTGTTTGGGGTAAACCTTTTTTATTTTTCGACATAGTCTCCTTTTAGGCTTATACACTTCGCCCAACGATGTTCTAGTTTGTTGATCCCTCCCGAATAATAGGATTTGTCCAAGTCTGCAAAATATCCATTAGTGTCTGCAATCACCTCCTCGTTTGAATAAAATCTTTGTCCCGCCAGCCATTTCTTCAAATTGGGGAACAAATAGTAGTCCGAGGGAGCCAAGTCTGGAGAATAGGGGGGATGTGAAACGAGTTGGAATCCTATTTCCATTAATTTTGCGACCACAACTGCTGAGGTGTGTGCTGGTGCGTTGTCGTGATGGAAAAGGACTTTCTTGTGGGCCAATCGTGGGCGTTTTTCTTGCAGCTCGGTTTTCAAACGGTCCAATAACGATGAATAATATTCACCTGTAATAGTTTTACCCTTTTCCAGATAGTCGATGAGGATTATCCTTGCGAATCCCAAGAGACAGTCGCCATAACCTTTCCGGCCCAAAGGAACGGTCTTCGCCCTTTTTTGGTGCAGATTCCCCCTTGGTAACCCATTGTTTAGATTGTTGTTTGGTCTCAGGAGTATAGTAATGTATCCATGTTTTCATCCACAGTGACGAAAGGACGCTTAAAGTCCTCCGGATTCTTCTGGAACAGCTGCAAACCATCCTTGCAACACTTCACACGATTCCGTTTTTGGTCAAGCGTGAGCAAGCAATCGCGGCACCCATCTTGCGGATAGCTTTCTCATGTCCAAATGTTTATGCCAAATATTATGTACCCGTTCAGTCGAGATGCCCCCAGCACTAGCAATCTCACGCACCTTAACTCTTCTGTCATCCATCACCATATCATGGATTTGATCAATGATTTCTGGAGTCGTAACCTCCACAGGCCGTCCAGAACGTTCAGCGTCACTTGTACCCATATGGCCAGTCCGAAAATTTTGAAACCACTTATAAACTGTTCTAATCGAAGGTGCAGAGTCATATCTAAATATATATATATATATATATATATATATATATATATATATATATATATATATACATACATATAGGAAGACCTTGTAATTATAAACACCTTTTTGAAACTACCTCACCTTAGACTATATACATGGAAGTCACCTATGGATAGAAAGGATAAAGTGGTCAGGAATCAAATTGACTTCATACTGGTCAGACGGCGCTTTCGAAATTCGATTATCTCAGCGAAAACATACCCTGGAGCTGACATTGGGTCCGACCACAATCCCGTATGCGCTAGTATAAAAATGAAGTACAAGAAGATAAAAACAGCTAACAAAAAGGAAACTGACACACACAGATTGAGAGTTCCACAAACGAAGTCTAAAACAGCAGATTCATTAAACAAAAACATAGACAGCATAAAACAGGCCAACGAAGACTCAAATGACGTCTATCTACAATGGAAGAACTTTAAACAGTCAGTAACAGAGACCGCAAAGCAGCACCTGAAGCCTACAAAAAGGCAACACAAAGAATGGATGACAGAGGAAATATTGTCTCTAATGAATGAAAGAAAGAAAAACAAAAACAACAATGCTGTGTATAATAATATAGACAGGAGAATAAAATCAAAAATCAGAGAAGCAAAACAGAAATGGTTGTCGGAACGGTATGAAGAAATTGAAGAACTGGACAAAAAATACGACTCGCTCAACGTACACAAGTAGATAAAGGAAATGACAGGGGTAAGAAGATTAAATCACTCTAGACAACTTAAAGACAAAAACGGTGCTCTCATAACAGATATAAATAAAAAAGTACAAAGATGGAAAGAATATATTGAAGACCTTTTTAATGATGAACAGCGAAGTGCAACATCAGACAATCTTCTGGACGATACTGGCCCGGATATAATGAGAGAGGAATTAGAGTACGCCCCCTAAAACATGCAAAGAGGGGTAAAGCAGCCGGACCTGACGATATACCGGTTGAGCTGTTAAAACTGATGAATGACGATTCAATCTCAATTCTCCTAAAACTGTTCAACTTAATATATAAAATTGGTATAATACCTAAGGATTGACTTCAGTCCACTTTTGTGGCAATCCCGAAAAAAGCAAACGCTAAAGAATGTAATGACCATCGGACTATATCTCTTATGAGTCATACCTTAAAGCTTTTTAATAAAGATAATACACAATCGGATCTACAAAAAGCTTGAAATGGATATTAGTGAGACCCAAATGGGATTCAGAAAAGGAATGGGCATACACGAGGCCCTGTTTGCGATAAACGTGTTGTCACAGAGATGCATGGACATGAATCAGGAGCTGTACGTTTGCTTTATAGACTTTGAAAAGTCATTCGATAAAGTTCGACATGATCGATTAAAGAGAATCCTCAAAAATAAAAATATCGATGATCTAGATGTCCGCATCATATGCAATCTATATTGGAACCAGACAGCGAGAGAACGAAAAGTGGAGAACTTGATTACGGAAGAGATAGAGATCCGCCGGGGAGTACGTCAGGGCTGCATACTGTCACCCCTTTTGTTTAATATCTATAGAGAGTGTATGTCAGGAAGCTCTGTCTGAGGCGGACGAGGGCATAACGGTAAACGGTGAAACCCTGAATAATGTAAGATAAGCTGATGACACAGTTCTGCTAGCAGAAAGTTTAGAAGACCTACAACATCTTGTTGACCGGTTAAATAACAGCTACAATAAATTTGATCTAAAGATAAATCTAAAGAAAACAAAATTTATGGTGATGGCAAAATCTCAAAATAACCAGGATCGCCTTCTGGTTAATAACATAAGTGTTAATACTTGGGAACATGGCTGAACGAGAACACAGATCAGACAAAGGAGAGTAAAACCCGAATAGACATATCAAGATCAAGCTTTAATAGAATGAGAAAACTCTTTTGCAATCGAGATCTAAGCCTGGTACTGCGGTTACGAATGTTGCGTTGTTATGTCTTCTCAACGCTTCTTCTTTATGGAGCGGAAGCATGGACTTTGAGGTAGAAAAATATTAAAAGTATTGAAGCTTTTGAGATGTGGTGTTATCGGCGCATTCTGAAAGTGTCATGCATTGATAGGGTAACCAATAACGAGATTCTCCAAAGACTAAACAAAAACCCAGAACTAATGAACACTATTAAAAAAAGGAAGCTGGGATATGTGTTGAGGGGAGAAAGGAATTCACTGTTGTGGAATATTATGCAGGGCAAAATTAAAGGGAAGAGAAATGTTGGACGAAGAAGAATATCGCGGTTGCGTAACTTGTGCGACTGGTTTGGCTGCAGCTCAATTGAACTGTTTAGAAGAGCAGCAAATAAAGTGAGAGTAGCTGTGATGAATTCTAATCTCCGATAGGAGTGGCACTCGAAGAAGAAGAATATATATATATATATATATATATATATATATATATATATATATATATATATATATATACATATATATATATATATATATATATATATATATATATATATATATATATATATATATAGAGATATATATATATATATATATATATATATATATATATATATATATATATATACTAATGTTTCAAGATTGAAAGAAGATATACTCGTAGTATATATGTACGAGTATAATAAAAAGTACAAAATATCGTACTTTTTCATCATTTGTTTGAAGTCATTTCTTTTTTAAAAATTTTAGTTTGCAACCCTTACATAAAGACTACAAATGACCCATTAAGGTATCCATAAAATAAATATTTTCATATATTTATAGAACTACCTGTGATGAAAAATATTCTACCATATACAGGATATTCTTTAAGTTAGAGGATATGTTCTCAGACTCATTAAAAAAAAATGCCTTCAAATATCTTCTTCTTTTACTAGGTAATCGAGTGTGGTGTCAATTGAAAGCTTGTGAAACACGAGTAAAAAATATATATATTATGTAATACTTGCGCGCACTTTTCTTTGTATTATTTTTAAAAAATCGCGAAAAATCGCTGTTCACCCGCCTTATCTCGAAAAGTACTTATCAAAAAATTTTGAAAAAATTCTGGAATATCCTGCACGGGGTGTAGATTGAACGAAAATTATCACGAGTGCATTACCTGTAATAATTTATCTGGTATATAAAAAAAACCAGAAATTTCAAGGTCATCAATTTTCAGTAAAGATTGGAAATAAACTTTGTTGAAAACTCATTTGGGTGTGTTTTGTGAAGTCACTGATCATTTTATACTTCCGTTACAACATTTTTTATTTTAAAACCAATCAACGTACGGAACACTAATTGCGCAAGTTCAAGTTGCACTTGACCGGTTATTTAGATTTAAGATAGCTACTTTCAGTGTCATGCATTTTTACAAATTCTCAGAATTCAATACTCTTCAAAAATTTCCCAGTTAAAGTTTTGACCACAATTCTTTTTTAATATATGTCATAATACAACAGACCTCGAGTCCTCTGGATTCTAATTACTTACAATAAATTAACATTTTTAAACACTTTCTCTAGTGCGAAATTAACTGGTTAGTTATTAGTGTTCCGTACGGAACACTTACAAGATCACTTCGGTGTCTGTTCGTCTGTCACACAGTTTCTCCGAAATTATTTGACATAGAAAGTTTAAATTAGGCACTAATATAGGAATTGATGCCCTCATAAAAGTCGTATAGTTTTTGAAAGTTAAATTTTGACTTAAGGTTTTGGTTCGGAAGTGAAAAAAAAAAATATTATGTCATCGAGTCAAATGAAAAGCGTGTAAAAACATGAGTTACAAAATATATATATATATATATATATATATATATATATATATATATATATATATATATATATATATATATATATATATATATATATAATGTAATACTTGCGTAGACTTTTCTTTGTATTATTTTTAAAAAATTTCAAAAAAGTACTAATCAGAAAATTTTGAAAAATTTCTCGAATATTCTCCATAGAGTGTAGAATGAACGAAAATTATCACCTTTAATAATTTATTTGGTATATAAAAAAAAACACAAAAAATTTCAAATTCATCAGTTTTCAATAAAGATCGGAACAAAACTTTGTTGTTGAAAACTCATTTGGGGTGCGTTTTGTGAAGTCATTGGTCATTTTGTATCTCCGTAATAAAAATTTTCATTTTAAAAGCAATCAACGTACGGAACACTAATTGAGCAAGTCCGACTTGCACTTAGCCGGTT
Source organism: Pachyrhynchus sulphureomaculatus (assembly GCA_019049505.1). Lineage (NCBI taxonomy): Eukaryota > Metazoa > Arthropoda > Insecta > Coleoptera > Curculionidae > Pachyrhynchus > Pachyrhynchus sulphureomaculatus. Next base: position 94,757,753 of record CM032455.1, read on the forward strand.
ATTAATATTTTTGTAAGTTAATGCCCTTGAAATATTAATATGAAATAAAATATATTTATTTTTAGACCAATCTCATTAAAAGATTTTGTCACGACGAATTTTCGAGGGTTTATGTTCCAACAGTAGGAGCTGATTTTTATATAAAACGAATAACATTGTCAGGAAATAAAGAAATCAACGTGAGAATAACAGATGTAAGTGGTCAAGAGTTGAACGGACATATGCTGGACACATACTTATTTAAAGTAAATGTAAGTACAAAGTAAACTGAGAGGAGAACTGGTTCATGCAAGATTTTTCATTTCAAAGTTTACTGACCACAATATTAATACACTAATTTAAAAAAGGTTGTGGCTTAAGAGCCATTTTGAGATTTTATTAGAGGCAAAAGAGGCAGATCTAGTAATCTAAAAAACGTGACCTTAATTTCAATAGCTTCTGAAAAGCTCGGTGTGATGTATTTCAATAAACTAATTGGTTTACAATATTAAGGAGATTGTAAATGGTAAATAAAAATTGAAATATATATCTTAAATTTTCTTACTAATTTAAAGGTATTTACAAATACAACCTTCTACCACACAACATTAAAACTAAAATTAATAAAGAAGTCTCAGATACGAGGTCTTTGGAATAGCAATACTTCGGAAGGAAGATGCCAACGCCCTGGCTTGGAGCGATATCCTGACCTTTACAGTAAGATAGGGAAGATTCCGTGGGGACCGAGGAGGTTAGGGTGATTGGGAAAAAATTATTCGGGGTTGGTAAAAAAAGATCTCTCTATACTGCTAGTTAGATGTTGTACTTCCTACAAATACTTCTCTACTACTACTTATAATATATTAAGAAATGTTCGCTAATTTTATAAAAAAGTACCTATTCTAACAGTCATTTTTAAATTGTATGTCCAGTTTCAGGGCTTTTTTTTCAATTTCGTCCAATTGTCAATTGCCCCCCACGGCTCTCGCTTGTCGATTAGAGCCTTCAGTGTTCTCTTTTTTCCTTGAAGAAATACTCTTTGTATTCATCCTCCCCCGCCCATTAAGCCTGCCTAAGATACTGATATGCAGTATATACATATGTATTATCAAAAAAATATTTATATTTAGAACTCACACTTTCAATTACGCTAATTGTGTAAAGTTAAATGGTGGTTTAACGTCCTCGATAATAGATGGCGTCATGTTCTTGTCGAATTCAAAAGCATCATTTAAGTCAGACTTAAGAGAGTCAAGCTTTGTTTTAAGCATTCTTCACGTGAAAAAATCAAATTAATTAATTGAATGTTTATCTATTTATGAGAGCGAGTTGTAAATGTAAATTTTCTGTCATATTTTAATTAAAATTATGTTCTAACCAAAAATGTTTAGATACTGGTATGCATTATATATGTCTTATCAAAAAAATTATTTATGTCTAGAACTTACACTTTGAATTGCCCTAATTGTGTAAAGTTAAATGGTGGTTTAACAGCCTCGATAATAGATCGCGTCATGTTCTTGTTGAATCCAAGAGCATCATTTAAGTCAGACTTCAGGGAGTCAAACTCTGTTTAGGCATGCTTCATGCGAAAAAATCAAATTAATTAACTGAAAATTTATCTATGTCAGCGAGTTGTGAAACTAAGTTTTAGGTTAGTTCAAGTTAGTTTAGGTTAGTTCAGGTTAGTTTCTGTTGATCTATGTTTACGAAAGCCATATTGGTGATCGCTAATAATGTTGAATCCTTCAAGATATTTTAGATGATGCTGATTGATAACCTTTTCATTTCCATGACTTTCGATATTATTGAAAGCAGTGTGACTGGTCGGTAGTTATTTGGCAAGGTCTTCTTGCCTTTTTTAGATATCGGTTGAACTGTGGCATATTTCCAGCAGGAAGGAAATATTCCCTCTCTCGCACAGTTTTTGAGAACTATGGCAGGTATTCCGTCAGTGCCAGAAGCCTTTTTGGTGTCTAGCTTCATTAAAATACGCTTGATGATACGCTGTCTGAAGACAACATCTGTCATCCTTGACTGTAATATGGGAATAGTAGGTGGCCCCCCCCCCCCCCCCACCCACCCCCCCCCCCCGTTTTTTCCTTGGAAATCGACAGTAAAATGTGAAGCAACGAGTTCAGCCAACAAGTTCGCTTTCTCAACAGGTGTCGTTGCAATAGAATTATTTGGCCGTGTGAGTGGTGGTATGGTGGATTTGGCGAAATTTTGACTAACTGCCTTAGCAAGTGCCCAAAAGGATCTGCAATTGTTGGAACAATCGAGAAGTTTGTTTCTAATTCGTTGATTGTGTGCCTCCTTGGTTTGGTCGATAATTCCTTCGCATCTGTTTCGGGCACGAACAAAGGTGTTACGATTTATGCTGTTAGGATTTTTACGCCATTGTCGGTAGGCAAGATGTTTAAAAGCAACAGCTTCTTTGCATTTTCGGTCAAATCAAGGCTTGCCGTTGGAGGGGCATTTCTTCGAAAAAGAGATGTAAGCTTCCATACCAGCCAAAATAACATCGGAGACCTCCCTGGCGCAGTCAGATGGACTCTCGGATCGAAAACAAATGTTGCATTATTCCTCTCTAAAATGTTTTATGAATGGTTTAGGGCCGTTCAGAACTCATAAAATTATTAAATATAAAAATAAATCATTAGTAGTATTTTATTTTCCTATTTTCATAACCTAGAAGATAATTTTTTATGACATCTTGTATTATAATATTTTTGTAATTATAAATGATCTAATTTTAATTTAATTAAGGGTTGTAAATGTAAAAATCCAAAAATCGAATTTTTTAACCTAGTAATCTGGGTTAAAAAATCAATTTTTGAATTTTTGTATTTTCTTTTAGTATAGCATTTTGAGAATATTTTCTGTAAGTTTCATAAAAATCGGTTAAAAATTGATGAAGTTATAGCAGTGCCGTTGCGTACAGTTTTCGGAGCAGGTAGCGAGCAACTGCTCTCGGGTCAGCTTTCGTTGACCTTAACTCGATTTTAATATATTTTAAACTTTTTCTTTTGTAATATAATACAGAGATTCTTCAATTGTCCTTCTTAGAAGCTACAACGCATTCACATTTGCTATTCTAAGGTTCTATATTCGAAACTGGGAGTTTTTTCAGTACCGTTGTACAGTTCACTCGTAGCAATTCAGTCATATCAGTTATTAAATTTTATATTTTAATTGGCTTCGTTAAATATAATGACAGCTCCATAGTTACTCCCATGAGTTCATTGTAGCCGAAATGTGGACGGAGAACGAGTTGACCTGGCCGAGCGACAATTGCTATAAAGTACAAAAAAGCTAGAATGCGTTACAGACAAGAACAAATTAGCATTCTAGAAGCTAAAATAGCTGATGAAGATTCAGCATATGGCTCTGGAGTCGATGATTCATTTACAGGTAAGAATCTTTTTTTGTTTTACCGTTTTTTAACCTGATTTGTCAAACCTAAAACTTTAAACGCGTTTTTCTAGAAACTACTTTTTCTTCAAAATCGTCTGGCGGTATGTAAGATACCTCAGGAATCACTGAACCGATTTTGAGGAAATTTGATACATATTCTCTCTATACATATTGCTTATCTTTGAACAAAAGGATTTTAATTTTATTTTATTTATTTTTTTTTTTTATTGGTCTAGCACACGTGCTGCAGGGGAAGTCCCTAAAGCGCTCCAGGAGCGGCACGAGTGCGGAAAAAAAAAAAAAAAAAAAAGCGATTCACGTTGTTCTTGAATCGCTGTAAATTGTACTCGGTGGGAAACACAGCGCTGGGCAAATTATTCCAAAGGGATGACGTTCTCCATATAAAAGATTGCTTGAAAAGCGTTGTACGCGGAGTAACAAGCCGAACCTCATACGGATGCGAAGCACCAGCGCGACGTGTATTTCTAACATGCACCGCTTTGGGAGGAATTAAGCGGGCTACATCCTTCGAACACTTTCCATGAAAATACTTGTAGAACAGACTCAAGTCGCCAACCGTTCTTCGATGTTCCAGCGAATCAAGGCCGCCGGTCAATTCCGGGTCCCCAATCAGACGGACCGCTCTTCTCTGAACAGAATCCAACAAATGCAGTGTATGTTTGGGAGCGGAGCCCCAAACGTGGGAGCAGTATTTCATAGTTGGTCGAATTTGGGCTTTGTAAAGAATTAACAGTTGTTGTGGGGTGTAAGGCTTTCTGGTTCTAAATAATATTCCCAACTTTTGAGAAGCTCTCCTTGCTATGCCTGCAACATGTTCATGCCAAGACATATTTGCTCCCAAACTAACGCCCAACAAATTGAGCGACGATGCTAGGGGAATGGAGTGCCCCGACATAACTATGTCGGGTTCAGCAACGTTAACTTTTTTAGAAAAAACTGCCGCTTGGGTTTTTGTAGCGTTAAATTCCACTTGGTTACTGTCACCCCAAGATAGAATTTCTTCCAGGTCTTTGTTAAGTTGAACGACCTCCTGCTGTCTGCGGATATTCGCCTGAGCAGCCGATGTCCGAGCGTTCAAGGTGAATGAAGAGACAAGCGTACTGTCATCTGCAAAGCTATAGATTGGATTCCCGGTCTTTTCCAGCAGATCGTTAATGTAAATGAGAAAGAGAGTAGGAGACAGTATGGAGCCCTGGGGCACATCAGCGTTGATAGTGAGGGTGTTAGAAAGAAATCCGTCGACCGCCACTCGTAAAGAACGCTCTCTGAGGAAACATGAGAGCCACAAACAGAACCTTTCAGACATACCATAAGAGCGCAACTTAGCCAACAGACCATCGTGCCAAACACGGTCGAATGCCTTGGATATGTCAAGAGCAACCGCTCGAGATTCTCCAAAGTGTTCAATTGCGTTGTTCCAAACATGTGTTACATAAGTCAGAAGATCTCCTGTTGATCTATGTTTACGAAAACCATATTGGTGATCGCTAATAATATTGAATCGTTCAAGATATTTTAGAAGATGCTCATTGATAACCTTTTCCATGACTTTCGATATTATTGAAAGCAGTGCAACTGGTCGGTAGTTATTTGGCAAGGTCCTCTTACCTTTTTTAGGTATCGGCTGAACCGTGGCACACGTGGTATGGTGGACTTGGTAAAATTTTGACTCACTGCCTTAGCGACTGCCCAAAAGGACCTGGAATTGTTGGGACAAGCGAGAAGTTTGTTTCTAATTCGTTGCTTGTGTGCCTCCTTGGTTTCGTCGATAATTCCCTTGCATCTGTTCCGGGCATGAACAAAGATGTTTCGATTTACGGTGTTAGGATTTTCACGCCATTGACGGTAGGCAATATGTTTAGAAGCAACAGCTTCTTTGCATTTTTGGTCGAACCAAGGCTTGCCGTTGGAGGAGCATTTCTTCGAAAAAGGGATGTAAGCTTCCATACCAGCCAAAATAACATCGGAGACCTCCCTAGCGCAGTCAGATGGGTTATCGGATCGAAAACAAACGTCCATCCAAGGGAAAGTTCGAAAGTATTCCATGAGATCTTCCCATTTAGCAGATTTGTAGTGCCAAATCTTGCGCGGTCTAGGCGCCTCTCTGTCACTGATTGGCAGGATACTCGATGTCGAAAGCAGTTTATGGTCGGAAGAACCTAACGGCGGATTTACGGTGACCGTGTAAATCTCCGGATAGGTGGTTAAAAAACAGATCAAGAAGACTGGCGAACTCCCCGTCTCGATCAGGGATCCGTGTTGGTTCGTCAATAAGCTGAGTTAAGCCACAACTGATTGAGAATGATTCAGCTTCACGACCTTGTTCGTCGGTAGTATTTGAATATTTGAGCCAGTTGATATTGTGGACATTAAAGTCGCCCAGGATGGCAATTTCGGCACTTGGATAGTTACTTTGTAAATGATCGATGGTGTCTGCAAGACCATTATTTTTAATCAGCAAAAATGTAAAATGCGGTAACGTTATTTTTTCGCTTTTTTTTGTTTAAACCAATGCCATTTGATGAAAAAACATGTTTTTTAATCCTTTTGTCCGAAGATCAGTTTGATTCTCTAGTAAACTAATTTCCTTGGAAATTTTAATTTCAGATGATCCAGCTCCCAGTAATTGTGCTCACCTCAATGATCCTGAAAAAAGGGGGGGGACGCCGCCATTTTGTTTTTTTTTTTAAATTAAAATCTCGCAAATTGTATTTTAAACTAAGTATTATTATATAAAATAAAAACATGATTTATATAATGAATAGTTTAGCTAAAAAAATCCTAATAGCACTTTTTTTCGGCTCCATGACTAAGTACATCCTCTATTATAACATTTTTTGAATTATTAATCGTCTAATTTTAATTTAGTTAATAAAGGGCGAATTCGATCCTGTGTAATACGCAAGCAAACCTTAGGAAGCTATTTTTTGCTGGTATTTTATAAACAAATACCTTCGATTAAAAAAAAAACAATTTTCATAAATATTTATATAAATAAATGTATTAAAAATTAATATGTTTTCTTAATGGTATCGCTGGTTAGAATTTTTCCAACGACCCGGCTAATAAAAAATGCATTATTGGTCTTATTTTTTAAAAGCTAAATAACTAGTGAACCAAAAATCAGTACATTAATAATCAATAAATAAAGCAAAGAGTAATATTTATAAAACGGCTTAATAAAAGGAACTCTTTATTATCTAGTCAAAATAGATATTTAACTTTGCAAAAATTCGCATAGAGCTGAAAATTGGTATAGGTCTTAAATACACTATTACAAATAAAATATTAAAAGTCCTCACCGATCCTACGTCTGCTAAAAATATCGGTTTTTCGCATTTCTCTAGTAAACGGTAAGTGTTATTGTAAAAATAGGTCAGACAAAAGTTGTAGATCATGCAATTCTCTACAAAAATTTTTCTTATACTTTTTTTCCCACGAAAGTTTTATTAGACAGTATCCTATTGATTGAAAAAATGGTACTATTGGTAATGATTAAAGTAAAAAACGGATTATTGTGGATTTCAGGAAACTTTTAGCCTTGTTTGATAATCTTTAAATGCTACTTCAACAGTAATACTAATAATAATATTTCTATAGCATGCACACAAACCAAAAAAACCAAAAAAATCTGTATAAGACGTGTTGATCCAAATCGTCGATGAAAAAACACTGAGAGATCCAATTGCAATCTTAATTTGAAAGATCTAGGCCGAACAGCAGACATAATACAGTGGCTGATAGTTGTACATATTAATTTTATACGTTCTGATTTAAATAGTTTATTTTTCAAAGTTACTCGGTCCAAAAAATAAGTCAGTGACTCCCGAATATCACTGTTAATATTTTCAAATATTCGACTAGGTGGGGGGTAATTATTATTGCCCAATACTGTAGATTGAATATCCTCTCGAATGATTTCTGCCGCATAAATTTTACGCCGAACATTCTGCGCTTTTTTCTTTTCAGTCTCTTCATTTGCTTCACCGCCGCAACATAAGCAATCATTTTTAAAACAAAAGACTAACGCACTTACTTGCACTCTAGTACGAGGTGGACTAATCGTAGATGTACTGGCATCTTCCATCTCGTGCTGTCTTTTAGCTGCATTAATACTACTCTTCCGACTGTATATCTTACGACACTGCACATGGATTGTCACAGGTTGCTTGTCTTTCGGGTATTCAAGGAACCCATCATTTCTTTCAACACTTGAATCAATCAAAGTCTTCATTCCACGATCAACAACAACAATTTCACTTTCAAAGGTTTACTACAAATAAAGCAAAAGTGCAACATTTTTTAAAAATTATTTAACGGCACAAATTGAAATCAAAAATATTATCAATAAGCACGTCTCTTCACTACAAAGAAACATTCAATACTAAAAGTAGTTATTTCATTTACGTCTTTCAAAGGGCAGATATACGACAGTCGCCACTCGAACAATGGAGTCGCTGATCGATGTTGCTCAAGGATATATTGGCGAACGGAATTAGGGACCGAGAGTATATTCATTCGGAATCATATAATTTGTACGTATTTTAGTGTGTGAGTCAACAAACCCATATTTCCATATTTTTACTTATATGGAACGTCCAATGACGTATACAGACCGTGTTAGAGTGCATATTAGTATTTTCGATGTTTGAAATCGCGATATCTCAAGAATGGTGATATGTAGGAAAAAAAGTATAAGAACAATTTTTGTAGAGAATTGCATGATCTATAACTTTGTCTAGCCTATTTTTACGATAACACTTACCGTTTACGAGAAAAGTGCAGAAACCAGTATTTTTGAACTTTGACGTTTAATAAAATATTTAGCAGACGTAGGACCGGTGGGGACTTTTAATATTTTATTTGTAATAGTGTATTTAAGACCTATACCAGTTTTCAGCTCTATACAAATTATTGCTAAGTTACCACTTTTTTCGTCTAATTTGACTGGATAATTAGGCTCAATTTATTTATATGGAGTGAACACTGACTCTCAAACCTATAGATGACCAATGGAATGTTATAAGAAATATTGTTGTGAATAGAAAGTACCAACTGTTGCCCTTAAACAAATCGCGTAAACCTTGGTTAAGTGAGCACAGTCGGAATATTATTAATGAACGAAGAAGAATGGCTAATCAAGGCTTAAATACTCCAGAAGAGATCTCCATCTATAAAAGATCAACTGAAACACAGTTAAACTGTCGTAGAGATAGAAATCAGTTCTATAATGACATGAGTAGTGAAATTCAAAGACATGCATCTTAAACACTGGTGAAGTCTTCCTAAAAATTAAAACTATAACTAGGCAGTTTAAAGCTCAGACTTGGGCTATAACAAATGAAAACAATGAACTAGTCACACAGTTTAATGAAGTTCTTGAGAGATAGCAACGATATTGTACAGAGCTGTATACCGACAATAACGATATGTATGCGATTCCTGATGAACACTTAGAGGAGCCAGATATTTTGGTGGATGAAATCAAATGTGCTGTCCAAAGATTAGCTGACAATAGGACACCTGAGGTTGACAGGATAACTGCAGAAGTAATAAAGTCTTTTGCTGAAAGTTATCTAATAATTATTCACGGTATATATACACACATTGGAAGACAGGGACATGGCCAATGAACTGAACAATATTCATCATTACTCCTCTTCATGAAAAAGCCTCAACAACTAATTGCAATAACTTTAGATTGCTTGCTCTTGTATCACACGTTAGAAGAATTATGCTATACCTTAGGCACTCACGACTGCAGCTCTTCATATCATCTCAGTTGTAGCCTAAGCAATCTCGTTTTGTAAAGGGCAAAGGTACTAGAGAACAAATACTGAATATATGCCAAATCATCAAAAAAAGCAAAGGAATATCACTGTACCTTTGCTTTGTAGACTACTCCAAAGCCTTCGATAACATTAAATGGGGTAAATTATGGTACATAATGTCAGATATGGGCGTACCCTTCATATAATCAACATCATTAAAAATCTGTATGAAGCCAACACTGTTATAGTGAAAATAGATAATAATTATTCGTCTAGATGTCAAATAATGAAAGATATAGGACATGGATGACCCTCATCTTTTTCAACATTTAGAGCGAATTTACGTATAATGGGTCACGTATAAGTCGATGGGAAGGAGAAATTGATATAGGTGGTCTTCGACTTAGTAACCTTCGATAAGCAGATGACATTACTAGCAACAAGTCGAGAAAAGCTTTTGATTTGAATTGAAAGACTGCGGAGTATGAGTAAAGAATACGGTCTACAAATAAATAATAGCAATTCGACAATTCTGATAGTCGATGGAGAAAACATATGTACAACAGATTGATGAATAATGAGGTGGTCAGCAGCTTCACATACTTGGGAGCTTTGATCAATAATACCGGTAATTATGCTGCATAGCTACGACTCAACTCACAAAGTTTTGGAGGCCCTGAGACATCCGTCGCAATCAGTAGCAACACGAAAATAAATTTAGAAGAAACACTTGTACTTGTATTCTCCATATTCAGGTATGCATATGAAACTTGTACTATACGCACCGCTAATCGAACCCGTTGTTGTTTTTGGTCCACTGTGATCAAAGGCGGTATCTATTTCGAACAGAGCTTTTTCATGCCCAAATGTTCATGCAAAATACGACCAACACGTTCTTTTGATATCTTTAGGGTGTCAGCTATCTCACGCAATTTCACTTTACGGTCATCCAAAACAATTTTATGGATTTTTTTTGTTTTCTGGTGTAACCACCTCATTTGGGCGTCCAGAGCATCATTTGTGACTGTACGACCGCGTTTAAATTCAGCACACCAGTAAATGAAGAGTGATTTTTCAGGGACAGAGTCCCCGTACCACTTATCAAGCCATTGCTTTGCTTGAACTGTATATTTTTCCATTGTTTTGAAAATATCGAAAGCAGCGTCACTAAAACCACTGTAACTTGTAAACCAATCGTCGAAATATCATGAAATTTTGACAGGTATCGTTTGGAGGTTGGTACTTCCTAAAAATCATATGGATTTTTTGGAAAGGGCGACATCTATATGTTTGACGAAAAACTTTTCAGCCTACGTTTAGGATCGATAATTTTCTAGTTTATAGTTATTACCTTTTTTGAAAATACGAACTATTATGGCATTTAGCCAGGCAGTTGGATTGTCGACTCGATTAGACACTTGTTATATAGTTTTTGAAGTTGTGCAATAACAGATTCACTTCCATATGTTATCATTTCTACAATGATTTGGTCCTCTCCTGGTGCCTTCTTGTCAGATATGCTCTTTAGGGGATTTTTTATTTGTGCAGGTGTAATGTCAGGAATATTCTTATAGCCCACATTTCTAACTATTTTTTTACCCTCTTCCACTTTGCCTGGAGAAGGTGTTTATCTTTATTCATAGAGGGTTTTATAATATATGTCTACTCTTTTATTTTTGAACCTTCCTGTCCTTTATCATTTATTAATTTAGTTATATGTTGTTACTTTTTCTCATTCCTATTCATTTGTTTTAAGCTCTTTCGATTTTTAAATTTTATATTTTTCTATCATTCTCCCTCACTTTTTTTTCTAATAATTTTGCTTACTCTCAATATTTATGTTCTGTTGTTGTTGTAATATTTTCCTTTCTTCGATTAATTTTTGTGTTTCTGGGGCCAGTCTGTGTTCTTTTACTTTCTCTTACTTTTTTGTCTGCTTTTATTGTGTTAGCTGCTTTATGAGCCCTTCCGTTATTTCTGAGTTTAAAGTTTCCAAGTCTGAGTGTTATGCTGTTCCTTGCATGTGATATTGTGTACTATCTGCATATTTAGTTTTATGTTGTTTTATTTTCTTTCCTCCTGTTTCTATGTTGTCGGACACTATCATTTTTCTTCTTTTTTCTTTCTTGTGATAATATATACTACATGTATTGAGTTTAAGAGTGTAGTGTCTACGATTATGTTTTTATTATTAATAATGACATAACCAGTTTCATTCTGTACATTTCCATCTGGACTTTACCGGTTCATCTTCTTTCTTTCGGTTTCATAAAGAAAGTGTTCATTAGATATAGCTTATTTTCGCCGACGTAATTTTTAATAGTTCTCCTCTACTCTTTCGTGCTCCCAGTCCAAATAGGTCTATGCTTTGTTGATTAAAGTCTTCTTGCATATATATGTACATAATTATTGTGATATATATATATATATATATATATATATATATATATATATATATATATATATATATATATATATATATATATATATATATATATATATATATATATATATATATATATATATATATATATATATATATATATATACATATATATATACATACATATATATATATATATATATATATATATATATATATATATATATATATATATATATATATATTACCACAATTTGTAAGCAACCTTTGTTTTTTTTCCGCCATTTAATATACGGTGAAGCTTCCTAATTTTAGTTAACTTATTGGTACCCTTGTCAAATAAAACCACTAATTATCAATAACATAGTTTTACAGTTAAATCTTTGTACATGAGGCAGCAAGTGTACTAATCTCAACGAGTTAAATGCAAAATTTCTAAGCGGCTGCAAGGGTTCGAAGAGTATTAATAGAAAACTAATATTTGGCAAGCATTTTCCTAGAATAACTTTAATGTATGGAAACGATCCAGGTTTTGGCATCTAAAAATCCTCAACCTCATACCAATTGCCAGTAATTAGGTTAATTCGGTTGCTCTGGGTGACCGGCAAAGCTCTCCTCACTTTGAGCTTGCCCTACCTATAGTTTCCTTACAAAAAAATATTAATAAAATAAATATCTGGAATATGTTACTAAATTACAATAATTAACCATACATTTTTGTTTATTATTGATTATGTTTTTAATAAGTTTAAAATATTTTTTCAGATGGTTATATTAGTCTATGACATCACAAATGGCGAAAGCTTCGATTCTTTGATTATTTGGCTGAGAACTTTAGATCAAATGATGGAAAACAGTGGCGAAACTAGTACTATAGTTGTGTCAATATTTGGTAATAAATGTAAGTTTATGAAAGATGAAGCAAGTCTTCCCCTTGTATCAAAAGTATGTTCTGGGTGAAAGATTTTGTTGGCTGGCTCTCGAATATCCCTAGAAACTGTTCTTTGAAACTTGCAGTTAATGAATTTTATTCCGATCCCTTCACAACAACACCGTTGAACTCACTCCTATTCTCTTTATTCTTTACATTAATAAACTGCTGGAAAAGACCAATGATCTAATCTATATTTTTGCTGATGTCAGTATGCTTGTTTCTTTATTTATCGTGGGTGCTTCAAATATCCGCAGACAGCAGGATGCGATACAACTAAGCAAAGATCTAGAAAAAATTCTCTGTTGATGTAATAGTAATTAAGTAGAATTTATAGCTAAAAAATTAAGGCCGCAGATTTTTCTAAAAAAGTTAACGTTGCAGAACCCGACATAGTTGTATCGTATGTTGTAACATTGATTCCAATGGTATGCCTTAACATAGAAGCAAATATGTCTAGGCATGATTATGTGAAAATGATCACATGGTTCCCAGCGCCCAGATACAAATTGATAACACAGCCCCACAAAAAAAAAAGTGGGGTATACTTTTGATGCGATAAATCAGATCCGTAGTATTTTTTGCCCGCTGATCACGAATCTGACGTCAGAATATCGCCATCACATCTCAATTTTTTTTCTAACCTCAAAAAATAGGTAAAAATTAGTAAAAATTAAGAAAAATATACTCCTAAAAAATTGATTCAAGCTTTTTCATTAATCCAAAGTTGTATTAATATGTATTCGGACACGCTAAGCTAATATTCATCAGTTCTGTTTTCTTTCTAACCTCAATAAATCAGACAGATATAGTGCTTCTCGAATGCAAAAACGAATTCAAATTAAAATTCAACCGATTCTTACCAAATTTGGTACACGGGGGGTTTTTTGGGTTGCTGATCATGAATCTGAGGTCGGATTTGCAAAATTCAAAATGGCGGATCCAAGATGGCGGACAAAATTTTTGAAAACCAACCTATTCCTACCAAATTTGGTATACAGTTGGGGAATCCTCAAACCTGATACTCTTAAACCCTGAAACCTTAGACTCCCACACCCTGTAACCTCAAAAAATAGACCTCAATAACCCTGTAACTTTAAAAATGAGACCCAATAAACTCAAAACCAGGACTTTTAAACCATATACTCTCAAATAGTAGACCCTTAAGCCCTAGAATTGCGAAGGTTAGACCCGCGCCTAACTTTCCTTTTTTTTGGCTGTATCTTGTTCTTTTTTCCGCGAATGACCTATTCAAAGGCTTTCTGCCCAAACGCTTTTGAGGACTTGTTTTCTCTTTTTAGCGACCAGCAATAGTCCGCTAGCATATGGTCATCCCATCGTCCTTGATACCGATTTTCTATGATTTTCAGATCTTGGTGAAAACGTTCCCCTTGCTCCTCACTCCAGTCACCAAGATTATCTGGGAAATCATCGATGTGGCAGTCCAGGAAATGTAATTTTAGATTCATTAAGCAACCTAATGTTTGAAAATTTTTTTACCATTTTCTCGACTATTTCTTTGTACTTAGGACTTTTATTATTTCCCAAAAAGTTTGTTGCGACTTCTTTAAAACTAAGCCAAGCAGCTTTTTCAACTTTATTCATTTTAGTAACAAATAATGAATCTTGAAACAATTTTCTTATTTGTGGCCCGTCAAATACGCCTGCCTTAATTTTAGCTTCAGAAAATTTCGGAAATTTTTTATGCAAATATTTGAAACATGGGCCGTTTGTATCTAATGCTCTCGTGAATTGCTTCATAAGTCCAAGCTTAATGTGAAGCGGGGGAATAAGAACTTTTCCTGGATCTACCAATGGTGGAAACAATACATTATTTTCACCAGGAGTGAACGATTCTCTTGTTGGCCAAATTTTTTTCTTATAATGACGTTCCCTGTCTCTGCTATTCCACAGACATTTATAACAGGGATAAAGTGTAAACCCTGACTGTTGGCCAAGCAATATTGTTACAATTTTCAGATCTCCACAAATTTTCCAGTTATGATCAGCATATTTTATTTTTATCAAAAGCTGCTTCATTTTTTCATATTGCTCTTCGATAACTGTGGAATGAGCAATCGGAATGGGAGCGTAAACGTTGGTATTATGCAGCAAAACTGCCTTAATGCTCCGGTTAGAAGAATCAATGAACAGTCTCCATTCTTCAGGATCGTATGAGTTATTTTGAAATTCATCCATTAGACCTTTTACATCGGTACAATATGAAAGTGACAATTCCTCGTCCATTGTGAAATATTTTCGAAATTCTTCATCTCTGTTTCTATAATAAGAAATCGTAGCTTCTGGCTTAAGTAAATGTCTTTTCTTTAAAAAGGAAGCAAGATGCTCTGAACCATCTTTGGATAAGCCTAGATCTCTGACTAGATCACTAAGTTCTGACTGTGATACGAGTATTGGTTCTGGTTTACGGTTGTATGGTAGAAATTCTTTATCTGTGTCACTAGTATATGATAGGTTGTCACTAGAACATTCATTAGTAACAGTGTTTGAATCTTTTTCGACAGTCTCAATGTTTTCGGCATGAACTGATAAGGTGAAATCATTTGTTTCCATAACATCAGCATCAAGTGGTTCAGGAGGCGGAATTAGTTTAGTTGGTCTTGTTACTGTCGAAACATCGTTATAAGTAATAGTGCTTTTATTTTTTCGGTTATGCCTAGATACAACATTCATACAAAAGTAGCAATCATTTTCACTGTATGATCTATTCCATATTGCTGGTCTGGAATATTTAATCGCCTTCTTATTGATGTACAACATTATTTTGCAAGAACTGCAAATGATGTGGGGAACCCAATCTGTATCCTGGTGCTATATTTCAATGTTAAAACAATCCTTATATAAGGTTTTAATCTTATCCGTTATCAGTGACCCCATTTTACTCAATACGTGTTGACAGCAAATATAATAAAATGAATCACTGTTTTTATCGCACTTATGAAAAGTCCTTGTACCGTGAGAGACCGTTTTCTTGTAGCATTATACTCTTCATGAGCCAAGTCACCCACACATGAAGAGCTACGGTCGCTGGATGACGACGGCTGCGGGCCCGCTTTCCCACCCTGACCAACCGCCGATACTGGGTTTCCGAGTCCCTGCATCGTAATTCTCTTTCTTCTACCTGCCATGACGGCATCTAAGCCGTTATCCAGGGACTCTGCCGGCTAGTGGATTAACACCGTTGCCCACCGTCACCACGTGGAGGTGCCCTGGATGCAGGTAGAAGAATACAAATCGACCGATGAATTTTCTCGGCGTTCAAAATGGCGCGAAAACATCTGCCATCTTGAATTTTGCAAATCCAACCTCAGATTCGTGATCAGCGACCCAAAAAATCCCCGTGTACCAAATTTGGTAAGGATCGGTTGAATTTTAATTTGAATTCGTTTTTGCATTCGAGAAGCACTATATCTGTCTGATTTATTGAGGTTAGAAAGAAAACAGAACTGTATGGCTCAATCCAACCGATGAATATTAGCTTAGCGTGTCCGAATACATATTAATACAACTTTGGATTCATGAAAAAGCTTGAATCAATTTTTTAGGAGTATATTTTTCTTAATTTTTACTAATTTTTACCTATTTTTTGAGGTTAGAAAAAAATTGAGATGTGATGGCGATATCCTGACGTCAGATTCGTGATCAGCGGGCAAAAATACTACGGATCTGATATATCGCATCAAAAGTATACCCCACTTTTTTTTTTGTGGGGCTGTGTAATAATAGCAGAGAACTAGTGGACAAATATGTGTACTTGGGCCATGAAATCAAAGTAAGTAGAGATAACCAGACCGCTGTAGCCCTGTGAGTTGACGAGACGGATTACCTTAGTTAGTCTTATGGAAGAATTTTTAGAGCAAATATCCCAATTTACCTAAAACGGAAAGCATTTAATCAATACCTGTAGCGCAGAAACCCTAATTCTGACTAAAGCAACGGCAGAAAAATTAAGAGTGGCGCAAAGGCCATTGGAAAGATCGATGCTTGGCCTGACTTTAAAACATTGACTAAGAAATGAAGAGAATGCATCGCAAAATGAAAATGGACATGGGCTGGACACATCGCCAGAAAAGTGGATTGATAAAGAAACTTCTAAAGTGAAGGCTAAAAGTTGACAAGCGCAGGCAAAGTAGACCTACCACACTATGGAAGGATGACCTGAAGAGAATGTCAACGAATTGAGTTTCAACAACTAAAGATAGAGAGAACTAGAGACGTTTGGAGGAGACCTATGTCCAGCAGTGGACCTGATAGCAGGCTGTATAATGATGATAATGATGATTATGTTGCATACGTTGCACAAACGGCTTCTCAAAAAGTGGAAATATTATTTCGTCCTAAAGTGCTTTATACTGCACATTAGCTTTTAATCTTGTAGAAAGCTCAAATTCGATGGAAAATACTGCTCTCACGTCTGGGAATTAAGATATCCCATAAATTAGGCAATTAGTAACTAAATATTTCGTTCATGAAACTACTAACCATGGATAAACATGAAGATACGGTAAATTTACTATTAGATATTTTAATTCAGGGCGACAAAATCCAGGTTGAAGTTTCAACCGTTAGGAATACATACATATATATATATATATATATATATATATATATATATATATATATATATATATATATATATATATACATATATATATATATATATATATATATATATATATATATATATATATATATATGTATATATATATATATATATATATATATATATATATATATATATATATATATATATATATATATATATATATATATATATATATATAGACGATGGACATGCCCAGATGGGAATAACAAGAAACGAAATTGATTATGTTATCGGTACTATACAAAATCTTCACTAGAATCATAACATATAGATTAATGAACAAATTTAGATAGGGATACAGCACCCTGAGACCATCTTCAAAAAATTAGACTACTAGTGGAAGAAGCAAATGAATATAAGGTCACCTTTGTGGATAGCAATGGTTGACTACGAAAAAGCATTTGATTCGATAGAGATGTAGGCAGTCCTTAACGTCTTAAGTAATAGCAGAGTCGACGAAAGATACATATCTCTTGACTATATATAAAAATGCCACATCACAAATAATGCTTGAAGAAAAAACAAATAAAATTAAAATTAAAAGAAGAATTAGACAAGGTTACTCAATATCCCAAAAGCTGTTCCCGTTGTCTCTAGAATACAAGTTCAAATCACTAAAGTGGGAAAATAAATAAATACTAATAGACGGTGAATGATTAAATTACTTAAGGTTCGCGGATAATGTCACTCTAAATGCGATCACAAAAAAAGAATTGCAATAAATTCTTATGGAATTAAATACCAAGTCTTCAGAAATAGATCTAAAAATAAACTTCCAAAACTTATTTGAATAACGAAACTGAAGATAACAGTCAGAAACTGTTAATAGAAGGTGAAATAAATTAAAGGCTTACTTGGATAGAAAAGTCTCGTTAGCTTGGTCTGCGTTCGGAAGGTTACAATCCATTTAAATTTGACATCCCAAATACAATAAAATCCAGAGTGTTCGATCAATATGAACTGCAGGGAAAAACATATGGCACAGAAACGTGAGCTTTAAATAAAAGTATAATATAGAAACTCCAGGTAACGCAAAGAACAATGGAGAGAAGAATACTAAATATTAACATCGAAATGCGAAGAATATCAAAAGTGACAGTTGTAATATAACGAATGTGTATATTATGGTGGAATTAGGCTGGGTATATTGCAAGGATGAATGATAACAGATAGACACGCCGCACAGTGGAGCCATTTGGCCGATTCGTGGCAAAAATTATATTACTTCTTAAATATGCAATGAATGATCACATAAACTATTTGTGTGGCATTATAATAATTAAAAATAATATATTTGTGTAAAATTCACATAATACGAACACATATATTTAACCTTTTCAGTCACGCAATTCGGGGAACAGACGGATCTTCGCATGATGCATGTTATTATAGGTTTTTTAGGGTCGCTGAATTCAAATACGCTGTCAGATTTCAAAAATTCAAAATGGCGGATTTAATATGGCGATGGAATTTTCGAAAATTGACATGTATGCTTTCAAATTTAGAAAATGTAAAGGTTTCAAAAGGTATAAATTATAGAAATATCATAATTAATTAAAATAATCAAAACTAAATCTACGCACTAATTACAAAAAAATATTAATAAAAAAAATTATATCGATCGTCAAAGGGAAAAACGCGCCTGGATTCGAAATCGCATTTCTAATAGGAAGCGCGCGCGAAGCGATGCGATGAAGGGAATAGGCGGAGCCAACTGAAATCTGTCGAAATGTGATTTTTAATTGTTTAATAATGCTACAAAGTTGCAAATGTAAGAGGGCAATCAACGTCAAATTGTTTTAACCCTAAAGCTTCAACGCGCTCGAAATGATAACCGTTCGTTATAACCAAACGCATAATATTTGTGAGTCCCAGGGCTTAATATATATGCTACACAGCTAGAGTTCATAAAAAAACTAGTGCACTATATCTATCCTTATATAATTTAATTTCTGTATATTTCAAGTTATATTTAGCATTTAGAATATTTAACTGTCTCTCCTAAAAGGAAATTGTATAAAACAGGCAATTTTTCGTCTACTGACAGAACTTTAACCTTTCGCAGTGTGGCGAAAATGAGATTATATATCCCTTTTTTCACCTAGTCAAATTGTACGTTCGTGGATATATGATTTAATTGTACTCGTAATCGCACTTGATCGCACATAAAACCATTTGGATATGATAAATAACAATGTAATCTTCTAATAAAAATTAATTTTAGATTGTAAGAAAGTGTAGATAAATAGTTACGCCTAAATAAAGATACAATTTTATGAAGATTTTTGGTTCTGTGGCATTATTTAATTTAGCACGTAAATATTTGCATCAGAAACGAAACCAATACGTGTTAATGCAGCTATTACGAGGCTGGTTTGAAAAGTCCGTGCAAAGTCCGAGAGATGGCACCACCGGCGCGTATCGAGGTCATGTTTAGTTAGTAGCATCTCTTGAATGAACTTACACCAAGTTTCAGCCATATTGGTCTATTTCTTTGTGTTTGACAGTCGTGTGAATCAAGGAAGTCGAGTGATTTTCAAGAAATGGACGAAAAAGAATTTCGTGCGGTGATTAAACATTACTTTATGAAAGGCAAAACGCCTTAGGAGACTAAAGAGAAGCTTGATAAACATTATGGTGACTCTGCACCTTCGATTAGAACAGTTTATAAGTGGTTTCAAAATTTTGGGACTGGCCGTATGGGCACAAGTGACGCTGAACGTTCTGGACGGCCTGTGGAGGTTACGACTCCAGAAATCATTGTTCAAATCCATGATATGGTGATGGATGACAGAAGAGTTAAGGTGCGTGAGATTGCTAGTGCTGTGGGCATCTCGACTGAACGGGTACATAATATTTTGCATAAACATTTGGACATGAGAAAGCTATCCGCAAGATGGGTGCCGCGATTGTTCACGCTTGACCAAAAACGAAATCGTGTGAAGTGTTGCAAGGATGGTTTGCAGCTGTTCCAGAAGAATCCGGATGACTTTAAGCGTCGTTTCGTCACTGTGGATGAAACATGGATACATTACTATACTCCTGAGACCAAACAACAATCTAAACAATGGGTTACCAAGGGGGAATCTGCACCAAAAAGGCGAAGACTGTTCCTTCGGCCGGAAAGGTTATGGCGACTGTCTTTTGGGATTCGCAAGGGATAATCCTCATCGACTATCTGGAAAAGGGTAAAAAACTATTACAGGTGAATATTATTCTTCGTTATTGGACCGTTTGAAAACCGAGCTACAAGAAAAACGCCCGCGATTGGCCCACAAGAAAGTCCTTTTCCATCACGACAACGCACCAGCACACACCTCAGCAGTTGTGGTCGCAAAATTAATGGAAATAGGATTCCAACTCGTTTCACATCCCCCCTATTCTCCAGACTTGGCTCCCTCGGACTACTATTTGTTCCCCAATTTGAAGAAATGGCTGGCGGGACAAAGATTTTATTCAAACGAGGAGGTGATTGCAGACACTAATGGACATTTTGCAGACTTGGACAAATCCTATTATTCGGAAGGGATCAACAAACTAGAACATCGTTGTACGAAGTGTATAAGCCTCAAAGGAGACTATGTCGAAAAATAAAAAAGGTTTACCCCAAACACATAAGTAGTTTTTATTTTTGCACGGACTTTTCAAACCAGCCTCGTATATCAAACTTTGAATTAAAATAATGTATATAGCATAGTGTTCTTAAAAAATTGTGGGCAGCATATGAAATAAAAACGTAAGGATGTAATGTGTTATCAGAGGTAATTTATTTGAGTGATCTATATAAGGAATATACTCTATTCAGATAGGTAAGCATAATAAATTACACTTGATTCTTTGAATTTAGACATTTCTCTTCAAATTTTTGTGTTTATTATCCTTCTCACCATACTTTTATAAAATCGACTTTTCGCCGCCTCGGTTCCACTGTGCGCCGTATGGTTGAAATGGCCTAGAGTACATAAAAATGCAGAGTAGATATATATATACATATATATATATATATATATATATATATATATATATATATATATATATATATATATATATATATATATATATAGACATGATATATGCCCATAGGAATTCCTAAGTGATGTTTCTATACTAGACAAATTGAAAATTTCATTCTCATCCAACATCATCTATAAACAACCGATACCCTAAGTCGTCGATATGAAAGAATGTTTAGAGACTTAATTGAAATGTAATATAGATAATATAAAGAGCAGGAGGAAGAAGAACAGTTGAGGTTTCGAGATGGACGGAAATATACAGAACCTCTTTTGTCTAAAACAATTAATACAAAAAAGTCCAAATACAAACCAAGAGGCTCGTCGTCTTATGTTCAGAGACCTCCGTAA
This sequence comes from Pachyrhynchus sulphureomaculatus, assembly GCA_019049505.1. Taxonomy (NCBI): domain Eukaryota; kingdom Metazoa; phylum Arthropoda; class Insecta; order Coleoptera; family Curculionidae; genus Pachyrhynchus; species Pachyrhynchus sulphureomaculatus. The sequence continues at coordinate 94,779,246 of CM032455.1, forward strand.
AGCCTATGGTATTAATTCTCTTCAGACGTTGTGAAAAGTTCTATAGAAAACTAATAATAGGTAGACCAGGACAAGCCAAATATTGTTTAATTTAAACAGTTTTTAATTTTTTAGGTGATTTAGAGCACAAACGATCTGTAAGACTGGATAGAACAAATCATTTTATTCATGATAATAAATTATCAAATTTTTTTGTATCTGCGAAGACTGGAGAAAATGTAAGTGACAAGTAAATATCAGTGATATAAATAAATAATTCATAAAACGATTAGTCGTCCGTCTCAAAATTGAAAAAAAGAACTCTGCTGTCTGTATATTTATTACAATCTTTTTTCTCAAATATCCATGGTATTAAATATTTTTAAAAATGTTAAAGTGATTTACCCAGTACCTTCTCTGGCAAGCACGTAGTTCTAAAATAAACAGTGAATTTGGCTTTCTCACACTAGAAAATCAATGGGTCCAAGCACTACAATAGGTACTTTATACTGAGATATTTATTTAAAAAAACCGGCCAAGGGCAAGTCAGACGTGCTCAATTAGTATTCCGTACGATGATTGTTTTTAAAATAAAATAAAATCCTTACCTAGGCTAAGTTAAATAGATCCCCGACACGTATATATCTTAAGAGCCAATAATAGTTAGAGCATCTTAGCTATTTAATAGCCAATAAATCAATCTAGCTCAATCTAGAATCTAGTATTAAAAGTGTAAAACAAATATCTATTACCCAAATATTGGTTTAATTATAAACAAAAAATAAAATAATTTTCTCTCGGTAACAATACGTGTGTGTACTGAAGTAGTATATTAACAAAACTTCGACCATATTATCAAGGAACACAATTTTCATACCAGATAAATTCTCAGAAGTAATGCAATTTTCCAAAATTTTTTCAAAATTTTCTTTTGAGATAGAGGGAGGGACAGGGGTTTTTGTCGAATTTTTAAAAAAGTGTACGCAAACATTCTTCTTCTTTCGGTTCCTATCTGTTCCGGATGTTGGCAATATTATTAGCTATCATCACCTTGTTTTCTGCGGCCCTAAATAGTTTCATGGTGGTCTTCGAAAACCAAGTATGAAGATTTTTGTGCCAGGGAATCTTTTGTCTCCCCACACTTCTCTTACCACACACTCTATCTTTTAGTATATTCTGTAACAGATGGAATCTGCTCTCATTACTCATAATGTGGCCGAGATATTGGAGTTTACGTTGCTTGATGGTAACTAAAACCTCTTTTTCTTTATTCATTCTTTGAAGAACTCTTTCATTCGTGACTCGGTCCACCCATGACACTCTCAGCATCATACGATATAGCCACATTTCAAAGGCTTCCAATCTTTTACTTGTTGCCTCTGTCAGGGTCCATGTCTCCACTTCATAAAATAAAATGGAGAATACGTAGCAACGCAGAAATCTCACTTTCGTGCCCAGTGTCAAGTTGTGGCATTTGAATATAGAGCTCATTTTGGTGAATACTGCTCTAGTCTTTTTAATATGCCTCTTTATTTCTTGCGAGTGGTCCTATTGGTCATTGATGTTAGTGCCCAAGTATGAGGTACTTATTTACTCGTTCAATATTTGTCTGGTTAATTACTAAATGGCGGTTCTTACTAATAAACATTAATTTTGTTTTATTTATGTTAATATCAAGACCATATCTCTGGCTGCAGTTCGTTACCCTATCCATTAGTATTAGGTCAGTCAATAAGTTTTGAAAGCGGAAATGAAACAAGATGAGTCGAAATACATTTATTCTTCAGTATAATCTCCCTTAAGCTCAATACATTTTTATAGCGATTTTCCAGTTCATTTACCCCATGTCTGAAGTGGTTTTCCAGAAGACCTTCAAAATACCAATTTACGGATGCTATCACCTCATCATTTGTTGAAAAACGCTTCCTACGTAGAAATCTTTTGAGGTTAGGGAATAGATGGAAGTCAGACGGGACGGTCCCGCGAATAAGGTGAATGTTTCAACAATTCGTACTTTAATCCGACTAGTTTTGCCGTTACCAAAGCACCTCTGTGAGCGGATATATTATCATGATGAGAGATGATTTTTTTTTTCTTTTGCAAACCGGGCCTTTTCTCACGAACTTTCTCATCCAGGTGGTGCAAAAGGTTACAATAATACTCTCCTGTGTTTGTTTTCCTGGTCTGAGGATAAACAATTAACAAAATCCTTTGGCATCCCAGAAAACAGATGCGATAATTTTTTTGGACGACTTTGACCAGTTTGGCTGCTTTGGAGCTGGACAACCGCACTTAGTCCACTGTGCAGCTTGTTGTCGCAGTTCAGAATCATAATGGTAAACCCAAGTTTCATCCATAGTTACAAATCGACGCACGAAATTAGTTTTATTCTTTGTGAAACGAGCCAAATGTTGTTTAGAAAGTTTCTCTCGAGTGCCTTTTTGTTCCGATATTAGCAAATGAGGCACCCATTTTGTGAGTAGCTTTCTCATACCCAAAACATTAGTTAAGATATCGTGTACTAATCCATGTGAGATGATTATAGCCTCAGCTAAATCATCTACAGTTAATCGACGGTCTTCTATTACCATATCTTGTACTTGCACAACAGTTTCTTCGATTGTTGCAGTTTTTGGACGTCCGGAACGTGGATCATCATTGATGCATGTACGACCTTGTTTAAACTCTAGAATTTATTTATGAACAATTGGAAATGAAGAAACAGATTTCTTTAACACTTTCACTAACTTTGCAAAGATTTCAGTTGCCGATAAGGATTTCAAAACAAAGAATTTTATCACTGCACGATATTAGATTATAGCCTCTAGAAGCGGGGCCTTTTTTATAGCCTCTGGTTACGGCGCTATCTTTATAGCCTCACCTTGGAGCGCTATTTTGTAACATCTCGTTGCGGCGTTATTTTGTAGCCCCAACTTTCTTTATTTTTAATAAATATTTTATTTTTATTAAATAGAAGCCGTTATTTGCCCATTATGTATATCTTAATTTTTGAGAATGGATTAAGTGGATATTAATACTGATAGAACAAAAACTGGATATAAGCTAGCTCGTTTTTTTACTGGTAGAGTACATGGAGAGCGAGGTAATTTTTGTACGCCCTTTGAAAATAGTCTCTATAGTTATTTTAAAATTTGGTTGTATTGTTTTTTGGGCACCATTTATTTTAGAATAAAAAGAATCTAACTTCAGCTCAGAAAATTTAAAAAAAAGTACTGAAGAGTTATTTAGTTGTTGAAATAAAATTAATTTACGTACAAACTATACGTCCTGAAAGAAAGAGCAGGAGTTTAGTGAGGCTCTACACATTTAAATAAAGAAAGATATTATTAACAAGATAAAAATTCCTACCTTTATTACACTCTTAAAATTACATCTACTTAATAAATAACCTTGTATATTATGAGAGTGCACATTATTGCACAAAGTCTTTAAATTAGGATTATTAAATTTTTAATAAAAGGCTTTGAGAGATCGTCTTCGCGGATTACACGTGGTGAGTAGCCGTTGGAAACACACGTTGTAGCCAGGAAGTGAGATATTTAAACTGGTGTGCTTACGAGTTACTGATTGGCTTCTCTTCGTGGGTTTTCCATAAGCTGTTTGGCCTCTCCTGGTGAGACTCTCATCGAAAATATTGTCTCAGCCGCCACTCTCCTAATCTCATTTAGGTAACTAATCACTTTTTGACCCGAAATATCTTAGGATGAGCAGAACATTTTAAGATTGGAAAAAGGCATCAAACTTGAGATTTATAAACAACACCCACTTGGTGATAAAAAAAAAGGCCGTTACTGCACTACGGCATGACGGAAGGAAAAGGTCACTACGGCATACTGGCGGAAAAAGCCGTTACTGCAGCTCGGAAGAAAAAACTCTTAAAAATTCGAAATGGCTGCTTAAATATCTTTGTCCCTTCTCCTTGGATCACTTCCGGCACGCAAATTTTGACGCATTCAATGCGAACTAAATAAGTCAAGTCGGCAACACGCGTTACACACTGCCGGTTTAAATGAAACTGCTAGAAAATTTAAACTCACTGCTTAATCAAATTACACTGCTTAAAAATTTTAACTCACTGCTTAACTGAAATTAGCAAGTATTACATGAATTATTGATAGAAAAATAGTGTTGTAACATGATCTTAAAATCTAGGAAAAAATGAATGTTACAAGATTTTTTCATTTTTAAAAAATACTCAAACACCAGCTAATAAACAATGAATAACTTGACAGATCGACTTAAAATTTAGAATGTGTTCATATGCCAGATGAAGCTTTAAAATGGTGTTCAATATTTGGTTCAACTGATGCTCCATGGGTGTCGCTTTCAAAACTTATTGACTGACTGTAATTTCAGGTCTTGCAGACTACCAGCGAATATAACTTGATGTGCGCAAGTATTACATCATATATATTTTTGAACACATGTTTTCACAAGCTTTCATTTGACACCCCACTCGATGACCTGATAAAAAAAATGTTTTTTTCACTTCCGATTTTACCCCCGAAAGTTTAACTTTCAAAATTACATGGCTCTGATGGGGCCATTGATTCCTATGTTAATGCCAAATTTCATCTTTCTGTGTCAAATAGTTTCGGAGAAAATCCGGTGTGACAGAAGGACAAGCAGACACCGAACTGATCTTATAAATGTTCCGTACGGAACACTAAAACACAGGTAGTGGAGAGAGGGTTTACCTAATGTCATGCCTCAGAACTAAGGAAGGAAGGTAGATTAAGAAGTGTGAGAGCATGAAGAAGGTCTCTAAAAAGTAACTTACTCCTTAACCATTGATTCAATTTTAAAGGGAAAAATGACATCAATGAATTTTACTTTAAATGTAAAGACAAAAAAAAAACCAAGCAAATGGATATCTTTTCTGGTAACAATTGATAGCAGGTTGGATTGGAGGAACTACAAAGAACAACTGTATGTATCTCTAGGAAAGTATAATTATGCTGTAATGGTCTTATTTACCTGTTTGAGTGAAGAGACTGCATTGATGTCATTTCATTCTCTTGTGAAGGCTCGGATCTTATATGAGGTTATATTTTGTGATAACATATCGTTCACTTCCGATTTCACCCTCCCAAACTAGCCCCCTTATGTCAAAATTTAACATACAAAATTACACGTCTCAAATTGGGCCAACAATTCCTATATTTGTACCAAATTTCAGCTTTCTATGTTTAGGAGAAAATCGGGGCGATGGATACCGAAGTGATCTCGTAAGTGTTCTGTACGGAACACTAAAATGAATTTTAAATAAGTACTTTGGTTTATACGTTGTTAAAGAATACTTTGTTATACAGGGCTTGTCAAATATAATTTATTACATGATTGTGAAATTAGAAATTAGAAGATTCGTAATTTAAGTAAAACAACCACTGTTTTCATTTTTCAGATAAATTCATCATTTACAGAACTTGTTGCAAGATTTTTTAATGTTCCACTAACCAGGATAGAAAAAGAAAAACATAAATCAATTGTTAAGGCCGAATTAATACCAAATAGTCCACCTACCGTCCAAAATACTACTATAAAGATGAAACGAAACAATTTAAAGAAAAATCGTATTAAAACTGATAATAAAAATGTGTCCACAACTTGTGTTGTACAATAAATATTGTATAATTTTTATTGAAGTCTCATTCATTTCAATGTATGTACTAGGTTTTTAATTATAATTGAGACACCCTTTCAATTTAAAATTAAAGTTGTACGAGGGTTGAATGATAAGTACCTTGCCTTGACAAGGAAAAAACATTTTTAAGTGTAAAATTTATTTTATTTTTCAACATGGTCTCCTTTTAGCTCAATACACTTAGTCCAACGTTTTTTTTATCTTTTGTATCCCATCTAAAAAATACGATTTCTCCAACCCTTGAAAATACGCATTTGTTTCAGCTCATCGTTTGAGCCAAATTTTTTTCCGCCGAGCCATTTTTTCATATGCGGAAACAGAAAATAATCGCTGGGGGCTAAATCTGGCGCATATGGTGAATGTGGCAGCAATTCATATCCTAACTCGTGGAATTTTGCCATGGCGATGACACAAGTGTGCACGTGTGCATTGTCCCGATGAAAGAGAATTTTTGATTCGCCGAATGCAGACGGTTTTCTTTCACAGCATGGTTAAAACGATCCAGTAAATTGATATAATATTCTCCATTAATCGTTTTGCTCGTTTCAAGTTTGGACTATTCTTTAGTCTTTGGTGTGCTATGATGAATTCATGTTTCATCAACAGTTATAAATCGACGCCAAAAATCATTCCGATTGACACACGTGCGTGTTTATTGTCAGTTGTGAGCAATCGCGGCACCCATCTCGCAGAAAGCTTTCTCGTATTCAAATTAGTTGCACCCGTTCAATTGGGATGCCCACAGTCTCAGCAATCTCACTCACTTTCATTCTCCGATCATTTATCATCACTATATCGTGGATTTTTTGAATCATTTCTGATGTGGTAATCTCATTTGGACAACCTGAACGTTTTTCATCAAAAACGTTTGTACGGCAGCGTTTGAATTCAACTGTATTTTATGGTCGATAACGAAGGGACAGGGTCCCTATAAACTTCACTGGGTTCCGCTTTTATCTCGTCATTCATTTTCTTTTTCAAATACAAATATGCTACCACTGCTCGATATTCAATTTTTTCCATTGCTGTAAAATCACAAACGTTGTTCTATTTAAATGGCTGCCTCTCACAAACTAAAACACGCAGCGCCTTGAAAATTTGACAGGATTCTTGAGAAAGGTTATCTTTTTGAAAAATATAATTTTTTAACTAGTAATAGCGCCACCTCTGGCCGAGGCCAGGTACTTATCCTACAACCCTCATAAATAAAGAGAAGGTAATCTAATTCTTGTTAATACAGGGTGTGCAAAATACTTCGCTGGCTATAATAACCAAACTATGAATTTTAGGGCAAAACAATTTTAATTTCTCATTCTCAACATAATTGTGTCAGAAAAATAAGACATGAACATGAAAGCTGTTTTGCTCTGGAATATACCGTTTAGATTATTGTCAAAGTATAAGAAATTTCATTTTGGGAAGTCAGTATCTAAAAAATTAATTAATTTTCATTAATTTCATATCTAATATTAACCGTATAATTCAAACATCTAAAAACAGTAAAAACAAATTTTTTAAAAATGAGACCTGCATCTAATTTTTAAAAAACGAAGCTTTAAGCCTTGTATCCACTAGGCAAAAACTGACGCGCAACATGTTGCACAACATGTTGCTCATCATGTTGAACGTCGATGCGGAACTTTCGTTTAGCAACGTTGTATGTCCACACGATCAGTGATTTGATACGCAACTGCATGTTGCACGGAAACAAACAATAAGCCGCGCGTCACGTTGTGCGCCATCTAGCAACGTCACGCGCTGTTATGCAACGTTGCCGAAGATGTTAAGTGTCACGTGTTGCGCGTTAATTGTTGCCTAGTGGATACATGGCTTTCTTCGCCCTGTAACTTCGGGACACCTTATGGCTGCTATACACGCTCCGGTTTACCTGACAGGTTTGCCTGTACATCAGTAAAAGAGTTAAGAAGGTAGTTCATTTTTTAACCAAAAATTTGTACATAATGCCCACGTTTTAAGATACGTCATACAAGAGGTTAAAATAAAACATATTTTGGTCTTATACAACCACACGCTGAGCCGTCAAGAGGATTTCTCTAGACTTGTCCTTGCCAGGGACCCAGTTTTTCTAAGAAAGGGTTTTATTGGAGGTAGAATTTTGTTAAGAGTAAGTAATTTCTTTGGAAACCTCCTAGAAGGTAACAAAATTTTTATTGTAACAGGAGGTTCGCTTTTCTTTGGAAGCCTCTCGTTCAGTTGTCACTCTGAGAAGGGGTAAAATTGTATTATAAAAGAGGGTTCATTTTTTTGGAAATCATCTTCGGTCATCACTCTGAGAAGGTGGTAAAATTTTATTATAGACGGGCGTTCTTCTTCTTAGAAACTTCGCGTTCTATCGGTCATAACTTTGAGAATAGCGGGATCTTTTTTTGGGAGACTTCTGTTTATTATAAAAAGTGTTTTTTTTTTTTTAAATTTCCTCCTTCCCCTCCCGATCACTACTCCGAGAAGGTAGTAAAATGTTATTAAAAAAAAGGGTCCTTTTTGTAAATCTTGCTTCCTCCCAGACATCCCAATAAGATGTTTTTTTAGGTGAGGGTTTATTTTGGAAATCTTCTCCTCCCAGTCGTTCTCTTCAAGTTCTACTATAAAAGAATGTTTTTTTAGAGGAGCCACGTACTAGCTCATCGCCTAGTTTCCACGGAAACGAGGGCACGAAAACTGAACTCCCCCGTATCCGGATTTCCTCTCTGTAACCCTACTGACATTAAGGTTTATATAAAATCCATTTTTAGTCTTCTGTAGGAAACACTTGTCTGTCTGGCCTTCCGTCTGTCACATCCGATTCTTTCCGAAACTACTTGACATAGAAAGTTGAAATTTGGCATAAATATAGGAACAAAATGGCTAAAAATCGTTGTCCACCCACCCTATCTTGAAAAGTACTGATCAAAAAATTTTGAAATTTAGAATATTCTTCATAAAGTGTAGATAGAGCAAAAATTATCACGAGGGCATTACGCTTGATAATTTTTCTAATATAAAAAAAAAAACAAACGTTTTGTTAATAAAAGTTTCAAGTATATTATCCGTCTTTCGTCGCTACTGTAACAAGACAAGAGAATTTTATTTTATTTGTTTAAATTAAACAAATATTTAGGTAGTAAATAGTTGTTTTGCACTTTTATTACTAGATTCTAGATTGAACTAGATTGATTTATTGACTATTAGGTAGCTAAGGTGCTATAACTATTATACGAGTAAATTATTGACTAAGAAAAAACGTGAAAATACATATTGGAACTTAAGATATATACATGTCAAAGGCCTAATTAACTTAGCCTATGTAAGGATTTTATTTTATGTTAAAAGCAATCACGGTACAGAACACTAATAGTCCAACTTGTACTTGACCGGTTTTATATATTTCAAATTTCTTGATCTGTTAATGTAAAGTAAAATAAAATATTACTGACAACTGTTTAAGACTTAAAGATTTTTGGTTTTCTATTTTCCTTTTCTGAAATAACACTTTTGTACTTAATCTTAGTATGTAAATAGCAACATTTAAGACTAAAAAATATTTATTAACAATATTTAACTCTAAAACAGGTCTAATTTACCAATTTTAGGTTAGGAAATTGACACAAGCCCTAGTAAGCCAACTAAAGTCGTGAAGCTAAGCAGTACAAGACTAAAATTTGTGTATGATTAAATAGATTAAAACAATTTTTCTACGAAGTATAATTTTTCCTCTCTGCTTCACGGTCTGTTCTTGGCATTATTATTTTATATTTTTTGATAATTTCATAAATTAAAATAATTTATTATATTTTTACTCTGTTGAAAGTACTTACTAATTACGTATATATTTAATTCTTATCACGGATTGAATAAAGGTGCCCTTATTTAATTTAAACCCCGGATTATGGAAATTTTTAACAAAAATTTGTTTACCTAGGGAGTGAAGTAGATTACAATGAATTGTGGGTAGCATTCTTTGAAGAGTAAATGGCAAGGTTATGTTACTCTGCACCATCTATCGGATAATATTTTATATTCAATTTGCTTTTATGTTTTGTGGTAATCTAGACAGAGTTCAGTCCCATTCGCTTTCCTTTGGTAAGGCTACTAATCAAGAAGATTATGATCTAAAATCATTTTTTTACTTCGCTCGTATTTCATACAATTGATTTGTTAAGTGTCAATCTTTAGTATAATCCTAGGAAAACTTAACAAAACCACATAGTTGTTTAATTCATTTATTTTATTAAAATAAGTTACTATAATAACTACAATTTTAAATGCGTATGCTTCTTCTAATAATAATCTACAGTTACGTTATAGAGTTATCAATTGATTCAATTCTAATCACTTCGTGAATTAATTCAGATGACACGAACGAACGAGTATAATAAAAGTTTTCTGCGACAATTCGATTGTATTTCTCCTAGATTAACGTAAATTATCATTATGACGTAACTTAAGATCATTTTAAAAAAAACCATAGTAACAATAAGTCTATTGATCAATCTTACCGAAAATTCCTACAAAATACACATACATAAAACAATCTTATAAAAAATATTTGTAGAAAATAGATTCTTAAGTAAGTGCAAGACAAAAGGAAGACATTATAATGCAGATTATCACGATTAAATTTTTGGATTTTTTAAGTCGAAATGAAGTAAAAAGGTAGGCAGAATTATTAAGCTGATAAAGCAGCAATAAGAATTAAGAAGTTTATTCTATAAAGTAATTTAAACAGTGCCGAAAACCAATTACGTAAAGTAGGCAAACGCCTATATATATATATATATATATATATATATATATATATATATAATATATATATATATATACACACACACACATAAATGTGTGTGTATACAGGGTGTTTTGGAATTTACTGCATATATTGGAAACTGGCGTCTCCTTGTAGTTAGACCGATTGCAGAAAATTCACTTTAAATAGCGGATCTCAATAATAAAGGAAAAATCGACCCTGAAGAAATAATGACATAAATATTGTCGCCACTGGTAGACCATACACTTACGCAATACAGTCGATTGTTAACCAGAAGGTCAGGTCTACAGTGTTACGCGATATGACTAGGCTTTTCCCAACAAATTTAATAAAAAAATATATATAAAAATTGCTACCTTTTCATAATAATTACTTCCTGACACCAACAAATTAATTACATAAGTTTTATATTTCAATATTTTATAATAAATAAATTTTAACACATATAATTCACTAAAATTTTATTTGCTTCGTTGTAAAAACGACGGCACAATAAAGAAATTGTTAAGGTAGGGTGCAAAGATCCTAAAACCGACAAAGGATTTCTTGTCGGTGTTTTTGCTGACTTTGCCAGTAATTTTTTAGTTGCTATCTCTCTCTGCTAAGTAACAACGCCCTCTGCCAAAACGTCAAATTCACATTTAGTTTTTTTATTTATAGCGAATATTTACAAATTTGCAATAGGTCGTGAGTAAAGTGATGTAAAGATCAATATTAATACAGGTTTTTTTTTTAAATATATCCATAGACTAATATAGTGGTGTTAAATAAGAAATTCGTAGAAAGCGTAGAACATAGCCGCAAGCGTGTACAGTGTGTGTGGTACAATTGGTTTAGTTATAAATATGTCACGTACAACCTACGATATTTTTTTAGGGAGATCGATTGCACATTTGAGGTACGTAAAAATAATGCAGAAATACGTTTTTAAACCTACTTTGTTTTTTTACCTTAGCACTAAAAAATCTTGTTCTCGCGCGTTACCAACGAATTATTTATTTTCAAATAATAGAAAAACAATTTTTAATTATGGTTAAATATTATTTTTACTACGTGTTTCCTGTTATTATTTTCATTTGTTATTAGATTAATTTTACCTGAAATTTAAAAATCTGTAATTGTTGAAGAAAATCCTATGTTAGGCCCTGCGCTTGAGCTAGTTCGTACAATGACAGACTTTCAGGAGCGGGTAGGTTGGGCTGGTAAAATCTAGTTGTACTCTTTTTTTAATTTTTCAAAAACTTTCGAATTTGAAGAAAATATTGAATGTGCTTCTTCATGACCCCGAATCAGCCGTTTCAATATATGCAGTGAATTTTATAACACCCTATATATATATATATATATATATATATATATATATATATATATATATATATATATATATAATATATATATAATTATATATATATATATATAATTAATTATCCTGAATTATATTTTTTGAGTTTTGTTTGATACAATATGTTGTATCCCTTTATTAAAATTTTCAATTATTAAGGTACCTTTCATAGTATAAAAGTAATTTATTGAAATCATTGATTGATAAAATTAAAAAAATATATATTTAGGTGATAAACTGCGAGGGGCGTACCGAGATCTTACCTAAAGACTTCCACAGGGCTTAATCCAGCACTGAACACAAATACTTTATTACCTATTAATTATAGTCTAAAATCTACTGTTTTTAGTAATAATTGCTTGAACACACTAATATTAAGGTCTTAACAACATTTTGAACTGTATGCCTATATGTAGTTTCTGTTAAGTTTTTATGAAACTCGGTTATGGACGGCTTATTAAAACAAAATACAGTTACCTAGATATTAGAAATTGCAAATGCAAATTCATTATTTTGCGTTTTACCTATTTAAATTAAACTCCATACTTTTTTAAAATATTTCTCTAGTGTGCAAACAAAATATGTCAAGTCAACATTTTGGGGATAAAGAGTAACCCAAAAAACAGCCCACAAATCGCCTGTTTTGGCTCCCTCGAATTCTGGTACAAATTGTCTGCTAAAAAATATTGTTCATGATGCGGATTTACTCATGACAAAGTTTTGAGTTAGTATACTTTTGGTTTTTGAGGTATGAGGGATTGAAGTTATAATACGTGGGTGATATAGGCAAATGTGTGCGATCAAATAAAGTTCTATAACTAGATTTTTACTCTACTAGATATCAGCACTTCCAAAAACCCCCCAATACGACCTTGCAGAACAAGCAAGACGTATTTTTGCCATTCCGATTTTGCACCCCTTTCATCCCTAGCTAGATTTTCACCCCTAGAAAATATGGCTCGCTTTTGGCATCGTTATGTGTGTATGTGTAAAAATGTAAATTATTACATTATAACACCATTTGTGTAACACACATCCAAATAGGTTTGAAGGCAAAAATGGTAACGTCCATCCCTTTTACCTCAAAAAACAAATGTATACTCAACTTGAAACTTTGTCATGAGAAAATCATCATCATTAGCAATCATTTATCATACAATTTGTATCAGAATTCAAGGGAGCTAAAACGGGCGATTTTTAGGATTAATCCTTTATAATTTGCAAATGGATGAAAGTTAGACCAATCGGGAAAATAATTACTCTAACAGTTTAGGCAAGTATTACAGCACAGTACAGATTTAGAGATCTATTAGAACCATCTCTCATTGTGTTTTGTTTGCTTTTAATTTTATGTCTGACCAATAGGGTATATTGTATGAATATTAGCTAACATTTCCTAAACCATCTTTAGTTCCTAAAGTAAAATTTTTTGGAAGATATTCGCTCTAGAGTATCTTTACGTACTATACTTATGCCGGAGTGCATCAGGATATGTAAGTGTAACTGTCGAATAACTGGCTCTTAAAATTGAATTTGCTTTGGCTAAAATTTTAGAATAGTTAGGTCTAAAGTATCTTTAAGTTCAAATATAAATATGAATTCGTTACCGAAAACCACAAATTAATTACAATCCTACATAACTCAATGGATTCTATCTTATTTCTTCTACGCAAATAATAAATACTAATCAATGGTAGAAGCCACAAGTTGAACATTTTAAGAACTATGATGAGAAGAATAAAAAAAATTGAAATATTTCTATACTTATTTAGTTTTTACTAAAAAAGGACTCCATCATTATCGATTTTCTTATTGCTAAGCACAGTAAATAAAACTGAAGAAAGTATGTCCTATGTTTTATTAGTCCAAACTAAATTAAATTTACGAAATATTAAACTATACTTTGTTATTCTTCGTTTGGGATGCACCCAGGCATTATTAATAAACCACTGACAAATAAATCATGAAGAAAACACCATCCACAACTTTTCCTGTTCTGTCTAGGTATCTATTGGTAAGTAATTTCAGAAAAAAAGCTGAGATTACACATTTTTAATTATATAAATTGTGACTGAAACCAGTATGTTAAATTTTATTATTATCCTTAATTAATTGACGAACAAGAAAAGAGAGCATTTTTTACGTTATTCAACTATCTATCTATCTATCTATCTATATATATATATATTATATATATATATATATATATATATATATATATATATATATGAATATCATCATTTAGTTAACCAGAACTGTTTATTTTTTAGTTCAATCTTAATTAACACAACCTTTAAACCAAGGTTCAAATATTTCGAATTATCTGTGTGAAATGTACTACCATAATATTTATCTATATAATAGATTATAACAGGTACACAAAAAATATAAAGTGAGATATCTTAGCTTAAAAATAAATAGTACTAATACAGAATGTAACATAAAAGATTACTAGAGTGAAATTAACCTGACCTAATTAACCGAAATAATTAAATACGTTCGAAATACCATTCGATATTGACGAAAAAATACTACTGTCCTGAGCTACAGGCTGATGGGGTGGTCCAAAAGGTCCTCTATTAAAACTTGGCGACGGGGGTCTGTAATAATGACCATCTTTCCTCTAAAAAAAAATTAAAAATGAAAACAAGTATTACTATCCAGGTTACAAAGAAGAATTTTAGTTTTTTTTATAATTAAGTAGTAAACATGTGTAACTAACGAAATAAATATTTTAATGGTATGAGATCAGTGGTTCCCACAATTGTCCAAAAATGGGAGTTTTTTGACACAAATTTTGTTGGAGGCGCCCTTTCCGTACTCAACTTCATTCATAATAAAATAACGATTACACAGCCATATGACTGGAACATCTTTTACTAAGTGGCCCTATTTTTTTTTGGTTGCTAGCGCCATATTGGGCCAAATAATGAAGTTTGTCTCTTTGTTACGCCATATATATATATATATATATATATATATATATATATATATATATATATATATATATATATATATATATATATATATATATATATATATATATATATATATATATATATATATATATATATATATATATACAGTAGTTAAGGTAATATTTTTGCTTATTATATTAGTGTTCCGTACGGAACACTTATAAGATAACTTCGGTTTCTGTCTGTCCGTCTGTCACACCCGATTTTCTCCGAAACTATTTGACATAGAAAGTTGAAATTTGGTACTAATATAGGAATTGATGGCCTCATCATAGCCGTGTAGTTAAATTTTGATTTAAGGGGTTAGTTCTGGGGCGTGAAATCGGAAGTGAAAAAAAAATTACCTGGTCATCGAGTGGGGTGTCAAATGAAAGCTTTTAAAAACATGAGTTCAAAAATATATCTAATGTAATACTTTCGCACATTTTTCTTTGTATTATTTTTAAAAAATTGCGTAAAATCGCTATCCCCCCCTTTATCTCGAAAAGCACTGATTAAAAATCTTTAAAAAAATTCTGGAATATTCTCCATAGGGTGTAGATTGAATGAAAATTATCACGAGTACATTACCTTTAATAATTTATTATATAAATATATATATATATATATATATATATATATATATATATATATATATATATATATATATATATATATATAACCAGAAAATTCAGGGTCATCAGTTTTCAGTAAAGATCGGAAAAAAACTTTGTTAAAAACTCATTTGGAGTGTGTTCTGTGAAGTCAGTGATCATTTTATACCTCTGTAACAAAAATTTTTATTTTAAAAGCAATCAACGTACGGAACACTAATTGCGCAAGTCTGACTTGCACTTCGCCGGTTTTTTTTTTATTTATGTGGCGAAAAATTGAAATCAATGCCCTAATAAGGCGTATCGCTATTCACTCTTTGGGAACCACTGAGATAGATAACAGCCCCACAAAAAAAAAAGTGGGGTATACTTTTGATGCGATATATCAGATCCGTAGTATTTTTGCCCGCTGATCACGAATCTGACGTCAGAATATCGCCATCACATCTCAATTTTTTTCTGACCTCAAAAAATAGGTAAAAATTAGTAAAAATTAAGAAAAATATACTCCTAAAAAATTGATTCAGCTTTTTCATGAATCCAAAGATGTATTAATATGTATTCGGACACGCTAAGCTAATATTCATCGGTTGGATTAAGCCATACAGTTCTGTTTTCTTTCTAACCTCAATAAATCAGATATAGTGCTTCTCGAATGCAAAAACGAATTCAAGTTAAAATTCAACCGATTCTTACCAAATTTGGTACACGGGGGTTTTTTGGGTTGGTGATCATGAATCTGAGGTCGGATTTGCAAAATTCAAAATGGCGGATCCAAGATGGCGGACAAAATTTTTGAAAACCAACCGATTCCTACCAAATTTGGTATACAGTTGGGGAATCCTCAAACCTGATACTCTTAAACCCTAAACCCTCAAACCTTAGACTCCCACACCCTGTAACCTCAAAAAATAGACCTCAATAACCCTGTAACTTTAAAAATGAGACCCAATAAACTCAAAACCAGGACTTTTAAACCTCTCAAATAGTAGACCCTTAAGCCCTAGAATTGCGAAGGTTAGACCCGCGCCTAACTTTCCTTTTTTTGGCTGTATCTTGTTCTTTTTTCCGCGAATGACCTATTCAAAGGCTTTCTGCCCAAACGCTTTTGAGGACTTGTTTCTCTTTTTAGCGACCAGCAATAGTCCCGTAGCATATGGTCATCCCATCGTCCTTGATACCGATTTTCTATGATTTTCACATCTTGGTGAAAACGTTCCCCTTGCTCCTCACTGTAGTCACCAAGATTATCTGGGAAATCATCGATGTGGGAGTCCAGGAAATGTAATTTTAGATTCATTAAGCAACCTAATGTTTGAAAATTTTTTACCATTTTCTCGACTATTTCTTTGTACTTAGGACTTTTATTATTTCCCAAAAAGTTTGTTGCGACTTCTTTAAAACTAAGCCAAGCAGCTTTTTCAACTTTATTCATTTTAGTAACAAATAATGAATCTTGAAACAATTTTCTTATTTGTGGCCCGTCAAATACGCCTGCCTTAATACGCCTGCCTTAATAATATATTTGAAACATGGGCCGTTTGTATCTAATGCTCTCGTGAATTGCTTCATAAGTCCAAGCTTAATGTGAAGCGGGAGAATAAGAACTTTTCCTGGATCTACCAATGGTGGAAACAATACATTATTTTCACCAGGAGTGAACGGTTCTCCACAAATTTTCCAGTTATGATCAGCATATTTTATTTTTATCAAAAGCTGCTTCATTTTTTCATATTGCTCTTCCATAACTGTGGAATGAGCAATCGGAATGGGAGCGTAAACGTTGGTATTATGCAGCAAAACTGCCTTAATGCTCCGTTTAGAAGAATCAATGAACAGTCTCCATTCTTCAGGATCGTATGAGTTATTTTGAAATTCATCCATTAGACCTTTTACATCGGTACAATATGAAAGTGACAATTCCTCGTCCATTGTGAAATATTTTCGAAATTCTTCATCTCGGTTTCTATAATAAGAAATCGTAGCTTCTGGCTTAAGTAAATGTCTTTTCTTTAAAAAGGAAGCAAGATGCTCTGAACCATCTTTGGATAAGCCTAAATCTCTGACTAGATCACTAAGTTCTGACTGTGATACGAGTATTGGTTCTGGTTTACGGTTGTATGGTAGAAATTCTTTATTTGTGTCACTAGTATATGATAGGTTGTCACTAGAACATTCATTAGTAACAGTGTTTGAATCTTTTTCGACAGTCTCAATGTTTTCGGCATGAACTGATAAGGTGAAATCATTTGTTTCCATAACATCAGCATCAAGTGGTTCAGGAGACGGAATTAGTTTAGTTGGTCTTGTTACTGTCGAAACATCGTTATAAGTAATAGTGCTTTTATTTTTTCGGTTATGCCTAGATACAACATTCATACAAAAGTAGCAATCATTTTCACTGTATGGTCTATTCCATATTGCTGGTCTGGAATATTTAATCGCCTTCTTATTGATGTACAACATTATTTTGCAAGAACTGCAAATGATGTGGGGAATCCAATCTGTATCCTGGTGCTGTATTTCAATGTTAAAACAATCCTTATATAAGGTTTTAATCTTATCCGTTATCGGTGACCCCATTTTACTCAATACGTGTTGACAGCAAATATAACAAAATGAATCACTGTTTTTATCGCACTTATGAAAAGTCCTTGTACCGTGAGACCGTTTTCTTGTAGCATTATACTCTACATGAGCCAAGTCACCCACACATGAAGAGCTACGGTTGCTGGATGACGACGGCTGCGGGCCCGCTTTCCCACCCTGACCAACTGCCGATACTGGGGTTTCCGAGTCCCTGCATCGTAATTCTCTTTCTTCTACCTGCCATGACGGCATCTAAACCGTTATCCAGGGATTCTGCCGGCTAGTGGAGTAACACCGTTGCCCACCGTCACCACGTGGAGGTGCCCTGGATGCAGGTAGAAGAATAAAAATCGACCGATGAATTTTCTCGGCGTTCAAAATGGCGCGAAAACATCTGCCATCTTGAATTTTGCAAATCCAACCTCAGATTCGTGATCAGCGACCCAAAAAATCCCCGTGTACCAAATTTGGTAAGGATCGGTTGAATTTTAATTTGAATTCGTTTTTGCATTCGAGAAGCACTATATCTGTCTGGTTTATTGAGGTTAGAAAGAAAACAGAACTGTATGGCTCAATCCAACCGATGAATATTAGCTTAGCGTGTCCGAATACATATTAATACATCTTTGGATTCATGAAAAAAGCATGAAACAATTTTTTAGGAGTATATTTTTCTTAATTTTTACTAATTTTTACCTATTTTTTGAGGTTAGAAAAAAATTGAGATGTGATGGCGATATTCTGACGTCAGATTCGTGATCAGCGGGCAAAAATACTACGGATCTGATACGAGTATATCGCATCAAAAGTATATCCCACTTTTTTTTTGTGGGGCTGTGTAATTAAAATGGCAAAACTCGTTTTTATTAAAAAACTGTGGCATTAGCTTTAGGATTTGTGTTTCATCGATTAAAAAAGGTTTTATGTTTGTTTCCGTCTAGAGTAAATCAAGATTGTCTAAAAATATATTGTGGCCCACAGAAAATCGTATCTTAATTGTAAAATTTATTAAATTGTAAAAAAATAAAAATTCAATTTTTATATGTTGTTTATATGTTACAATGTTTCTTCCTAATAAGAAAATGCTCTGCGTGAAACACGAAATAATTCTCGAAACGTTAACACATAAAAAAATAGTATTTTAGATATTTTGACGATACAATTCCGAGAAAAGCAATATCGCAGCGCAAATTCAACCATTGATGGAATACTGCTTTCATGTTTGGAGCATTGTATGAACTTCAACGGCGCCTATTTTATTAGCGCATCTTATGTCATTATTTCACATTCTCGCCGTCCCTGTTGTTGCTATTCACTCAAGCGTTATTCTTCCGCGCTCTACTGCTCACTATTTGGTTGTCTAAAATTTATATTGAGTTTCATAGTTTTATAACATAATTCTTTATTCTATCGTATCAGGTTCCTCGCCTCACTTCGCATGCTCCTCTTCAGAAACC
The DNA here is from genome assembly GCA_019049505.1 of Pachyrhynchus sulphureomaculatus. NCBI lineage: Eukaryota > Metazoa > Arthropoda > Insecta > Coleoptera > Curculionidae > Pachyrhynchus > Pachyrhynchus sulphureomaculatus. The sequence goes on from CM032455.1 coordinate 94,798,614, forward strand.
TTTTTATATAGAGTGAATTGACAAAGACAGTTATGTTGGGAATGTGGAATCTTTAGCACAATGATACTACTCAGTATATATCACCATTCCACCAAACACTTTATTTTTCACTCGACTCAAGTCAGTCATCGCTCCTGATGAAGCTAACATGATTAGCGGAACTCACATCGGGTGCAAATATAAAGTGTTTGCTGTAGTAGTGTTACACAGGGTTACAGGGAAAGTAGTCCTAGATAATTAAGGACGTTATAGTTTAGGTCGTTTCTGACCGATTTGACTCTATGACATAATGTCCTAAACTTAACCGTTTTCGAGATATTGAAGTTTAAAGATTTTCTAAAAAAAACATGTTTTTTTTTTGCTTTTATATCGATTTTTTTTTATTAGAGGTTCTCGAGTGCGATTTTTTGGTTATTTTTAGTTAGTCTGTATGTCAGGTATCAAAAATCATCAAAAAAATTTGAACTAGTTACTAACAGTTTCAAATGGCGGCTTGTTAATGTTTCTAAATTACGAATTTTTACCAAGTGTTTCCTACTTTAAATCAATAAAGAGGAAAAAAAAATGTATGGAAGTTATTCTGCAAATTATTTTAAAAACGTTTACGTCTTTTTAGCTATCTAAAACGGTATAATATCTACTGGATCTATTGAAAATTCTAAGAAAATGAGATTTCAATAGGCCCAAATATAGAGTAACATAATAATAGAATTTAGATACTACCAATTACCGGTTTACTACCTGCACCTTCAAACAATAAAAAGGGTTGGGTAAGCATTTTTTCCGGTCAGGGTACTCTCTGTGCGAGTGACATTTTCTGTTCACTAAACATTATTGAATGATTTTTAGTCTGCTCATGCGATTCGTCCGTGGTAGATGTGCTATACCGTGCTTTTCAAAAATATCTGTGTTTCATCTTCTGACTATGTGAATTGGCTCGTAACTGGATTTTGATGTCTGCTTGTGAATATGGCAACGTATACCAACGAAGAATATGCTGACATCCTAATGTGTTACGGATTTTGCGAAGGAGTGTCGTCGCGTGCACGTGATGAATACATACTGCGATATCCTACTCGTCGTGTACCTGATGTTAGCGTATTTGATGGAACTTATCGAAGACTACGAGAAATTCGTTCCGTACAAAGACGGCGGACTGACATGGGACGACCCACGTATCTTTGACGAAGACGAAGAAAACGAAATAGGACGTCTCTTTGAGGTGGACCCAACCACATCTACAAATGTTGTCGCACAACAGCTTGGTATTTCGCAGTGGAAGGTATGGTTTGTAATGCATACTGTTGGGCAACACCCTTACCACTATACGCTGACGAAATGAGGCGGCAAGTCATTGAAGAAGGGGATCCGTTACGACGATTAGAATTCTGCAGATTTATGTTCAATACCGATGTCGAAGATGCATCTTTTTTTAAGAAAATACTATGGACTGACGAGTTGAAATTCGACAAAGACGGTCTTACAAACTACCACAATGCCCACTATTGGGCTTCTAAAGAGGAAGGCAACCCAAACAAAAAAAGAACGAAATGATCACAAACAAGATTCAGCTTAAATGTGTGGATGGGTATAATTTCAAATTATTTGGTTGGGCCATTCTTCCTGCCAGATTATTTGAATGGAGAGGAATACGACAATTTTTTGCGGAACGATTTACCTAATTTGATGGAAGACCTACCTATTGGTTTGAGACAAAACATGTACTTTCAACACGATGGCTGCCCAGCTCACTACAGAGGAAGTGTTCGTGCATGGCTCAATGACAATTATCCCATCAAATGGATTGGAAGAGGCGGACCCATACCTTGGCCGGCGAGAAGCCCAGACCTAACGCCGATGGATTTTTATGTGTGGGGTCACATGAAAAGTCTCGTATACGACCAGATGACTCCTATCGAAAACGTGGATGTCCTAAGACAAAAAATAATTGATGCGGCTGACGAAATGAGGCGGCACCTCACAACCAGCGTTGTGAAAAGTAATTTAAGACAAAGAATGAGAATTTGTGTTAGAAATAGGGGCGACCATATAGAACATGAATTATAATTAATAAAAAATATTAAATTGCAAGGTTTTTTTTGTTTTATTTGTGTATTTTTCGTATTTTCAATTAGAACTAAAAAATTTACCTTTTGCTACCCGAGCCCGCTTTAGGTGTCATTCTGTGTACAGTTTTCCTATTAAACTCCTAGTATTATACCTTTTTTTGATAGCTAAAAAGACGTAAAAGTTTAATTTGCAGAATAACTTCCATACATTTTTTTTTCTCTTTATTGATTTAAAGTAGGAAACACTTGGTAAAAATTAGTAATTTAGAAACATTAACAAGCCGCCATTTGAAACTGTTAGTAACTAGTTCAAATTTTTTTGATGATTTTTGATACTTGACATACAGACTAACTAAAAATAACCAAAAAATCGCACTCGAGAACCTCTAATAAAAAAAAATCGATATAAAAGCAAAAAAAAAACATGTTTTTTTTAGAAAATCTTTAAACTTCAATATCTCGAAAACGGTTAAGTTTAGGACATCATGTCATAGAGTCAAATCGGTCAGAAACGACCTAAACTATAACGTCCTTAATTATCTAGGACGACTTTCCCTGTAACCCTGTATATTGAGTAGTGCCAAGGACAGTATTTTCCACCGAGTACAACCTAAAAGCCCTTAAAGAACAATTTTCTCATATGTAGTGATTTTGGATATCACTTTTGTAGCCACACAAAACTCAGATAGTTTTAAGATTTAATGTGGAAGTAATTTTTCTCCAAGAAGTACCGTGAGACTCTAGTCTCCAAAAAACGGCAAATATTGCATTTGTTATTGTAGTCAGCAAATATACCCGATAATAGAGTCTCCTAGTTAAGAAAATGTTAGTTTGTTATAATTGTTAGAGATATTCCATACATGAAAAATTCGTTAAGATTTCTAAATTGTGTGTATTCTTCTAGCAACCACAACTTTGTTAGGATTTTGTCTTTTTGATGTACAAAAAAAATAAACTGATTTCTCATTAAACACTGCACTGGAAATAGTTTGCCATTTGCTTTTTGTAAAGTATCAATTTTTTTTTTTACCTTTTAAATATCATCAATACTTTAATTTTTTATATCTTATATACATTTTTTACTCTACTTACAGTATATTCACAACCATAATCCAAGACTAAATACTAAATTGTCCATTTTTTTATTTATTCTGTGGAAAATTTAAGGCATCTTTACTAGGTGGTATCCCATCCAATTGCAAAATAGCTTTAGGCGGGTCCGTTACCAAAGGTGTAAAATGTTGCCAACGCTGAAATGATAGAACCGATATGTACACAAGTAACCCACCACCTAAACAACCTTAAACATGTATTCACTAAATAACTAGGTTAACAAATATCAACAATAAAACACATTTAACAGTCTAACTCCGCTAGTGCAGCCCTACACCTTGTGCAAATACTATATTTCCATATTTCTTTCATTATTTACAATATTTACCTTCGCCGCATGTAGCGTTATATTTAGTAAAGTGGGATGTTCTTCAACAACCATAAATTCAACGTCTCGTGGAACATATCCGTCAGCATAAACCTAAAATATAAAGAAAGGATAAACTTTTTTCCAAAAGTATTTATAAATTCGCTTTAAATTGATAAGACGATGAAACAGGATCTATGATATAAAAAATAATGCTAGATGTGTACCTCTAATTTATAAATTCCTGGCATCAATATTCTCCAAAACTCTCCAAACTTAGTTGTTTGGAACCCAACATCTCTTGTTTTAATTTTTAGGGATGCTTTTTCTACAGGATTGCCTAGCTCGTCCATTACGAAACCGTGGACTCCTCTGTGGGCTTCAGCAAGATACTTTATTAAAGCCTAAATAATTCAAAAATTATATATATTTTTTAATTACACGCATAATGAAAAAAAAATCACAGAAATTAGAAGTAAGAGTAAATTTTTAAAATCGGTGTCCCTCATAAAAGGAATAAACTGAGCAGTCGGCAGACTTCGTTAATTTTCAAATTCTACGTTGGGGCTTTGGAATCTTTGGCAAAATGGTACAATTTCGTTAACCATGTCATTGCCTCAGTAAATTCTGGTTATCCTTATCTATATTTTTAGCTACTTACTACTTTGTTATCCTCCCAATATTTTGGTAACTCATAATCTGGAGGATATTTGCAACAAGATACTTCTAATGTTACTTCCATACATCCATACCAAACGTAATTGTAGTCCTGCATTCCCCCTGTTAGAGGATACCATTCTGCACCGTTTGTTATACCCTAAAAAGAAGGTTTAATTCTTTTATTGTTATTATTTAGTGTTTAAAAAAAAAACTCGCAAAATAAATTCAGCTGTATATATATATATATATATATATATATATATATATATATATATATATATATATATATATATATATATATATATATATATATATATATATATATTTGTATATATATAGGCTGTTATGAAATTTTTTGAAAAATTGAAAAAAGGGGGGCAAAACCGGATTTTACCAAATTATTTACAAAATTAACCTGTCCATGAAAGGTGGCCATTTACAATGAAACAAATAAAATTTTAGTGGCAAAAAAAGAGAAATAATTCGTTGATAAGAGACGAGAACTGAGAGAGGAGAGTAGGGCAAATCGAACCTCTACAAAAAGATGTTACCTTGATGAAAGTTCAGTTCAGAAAAAAAAAAGCAAAGAGTTTTAGGATTAAAAATGAAGAAACGAATCGGCACAATCATAAGCGGAGAAAGTAGCCTTGTGTTTTGCCAATATTTCTGGATAGTTTATGCTACCAATGATTATATTCAAAAGAACCAGAGAAAATCCTGAATTGGGGAATGGCACACCCTCTGAGTGTGAGTCACCATTCTAGACACTGGCTATATTAACTCACACTCATTTGTAAAATAAAATAAGCATCATAAAGTCGACCTCTGAAAATAAAGTGTTACTTCTGCTTGATGGAAATACAACGCATTCGAAGAACCTGGAAGCGTTGAACATAGCAAAGGCTAATAGGATATAATAATGTTACAACTGCTAGGACTTACAACTCACCGGCTTCAGCCAATGGACGACTCTTTTTTTAAACCTACGAGCAATTATTATATTCAAGCAACAGAAAAATGGCTGAGGACAAATCCAGGTCGTCAAGAAACGCAATATCAAGTTACAAGTTTATTTGCAGAAGCTTACCAAAGAGCTGCTATCAATAGCCTGTGGACAAAAATGTCTTTCCCGAACATTTGTTTAAAACAGTTGAAAATATAAATGTTCTTTCTCCCAAACAAACTCAAGTAATGCAAGCACATCGAACTTATAAGACGCTTCTATTATTAAAAATTAAGAAACAGAGAATACCATGTTTAAGTAGTGAACCGTCTACTTCGGGATTTAACGCTAAAGCTTTAAAAAAAAATTGTAAAATCTTTATGCTCAATACTACAAAAAATACTGTACAAAAACTGTTGCATCAAGTCCTATAAACAAAAGAAGAAAAATCAAAGAAAAAAGAAAGTCACCACCAATAACAAAAATAATACGATTTACCTAATCCTCTTCTACAAACCTGCCAGTATAAAACCACATTCAATCGGCGCCTAAAAAAATATTTTGATGCTTCCGCGGACCAGCGGTTAACAAAGAAAGACTTTTTGTGTACAACAAAAGAAAGCGGCAGAAGGTGAAGGACTCCTTCGACCTAGGACAACAATTTATTTATAGATACGATTATATAATCACGCAAATAGAATTTTAGTAAATTACATGAGTTAAAATTTTTATTGTAAAATAGTAAAATATGGGTTCCAGCAGACTAAATTAAAAAATTACAAAAAAACACAAATAATAAGAGTCATTAAAGAATAAACATCCGGAAACGACTGAAAGATTATTGAGTACATAAGGACTGGTATACCAACTATACAGAACACTAGTAAGCTGCAAGGCCTTATAGTAGATGAATATACCAAGAAGCACACTGTATCTACTGAACTCGAAAACTGAAAACCAACATTGTAAATTTTATTGAGTAGCTTCTTTGAATTTGAATTTGACATTCTGGTTAATGTTCGACGAACTCACCAGAATACAATATGTAAATATGACCTTAGTGAAAAATCGTTAGATTTCGAGATACTGACACTTTTATAAATTGGGTGAAAATCTATACCTTAGATCATTTTATCGAGTGGCTCAATTACAAAGTTGCCCCAGATAGGAACCTCTATCGTAACCTATGCTATAATGTAGAGAAGCCTAATAGTAGTAGATACAGAAGATACTTCTCTATCTTGGTTAATCGTGGAGATATTTAAAAAAAAGTGTCCGATGATGACTTTTTTCAAAGCGATGTATCTAAGTAACTTTTGAAGGTAGGAAAATAAAACTAAATGGCAGTGTTATGGTACACTCTACAATTTATTTTACAACAGTTTCCGATGGGCCAAGCCTAAATGAAAATATTAGAAAAATGTCAATAAAAATTTTAACAATCGATTTCTATCAAATCTAATTGAATGGCCACTTTGAAAAAAAAATATATTTGTCTATGTGTCACCTAATAGCGTGCCAAGTTTCAAGTGATGCAACATGTTGGAAAAAAAATAAAAGTAAGTGGATGGAGTAATGTACTTTACGACCGCTACGATAACGCATTTAAACATAATCGTTATTATTATTTTACTAACCAATTTCACAAATATCACCGCTTAAAAATTCCCCGATACTTACGAGTATGAATGACTTACGTATGCGCTTAGTTACGAATGATTTCAGGAATAACTCCCCGTGCGTTAGCGCCCTACGCGCCGATCAAGTCTGTACATGCATGTGATGCAACTTTAAGTAGTTTCATGTGAGGAACGTTATAAGTACGTACTTCTTCAGTTCGCAATATTTTCTTTCGTTTTCCATCCTTCCGCAATATAAAGCACAATTATTACATAGTCGAATTATTTTACACCACTCCTTTATTTACTGAATATTATATGTTTTTTAACAATGCACCACAGCTCTGCGCTAATCCTAATCATGTACGTAAACGTACATGCATCACATGCACGTACGGACTTGATCGGCGCCTGGGGCGCTAACGCACGGGGAGCTATTCCTACTTTACGACCGCTACGATAACGCATTTAAACATATTCGTTATTATTATTTTACTAACCAATTTCACAAATATCACCGCTTAAAAATTCCCCGATACTTATGAGTATGAAAGACTTACGTATGCGCTTAGTTACGCATGATTTCAGGAATAGCTCCCCGTGCGTTAGCGCCCCAGGCGCCGATCAAGTCCGTACGTGCATGTGATGCATGTACGTTTACGTACATGATTAGGATTAGCGCAGAGCTGTGGTGCATTGTTAAAAAACATATAATATTCAGTAAATAAAGGAGTGGTGTAAACTAATTCGACTATGTAATAATTGTGCTTTATATTGCGGAAGGATGGAAAACGAAAGAAAATATTGCGAACTGAAGAAGTGCGTACTTATAACGTTCCTCACATGAAACTACTTAAAGTTGCATCACATGCATGTACAGACTTGATCGGCGCGTAGGGCGCTAACGCACGGGGAGTTATTCCTGAAATCATTCGTAACTAAGCGCATACGTAAGTCTTTCATACTCGTAAGTATGGGGGAATTTTTAAGCGGTGATATTTGTGAAATTGGTTAGTAAAATAATAATAAAGATTACGTTAAAATGCGTTATCGTAACGGTCGTAGACTACATGTCCACTAACTTTTTTTTTGAAAATATAGCACAACTTGGATTTTAATGAAACTTGGCCCGCTGTTAGGTGATACATAGAGAAACATTATATATTTTTTTCAAAGTGGTCTTTCAATTAGATCTGATAGAAATCGATTGATAAAATTTTTATATGCATTTTTCTAATATTTTTATTTAGGCTTGGGCCATCGGAAACTGTTGTAAAATAAATTGTAGAGTGTACCATAACACTGCTGTTTAGTTTTATTTTCCTAGCTTTAAAAGTTACTTAGATATATCGCTTTGAGAAAAAATCATCATCGGACACTCTTTTTTAAACATCTCCACGATTAACCAAGATAGAGAAGTAATATCTTCTGTATCAACTACTGTTAGCCTCCTCTACATTATAGCATATATATATATATATATATATATATATATATATATATATATATATATATATATATGTATATATATATATATATATATATATATATATATATATATATATATATATATATATATATATATATATATATAGGTTCCTAGAGGGGGCAGTTTCGCCATGGACGTATGGCTAGACCCTTTCCGTATTCTTAGATTCTAATTATTGTTACGTAATCCTGAATATTCTTGCACTTGATCAGAGTTCAAAATAAAACTAATTGTACCAAGCCTTTGGGAAAAAAAAACATTTTTGCAAATATCATTTTAATTAGCTAACTTGGACTCTTCATATACAATAAGTTTTATTTTGAACAGTGATCAACAGCAGGGTTATCCAGGATTACATATTAATATATATATATATATATATATATATATATATATATATATATATATATAAACCAACTAAATATAAAGAATCGTCGCTCTACCAAAATAAACCAATCGTACTTGCGATACTTTGATGGGAAACGCCTAAGAGGAAGATCTTCCAATCGATGGCAGACCAGGACATTCCATGCACGAAACCATTCATGCCGCTGAAGACCGTGATTCATGAAAGGGCACGATCCTTGCAATCGAAACATAACACCACTAAACACTTGCTAGAGTAATGGGACTAAGAAGGAGGAGGAGAAGTTTGAGTGGAACACCTATTAGGTACTGATTTTCAATAGGAATTTTCAATCTCATGAAAAACTCGCATTACTTACCCTCCTAAATGAAGTTTGTGATGTCTTACATGATACTCCTTTACTCATTTTAGCGTGATTGGTAGAATATGTCAGAGCTAAATGCTTAAACACATCGTCGTCTGGTGTTAGTGAAGGGCTATGTGTATAGGTTGTAAACACTAAAAAAAGTTTTTTAAATATTATTCCACATAGTCTAGAACTAGATTGGTAAAAAAATAGTTTCGGTAAAAAAATTCTCAGTAGTCACAAATAAACAGTAGCGTGTCATAGGTTAACGCCCAAAAGAGGCGCTAATTTTAAAAATTTATTTGTGTTTCTTATTTATATTACATAATTTATTTTGTTCTATTGTATTTTATTCAGGTGATGAGAAATGTCTTCATATTATTATATCATCAGCAATAAAATTCTCAGTAGTCACAAATAAACAGTAACGTGTCATAAGTTAACGCCCAAAAGAGGCGCTAATTTTAAAAATTTATTTGTATTTCTTATTTATATTACATAATTTATTTTGTTCTATTGTATTTTATTCAGGTGATGAGAAATGTCTTTATAGTATTATATCATCAGCAACCTCCTGGGTTCACTCTACTACGCGCCGCTGTAAACGTGTAACTATTATTTCAACAAAAAATAAAAATATATATAATTTTTTTTGCAATATACTTACAAGCACATAAGGCAGAAGATGCGCAGACTCCTTTTTGCAGCATTAACAACTTTCCAATATTTAATATTACAAATTACTAGTATGTGTGAAAAATTATAAATACATTCAATAAATGGTAGGGAAAGATTAATATGGAGAGAAATAGAAAACCATATACTTTTTTATAAAATACAAAAATAAACTAAGTGATATGACTATTTTATGTGTGTTTTTGGACTCCCTTCTAGCTCAACAAAACTTTTTCTTTTTAGTGTTCCGTACGGAACACTTATGGGATCACTTCGGTGTCCGTCTGTCTGCCTATTACACTCGATTTTCTTCGAAATTATTTGACGTAGAAAGTTGAAATTTGTCACAAATATAGGAATCGATGGCCCAATCTGAGCCGTGTATTTTTGGAGGGTGAAATCGGAAGTGAAAAGGGAAAAATTTCTTAAGTCATCGAGTGGGGTGTCAGATGAAAGCTTGTGAAAATACGAGGTTTATGATGTAATACTCGCGTAAACTTTTCTTCTTATTATTTTTTAAAAAAATGGCCAAAAATCGCTACCTACCTCGAAAAGTACTGATCAAAAAATTTTGAAAAAGTTTTAGAATATTCTTCATAAAGTATAAATTGAGCGAAAATTATGACGAGGGCATTACGTTTGATAATTTATCTGGTTTTAAAAAAAAACTGTGTCTTGACGATATGATAAATTTTTTTTCGTCGACAGTTGTGAATTTAACGGCAACACACCAACAAAATATCAATACGTATTCGATGAAATCAGTAACATACTCATATACTTTTCAATACATTACCGAGACAAAATAATTTTATTTTATTTGATTATAATTAAGCAAATATTTAGGTAGTAAATATTTATTTTAAACTTTTACTACTAGATTCCAGATTGAGCTAGATTCATTTATTGGCTATTAGTTAGCTAAGAAGCTATAACTATTATACATTAGTGAAAATACATATTGGATCTTGAGGTATGTACATGTCAGGGATCCAATTAATTTAGCCCAGGTAAGGATTTTATTTTATTTTAAAAACAATCACCGTACGGAACATTAATTACGGAAGTCCGACTTGCACTTGGTAGGTTTCTATTTTAGGTCTGGTCACGTCAAGATCAAGAGTATTGGTAGGGGTTCGAGGCTTGATACACTTTTAGTATTGTGGACTTATTATACCTGTGGTTTTTTTATGATTTAGGTTTATTTTCTCTTAGTTTAACATTTCTTTGATATTTTCTTAGCCAGTTTTTATATATTTATATTCTATGAATGCATAACGTTAATATACAAGGTTTGCTATCGTTTAAAAATGATTTTTAAACTTTATTTGAATATAAACTTGCTTAGAGTTAGTAGAATTTCACTTATTTGACCGAGTCAATCCTAAAAATTCTCATTTACGAGGGTGGATCAAATATATACGAGACTTTTTGAGCGCTTAGTATCGTTCGGAACGGACCGCCGCTTCTAGCAAGGTTGGTTGGGTTTGTTAGGAGTGGGGAGAAACGATCGGTTGGTCTCGTCAGGTGCATTCAGTGGTACAGCTCACGATGTCGAGGCGAGATGTACACTCTTCGATTGAGCAACATGTCATTATTAAATTTCTCACTCGTGAAGACGTGAAACCGACGATATTCTGCGGAGATTGACGGCATAGTTAGGGGATCAAACACTGTCAATGCCTTGTGGGTTCGCCTGGCATAAGGAATTCATGGGAGGTCGTGAAGAGGTCGAAAATGAGAGCTTGATCGTCATCCATAGACGTGGCGTTTTGCACATTGATTTTTTGCACGAACGTCGCACCATCAATGCGGCGTACTACTGCAATCTTTTGGATGAGGTTAAACTTGCTTATCGCCGCAAAAGACGTGACCCACCGATAAGAGACGTGATTCTTCTCCATAACAACGCTCGATCCCACATTGCAACTTGCACTTGCAAAAAATTGGAGAAAATGAGTTGGACAACACTTGATGACCCTCCCTACAACCCTGACCTATCGCCCTGCGATTTTTTTCTCTTTGGGCCACTCAAAGAAGCGCTGTAGGTCAACGATTTGATGACGATAACGCGGTGGAGAGCTTCATGCTCAATTGGCTACTGACACAGACCCCTTCTTTTTACGACGACGGTATCAAAAAGCTTCCGATATGCTGGGAAAAGTGAATTTCCAAAGCAGGAGATTAAGTTGAAAAATGATATGTACTTGGTTTATTTGTTATAGTAAAAAAAAAAATTTTAAATAAATCTCGTTTATATTTGATCTACCTAATAGTCAGCCCGCCTGTGAAATGTTTTCTAGGTACACAATAGATTACTTTTAGTTTGGTCGCATGATTCAGAGGGGCAGTTACAAAGAAAAATATAATCCTGAATCCTTAAATTTGTTCTTGCTTTCTTGTTAAGTTCCTTCTTCGGCAATATATAGAATATTGATTAAATATATTATGCAGACGAATCCCAGAACGGGATTCTTTGATATAATCTAAAACCCATATTTCATATATAGATATTAAAGTCTTTAAAATACCGCTCGTACAAGATTGAAAAAAAATTTTTTTTTCTTAAAAGAATAATCTGAACGTGTTAGACTTCTCAAATAAAATTATTTAGAAACATTGACTAAGTAAATTTCAATCAATACCTAAAATATCATAGCATTTTGACCAGCATCTTGATAATTTTAAGAAATATTTGCACACCACTTGAGCAACTGTACACTGTGTTATTTTAAGAAGTTTGCGGTCTTAATCAATACCCTGTATGTACTATTGGGGTAAACATAATAATATTTTATTACTAAATAATTCATAATTACACAAATATTTATTTAAAAAACATGTCCTAGAACTTGGGGTGTCATAAAATACTATGTAAGATTTAGAGCTGCGAAATTATTCGCTTCGTAACTGCATTGTGAGGGTGAATTAAAAAAGTCTTGTAAAAAAGGTAAATAACATTTATTTGCAAAAATAGAAATTTATTTCTAAACATAATCTCTACTGAGCTCAATTCATTTAGTCCAGCGAGATTTCAATTTTTTAATACTTCAGAAAAAAAAAGTTGTTTCGAACTGTGAATAATACTCGTTTAAAGCAAAGATAACTTCTTCAGTCGCCGAAAATTTCTTCCCCTCCCAAGCCAATTTTTGAGGTTAGGAAATAAAAAAAAAACATTTGCGGACAAATCTGGGGAACAGGTGGGTGTAGAACTATTTCGAAGCCCATCTTGTGCACTTTTGCCATGGCAAAGGTCGCTGGTGCATTGTCCTAATCAAGGAGAAATTTTAGCCCCCTAATCTTGGCGGCTTCTGCTTTAACTCACTATGGAAAAGGTCCAATAATGTTTTGTAATAAGAGCGAGGCATTGTTTTACCTTTTTCCAAATAGTCGATCATGATGATACCATGAGAGTCCCAAAAAACCGTTGCCATCACTTTTTCCGCTGATAAAACTCTTTTCGCTTCTTTCGATGCACTTTCACCTTCGTCAACTCACTTTTTTGTAATAAATGATCTTGAGTACTAGTACAGAGTCTTCATGAACTTCTTTCAGTTCAATTTCTATCTTGGCCACAGTCCACTTTTTTTACTGTACAATCTTTGGCTTTATCCATTCTTCTACGAAACGTGTAACATTGATCGCCTACGATAGCTGCCAACAAACAACTACGAGTTGCATGTGTTTGAAATATTGAATACAGCCGTTACAAGAATTACACTTACCAACAGTCATGTCGCCTAACAAAATATCCCGCCATTTCGTAGAAATTTACGAGTTATCAATCCACCCTCTGTGACCAAGTTAAAAATAATAAATTATAGCGGTAAATAACATTTCACCCGAAAAAGTAAGTACACTTGCATTTTACAGGTCTCGTTGAGACTCTTAAGTATTTCCCTGCTCTACTTTAATAAGATAATGAACCTTCCATCCATTTTTAATTTCGAAATGACAAAAAAATGTTCTCTTTTATGTACGAGTTCTTCATATAAATATCCCAACTTAAATGAAAACAATCTACATATCTCAACAATTTCGTGAAACCACTTACGTGAATTAGGAGTGTTATCAAATGGATAGCTGGCAACCAGAGCTCCACCATGAAGGCTGCCAGAAAGGACAAATTGAATTTTTTTTACCCATTCTTTAACAGCTTCGGTTTCAGGTTGTGGTCTTTTGTTATTCTGTTTAAAATAATCTGGGAAGTTTCTGTTTAAATCGTAGCCTTGTGAGTTATACCTAAAATGTAAGTAATAATAAAATTCTTGACCATTTTCTTATTCTAGAATGAATGTTTTTTACTACAATAAAAGTTTGGCCGACTCTTGGATTTGAAGTTAGCGCGCTGACATAATTTTCGGTTTTGGCATCATTTTAGTATTTAACAGTGGGTTTTGCCTTTTTTTCTCCTTTTATGGATCTAGCACACGTGCTGCAGGGAAGTCCCTAAAGCGCTCCAGGAGCGGCATGTGTGCGTTAAAAAAGCGATTCAAGTTGTTCTTGAATCGCTGCAAACTGTACTCGGTAAGAAACACCACTAAATTAGGTAATTTAAGATATTCGGTCTTATCGACTACATATAAAATTCAATCGTTTTTTTTTCAGAAATGGATTTTGATCTCTGTTTTATAGCAATTTTAGAAAAACAGTATAAGGATTTATTAAGATTCTCTCTGCCATAATTGAAGACTTGAAAAACAAAAGGGTCTGAGCGCAAAAGTTTTATTTCTAGGAACTTGATAAAGGTTTTCTGAAGTAATCAACACGTATACTTTGACTTATTGTTTCTGCACCTAATTAACGTGCATAACATACTCTACGTGAATTTGGTTGACATAATTAGACAGTATCTGGTAACGTCACGAATTAGGAGCCTCGCAGAAGGGTCTATGTGCCATTAGCTGAGATACTCAAAACGGTCCAAGTCACAAGACCTTCCCTGGAGCTAAATGCCACATCAATGTTATTAAAAACTAAAATCCGATACTTCACAAAATTGAACGTCACCAACCAAGAAACTGCAATGAAAAATATAAAACCGCAACATAATGTGTATATAGGTATTTATTACTAACTTCTTCTTCTTCTTCTTCCTTTAGCCGTTTTCTACCCACTGTCGGGTATAGGCCTCTATCGAATCTTTCCATTTTTCTCTATGTTGTGCTTGTTGATACCAGTTAAACCCTCCAATTCTCTTCAGATCGTCGCTCCATCTCTGCTGGGGTCTTCCGACGCTTCGTTTTTCACCCCATGGTCTCCACCTAGTGATCCTGCCACTCCACTTATACGTCGCTCTCGCCACATGGCCGGCCCAGCTCCATTTCAGAGATGATATCCGTTTGGTGATATCATCCACTTTTGTTTGTTGTCTAATCCATTTGTTAATTTTCTTGTCCTTCAAAGTAACATTTAACATCCTCCGTTACATTGCTTGTTGGTGAACTTGTAGTTTTTCTATCATTCTTTTAGTTAAAACCCCATGTCTCGGTTCCATACGTTGTAGCTGGTAAGATACACTGATTATAAATTTGGGTTTTTGATCTTTGAGGAATGTTCATATTCAGTACATATTTCAATTTTCCATATGCTGCCCATCCCATACGTATCCTTCTTTCTATTTCAAGCTGCTAGTTTTCCTTTTCTATAATTATTATTTGTCTCAAATAGATGTACGTACTTATTTTTTCTATTGTTGAATGTTCAATCACTATATTTTCATCATTGGTGTCTTCGTTACTCATGTACTTTGTTTTGGAGAAGTTTATGTCAAGTCCTATTTTCTTTGCTTGGTGGTGGAGATCTGTAATCATCTGGATCATTTCATTCTTGTTGTTTGCTATAATTACAATGTCGTCTGCGAATCTCAGGTTGTTTAGCCGGTCGCCAGCTATCAGAAGGCCATTTTCGTCCCAATTCAGTTCTTTGAACAGATCTTTTAAGATCATTGTAAACAACTTAGGAGATATTACATCGCCCTGCCTTACTCCTCTGTTCACTGGGACCTTGCTTGTCAGTTCTTGGTTTACCATAACTATGAGTGTTGCTTGTTCATATATTCTGGCTGTATCTGCGGTCTATGCGAGCTCTTATAGGCGCCCGTTTTTCCACTGTGTCGAAAGCCTTGCGAAAATCTACAAATGTGAGCCTCATTGGTATATTATATTCGGTGGCCTTCTTGATTAGTATTCGCAATTTGTGCAAGTGCTCAATTAAAGCCCAATCTGAATCCAGCCTGTTCTATCGGTTGCTATAATTCCATTTTGTGTTCCAGTCTGTTTGTTATGATTCGTGGGAACAACTTGTAAACTTGGGAGAGTAAGCTAATTGGCCGATAGTTTCCTAGGTTTTCGGGGTCACCTTTTTTGTATATTAAGATGACATGGCGTTTTTCCAGTCTTCTGGTATATTTCCACATTTGAGGCATTCATTAAAAAGATTACTGAATTCATTCATTAGGGCTTCACCTCCGTATTTTAGCATTTCAGGTATAATATCATCCTCTCCAGCCGCTCTTCCACATTTCATCTGTTGTAAGGCTTTTTTTAACTTCATCCATTTCTATATCAGGAATTTACTTCTGGGTTGACATTAATTACTCTTTTGTCTGTTGATGAATTTTCCTTTTCAACTACGACGTTTTGGACTTTTCAGCTGTAGAGGTCTTGATAGAAAGTTTTAATTCTGTTGTGGATATTTTTCTTGTCATTGATTATGTTTCCTTCTTGGTCCTTCAGTTTAATTATCTCTCTTTTACAGGCGTTTGCTCTTGTCAATAATTTTAATCCTCTGCTCTTCTCTATAAGATCTTCTTCACTGAGCTTGTTATTCTTTCGCCTAGTAGGTTGGGGAGCTATTTTTTCTGCGGTGGTCTTGAGTGTTTCAATTATTTTTCTGTTTCTTTCGTTTTTACTTGCTCCTGTAGTTAATGTGTTGTTATTGAGGTTGGTTGTAATCTATTCTTGGTATTGTTTAGCGTTTTCTTTTAGTGTTTGTCTGTCCATTTTATTTGTTTTCTTATCGTATAAACGTTTTGGTTCGAGTCTTTTGTTAAAAAATACTTTTGCTCTGACCAGCCTATGATCACTACCTGTTGTAAATCTATTTAGGACTTTCACGTCTGTTACTATGTTATTATGTGTTGTTAGTGCATAATCAATTTCATTTCTTGTCTCACCATCAGCACTAATCCGTATCAATTTCCTCTTCTCCTTTTTCTGGAAGAAAGTGTTCATATTATAGAGTTTCTCCTTTTCCAGAAATATCATCAGCATATGTCCTCTGTTGTTCCTCTTTCCGAGACCGAAATTTCCTATATAACTCTCCGTATTTTCTGCTCTGTTTCCTGTCTTGGCGTTAAAGTCACCTATTATCAGTGTATACTTTGTTCTGTCTTCGTGAACCGCCTGAGATATTTTTTCATAAAATTATTCTACTTCTTGATCTTCATGGCTTGTCGTAGGAGCATAGACCTGTATGACTTTTAGTGTTAAGGTGTTGTTCAATCTTATTGTTATATATATATATATATATATATATATATATATATATATATATATATATATATATATATATATATATATATTTATTTATTTATTTATTAACAATGCTATGAATAAAACTTTATTTTAAGCAAACTCTCGGATCAGGCCTGAATAAAAAGGTTTAGCATCAGCTGGCAAGTACGCCATCATGTTCTTCAGGTCCGCTAGCTTCTCTCGGAAGATGCGATAATTTGATGTATATTGTAATAATGCTACTCCATTGATAGCCTGGATCTGCCCACCTTTCTTGAAAATGCTTTTCTCTCTCCCAGGTTCCATTTTATTGTGCGTCGTTTTCGTATGGACTATCCCATTCTCGATATAATCTTGAGTAACGCATATTTAAGTGACTTTTGAGATGTTCATTTTTTGAATACGTAGAAACTGTTATGCCAAGGACTGAAAATCTTTGAAGTTACATTTTTCAAGGGTCAAGGTTTTGAAAGGTTCATAGTGCCCAGCATTTTTTATCGTCTCTACACTGGCACAAAAGTGTTGGTCACTTTCTTTTATTTTCAAGTACAGCAAAATTTTGGCCACAAAGGAGGTAACTGTGATCGCTTACCAAAAATTTTTGCTGCATTTTACTATACCAAAGCCACTAAAATCATGAAAAGAAGAACCATCTGATTCTTATTCTGTCCGAAGCAGTTATCGCACTACAGAACCACAGATTTTCTATCAGGAACATAATCTGTCTCAGATAGGACTTTCAACAAAATGGAGGAAATTTCATTGCTTCCTCTTCCTGATATTGCTTCAGTCCACAGACACATTATTCCATCACTCGTATTACATACGTGTACGCAAAAGTTATTCATAGATAGCTGTTGAGAATAAAACATCTGACTATGTGTCAAAGTTGGTAGAAATATGACCTGTTGGAGGTCCATCGCAAGAACCAGATTTTCATTTATTGGTCTCTGCGATTCTATAAACTCTTTGTTCATGGCATTTCTTGCTGATTCAGCTTTTCTATGGTGCAGTTCTAGTTTTTTCTTGCTAAATAATAAATAAATAACTGTTTGTATTAAAACTAGGAGAATAATGATTTCATTACACTGACTTTCTGTAAAGGCAACTTGCCTTCCGCCTCTGGCTTTTTTACATTTTTTCTCCTTCCGTTAATTTTATCCTTTTATTTTCCTCCTTGTATTGAGTCACAAAAAATTAACAAACTTTTACAATATAAACGCACATGAAAATATAAAATGACAAATGATCCTGTTGATTTAAAATTGCATCAGCTAGACGATCCAGCCGCAGAGCCGCGCACGCATGACACTCAGACCCCAACAATACCCATTGGAGTTAGACCCATTGCCATCTTCCGAGCTCTGTAGGAACTAACAACTCACAGAGTTTATAGATCGCATTGAACTAACTCGAAATAAACATTGTATATTTCAACAAATATTACATTCAATTCTTCAAAATTATTACCACGCAATTTTTGTAGTTTACATAAAGATTTTTAATTTTCAATAAAGTCCATATCTGCTCTACATAAAATAACATGTATATGAAATACAAAAGTGAAGATATGGCAAAATTTACGTAAATTATATTCACAACTAAATTAGTCTGTTAGATTTTATGTTAAAATTTTAAAGATATTTCAAAATTGAAATAAATGCATAATTTTTAATATAAAAATAGTTTCAAATTTGAAAGTGGAAAAATAAGTTGTTTTTTTTTTACATTTTCGTTAAAAATATTAACTTTTTATTTATATAAACAGTTTAATATTGTGTAATTTATGCGTTAATATAAAGAGAAAATTAAGTTTATTTTGGCAATTCATTGTAGCCAGTTTAAACTTTTGGGGGTGAATATTGTGAAGCAAGCATAAGGGAAAGGAGCTGAAACTCTTTTAAAATTCTGTTATTTTTAGTTATTTAACACAATAATTTAGCCCATATGTAATTTTTTTCGACATATAATCAAAATAGCCTCTCGTTTCTTGAACTATTAAAATACTTTGGGTCTTAATTCGCTAATTATTTAAATTATATAAAACCGTTACTAGCTGTTCACATACGGGCAAGGGGTATTAAAGTCCTTTCTTTATAAAATTATATTATGTTATTTAGAGGTAATTTTAGTCAAGATATTTGTGGTAATTTTTTAAACAATATTTGTAAAAATTGATACAATAGATTTTTTTAAAATAATCTATCACTTAGTGACATCAATCTATTGGATTAACACAAAAAGCATCTTTCATTTATTTATTACTGGCTTTGTAAGGGTCTCTTTTATAGTCTTGTTATAATTTTCTACTGTAAATGGAGCTTGCGCCCTCCTTCAGAATTGTTGCTATTACTGCCACTGGTGGCGCAGCTGACTTATGTTCGCAAGGGTCTTACAACGTTGACGTGCCATGCTGCATAATAGTATAATATACAATAAATTTAAAGACTTCCTAAAATGGCCCTTGTCATTTTTTTTATTAATATACGTAAGCTTTTCTGTTCCCTAGTGATGCATTACAGATAAATAAAATCAGTACATTTTATATTTGATAAAAAGTTATCTGCTGTATTAGTAATATGCTACTGTACCTTCCCTGAGCACCATCGCACGTCCCTTCTTTGGATACTTCAAAACCATCCGGGTTCATAGATGGCATAATATGAATTCTAGTATTATCTAGTAACCATTTTATGTAAGGATCTACGTTGTAGTTTGTTACCAAATACTAGAATAAAAAATACATAATTACATAACCATTCACGGAATTAAGCAAGGAAACCACAATCTGATGATATTAATCGGCTACTAAATTCAATAAAATATGAAAACGGTAAATTGTTGTTGTTTTTTGTTCTTACGACGCACTGTGGCCCAGGAATTTAATTTTTCGTTTAAAATTATCTACATGTCTTAATTCCCAACCGATTTGGATAATTTTGTTTTAAATACTCGAATTATGGCCAGTTTTAGGTTATTTTCCTACCATTTTCGAAATTTGCAATATTTGATTGAAAGAAATTTATGTTTCTGGATCCACATAATCTGAAATTTGTTGTTTCAAAACCTAAAAGTCGCAAGGTGAATTAACATAGCCATTCTTCGGCCATTATTTGAACATATTTTGACCATTTATTATCATTTTAGCCAATATTGATTAAAACAAACCAAAGCGATTTATGTTTGAATAATCGGTCAAGTGCAAGTTGAACTTGGGCAATTAGTATTCCGTAAGTTGATTGCTTCTGAAATAAAAATTTTTGTTACGAAGGTATAAAATGATCAGTGACTTCAAAAAAACAAACCCCCAAATGAGTTTTCAACAAAGTTTGTTTCCGATCTTTACTGAAAACTGAAGACCTTGAATTTTTTTTTTATATACCACATAAATTATTAAAGCTAATGCACTCGTCATAATTTTCGTTCAATCTACACCCCGTGGAGAATATTCCAGAATTTTTTCAAAATTTTTGGATCAGTACTTCCGAGATATTTTTTCAAAATAATACAAAGAAAAGTGTGCGCATGTAAGACATTATATATATTTTTGAACTCGTGTTTTTACAAGCTTTGTTTTTGATATTTACTGAAAACTAATTACCTTGAAATTTTTGTTTTTTTATATACCGGATAAATTATTAAAGGTAATGAATAATTTTCGTTCAATCTACACTCTGTAGAGAATATTCCAGAATTTTTTCAAAATTTTTGGGTTAGTACTTTTCGAGATACAGGGGGGATAACGATAAGTGTGCGCATGTAAGACATATATATATTTTTGAACTAGTGTTTTTACAAGCTTTCATTTGACACCACACTCGATGACCTAGTAAAAAAAATTTTTTTCACTTTGTCTACTTGGGGAGAATTTCCCCAAAACATAAACCATACTTGAACCTGGACTGCACGTAAGCATAATAGGCCGTCAAGGCAGCATCAACGTCCACATTATTTGATAAGATTCTCAGTGCATAACAATATTTGGATATATCAGCCGCGACATTTTCCACATGCTGTCTCCAATCAAGTGTAGCATCAATACTGACTCCCAGCAAAGACAGATGCTGAGATGTTTGAATATCGCTACCCTTGTAAGGAAACGTGAAAAAATGACCAACCCTCCTGCCAAAAACCAGACACTGTGTTTTTGAAACATTCAGTAGAAGGTCATGGGTTGTAAAATAACGATGTAGAATTTCACAGGCTCTCCCCACATCAGCGACTATCTCTTGTGGAGTGTCACCACTAAAGATCAGGGTTGTGCCGTCCGCATATAGAACTGTAAACTTTCCGGTAATGTTAGGCAATTTGTTTGTTTATATACATATACATATACTTTATAGTATATAAAGCAGCGGGCCTAAAATAGATCCCTGAGGTGATTATTCAAGTAGGAGGCGATTAACTTTAATGCATTTCCCCTAATACCCAGGTATTCCAATTTTATGCATAAAGTCTTATGATTGACACTATCAAAGGCTTTTGACAGATCAATACACATTGCCATAGTTATCTTTCCGCTATTCAGTGAATCCAGAACATTCGACAATGCCTGATAAATGGCTCTTATGGTGGACTTTCCCTTTATAAAACCGTTTTGATTGGGAGTAACCATCGAGTGCCTTTCCGAGAATCCAAGAAATCTCCCATTGATAATCCTCTCAAAGATTTTTCCAACATTAACCAGAAGATATATCAGTCTGTAGTTTTTCTCATCATTTGCTGCACCTTTCTTATGGATTGACTTTACAATGGCATTTTTTAGGAGATCAAGATATATACCTCTGCTCAAAACACAAATTAAAGATAAACGACAGTGGCTCAGATATTATTTCTGCAGTTTCTTTAAGTATATTTACTGGTAAATTATCATCTCCAATTGATTTTTTATTTTTTAAAGATTTGATTACAGAAAAGACCTCGGGAACCGTCGTTGGCATTAGAAATATAGTATTGAAATTTTTATTTTCAGATGACGATAACTGATATCCACCGACATCCAGATCATCATATATTATACATAGATCACCAAAAATTTTACACGATATAAAATTAAACACTGATTTTGACTAAATAGTTCTTAAAGTAGGATAATCGTATTAATCCTGAAAGTTTTATATATAATTGATACAATGTTTATCAGCAACTTATGTTGTAAACAGCAATTTATTGTAGTCTATAAAAGAAAAATCGAATAGTTTATTTTCGATCTGTTGGTTTGTTTTAATTACCCATTACTAATTAAGAATAGCATTTAGCCAACTAATAATATTTGCGTTCAGTGATTCTTAGTAATTTTATATTTTTTTTAAGAGTAACTTAGGATAAATTCTACATTGCAAAATGTACAAAAATGTCGAAAAATATTTTGTTCTAGGAGTATAAAAAATATAAAAATTACTTTACGGTACTTAATGTTGAAATTTATTATAAATCTAGTACGTGTTAACGAGGCAGTACCTCTTCACAACTAATAATATGGTGAGACGTTGTTTAGGAAGGAAAGCCATAGTTTAATGAAATTACTAGTCCGGCCTGTAGTTCTCAGCACCCTAGCATTGTGTCTCATTCCCCCAAAAATTGTCGATTCTCTATTAAAGGAATATACCCTCTGTATGGATTTTAATAATTTATTAATCTCTTGTACTTATCAACTGTATACGAGTAGTTACTCGAATTGAGCTTTTTTAATGAAGATTGAGAACGCCGTGGGATTTACTCAGGTTTACCTACAATTACGTCGGTAAATAATTAAAAAAGGAGATTTTACAAATTTGCTGAATTTATATCTCAGAACAACTCATCTAGATCGGATTTGGTTCGGAAATAACGTCAAATTGTAACTGATGTGGCTGAAAGACCTTATAGCACACTATTACGTATCTAAGTCAATGGCCTCATTAACCCACAACAATTTAATAATTACCATTACGTAAACACTGGGTACTGTTCAGTAGCTTGTTGTTTTTGTAGTTTCTTTAGATAAAATCTTATCTCTTTTAACATAATTACTTTTTTTAACATATCCTAAATTGCTTCTAAAAACAAATCAAATTACCAAAATATTTTAAAAAAAAATTTTTGCTCTGCATTAAACTAAGATGTCCTCAATAGGTTTGATGATATTTTTAATTAGGAATAGATAGTTGAAAATTAAGAAACAATCGAAGACGCATCATAGTATTTTTTGATAGGCTATGGAAAAATACACTTTAAAATCTACGTTCTTTTTTCATCCTGTATCATTCATAATAGAAACTGTTTGAATTAGTTAAAAACTGTTGTGGCAGCCAGTGGCTCCGTGGTGTAGTTACTTGCTCGCGGTGCAGCAGGTCTCGGGTTCCAATCCCGGCAGATCGGTATACGTATTTATTAATTTATTTACGTACATTTGGCATGGCCACGTACATAGGTAGTAGGTAGCAGAAATATTATAACGTCCGTGGCAATACTACCGCATTGTCTAACAAGGTGCTGTGAAATACAAAAAAGTACGTTTCGGCACTTGGACAACGTTCACGGGTAATACGACATCCTCGCCGATATCCTGAAGACATGAAAAAGGGTTAAATCCCTACTAAGGCGGGGAGGTGAACAATATACCGAGAATCTTGTTAAAGTACGAACAAATTCATAAAACATTACTTCGAAAATGAAAATTTTCATGAGTAAAGTTAATATTTAAAGCTGTTCTTATAGGTGTTCCGTACGGAACACCTATAAGATCACTTCGGTGTCTGTCCGTCTGTCTATCACACCCGATTTTCTCCGAAACTATTTGGGGAGTGAATTGGGAAGTGAAAAAATTTTTTTTACCACGTCATTAAGGGTGTCAATTGAAAGCTTATGAAAACACGAGTTCAAAAATATATATAATGTAAGATTAGCGTACACTTCACAACATTATTTTAAAAAAAATTGCCAAAAATCACTGTCTCTCCCCTAATCTCAAAAAGTACTGATCAAAAAATTTTGAAAACATTCTGAAATATTCTCCACAGGGTGTAGATTGAACGAAAATTATTATGAGTGCATTACCTTTAATAATTTATCTAGTATATAAAAAACAAAAATGTGAAGGTCATCAGTTTTCAACAAAGATTGGAAACAAACTTTGTTGAAAACTCATTTGGGATGTGTTTTGTAAAGTCACTGATCATTTTATACTTCCGTAACAAAAATTCGTACGGAACACTAGTTGCGCTAGTCCGACTTAAACTTGGCCGATTTTTTTTTTATGGAGGGTTTATCGAGTTTTAATTTAAGTAATTGGTTGTTAGAGTTCCATTGTAGGTAATAAGTAGAGAGTTCTTTTTTGAGAAAAATCTCCCCCCCTCCCTCGGTAATCGATTTTTAAATTGAATGTAGATTATTAGAGTTCTAATATAGGTATGGTTCTCTTTTTCCGACAATTCTCCCTCAGTCCAAGCTTTTAGAGTTCCAGTATAAAAGGGTTTTTCTTTTTAGGGTTCCGTACGGAACACTTATAAGATGACTTAGGTGTCTGTCTGTCTGTCCGTCTGTCTGTCTGTCACACCCGATTTTCTCCGAAACTATTTGTCATAGAAAGTTGAAATTTGGTAATAATATAGGAATTGATGGCCTCATCAAAGCTGTGTACTTTTGAAAGTTAAATTTTAACTTAAGGGGTTAGTTTTGGGGGGTGAAATCGGGAGTGAAAAAGAATTTTTTTACTAGGTCATCGAGTGTGGTGTCAAATGAAAGCTTGTGAAAACACGAGTAAAATATATATATATATATATATATATATATATATATATATATATATATATATATATATATATATAATATATTTATATATTTACTAGGTCATCGAGTGTGGTGTCAAATGAAAGCTTGTGAAAACACGAGTAAAATATATATATATATATATATATATATATATATATATATATATAATGTAGTACTTGGACTCACTGTTCTTTGTATTATTTTTAAAAAGTCGAGAAATATTTCTGTCCCCCCACCTTATCTCGAAAAGTACTGATCAAAAAATTTTGAAAAAATTCTGGAATGCTCTCCACGAGGCGTACATTGAACGAAAATTATCATTGCATTGCCTTTAATAATTTACTTGGTATATAAAAAAAAACAAAAATTTCAAGGTCATCAGTTTTCAGTAAAGATTGGAAACAAACTTTGTTGAAAACTTCTTTGGGGTGTATTTTGTGAAGTCACTGATCATTTTATACCACCGTAACAAAAATTTTTATTTTTAAAAGCAATCAGCGTACGGAACACTAATTGGGCAAGTTCAACTCGTACTTGACCGGTTTTATTTATTAAGGAGTTTCTTTCCTCGATTGTCGTTTAACGCCTCCCCTCCTCTATAAATAATTCTGGCAGTTACAAGAAGCATACATGTATTTTTCTTACTCGCAAATTTCAGTGCCCTCACTGATTTTTGTTTGTGTAAAAAATTATTTTGAAAAAAAATAGCTCCCTGAAAGAACCTTTTCGAAAAATATATGGTAATTGTACTTGGTCAAGTAAATGACAAATTATCGCGTCGTCCAGTATTCTTACACCAATTATACACTTCACGATAAACTGAGAATCGAATGATTGGTTTCTGCTCGAATTAAAGTCTATATCGTTGAAATTCAATCAATGGTTGATGATACAAATTTATTGATTCCAACACGTTTTCAAGAATTGAATCTTTTTGTGACATCAATTTCACGAATTTTGACTAAATACTAGGTTCACATTGCTTGGTGCTTCAGAGTAATTGAAAATTACAGAAAAATTCTATTATGGCGGCTTTTCAACAAGCAAAACTGTACGATTTTGAGCAACATGACCCCAAAAGTGATTCATAAAACTCTATTGCATTCAGAAAGAGTTACGTTATGGTGCGGATTGTAATCTTGTATTGTCATTGGGTTTCATTTTTTGAGGTAAGAGATAAGTCAATGGATAGGATTACAGAGCTATAATTAATGCATATTTGTTTGCAAAATATTTTTCTGAACGACGTTTGATTTCAACAAGACGGTGTAACTTGCCATGCATCACGTGAATCAATTATTTAATTAAAAACGAACTTATATGATTCGATTATTTTAAGAAATGGACTTGTGAATCAACCTTTAAGAGAAATTAGAATATTTTCTGTAGAAATATGTAAAGTCTGTCATCTACAGCAGCAAAAAATTAATTGCTGAATACAATATAGTTCTTGCTATTCTCGACACACCGCTTGATTTAAGCAAAAAATTTCATCAAAACTGGATTGAGAGAATGTATTACGTCAAACAAAGTCGAGATTGTCATTTGTACGATGTTGTGTTCCATCCAGAATATAAATATAA
Source organism: Pachyrhynchus sulphureomaculatus (assembly GCA_019049505.1). Lineage (NCBI taxonomy): Eukaryota > Metazoa > Arthropoda > Insecta > Coleoptera > Curculionidae > Pachyrhynchus > Pachyrhynchus sulphureomaculatus. The sequence continues at coordinate 94,825,054 of CM032455.1, forward strand.
TAAGTCCTCGATGGTGATATTCGTGGACTTCGAAAATGCGTTTTATTCTGTAAACCAGCAGGGGCTCTTGCTAAATGTCGTATTGATCATCGATACTCCAGTGTAATTAAATACATATATGAAAATGCCACCGCTAATGTCAAAACGTAAACTAACCAATCTATCAGCAAATTTCAAATCCAAAGAGGATTGCGCCAAGGTGATACGCTCTCTCCCAAGCTTTTCGTAACATTTCTAGAAAGTATGCTACAATCAATAAACTGGGAAAAAATGGGGCTTTACATTGACGGTGAAAAGATAAATCACCTTTGTTTTATTGACGACATTGTCTTAATAACAGATAATATGTAAGAAGCATAAACTATGTTGCACATGCTTCGTGAAGCTTTAGGAAGGGTTGGTTTAAAAATTAATCTATCCAAGACTCAGTTTATGACAAATCTCGTATTAAACGACACTATAAAACTGAATAACGTGGAAATCGAGCAAGTACACCGATATAAATACCTAGGACACGAAGTCAGCATAGGACGAGACAACCAAACACATGAAATTCAGTGGAGGATAGATCCCTCCTGGACGGCATGTGGAAAAAATCTAATCTTCCGATGTGTTTAAAAAAGTTTTTGACAGATGCGTACTATCTGTTCTTACGTACGGAGCCGATACTCTCACATTGACGAAAATATCAACGAAATATGTGTCATGCAAAGAAAAATGTTAGACGTTACTCTTACAGATCACATTTCAAATCACATTATCAGAAAAAGAACGGGGGTACAAGACGCAGTCAAATTAATCTTACATCTTAAATGGAACTGGGCTGAACATATTGCTAAGTTTAAGGATGGACGATGAACAAAAAAAAATTATAGAGTGGCGACTAAGATCTAGATCTATTGAAGTAGAGGTACACCACCAAGTCGGTGGAGTAATGATTTGAAGAGAGTGGCTGGAAATTGGGTACAAGTAGCCCAGAAAGGGGGCAAGATTTGAGGGAGGCTTTCGTCCATCAGTAGACAGTACCAGCTGATGAAGATGATGATGATGTGTTCCATCAGTATTTTAATCGATTTTACTCTGATATTAAAAAACAAATTCAGTGAAATCATCACTAGTTGTAGTTTAATTTACATTTGAAATATCGACGTGACATATACAAAACCCTTTATAGATATTGTGTTGAACAACTGATTTACGATTCGCTTAATCCTCTCCTTTAAACAAGAGTCAAAAATTCCTTAAGAAATAGTATAATATAAGATGGTATTGACAAAACAACTGGGTTTTTTGAGTTTTTTTTTGCAAGTCATTTTAAATTTGTATCATCTGCAGCAGTCTATTAATCATAACATCGAATGAGGATAAAGCAGGTGTTTAATCAAAGGTTTCTCCAGATTAAAAACAAGTATCAATTATCAAACTGGAATAAAAAATAAGAATATTAATAAATTTTGAAACAGTAATCTAAATTTTATAGCATAATTTAATAAGAAAATAAATTATTTCCTCGGCGGCTGCAGGAAAAATGCAACAAAGCGCAGTAAGGCGGTCAATAGAGAAAATTTAAAGATTCATCGGTTTCTAGTCAATAAAATCTGTTTGCTAATAATCCGAGATGCCAGATACACCTTTTAAGTATCAATATATACGTTATTTTGTTGCCTAACTCACGTCGAATTGGGTACTTTAAATATTTTTATTTAAAATTTTTTATTAAGTAGAAAGTAATGAATTTGTTTTTTGTATTTGTGAGAATTACTAACTGATCCTTATGATGCGAGGTACTCTAAAGATAAGTACAATGTCACGTATATCGAAGAAAAACGTATATAGATAATCAAGTATACAATGTTTCCAAAATAAGTTAAAAAAATTGATTTTATTTTTTAACGATCCTTTTTAAAATTACGTCCGAAGTCATCTTTACATTCTCTGCGATATATAGTTCTCTTTCTTCTCTCTATTTCTATATTCATTTTTTCCTATATGCTGGAAATCATTGATTTTATAATAGTATCACAATTTTACTAGTTCAGAAGCGTTAAAGCCAAACTTATTAAACAACATTTTTTTTTGCATTAAACAGTTCTATCTGAGAAGATACTTGTAAAGATATACAGAATGTCTTATTAAAAAAATATAGATTTTAAAAATGATTTGAAAACTCGCTTTTTTTCTATTTACTATCTCATCAACGGAAAAAACACCGCTGTGTTTATTTGACGATGTTATAACTACAATAATAAGCAACAAAGCAATAGTGAACAGATTTGCAACAGTATGTATATAGGCACCAACTTTATATTACTGACACCTTATCGTTAAATATAACATGTGTAATAAGACCGGTATGAAATATAACGGTAAATATTTTCCGAGGTAGTATTTTTATCACGTTCAGCCATGTACTCCAAATTTTGTGACAGCGGTATTTTTAATATAGTAATAATAATAAAAATAATTCTGCCATCATTTAATGATTTATCGGTGAATTTTTTAATATAAAACCAAAGTTGCCGGAAGCTTGTTTGTTTGGTATGTATATGTAATTCCACCCTGGTTCATATGGACTCTACTCAATAAAAATAAGTCAAAGAACAGCTATATTTTTCGCTTCGGTCGTTTAGACTGTGACATGTATAATATGAATCGATGAATTTAGAAATCCTTAAGTTTTTTTTTTTTATGGGTCTAGCACACGTGCTGCAGGGAGGTCCCTAAAGCGCTACAGGAGCGGCATGTGTGCGGAAAAAACGATTCACGTTGTTCTTGAATCGCTGTAAATTGTACTCGGTGGGAAACACAGCTCTGGGCAAATTATTCCAAAGGGATGATGTTCTCTATATAAAAGACTGCTTGAAAAGCGTTGTACGAGGAGTAACAAGCTGAACTTCATACGCATGTGAAGTATCAGCGAGACGTGTATTTCTAACATGCACTGCTCTGGGAGGAATTAAACGGGCCACATTCTCCGAACACTTTCCATGGAAATACTTATAGAATAGGCTCAAGTCGCCAACCGTTCTTCGATGTTCAAGCGAATCAAGGCCGCCGGTCAGTTCCGGATCTCCAATCAGACGAACAGCTCTTCTCTGAATAGAATCCAACAAATGCAGTGTATGTTTGGGAGCGGAGCCCCAAACATGGCAACAGTATTCCATAGATGGTCGAATTTGAGCTTTGTAAAGAATTAACAATTGTTGTGGAGTGTAAAGCTTTCTGGTTCGAAATAATATACCCAACTTTTGAGAATTTGAGAACAAAATTTTATTGTTGAGATATAATTAAAATGAATATATCTTTTTAATATCGATTCGTATTAAAATATTTACTATCGGAAATATCGAGGAAGAAGTAAAACATCAAGTCAACAAGGCTAATAGGATAGCGAGATGCTTCAATGATACCATATTAGAAATAAATTCCTCCGTTGAGACCAAAACAAGAATATACAAGAACGTAATACGACCAGTAATGACATACCCATCTGAAACCAGATCCGATACAAGTATAACACAGAGGATACTGGAATCATCTGAAATGAGAATACTTAGGAGATTTACAAACAAGACACTGAGGGATAGAGAAAGGAGTGAAGACATAAGACGCACATGTAATATAGAAAATATCAACAAGTGGATATGAGGAAGAAAAGAGGAACGGGATCAACACATAGAAAGAATTGCAAACAACAGGATAGTATGGATAGCAGGATATAAGTCGCCGGATGGAAAAAGATCAATGGGACGTCCAAGAAAGATATGGAGCGACAATATATAGATCAAGGATCAAAGAAAACAGGCAATAGTGCCTAGCTATAAGTAGGAAGAAGAAGAAGAAGAATATCGATTCTGGACTACACGAATAGGGTAGGTTAAATAGTCAAAGGTTATTAAATAGTAGTTTTCTAATATAAAAAACAAAATGTATATCATACATGTATAAGTTGTAATAGAAGCTCGCGACTGACAGCTTCATTTCCATGAATATTTCCTATGTATTTTACATCAGGTTTTCCAATCATATGTTCATATGGTGATGCTGATACTACCATAACCCATAAATCTCTACCTAAAAACAAAAAAAAATAGGTCTTCTATAATATGCCTGCAGAGGTAAATAAAAAACAGAGATTTGAATTTATATTAGAAGTAATACTTTAAAAAATTTCGGTATTATTTAATTAACATAAATAGTAAAATTCTGACACTTTAATAAATTTATTTTAAAACTCAGTTTACAAATATCATGATTCCAATTTTGGAATAAACAGAATTTGGTAGCCTTTTAGATTTCAAGTCTTTTAATAAATCTTGTATCGTTTTAATATAAATATGAGACTTTTTTGCAGGTTTTTTGGATGGGAGGATGGACAAATTTTAAGCATCATTTAAATTAAAACCTAAGGCGCTAAAGGAATGAAGAAGGCAGGTAGAGGGGTGACTTCGTATTTGTCTTGTTATAGGTACTTTTTCGGAGTTGTTTCAGTCAAGGTTAAATTCATTCCATCACATTTTTTTCATTATCTTCATTAATAACATTCTAAACATTACATTTTTTCATTATTTTCATTAATAATATGGGACAAACAGGAGTGGGCGTCAGTGTATCGTTTCAATAGTATTATAATATTTTTTCTTGGTTTCTGATACGGAAATTTAACACAAAAATAAGTTTTTTATATTAAAATATATACAGGGTGAAAGGGATGAAGTAGATGCTAGAAGGGTGATGGATTTCCAATTTTAACAGAAATAGTATTTAACTGGATTGAGATCTGATTACAAAGTAACCTAAAAAACTGTTGAGTTGAATATAAAACAAGTTTCTAATTTTTTTATTTATATCACCATAAAGTGAGGATTGTATTAAGTTATTCTTTAGTACAAGATAGTCGAATTTAGTATTTATTTTAGAATTGCATGTTTGCAAGAAAAGTACTACGTCAATATTATTTTATTTTTATTTACATTTGAGAAATATTATATATAGGTTGCATGTGAGTCATCTTTATTATATTTAATGGCACACCCTATATATTTAACTGATACAGTTTTGCTATACACATTCACTGATGGGTGTAGCTTCCAATACTCTTTACAACTTGAATAAATCTGTGTCATAAGTGTTATATTGTGACCATAAATTTTCTTCTTCTAAGCGTTTACTTTATGGTTTTCTGAAGCAAGCTGTTAAATTTAGATCCATGAAATCCTATCCAACGTAGTTGATCCACTTTTTTACATTACCTTGTATAAAGTCAAATATTCTCAGAACAGAAATTAAACTGATATGTGATTATTCCAAACTATATTAACAATCTGTATTGAGGCTTTTTATTTGCAAATAGTGTACAACATGAAAAATTTTATTTTTTAGTGCTACATACCTCTAACTGATTTTCCAACTGAATATAACGCAGTTAAGGACGGAAATCTGGCAGTTGTTTGTCTTAGAAATTTGGTCATTTTGTCAAAATTGTGGTATTTATATTCGATGTTGTATGGTTCGGTATATTGAAGATCCAAATTTTGATTGTAACCATCTTGGTTATCGACTCCTGGATAACGTCTTTCTTCGGCAGGCGAGGACACTTGGATCGGATAATGCTCAGAATTCTAAAACGTAATTCAAAAAAAAAATAAATAAACAAAAACTTGAATAATTAGGAAATATGGATTACAATAAACAAACCAAATAAGTAGTTGTCCAGGTTGCTAATTGTTATTATATTAGTACAGTGGTTAGCCCCTGTGTTCAGAATATATATTTTTTAATTTTGTCCAAAGTTTTAAAATAAACCTATTTAACCTTATCTGAAATTTACTCCTGTTTCACTAGTATAGTAACATAACATAACAGCATCTTAAGAGATTGCTAGTTTATTTTAATTATTTATTTATTTTCTTAAACATTGTTTCCTTTTTTTAGATTACTGATTTTTGGACTGTTAGTTTTACGTTTATAGAAAGTTGATAAAATCTCTAAGTTGACAGACTTTTAAAAAATTTTTGTTTAGCAATGGCAATAGACATCCGCCGTTTTGAATTTTTTGGTGTAGAGTTGATTTTTCTTTATATCCCGTGTCAATATTATGCTAATGTTAGTAAAACGACGTTTATATTTTTCTTTTCAGTTTTTGTAAAATGGATTTAAATATAAAAATTAACTAAAGAATTGTGTCAGATGAGAAAAGAGAAAATGTAGGAATAAAAATAAGCCAAAATCCTCAGGTAGGACCTTTAAAAGGTATAAGAGATACTTCAGTTTACTTACGAGTCAGTTTTGAACCAAATATCTTACAAAGTTTTTACTTACACAAAATGTTTAGTTGATCCTAATAATAAATTGATTTTGAATGGCTTCTAGCTTCACAAAACACTGTCTATATTATGTGTTTAAATTAAATGTAAAACATAATCGACCTGTTTTTGAAATATACAGTGGCAGGCAAAAAAACGTGACACATGAGATTTTTCTCATTATTAAATTTAGAAGAAAAGTGAGTTTATAAGTGGATTTTGCATTACCTGAAACCAAATAAATGATTTTGCAGTGCCGTTTGTTATTTGACGTTTGGCGAGAAATTTAAATTTTATAAAGTTTTAAGTTCAAACGTATTAAAATATTGAAGACATTTATCGGAAAAAAGTGTTTGAAATTTCATTTTATCATAATATGCAAAATATTAGTTAGATTGGACAAAAATCATAGTTTGTCTATCATCATAAGGAAATTTTTGATTTTTTAAATTTGAGATGTACTTGTTAGATTGATAAAATAATTTAAACATTTATTTTTTGATTTCAAGTTATGTTTTACTTTTTTTTACAATCAATAATTTTGAAAAAATCTGATTTTCGTAAAAAAAAACGTGTTAAGAAATGTTTTAAAAGAATTACATTCGCTAACAATTCGATGCATAGAATTGGGCGGTGGGCACGTCGAAATGCAAACTCCATACCACCGGACAATATAAATAACTAGCCAAGTGCAAGTCGGTCTTGCACAATTAGTGTTTCGTACGGTGCTTTTAAAATACAAATTTTTTGTTCAGTACTTTTCGGGATAAGGGTGGAGACTGCGATTTTTGGAAACTTTTTAAAAATAATACAAAGAAAAGTGTGCAGAAGTATTACATTATATATTATGGTTTGAAAAGTCCGTGCAAAGTCCGAGAGATGGCACCACCGGCGCGTATCCAGGTCATGTTTAGTTAGTAGCATCTCTTGAATGAACGCACACCAAGTTACAGCCATATTGGTGGTCTATTTCTTTGTGTTTGGCATTCGTGTGAATCAAGGAAGTCGAGCGATTTTCAAGAAATGGACGAAAAAGAATTTCGTGTGGTGACTTTATGAAAGGCAAAACGCCTCAGGAGGCTAAAGAGAAGCTTGATAAACATTATGGTGACTCTGCACCTTCGATTAGAATAGTTTATAAGTGAGATTGCTAGTGCTGTGGGCATCTCGACTGAACGGGTACATAATATTTTGCATAAACATTTGGACATGAGAAAGCTATCCGCAAGATGGGTGCCGCGATTGCTCACGCTTGACCAAAAACGGAATCGTGTGAAGTGTTGCAAGGATGGTTTGCGGCTATTCCAGAAGAATCCGGAGGACTTTAAGCGTCGTTTCGTCACTGTGGATGAAACATGGATACATTACTATACTCCTGAGACCAAACAACAATCTAAACAATGGGTTACCAAGGGGGAATCTGCACCAAAAAAGGCGAAGACCGTTCCTTCGGCCGGAAAGGTTATGGTGACTGTCTTTTGGGATTCCCAAGGGATAATTCTCATCGACTATCTGGAAAAGGGTAAAACTATTACAGGTGAATATTATTCATCGTTATTGGACCGTTTGAAAACCGAGCTGCAAGAAAAACGCCCGCGATTGGCCCACAAGAAAGTCCTTTTCCATCACGACAACGTACCAGCACACACCTCAGCAGTTGTGGTCGCAAAATTAATGGAAATAGGATTCCAACTCGTTTCACATCCCCCCTATTCTCCAGACTTGGCTCCCTCGGACTACTGTTTGTTCCCCAATTTGAAGAAATGGCTGGCGGGACAAAGATTTTATTCAAACAAGGAGGTGATTGCAGACACTAATGGATATTTTGCAGACTTGGACAAATCCTATTATTCGGAAGGGATCAACAAACTATCGTTGGACGAAGTGTATAAGCCTAAAAGGAGACTATGTCGAAAAATAAAAAAGGTTTACCCCAAACACATAAGTAGTTTTTATTTTTGCACGGACTTTTCAAACCAGCCTCGTATATATATATATATATATATATATATATATATATATATATGTATATATATATATATATATATATATATATATATATATATATATATATATATATATATATATATATATATATATATATATATATATATATATATATATCTTTGAACTCGTGTTTTTACAAGCTTTCATTTGACACCCCCTCGATGACCTAATAAAATTTTTTTTCACTTCCGATTTCAGCCCCCACTGACCTAAACTAACCTTTTAAGTTAAAATTTAACTTTCAAAACTATACGGATCTGATGGGGCCTTCGATTCCTATATTAGTGCAAAGTTTCAACTTTTAATGTCAAACAGTTTCTGAGAAAATCGGGTGTGACAGACGGACAGACAAACGGCCAAACAGACGGACAGACAGACGGACATACATCGTTCCGTACGGAACACTAAAAATATGTCTTGGTCACTCTTTGTAGGCCATTTTTTTCTGATAAGAAATTACTTGTTAACTTGACAAAAATGAAATAACTATAATTTTAAATACTTCTCATGCATATTTGGATAAATATGGCAATTATTATTATATTAACAACAATCTCTTGATTCTTCAACATGAAAATCTCGTTAATTTATAAAAATATTTTTGACCAAAAGTCAGGTGACTTTAAGGAAGAAATTTATATGTGCCAACATTCATTATAGGTATAGGGTAATAAATGGAATTTTACCAAATTCTAAGTATATCCAAATTGAGAAAAAAAATATTGGATGTTGGTCTACGTGCTCCAAGGAATCACCCATTTCAATATACTAAACTATGTTCATAACATAATATATATATATATATATATATATATATATATATATATATATATATATATATATATATATATATATACGAGGCTGGTTTGAAAAGTCCGTGCAAAGTCCGAGAGATGGCACCACCGGCGCGTATCGAGGTCATGTTTAGTTAGTAGCATCTCTTGAATGAACGCACACCAAGCTTCAGCCATATTGGTCTATTTCTTTGTGTTTGGCATTCGTGTGAATCAAGGAAGTATATATATATATATATATATATATATATATATATATATATATATATATATATATATATATATATATATATATATATATATATATATATATATATATATATATATATATATATATATATATATATATATACACTACTGTGATCAAAAAATAGTAAGACTTTTGCAATAAAACGCAAACGGGTTATTTATTTTTCCAAATTTATTTCGTCCCCTTCAAAGTAATCCCCCTTGGATACAATGCGTTTATGGCAACGTTTTTTTCCATTCTTCGAAACAGTTGTTGAATTCGATTTCTGGAATGGCCTTTAAAACCTTCTTCGATTCGGTTTTAATCTCCTCAATCGACTCAAAACGATGTACTCGAACCGGTTTTTGAGTTTAGGGAATAGCCAGAAGTCCGACGGAGCTAAATCAGGCGAATAGGGCGATTGCGGAATGATATGAGTTGAATTTTTGATGAAAAAGTCGCGAAGAACCAATGCCGTGCGAGGAGGCGGATTATCGTGATGAAAAAACCAAGAGTTATCGGCCCATAATTCCGGCCATTTTGAACGTTTGGGAAGCCGAAAAACCATTTTTAAAACAAACTTTAATAAAGCTTCTTTGTTGAATTTTTTCACTCATGTTAAAAATCGAAAAATGTTGTTGAACGAATGCAAGCGAATCTTATTAACTATTGACGCTATGGTCTTAAAATTTGACACAGATGGCCGTTAAGGTCCTACCAACCTAACGAAAAAAAATTAATCCGATTCGGAAATGCCCGGGCGATTTAAATTTAAAAGTCTCACTATTTTTTGATCACAGTAGTTGTGATGATATTACTGACGAAGTGTGAAATACTACTACTAGTTATTTTCGGTAAAAATTTCCTCAAGGAGAATTACAGTCTGTCAAGTAAGAACGTGACGTAATCGTATTATTAAAAAAAAGTATCCCGAGAAAATTTTTTGCCATCAATGTATTCTTTGGTGTGCTAACAACGGCACAATTACTTTAGTAAGTTGTCCAATCGCCTCTTGCATCAACAATTGCCTGACATCTTCGAGGCATGCTGTCGACGAGATTTTCTGCAATGATTTCGAAATATTTCGAATTTTACGAAACAACTGAGTCAAAGTCCTTAGTCTTTCCTCTGAGCGTTCTCTTTACAAGAGACAAAACATTTTCAATAAGGCCATTCTCGTATCTTATCAAGCCGGTTCGCAAAGGTTTCTTTAACGTGCTTCGGAATTTGACATCATGAGAACGAAGATGTTGTCGAATGGTCTCATGAAACACATTCAAACCCAATTTTCTTAATTTTCCCGCCGCTTGACTCAGCGTCAATTTCGGGTCCCGTAAAAACGACATGATTTGTTTTTTTACTCTCGGAGTGACTTTGGCTATCGAGCTACGTTTTGGCCAGTCGTGACATTTTTCGTTTCGTTAAAACGATTTACCCCCATTTCTTCACAAACGACATCGACTTTTTAATATATTTAGCGGCTGCGGAATGTGTCATTTCAGGCCCCTTTGGATAGGAACAAAAAAAGACTGTCTCGAACCGACGCGCAAATAAGTGACTCATCTTGGATTTTACATGATTTCGACCACAGGTCGGTATCGCCTTTTACTAAAAAAGGTTCCCTCTCCCGATTTTTTTGTTGAGTCGATAAAATCGCATCTATCAAAAATGAATTATCGCGGGCATGTTCTTACTTGACAGACTATAATAGATTATTTTAACAAAAACAAGTTTAAACCTATAATTTTCGCAACCACATAAACGATTAACACTGTTCCAAAATTCAGAAGACTTGAATTGTGGAAAATACCAACATATACTTACAACTATTTTTTTGTTCGATGAATCTTCACTTAAGTTATTTGGAGAATCACTGGGAAACACAATCGCATCATTTCCCACGCTGATTTTGGATGTCAATTGCGCTTCATTGTAGCTACTGCCAATATTTCCGTTTTGTGATAACGTTGGGGTATAGAAAAATGTTTGAACTACCAGGAACACCAGGCATGTTATCACAGATGGCATACTATTTATTGCTTTAGTTCAGTTCTGAAAATAAAATAATAATTCAGATCGTGGAAATAATATTGTTCTATTTATAAAAGTATAAATTTTACAGGACTGTAAAACATATACTTAAGCAAAGCTCTCAAAATTAAAGTTATTTTCTTAAAGTAGATTACAGAATTCATATAAATTCAAAATTCCTTATAACAAATTTTAATTTTAAAATATTTATAGAAAAAAGAATGATAAATGAAAAAAAAAATATATATTTATTATTTTCCAAAAATACCGTGTGCCGCCTTTTAAGTTTTTACAAACGACCACTAGATGGCGCTATTAAGATTTGATATTACCATTGTTGTAAAACTTGGCATTTGTTATTGTTAAAACAGTGGCAGCTCAGAAATTGGCCGAGTAGTTTGTTTACAGTGAGCGTTAAAAAAAATAGTTTTGTGAAGGTTTTCGTTGGATAATTTTTTACGATTTTAGTAAAGGTCTAACTCAACAACAATTCCTCGAATCGCTTTGTTCAACTTTTAGTAATGAAACACCATCAGAAAAGATTGTTTACAATTGGTTTGCAGAATCTCATCGTGGTTGTGCTTCCGTCAGCGATGAATTTCATGAAAGTCGAATCGGTTGTTGTTCCAAAAAAATCGATGCTATGTGCAACATGGTTGAAGAGACTGTGATTACCGTGAAATAGAAGCATCCTTAGGCATATCGAAGACTGCAGTACATTCGGTTTTGCATGAACATTTAGCTGTGAGAAAGGTTTTCGTTGAATGATTTTTTACGATTTTAGTAAAGGCCTGACTCAACAAAAATGCCTCGAATCACTTCGTTCAACTTTTGGTAATAAATTACCACCAGAAAAGACTGTTTATAATTGGTTTACAGAATTTGGTCATGGTTGTGCTTCCGTCAGCGATGAATTTCGTGAAGGTCGACCAAAATCGGTTGTTGTTCCAAAAAACATCGATGCTGTGCGCAACATGATTGAAGAGGATCGGCATGTGACTTACCGTCGTCCATAGGCATATCGAAGACTGCAGTACATTCGATTTTGCACGAACATTTAGCTGTGAAAAAGATCTGTTCTCGATGGATTCCGCATAATATGACCGAAACTCAAAAACAGGCTCGTATCAATTGGTGTAAGGAAATGCTCAAAAAATTCCACCGAGGATATGTGAAATCGGTATACAACATCTTAACAGAAGACGAAACTTGGATATATTCGTACGAGCCGGAAACTAAGCAACAATCAACTGGGTGTTCCAAGATGGACCGAATCCAACAAAAATGGTTTGTTCGGAAGCACTTCCAAGAAAATGATCGCTTATTTCCTCGGTTATACTGGACATTGCTTTAGAGGATTGAAGAACACTTAATGCTGAATCGTATATAACACTTTGTTTGCCAGAAGTCATCGATGAAATGTAAGGGAATATGGAGGATGATCGGTCCAGTCAGCAGTTTATTTTTTTGCAAAACTAACAGCGATTTGTAAGCAGGTGCATTGTCTTGCAAAAACAGCACACCTTCAGATATTTTTCCACGGCGTTTTTCTACACTTTTTGGCGCAGTTTAGTTAATAATGGCGAATGATGTTCTCCAGTCATTGTTTTGGCGTAATATAAAAAACTATACTATCCTCGTCTCAAAAAATGGAGGCAAGTACTTTGCTTGTTGATTTCTGTAAGTGAAACTTCTTTGGGCGAGGTGAGCCAGCATGTTTCTACTCCTTCGACTTTTTCTTTGTCTTCAGATCATAATGATTGACTCACTTTTTATCTACAGTTACCATTTGATCCAAATGTCTTCTTCAAAATGACTGCAAATTAACTTGGATGTGGTGACTCCCAGTCGTTTTTTGTCAGCGTTCAGACATTTAGGGATCTAATTCAGTCGTATGAAATGTTCAGAGCCTCTGATATATGTTTCAGCCCAATTCGTCGATTCTCAAAAATAATTTCATGCACAGCCTCAACATTCTCTCGCCTACTATAAGTAAACGGTACTTCCAGCTTGGCAACATTACTGTTGTAGAAACGGACATTGTTCCTTCATTGTAAACGTAATATGTAATAAATTTCTTCAGCGAACAGTCTTTTCAAAAAGAAGTATATTAACGCCGATCAATATTCGATTTAACTAAATACAAAATTTTCGTCCGTCATATCTTCTTCAAAATGCACTATAAATAGCACAATAAAATCTAGCCCATTAAACTTTATGTAGGTATTAACCTAAATGTCAAGCCACTATCCATAGCCAGAGCATTTGTTTTTGACAACTCGAAGTGATATATGCTAAAGCATAATACAAGGGCCGCCTTTTAAGTTTTTACAAACGACCACTAGATAGCACTGTTGAGATGTTTTTTTGTTGTAAAATTTGACATCTGTTATTGATAAAACAATGGCAGATCAGAAATTGGCCAAGTAGTTTGTGTACAGCGAGCATTTAAAAAAAAAACAGTTTTGTGAACAAATGGAAATTTCACGTGAAGGTTTTCGTTGAATGATTTTTTACGATTTTAGTAAATCCCTAACTCAACAACAATGCCTCGAATCACTTCGTTCAACTTTTGGTAATGAATTACCATTAGAAAAGACTGTTTATAATTGGTTTGCAGAATTCCGTCATGGTCGTGTTACCGTCAGAGATGAATTTCGTGAAAGTCGACCAAAATCAGTTGTTCCAAAAAACATCGATGCTGTGCGCAACATGATTGAAAAGGATCGGCATGTGAATTACCATGAGATAGATGCTTCCATAGGTATATCGAAGACTGCAGTACATTCGATTTTGCGTGAATATTTAGCTGTGAAAAAGATCTGTTCCAGATGGATTCCGCGTGATTTGACCAAAACTAAAAACAGGTTCGTGTCAATTGGTGAAAGGAAATGCTTAAAAAATTCGACCGAGGACATGCAAAATCCGTACACAACATCGTAACAGGAGACGAAACTTGAATATATTCGCATAGTCCGAAACTAAGCAACAATCAACTGTTTGGGTGGTCCAAGATGAACCGAATCCAACAAAAGTTCGCGACAATTTGTTTGCCAGAAGTCATTGATGAAATCAGGAAAAACAACCGAAAACGTCGCATCATTCTTCATCATAACAATGCCAGCTCTCACACAGCACGTCAAATAATTGGAGAAAAAGATCGAATTAATGCCTCATTGCCCGTATTCACCTGATTTATCACCTAACTACTTCTTTTTGTTCCCGAATGTAAAGAAAAAAAATGCGTAGACAGCGATTTTCATCACCTCAAGAAGCTGTTGAATCCTTCCAAAATCATGTTTTTGAGGTACCAACTTCAGAATGGAAAAAATGTTTCGATAACTGGTTCAAACGCATCCAAAGTGTATAAATCTTAAAGGCGAATATTTTGAGAAACATTAAAACGATTTTTACCAATTTTTTTTTTCTTTCATTGTTTTTGTACAAACTTAAAAGGTAGCTCTCGTAAGGATGTAATGAACTAGTTTTACAGATTTTTGTGTTCTCTATGCAACTAAAATAAAAATAATCTGAAAATCTAAAACTTTCCCACTAGAACGCGTGACATCTGGTCTTAGTAAATAATATTATACTGATAGTTACTGGACTAATAACAATTTTTTCTATACCTAAAAAATGGTGTCACCCAACCACAATAGTTATTAACCGTTGCTTGTCGTCCATGCACAGATCTTATATTATCGAGTTGATTTTGTTTTTAAATCGACTCTAAATAAATTTGTATAGTTAGAGCTTCTTAATATATATTTTTTTAATATCTCCCTTTCTGTTGCAACTATCGCCAGAACACTTAACTGCTTTATTATTCCACTATTTATTTATATGATAATCGAACGCCCCATTTAGGCTGCCCAATTCTTTATTTTGTTTAATCTTCAACACACTAGTAAACTTTTACTGAATATCCTTTATGCCACTTGCATTTTTATGTCTGACAATGGTTACAATGGCTTTGCTGCGCAATACCATACTGGTCCAAAATATTTCTCTTGATTGCCGAACGGCATTATTGTATTTTGCACCCAACGCCAGTTGTCACTACCTAAGACCCTCCAATCCGTACCTCAGGATTAGCTTTACGTTAATCTTAAACTAATGTTAACTTTAGTGGTAAGTTTATACTGATGCAATGTCTTAAGTTAAAATATCAGTTCTCTTTCACCATATTTATATAAAACCCATTACCTAGGATAAGTTATTTAGGTTACTGACATTTAAATATCTGATGTCACAAATGTATGATTATGATTAGTTTACCTCTTTGTATAATAGTGTCCAAAAAAATTTAAGAGTGCAACTAAACCTTGTTACAAAAGATACACCTCGTAAAGCAGTAGAAGATTTGTTCTGCCAAGGTTATCTACAGTAAGCGTACTAACAGAGACCGAAAAACGTACTGTAGAACGCGAATTTTTGGTATTTTTGAACGCATGACAGCCTAAAATGGTATTGGAAATATTACGAAAGAGAACAGTATTCCGTATCCGTGACGATATCTTTCAGCTAATGTACTCTCTATGTCAGTCATTTGTTCCTTAATTTGATATTTGATAATTGTTACTACTGTCTGTTACTCACGCTGCTATAGCAACCTGTTCTGTTTTTGAATGAGTGTAATAAACTGGAATGGTGCGCTATGCAGATGACACCTTGGTTATAGCCGCAAATGAAAGTATACAAAGACTGACGAGGATCCGTAAAAGCTACGGATTGGAAGTAAACAACAACAAAATAAACATAATGATCATTAGTAGAACGAATAATAATTAACCTCAACATCTACTAGGGTATGAAATCGTAGATTCCTATCGATACCTTGGTCTCTAATTACGAGTATCAATACCGGTCAGTGCCACTCAGAAATATGTAGGAGACTCTCAGTTGCTCGCTCTACAACGACAAGATTAGTCAAAATATAGAAAAACTCGAGCATCTCGCGATCGACTAAGTTAATTGTAATTGCCTAATACTTTTGACCAATATTATATATATATATATATATATATATATATATATATATATATATATATATATATATATATATATAAAAGACAGAGAGAGAGAAAGAGAGGAGGTTTTTAGAGTGGGTTACTCGCATGTTTCAATATATTTTTAATTATGATTATAATCTCTTTATCTATAACCTCACGTACACAATAATTTTTCCGGCCTTGACCTACTACCTCATTGCAAATTAAAAATATAGGCTGTGTTGATTGATTTACTTCCGTCTTCCTGATTAATACGTAATTTAGAAATTTCAAATAATGTAACATTTTACGGCCTTAAATTATGCAATTAAGAAAAGAAATAAAGAAAAGGGAAAAGAAGTACTCGTAATTATAATTCATTAAAAATAATAAAATATAAAAAAATAAGATTTTAGGTAATAATGTTACGAATGGTCCTTTATATTTAAACACATCTTTTAGGTCGTAACCTTCTATTTGTCACAACAAGTTTATATTACTGATACTGGCGGTCCATTTTTAAAACTAGCCTTCATTATCTTTTTCTTCAAGTTTTTCATTAGGATGTAACTGTTAAAATCAAATTTTGTAAAGAAAAGTTTCTGTACGAAATTTTGAATTGAAAATATAAATTTTTACTACTTAGCAAGATTTCTTTAAAAAAAAAAAACAGAAAATTTTCTGACCTTTTTGAGAAAAATTTCTGTACGAAATTTTAGCAGTGAATTGAAAATATAAATTTTTATTACTTAGCAAAATTTCTTTAAAAAAAAAAAACAGAAAATTTTTTGAGAAAAATTTCTGTGCGAAATTTTAGCAGTGAATTTAGAATATAAATTTTTACTACTTAGCAAAATTTCTTTAAAAAAAAACAGAAAATTTTCTGACCTTTTTGAGAAAAATTTCTGTACGAAATTTTAGCAGTGAATTGAAAATATAAAGTTTTACTACTTAGCAAAATTTCTTTAAAAAAAAAAAAAAAATTTTCTGACCTTTTTGAGAAAAATTTCTGTACGAAATTTTAGCAGTGAATTGAAAATATAAATTTTTATTACTTAGCAAAATTTCTTTAAAAAAAAAACAGCAAATTTTTTGAGAAAAATTTCTGTGCGAAATTTTAGCAGTGAATTTAGAATATAAATTTTTACTACTTAGCAAAATTGCTTAAAAAAAAAAACAGAAAATTTTCTGACCTTTTTGAGAAAACTTTCTGTACGAAATTTTACCAGTGAATTGAAAATATAAAGTTTTACTACTTAGCAAAATTTCTTAAAAAAAAAACAGAAAATTTTCTAACCTTTTTGAAATAATTTTTCATCGATCACTTTATCCCAATATTACCATTTTATATATAAATGTTGCTAATAATGATTTTTTCCATAAAAGCAAATATAACACTCCAAAAATTCTGTATTTTATTTATATAACACTCCCACCTGGTTGCAAAAAAATGCAGTCTGCTACTTGTAAAAGTTGAAAAAAGGTAATATCGATTGGTTTATTGAACCCATAAGCCTTGGTAGTTCAGTTAGTGGAGCAGTGGCCTAGAAAGCCAAAGACTTCGGGTTCAAATCCCGATCGAGGTGAACATTTTTTTTAGTGCTTAAAAACTTGTGTAAATATTATATGAGGGTGGACTGATAAGTTTGGTAAATTTCTACGAAATGAAGGAAAAATTTTTTAAGCGGTTGCGGACTGTTGATAAATGTAATTCTTATAACAGTTGTGTTCAAAGTTTTAAATAGATGCAACGAGCAGTTGCAACTATCTTAAGTCGGTATTACACGTTTCGTAGAAATGGATAAAGCCGTATAGCGTGCCATGATAAAACATTTTTATGACACATGACTGTCGCCTAAATAGAAACTAAACTGGAGAACTAAGGACGAAGTTAAACGTGACCGTACGAGCACTGTAGATTCTGCACGTTTGGGACGCCCAATTGAGAAGAAATGCTGGATAAAATTCATGGTATCATGATGAAAGATCGCTGCATTAAGCTTCATAAGATTACTGAGATGGTAGGCATCTTATATGAACGAGTACATAATGTGAAGTTCTAAAAACTTCTTGCCTGCCAAAACAATTCCAGGTCCTTTTGGTCAGTCGCTCAGGCTCTTAGTCAAAATTTCACCAAATTCATTATACCATCACTCACATGATCAGAAAATATTATTGCAACAACACCTGTTCAGAAAGCCAACTTATTGTCTGGACTCTTTGTTTCACATACACTATTGTCATAGTGTAGTTAAGAATGCCTGATATTATAAAACGTATTTTATTGAAGATAGACATTAAAAATGCTTCTGGCGTTGATGAAATGCCTGCCATACTACTCAAAAAAGCGCTAGCGAATTAACACCTCTTTTCAACCTATTCTACAGAAAGGGAATATCTCCTTCCTGTTGGAAATATGCTACCCAAAAAAAGGCAAAAAGACTTTGGCAAAAAACTACCTGTCGCACTGCCTTCAATAATATCGAAAGTTGTGGAAAAAAATCAAAAATAAAAATAAAAATCAATTAGCATCTTTTAAAATATCTAGAACGTTGGTTTCCAACCGGTGGGCTGCGACCCACAAGGGCTTCGCCGGTTATCAATTTTAAAAACGAAAATTAAATTTTAAAATTTAAAGGTAGGTGTTAAAATGTTAATAATTTATTTATGCTTGGTAACACACGAGATATGCGACGTAATCAGTGGACGGCTGGCTCACGCATCTCTCCTTATACCTGGCGAAATCAGACTGAGACAAGCTAGCCGGGTAGTCCGCAGCGATCGCGACACTCCGTTGTCTCTTGAAGAAACGTGTAAAAGAGAGAAGTTTCGAGACGGACAGCTTGACGTTCCGCTGAGCTGAGAATAATCGGGAAAGTACTCCAAACTGATATATAAGCAACGAACAGGGCCATAGGGGAAAATCTTCAGTTATTCCGCCCCAAGTTTAAACTTTTGAATATAAATATAAGTGTACAGATAAATTGTCGCACTCAGTAAACTTGCCACCTAGTGTTAAATCGTTACAGTGTTCTTTTTGTCGTTTATATATGAATAGTTCGTTGTTAGTTAGAGTGTTGTTTGAACCGAAAAACGGTACAATACTAGGAAAGCCCGTCACAATTCGTCTTCGATAGGCACGCCTAGAAACAGACTCTTCTATTATTTACTGTTTTGGTTTTTTACTTTTAAAAAAAAAGGATCGCAATTAAAAAAGGTTGCGAACCACTGATTTAGAAGGATCTAACATTTTTAGCGATCACCAATATGGCTTTTGTAAGCAAAGATCAACAGGAGATCTCTTAACTTATATAACACGTTTGGAACAACGCAATTGAATATTTTGAAGAATCTCGAGCGGTTGCACTTATATATCCAAGGCATTCGACCGTGTTTGGTATGACGGATTGTTGGTTAAATTATGCTCTTATGGTATGTCTGAAAGGTTTTGTAGCTCTCAAGTTATATATATATATATATATATATATATATATATATATATATATATATATATATATATATATATCCCATGAATAGCAAATAGAACTTCTCAAAATCTGGGAATACTAAAAAGCTTTATACTCCACAACTGTTAATTCTGAACAGAGCTCAAATTCGACCAACGATGGAATACTGTTTACTTCATTTATTGGGTTCTATTCAGAAGAGAGCTGTTCGCGTTGATATCTGGGAACATCGAAGAACAGTTGGCAACTTCAATCTATTCTACAAGTATTTTCATGGAAAGTGTTTGATGCATGTAGACTGCTTAATTCCTCCCAGAGCGGTGCATGTTATTAATACACGTGGTGCTAATAAGGAGTGTCCGAAAATTCACGCAAGATTTGAATTTGGCGCCCTTTGTATGGTAAAGTGTTGCCAACAAAACAAAAAACACAGCACAGCTAACAGTTCAGGGTTATTAAAAATGAAGCGCTACACGAAAGAACAAGGTGTTTTCATTGTTGAGCAATATTTTAAAAATAATGAAAGTTTGGCAGCTATAGTTCGGAATTTTCGTACAAAATATGGTCGGAGTGATTTAACCTCATCAACTGTGAAGAGATTAATTGAAAAATACAGGGAGACTGGATCAATTAGTGATCTTAAACGTTCTGGCCGTCCTTCAACAAGTCGTTCGACACAAAACATTGAAGAAGTTCGTGAGAGTGTTGCTCAAACTCCAGGAACATCAATTCGGCACTGTGGTCAAGAATTTGACATTTCAAGAAGATCTCTACAGCGTATTCTCACGAAAGATTTGCATCTTCATGCTTACAATGTTCAATTGACTCAAGAACTGAAGCCTACTGACCACGCACAACGAAGAGAGTTCGTTGAATGGATTATGGAACAACATAAGTGGATACTGATTTTTCGAAGAAAATCATCTTCAGCGATGAGGCTCATTTCCATCTTGATGGCTTCGTTAATCGACAAAATTGTCGCATTCGGGGGTTTAGACCATCCACACGTGACGCGTTGCGAAACAAATGCATCCACAACGTGTCACTGTTTGGTGCGGATTTTGGGCTGGAGGCATCATCGGACCATTCTTCTTCGAAAATGCGGTTGGCCAGGTAATAACAGTTAATGGTGATCGTTATCGCGATATGATAATGCAGTTTTTTGTGCCTAAATTGCAAGATATGGATGTGGACGACATGTAGTTTCAACAAGACGGTACCACATTCCATACAGCCTGAGAAACAATTCAGTTAATGCATGAGTCATTTCCTGGTCGTATAATATTCCGTTTTGATGCTCAGAATTGGCCACCCAGATCATGCGATTTAACGCCATTGGATTTTTTCATTGGGGTTTTTTAAAGTCTAAAGTTTATGCCAACAAGCCCACGACCACCCACGATTTGAAGGAGGAAATTAAGCGCTGTATCAACGAAATTCGGCCACATTTATGCAAAACGGTCATGGAAAATTTCGACAAAAGAATGCGTATGAGCCAGCAAAGCCGTGGACCGATATATTATTCCATACATAACCCTATACTGTATTGATGAATCAATAAAAAAAATTACAATTTTTAATTAAAAACCTGTGTTTTCTATCAAAATTACTTCTTGAGTGAATTTTGCATCACATACGTATGAGTTACGTATTACTCCCCATACAAGCAGTCTTTATATGGACAACAGCATCCCTTTGGAATGATTTGTCCAGGACTGTTTCCCACCGAGTGCAACTTACAGCGATTCAAGACCAACGGAATCGCTTTTCCATACACGCGTCGCTCCTGTAGTACTTCAGCAAGTATGCTACGCATATAAAAAAAATTTAAAATTGTGTCTGGAATTGTTACGGTTTGCGACTGTTGACAAAATCTGGATCTACTATTACACCTCGGAGATGGGTTGGCAAAGGTGAAACTGCCGTGAAAACAGTTTTATAGGCGGGAAAGTGATGGCAACAGATTTTTGAGACTCAGGGTATCATCATGATTGATTATTTGGAAAAGGGTAAAACAGACTGGCTCCTAATATGCAATGTTATCGGACCCTTTATGAAGTGATTTGAAACAGAAGCGACCAATATAAAAGCGCAAAAAAGCGTTCCTTCACCAGGACAATACGCCTGCTAACACATCGGCTATTGCAATCGTAAAAGTGTACGAGTCAGATGAAGAGGTTATTTATGCTGTAAACGAGTATTATGAACAGTTCAAAACATTTTTTAAATGGATTATCGATCCCAAAATTAATTATGTAATATATAACAAGCTTCATGAAATTACTGAGATGGTAGACATCTTTTTTTTATCGTTCACCCCATCTGAGTAGGGATTTTACCCTTTTTCATATCCTAAGGATATCGGCGAGGATGTCGTAATATCCGTCAACGTTGTCCAAGTGCCGAAACATACATTTCTGTATTTCACAGCACCTTTTAGACAACGCGGTAGTGCATTTCTGCGAACAACTACTACCTATGTACGTGGCCAGGCCAAATATACTTAAATAATTTAATAAATAAGTATACCGACCTGCACCGTAAGCAAAATACTACACCACGGAGCCACGGGCCACCACAATCTTATATAAACGGGTACATGATATCCTGAATAGAGTTCTAAAAATGAAAAAGCTGAGTGTGCAACGAGGAAACCAAGGAGGCATACAATCAACGAATTAAAAACAAACTTCTTGCCTGCCCAAACAATTCCAGGTCCTTTTGAGAAAGCCAACTTGTTGGCTGAACTTTTTGCTTCACATTCTACTATGGATTTCCAAGGAAAAATACCACTCGCTATTCTCATAGTGTAATCAAGGATGCCGGATATTATAAAACGTATTTTATTGAATCTAGACACTAAAAATGCTTCTGACGCCGATGGAATACCTGCCATACTACTCAAAACGCCAGTTTTCTGTAGACTTTTCAACCTACTCTACAGAAAGGGAATATCTCATTCCTGTTGGAAATGCGCTACCTAAAAAAGGCAAGAAGACTTTGCCAAAAAACTACCAGTAGCACGGCTTTCAATAATATCCAAAGTGAAAAATTGAGTCAATCAGCCTCTTTTAAAATATCTAGAAGGATCTAATATTATTAGTAATCATCAATATGGCTTTTGTTATTTACCTTGTTTTTTTACAAGACTATTCAATTCACCTTCGTATGTTTACCTATTTTAAATGACTTATCGATGCTAAAATTAATAATATAATATATAATATTATTTTTTTGAAGATGTTGGGTACTAATATATAATATTAAGAAATAGCTTTAGCTTCCGCGAATGCTGAAACGAATCACCATCTTGTAATAGCAAAAATACGAACAACCATGCAACGACTTCGTAGCGAACCCGTCGAACAAATAAGCAAAATCAATATAGAATCTCCATCCGACGACTCAACCAAATATCTATATCAACAAAGGTTAACAGAAAAAATAGCCACAAATTATATTTGAGAGTCCGATGACGTTAGAAACGGCATGGACAAAACTAAAAAACTAATATGCTAGAAGCAGCAGAAGAAGCATTTGGAAGAAGGACTATAAAGAAAGGGGGAAAACCAAACACAAAGCCTTGGTTCAAACAAGAAGTTAAGACATTAGCTGAAGAAAAAAGAAAATCGTACCTACAATACAGATCCAATGCTATAACATACAATGATTATAAAAATGTAAGAAACAGGGTCAACGAGAATATTGAGAGAATCAAAAGGGAGCATTGGAGAAATTTTCGACAAAAAAAAATATGGAATCTACTGAGAAATAGAAAAAACCAATAAATGAGTATATACAAAACACCAAAATTACGGTGGAAGAATGGGAAAGATATTTCGGAAAACTCTATAGTCCATCAGAAACCAATTCATTAACACAGGAAATACAGTATGAAGATGAAAATGTTGCACAACCAAATAGGACCATTTCCTTGAATCAAATACAGCCCATGGCAGCGAAACTAAAAAACAGAAAAGCCCCGGGCATGGACGAAATTAAGAACGAAATGATCAAATATGGAGGTGATAAATTACTAGAAGAATTACAGATTTTCTTTAACAAAATACTCACAGCCAAGATTATACCATCCGAATGGAAAGAAAGCATCTTGATACCAATTTTCAAAAAAGGAGAAAGGACAGATCCAAAAAACTATCGAGGTATCAGCTTAATGAGTGCGATACTAAAATTGTTCACTAAAATTTTAGCAGAAGAAATAATGTTAACCGGAATCTGTGAAGAACAGCAAGGGTTCAGAAAGAACAGGTCTACTATAGACGCCATATTTATAATCCGCCAAATTACCGAAAAAGCCATAGAGTTTAATAAGATAGCCTTTATGTGTTTCATTGATCTTACCCAGGCATTCGATAGGGTACGATTAACTGATGTCATAACCCTACTACAAAAAAGGGGAATTCACCCGAATATAATAAAAACTATCGAAGAGTTGAACATCAACAACTACACATATGTAAGAGTGGTAAACAAATTAAGCAATAAAATACCTATGACAACCAGAATCAGACAAGGAGATAGCCTAAGCCCAATCTTATTTAACATCATAATGGATGAAATAATAAACGAAGTAAAGAAAACTGGGAGAGGATATCGATTGGGAGACAAAGAAATAAAAATAATATGCTCCGCCGATGATGCAGTAATCATATCAGAAGACGAAGATAACTTACAGAGACTCCTACATAAGTTCCAACAAACATCAAAAGTGTTTAATATGCAAATATCTGTAAAGAAAACAAAATCCCTTACAATATCTAAAGAACCGAAAAGATGCAAACTCGCGATTTATGATCAGAGTGTAGAACAAGTGATGTCCTTCAGATATCTAGGGGCAAACATAACAAGTACCAGGAACCTTAAGGAGGAAGTAAAAACTCAAACAACAAAGGCATCATTAATATCAGGATACTTTAGAGATATAATTTGGAGAAACAAATATGTGAGCACCAGGAGCAAAGTAAGAATATATAAAACATGCGTAAGACCAATCATGACGTACGCGATAGAAACCAGAGCGGAGAACCCAATAACAAAACGACTCCTAAGAACAACAGAAATGCGAACACTTAGATCGATAACAGGACATACCTTATTTGACCGGAAGAGATGTGAAGAAATAAGGGAAATGTGTGAAATACAGGATGTGGTGAGATGGGCAAGGAATAGGAGAAGAGCATGGAGAGACCATGTGGACAGAATGCCAAATGACCGGTTGGCTAAGGTTGCAAAAGAGAAGCGACCAAACACACCTCGACCGCTTGGAAGACCACCAATAAGATGGTATGAGAGCTGGTCTTCATCATCGCAATTGTTTCTGGGAAACCTTTGAAGTAAACACAGGACATGGTCCTAACGTAGGAAGAAGAAGAAGAAGAAGAAGAAGAAATAATGATTTTTAAGTCATTCGTTGCATACTAAATTACTAAAAATGAGAACTAAACTAAATAATAAGTTAGAAAGGATGGATAGATTTAGGCTATGGTTTTCGCCACATGACATTCGAGCAGTAAAAGTTTAATTGGTCGATTGAAGACATCTGGGTTATATTTCATAGCCTACTTGACTAACCTTGGCTAACTCTCTATCAAAACATTGTAGCAATTGTTTCAAATCAAACTGTATCGGCCTAAATACAATAACGTAACTTAAAAGTAATATTTCATATATTATCACATGAGCATATTATCCATTTTCTCAGACTAGGTACAGTCTATCAAGTAAGAACGTGACCGCTCGTAGTCTTGAAAACTGTGTTTCGAGAACATTTTTCGCCATCAATGTCTTCTTTGGTGTGCTAACAACGGCCCAATTACCTTCTACATCAATAATCGCCTGACATTTTCGAGGCATGCAGCCGATGAGATTTTCTGCATACTCGTGATGATCTTCAAATTTTTCGAATCTCGTGAGACAACTGAGTCAAAGTCCTCAGAGTCTTACCTCTGACCGGCGATTGAGAGGGTCACTCTAGTATTTCATCGTGGGCCCAAGCGAGACTTTTCGCGACGTGATTTTCGCCCAGCAAAGGTTGCTTCAACGTGCTTCGGAATTTGACATCATGAGCACAAAAATGATTTCGAATGGACTCTTGGAACACATTAAAACCCGATTTTCTTAATTTTGCCGCCCCTTGACGCAGCGTCATTTTCGATTCCCGTGAAAACAAAGACACGATTCGTGTTTCGACTTTCGGAGTGAATTTTCCTACTGAGTCACGTTTGGCACGTCGACATTTTTCGTCGATTTACCCACTTCCTCACAAACGATACCGACTTTTTAATATTTTCCGGCCGCGGAATTTTAGGCCCCTTTGGATGGGAACAAAGAAAGACTGCTTCGAATCGACGCGCAAACAAGTGACTCATTTAGGATTTTATGTGATTTCTACTGATACGTTTACTAAAATGTGTCGTAGACAAAGGTTTCCTCTACCGATTTTTAGTTGAATTGATAGAATCGCATCTACCAAAAATGAATTATCGCGGACACGTTTTTACTTAACAGACTGTAAAAGTCACATTTAGTACTTTTTTCAGAACTATATGTTACAGAAGAAGTACTGCTGAAATAACATTTTTTAAAATATTTTTATTGTTACAATATTTAACTGTATCTCTTCATCATCTGTCATCACTTTAACCCCTAATATATTCAACTTTAAATGACTATGCCTAAAATTTGTTCATTGTACAAGGTACGATAGAATAAAGTTCATTATCTCATTTGTTTTTGAAATGACGCAAAAATGTTAAATACAATAGTTTTAGGGAATCAGTTTAAAATTATTTTTGAGTATACAGGGTACTTCAGAAAAGTATGGCCGATATAATATATGTTTTTTTAAATGGAACATCCTATTTTCTATTTTTATTTTTAAATTCTGCGTAAAATTTTATAACATTTTTATTAATAATATTATATACCTAAACCTAGTAGTTTTTCTAATATTTCAATTTTTTTTAAAAAAAATACTAGTTTTCAGTTTTGTAAAAAATCGTCAGTAGGGCCATTGTTTCTGAAGGTGGAATACTCATAATTGGTACGAGCGTTCTATAGAGATGAAAAAAAAATATAAGTAAAGAAATTTGAGTTAGATGCTACAGGGTGTTCAAAAGAAATTTATACATTTCAATTTTTTTAAATGACATGCCCTGTATATTATTATTTTTTGTGATAGATTTTACAAAACCCTCCAACTTTTATTAAGTATGTCATATATCTATTTCTAATAGTTTTCGATTTATTTTGAATTTTTCAATTTTTACCCTTGTTTTTAATACACTTACGCTATTGTGAAAACATAAACAAATAGTTAATAATAATTTTAATATAGTTTAACCTATCTAATGATTAATTATTATGACGTAATAAATGTTCAAAAATATGCCCGTCTGCTTGAATACACATGTTTAGTCGTTTTACTATATTTTCCTTCACTTTCCTTAGCATAAAGGGCGTTATTGTCTTGCACGCATCCCGTATCCTATTTTCCATATCTACTGGTATTGTACGGGGATTCACATAAACACGATCTTCAACGTAGCCCCACAAAAAGAAGTCTAAAAGTGTTAAGTCACATGATCGAGGGGGCCACTGACTGAATCCATCCCTACCGATCCATTTTTGTTGGTAACGATCGTTTAAAAATTCCCGAATTTCCCGGCGGTAATGAGCAGAAGCTCCGTCTTGTTGAATCCACATTTGTTCCCTTTCAAAGTTATCAACTTCTTCAAGAAGCTGGGGTAATTCGTTTTGCAAAAAAATTAGATATCTAGGCCCGTTAAGCGGAAAAAATATGGGCCAAATTTAATATTCCATACCATACATTAAGCGACCAATGGTTTTGGTTTTGAACTTCCCAGACCCAAAATGGATTAACTGTTAAATAATAATGCATGTTATGGCTGTTAACTGCTTCATTACTGCGAAAAGTAGCTTCATCAGAAAACATTTTTTTGGATAAAAAAATTTGGATCGGCCTCTATTGCTCCATTCATTATGGTACAAAAGTCTACTCGTCGTTAAAAATCACGGTCTTGATGTAGTTCCATATGAAAGGAATGATACTTGTATTTTTTCATGGTGCAATTAGCCGTAGATTGGGATGTGTCAGATAAGTCAGCTAGTTGATGGCTGCTGACCTGGGGGCTATCTTTAACATGAAGTAAAATCTCCATTTCTTTTTCCTCATTGGTAACATTCTGGTTGACTATTTTCCGTTTCGTATACTCAACGCTACGCAACTACCATCAAACCGTTCCATTAAGCACTGAAAAGATTTTCTAGATGGTATGCGTCCATTAGGGTACTTCGCTCCGTAAAGCCTTACTGCCAAAAGACAATTTTTTCCCCGCCTCGCCCAGTATATAAACCATATCAATTAATTCATTTTAAGGAAAATTCATAACTACTACCTTTATACGTCACTTACTACAACAAATTAAACTATTTTTACTTGCTTAATAGACATGTCAAAATTTGACAATGCCTACATTTTTGTTTTGTCTTGGCGACTATGATGTTATAGCGTTAAGTGTATTAAAAACAAAGGTAAAAATTGAAAAAATCACAATAAATCGAAAACTATTAGAAATAGCTATATGACATACTTAATAAAAGTTGGAGGGTTTTGTAAAATCTATCAGAAAAAAATAATAATATACAGGGTGTGCCATTTAAAAAATTTGAGATTTTTCAATTTAAAATAGTCGAAATATATAAATTTATTTTGAACATCCTGTAGCATCTAACTTAAATTTCTTTACATATATATTTTTTTTCATCTCTATAGAACGCTTGTACCAATTATGAGTATTCCACCTTCAGAAACAATGGCCCTGCTGACAATTTTTTACAAAACTGAAAACTAGTATTTTTTTTTTTAAATTGAAATATTATAATAACTACTAGGTTTAGGTATATAAGATTATCAATTAAAAAGTTATAAAATTTTACGCAGAATTTAAAAATAAATTAGAAAATAGGATGTTCCATTTAAAAAAAACATATGTTATATCGGCCATACTTTTCTGAAGTATCCTGTATACTCAAAAATAATTTTAAACTGTGCGCCTTAACATTGTCTAAAACTATTGTATTTAACCTTTTTTAGTCATTCCCGAAACAAATGAGATAATGAACTTTACTCTATCGTTGACTCACCCCGTACAACCAAAAACAATGATAAATTGTCATTTCTTTCTCACCTGAAGTATCATAAGTGTACTAAATTTGAAATAGACATTTCATTCCTTTCTAGAGTTATCGTGCCAACAGACAGACTAACCGACGGAAATGGAGAACTGAGATTTTCGTGATCTAAAAACGCGCAGGAATTCAAAAATCCTCAAGGGTCATTTTTTCATGAATACAGTAACAGTAAAAAGTTATTTGTAATTTATAGTTCCTGTAATAAAATAACTTTATGAATCAACAAAATTGGCAATAATTAACAAAAAAAAAAAACAAATAAAACAATGATAAACACCAGCAAACACCGCGATAAAATTATAATTTAAAGTCATGAAAGTGGAAAATTATAATGATCACAGCCTTTCTATTATTATTATTCCGTTTTTATATGCGTGTCAGGATTAATTAATTTTTTGACAAGTTTACAGTTTATTATTTCAGGGTTCGCTAGGAGCTCCGGTCTAATAACTCTTTTAAATGGGAGTTTATAGTGTGTGTGCATTACACGCACTTTTAATAATTGGTTTACTTAAAATAACAACGTCATTGATACAAAACGTGTGTTTGGTTTTTTTATTATAGGTTATGGGTTCATCGTATTTTTAATTGTATACTCCTAAAAAAATAACACTTTCTCTACTGTAAATTTAATTATATGCCTTAAAAGGTCAACTATATTTCGAAAAAGTGAAAATCTAATGGGTTACATACGTGTAACGCATCGATGGTCCTTTGTGACATGGTTACTTATATGTGTAAGAATCCCTTACCACAACTTAAAATGGTAAGCCTCATAATTGCAGCTTTATGAAAAAGAACGGTAAGTTGTGAGTAAAACCTTTGAGGGGGAGGGGCTTATATCTTTATAGATGTTGAAACGTCTTGACTTTCTTTACTTTTATATATATATTTTATTTATTAAATAGAAGCCGTTATTTACCCTTTATATATATATATATATATATATATATATATATATATATATATATATATATATATATATATATATACATATATATATCTTAATTTTGAGAATAAATTGAGTGGATATTAATACTAATAGAGGACAGAATTAAGACATCATCTAGCTCGTTTTTTACTGGTAGAGTACATGGAGATCGAGGTAATTTTTGTACGCCTTTTAAAAATAGTCTCTATAGTTGTTTTTGGTTATACAGTTTTTGGGCACCATTCATTTTAGAATGAAAGGAATCTAAGTTTAGCTCAAAAAATGCAAAAATACTGAAGAGTTAATTAGTTGTTGAAATAAAATTGAATTGGGTTCAACCGTTGCTTCCTGAAAGAAAGAGCAGGAGTTTAGTGAGACACTACACATTTAAATAAAAAAGGGTATATTTATTAACAAAATAAAAATTCCTAACTTTATTACTCTCTTAAAAATTACTTCTACTAAATAAAAAGCCCCTTAGGCTAGAAGAGTGTACACTATGGCATTAGGATTATTAAGTTTTTAATAAAAGGCTTGATAAAACTCGATATTAAAAGTTTTTGAAATTAACTCTGCGAATTACACGTGTAGAGTAGTCAATGGAAACGCACTTGTAGACAGGAAGTGAGATTTTTAGACTGGTGTGTTTATGACTTACGAATTGGTTTCTCCTTGTGGGTTTTCCATAAGTGACTCAGCCTCTCCTGGTGAGATCCTCATAAAATATTGTCTCAGCCATTACTATCTTAGTTTCATTTGGCTTGCTAAACACTTTTTGACCCGAAATGCCTGAGGATGAACAAGATATTTCAAGAAAGGAAAAAAGGCCTTTAACTTGAGAGTTAGAAACCGTTACTGCACTATTACATCACTAAGAAAAAAACACTCTCTGGCATGCTGGAGAACAAAGCCACTACGGCTTTACGGTCGAAAAACCCACTACTGCTTCATGGTGGAAAAATGCCACTACTGCTTCATGGTGGAAAAAGCCCTTAAAAATTCGATCTGGCTGTTTAAATATCTTTGTTCCTTCCTTAAAGTAACATCTTTAAAATGGCTCACTTCCGGACGAAAAATTAATGCAAACTTATAAAATTCATCGTACGCTTCTTTTTTCATGAAAAAATCTCCACTTTCCCCCTTCCCCCGTCATTGATTTGAAAATTGGGATTAAGATTTTGAAGTGCTATAAGAATTATTCCTTTTGGTTAAAAATTCCTCCGTGGTCATCAATTACTAAATTGAGGCTGCCTAAAACGGTTTTTATTCTCTCTCCCTCTTCCGGTTATCGATTTTGAGTTTTCTGTGTTCGGAAGGGCATAAACTTTTAGAATTCCAGTACGGGAGAGTTTTTACCTCTTCAACAGATTCTGCCTTCCAATGTCCATTGCTCCTTTTTTTCGGTTGATGTGTTTTTTTTTTTCGCAAAGAAACCTCTTTTGTATCCATCAGCTCGCCGATCCTTCAACCTGGCCACACCATTCGTGCACACGTATTATACTCCAGTCAAAGTATCCATGGTTTCTTGTAAAAGGTCGGGTATCTATAATTTTTGGATATGTTGTGGAGACCAAGCCACTAGTTAAAACCTCAGTTTGCAGAAATGAAACCCGTGTGCAAGCAAAGTTATATTGAAATAACTTCGAAATTTTCCGACTTTTTTCGGTTTTTGCTCAATTTCTCTGTTCCTAGACATCGGAGAGCAAAAGTTGTTATTATCAATATTGTAGAACATAAATTGTGCTACAACTTGTATTTATCAATTTTTTTCTACATGTAATAGTTATCGAATTACAGAGCAGTGAAAGTGTCAAATTTTGGAAAATTACAAAATCTGCACATATTACGCAGGGAAATACAAATAAAAACAAATATTAACTGTTATTACATAACATATTATCTTTTTTACATTATTTAATATTATATTTATGCAATTATTAACTTACTAGCTTTTACCTGCGACTTCGTACTCGTAGATGATAAGGTAATATAACTACTGATTTTTATTGGAAGAGGGTGATGTTGCTGTAAAACAGTTTTTTTGTTTCTTAGTACAAGGGACAACTCGATCGGGTGAAAACAGTGTACTTAAAATGATAATGTTTCTTAGTGTAAAATTTTGGTCTTATAAATGGAGAATTGTAGCCTCGCTCAGGCGAGTGTCCCGCGCAGACAGCGGGAAGTTGTTTAACTTAACAAAGACAAAGACCTGGAAGAAATTCTATCTTGGGGTGACAGTAACCAAGTGGAATTTAACGCTACAAAAACGCAGGCGGCAGTTTTTTCTAAAAAAAGTTAACGTTGTTGAACCCGACATAGTTATGGCGGGGTACTCCATTCCTCTAACATCGTCACTCAATTTGATGGGCGTTAATTTGGGAGCAAATATGTCCTGGCATAAGCATGTTGCAGGCATCGTAAGAAGAGCTTCTCAAAAGTTGGGAGTATTGTTTCGAATCAGAAAGCTTTATCTTCCACAACAACTGTTAATTCTTTACAAAGCTCAAATTCGACCAACTATGGAATACTGCTCCCATGTTTGGGGCTCCGCTCCAAAGATACACTGCATTTGTTGGATTCTATTCAGAGAAGAGCTGTTCATCTGATTGGAGACCCGGAACTGACCGGCGGCCTTGATTCGCTGGAACATCGAAGAACGGTTGGCAACTTAAGCCTATTTACAAGTATTTTCATGGAAAGTGTTCGGAGGATGTGGCCGTTTAATTCCTCCCAAAGCGGTGCATGTTAGAAATACACGTCGCGCTGATACTTCACATCCGTATGAGGTTCAGCTTGTTACTCCTCGTACAACGCTTTTCAGGCAGTCTTTTATATGGAGAACATCATCCCCTTGGAATAATTTGCCCAGGACTATTTTTCCCACCGAGTACAACTTACAGCGATTCAAGAACAACGTGAATCGCTTTTTCCGCACACGTGTCGCTCCTGTAGCGCTTTAGGGACCTCCCTGCAGCACGTGTGCCGTTACACAGAGTTTTGGCTGCTTGAGGTTTCACAGAAGCATTATCGGTGTGCCTTTTTTCAGAATAATCCTATGGTATGGAAGACCCGATGGATTGAGAGAATTCAAAAACTCAACCGGATAGTTCACAGAGTCATCCGCGTTACACATCGTGTCTATTGAGTTGTAGACTATTTCTTCTTCGTCAAATAACTTCAGCAACATGTCATGGATAAACGTAGTTTGATCATTCTTTGGGGTCAAAATAGCCTGTTCACAAAACCATTCCATAGGCTTATCCTGTATTTTCGCAATTACTGGGTAAATGCGATCTATTAATTCCTGGACAGTAGTCACTAATAGCTCGTCTGGGATAATTATCACACCGTCTTTTGATGGAATATCACCGTTTTCTATTTTCAATAACAGATCAGAAAAATTCACAGCAGATACTCACCTATTTTTTGTTAGCTTCAGTATTTCTACTGCGAGCCATAACATTAATCTTTTCAGACAGGCTTTAATTTCGTCAGCTCGAGTTCCTCTAGGTACCACGGGTAAAGTTTGACGAAAATCTCCTGCCAACAGCACTGTCACACCACCCATTAAGTTTTTGTTTCCGGCAAATATCCTGCAGGGTCCTATTTATAGTCTCAACGCCTCCCTTGTGCGCCATTGTAATTTCATCCCACACAATAATTTTATTAGTCTTTAACACCTCAGCCAAATTACTTTGTTTCGATATACTGCATATAGGCATTTCTGTATGGGTCAGATCGAGTGGCAACTTAAAGGTTGCATTCGCAGTTGGGCCACCATCCAGCAACGTGACAGCAATTCCGGAGGAGGCGACAGCAAAGGCGATACCATAAGTGCTTCTTGTTTTTGCTAATATCAAGTTTATGAGGTAGGTTTTTCCAGTGCCCCCTGGAGCGTCTAAAAAAAAAGTCGCCCTGCGTTTGTTTCGACACTGGTTATAATTTTGTCATAAGTTAACTTTTGCTGTGGTTAATGTACCCTCATTGACGGTGACGTAAATCCTGAACATTATAGTTAGTCTCCCTCAATATTCTGTTTTTCCTAAATTACGTGGTCTGTTCGGTTGTGGTATTAAGAAAAGCGAAAAGAGTAGTTGTAGGTGGATTGGCTACTCTATCAGCTAGATTTTGTTCATTAAAATAAATCCTTTTGCCATTCTCTAAATGAACCGCAAATGAAAAACTGTGGAAAAACATTCGTGAATTGGGAATCCCAGAATCCACCACACCGCCTTTGAGCTACTAATATATCTCTCGTTTTCGTAAGTTTTTACCTCATCCTTCAAATTTTCGAGGGCAAAAATAGCCTGGTCGGACCCTTTATTAACGTACTTGAAACATATTTTATGGACTTAACCCAATTACAATACTCGACGTCGATGTGTGCGTTAAACGTCCTTAAAAGAGCTGGATTATATGGTACTATCCATCGGTTATCTAGTGTTTCACCTCATACGTTTCCAGTGTAGCCGCCATTTTCTGGAGAACGCCTTCTATAAGTTGGATAGCCGTCAATCAAAACGTATTTTTGTATTACCTACTTTCGAATAGTATACAAAAAAGCTTCAAAATCGTACCTTGAAAAAATGATTAATATTTCTCCATAGAAACTTTGCCTCTCCCGTTTACCCTCTTAGGAGATGAATTTTCCAAAAAATTCAACATGTATTGTTTTATTTCTTTTGAAGAGTATATTTACAAAGTTTTTTTAAAGTCATCGTAACTTTAAAAAAAAATGTTTCTTCATACAAAACTTTACCACTCCTTTTCACCCCTTTAGGAATGGAAATTCAAAAAATCCCTCCTTAGTGCACCCCTAGGGTACTCAAAAAATATTTCCTCCAAATTTCAAATATCTAGGTTCACCGGTTTAGGCTCTGCGTTGTCTGTCAGTCAGTCACAGCATTATTTTATAGGCATAGATTATACATACATTATTGATGAAATTTTTAAAATCTCAGTTCGAAGGTCCTGGTTTTGAATAATCTCTTGTTCACGCATGTTGACCGTAATTTTAGTGTGCTGAAGACTGACGACAAGCCTTCAATTTGGTGAAGATCATCCATAGAGCCTCTTTATCATTTATGTCGCTGTCTTTCAAAACAGAAGTAGGAGCGTTTTAGCATGACTGGCCAGGATAGAAAGTGCAAAGCCTTGAACACTTTAAGTCTGCTTTTTGACAGGGGCAAGCCCCACGGCAGTTTCTTGCATCGACATGTCTTAAATTTCAGTAAGGACTGAGGTGCAGGATCTTACTAACTTGAATTGATGCAAGCCCTTGATCTGTGCGTTGTTTTTCGAACCTCAACCACTTGGGCTGTGTGGTATCTCCGGAAGGAACGATATCTAGCAGCGTTTTGTGTCGGTGGCAGTCGTTGCAAGAGTTAATTTGCTAGTCTTTGCAGTCAGTCGTCTCGATGAAATGAAGGGAACGGAGGCGATCCACATTTCGTGACTCCATGTTACCCCCATACAAAGTTACGAGATATTTCTCTCCTGCGTTAGTTATGTCTTTACTAAGAAGTGTTGAACACTGAAACTAATTCTTATTGCGGAAGATTTTTCCTTGTCACATCCACTGATGGCACGCAGGAAAAGTACAATACCTGGGGGACAGCGTGATGAATCATATTTGAAATATATAGTAGACCAGTAAACTCACCTCTCCCACGGTTGTGTAGGTACACATTGTTCACGTTAAG
This sequence comes from Pachyrhynchus sulphureomaculatus, assembly GCA_019049505.1. Classification (NCBI taxonomy): domain Eukaryota; kingdom Metazoa; phylum Arthropoda; class Insecta; order Coleoptera; family Curculionidae; genus Pachyrhynchus; species Pachyrhynchus sulphureomaculatus. Next base: position 94,860,745 of record CM032455.1, read on the forward strand.
GGGCCAAATCAGTAAGAAACAACAGCCGGTCAGTATCTTCCCCAATGATGACGGCTTGTTTATAAGCTGAGGCCTTGGAAAATGCTGTCTTCACAATATCGACATTTCCGTCTTCCACAGCCTGCTTTACGACAAAGTTGTGTTGTAATGTCACATTGCTAGAAGTTGGAGTAAAAGCTGAATAAATGGATGATTTTGTTCCCTTTCGCATCCCTTCTTCTGAGAACAAAGACATTGGGAAGAATGCAAATTCATACTCTTTGAAAAAATGTCAGCGGATCGATTTCTATCCTCTAGTTGGCTACTTTTAAAGTGCTAGTAACGGATACTAGAGTTGTCATTTTGTCCTTACGATTAAAAAGTGCTTTTCCAAAATTGCTACCAACGATTCTTGAATTCTTCAATTTCGTGAACCATGTGAGGTTGAACTCGGGTCAGAATAATACGATAAACTGAATCTGAACTAAAGTCGAGGCGAGGAGTGAGTAAGAATGAACGATGGTACCTCCCCACCCTCCAATTTCTATTTAAAGACCACCTGCCAAAAGTTGACTAGTTATATCGGGATCGGTAAAAAAAAAAAGCCGTCATCTATAGACCCTTTTCTCTATCAGCCTATGGCCTATACAATACTAAAAGTTAGGTATTTTGTTACATATTACCAACATAATGCGTGACGAAGAGGATTATTCAAAACCAGGACATTCTAAGCGAGCTAGATTTTAAAAATTGCATCAACAATATATGCATCACGAGTTAATGATTGCATAAATATAATAATAAATAATGTATAAAATATAATATATTATGTAATAACAATTAATATTTGTTTTTATTTGATTTTTCAAAAATTCTGACACTTTCACTCCGTAGTTCGATAACTATTGCATAGAAAAAAATCATAATACAAAAGTTGTAACACAATTTATGCTCTACAATATTGATAATAACAACTTTTGCTGTCTGATGTCTAGGAGCAGAGAAATTGAGAAAAACCGAAAAAAGTTGTAAAATTTTCGAAGTTATTTCAATATAACTTTGCTTGCACAGGGGTTTCGTTTCCGCAAACTAGGTTTTTAACTAATGGCCTTGATCCCTACAACATATCCAAAAAATATAGATACCCCATCTTTTGCAAGGAAATTTGTTTATAATGACTGATTATTACTTTATATGTAAAAAAACTCAAGTACCCCTTATGATTCCTTTTTTTTTTTTCCCAAAATTTTAAAATTTTATGAAAATATTCTTGTAGTTAAAAACCTGACATTTATATATATATATATATATATATATATATATATATATATATATATATATATATATATATATATATATATATATATATGTATACATATATATATATATATATATATATATATATATATATATATATATATATATATATATATATATATATATATATATATATATATATATATATCTATATATATATATAAAATGCAACGTCTCTCTGTCTGTCTGTCCGTTAGTGCGCTTATCGCTGGAGAACCACTTATCCGATTTACGTACTTTTTTTTTAAACATACATATGTTCTCTGGCCAGGTTATAGGCTATATTTTATTACGATAAGTAGCATAAGGAATGAGCAGTGACGATAATAGTAAATCAAGTCGGAAAAAAGTTTGCCGCTCGCGCGTTCCCTTGGAATACACAGCCTAAACCATTAAATATAGAACAATATTATGTAGCAGAGAATATCTATAATCTATAATATCTATGTAAAGTGCAATGTATCTCTGCCTGTCTGTCCGTTAGTGCGCTTATCACTGGAGAACCACTTATCCGATTTACGTACTTTTTTTTAAAACATACATATGTTCTCTGGCCAGGTTATAGGATATATTTTATTACGTTAGGTGACATAAGGAATAAGCAGTAACGATAATAGTGAATCAAGTCGGAGAAAAGTTTGCAAACTTTAATTTCAATAAAATGTTTTCAAATGTCTTTTAAAATAATACTATAATAGTTATAAAAACAATAATACACACACTTGGAAAATTAAAAAAAAAATGTTAAAATATCTTCACTAGATAATTGTTCGATCTAACCAGCTCAAAGGCACTTTAGAAACTAAACTGAATAAATGAAAGGTCGGTTGTACGCTGAAGTAAAATCACCATCCCTAAAATAGAAATTAGATTCACCCTCCTTTTTACCTGTCAAACGGGTCTTTCTTTGGTAATCCCCATATAATAAAAGATTAAATTTGAACAAAAGGCTCTTTATGTTTGAAAATTGAGTTCCAAAATATTTTTTAACAAAAAAATGTTAATTCCGAGACACATTATGTAAAAACCCGTAAAATTCTTAGAATACTCCCAAACTGGCGCCTGCTGGTACCAGGTCACGCTTTTGGGGCTAAAGGCTGTTGTAACTCGGTTTGACTTAAAATAACAACAATTATGTATAGAATATAAATTTTGAAGAACAACATTAGCTTTCTTTTGAGATATTAAGCGTGTTTCTATTATTTACCGTTCTGGAGTTATGGCTCCATATGTCAGCTTTTTGGCCAAAAATTTGGATTTTTTCAAACTTTGAGCGACGAGCGGCACGGGTTAACGTCGTTTAATCGAGCTCAAATTTTGGCTATCTCAATATCTGGAAAGGGGAATCGTTTTGTGGGGTCCAGACGAACAAAATTCCGACATCGATTTTTTGCGGTCACCCTAATATATATATATATATATATATATATATATATATATATATATATATATATATATATATATATATATATATATATATATATATAGCGAATGCATCATGCGTGAAGGATTTAACGAACGGTAGGGAGGAGTCGCAGTGGAGGGTTGTAGAATATTCAACTTTAGATATGTCGCTGATACTATAGCCTTGGCAAGAGGAGTTTCAGAACGTCATGAACAGACTCAACATCGTTAGTGAAAGATGGCCTTAAGCTAAATAAGACCAAGACGAGAGTACTGATTGTTGATAGAGTTCAAAAAAATCGATCCGAAGTCACAAATGTGAATGTCCATGCACGGGACGTTAAACTATGATTAATAAAGTGATAAATATTTCAATACCTTTGTGTCTAAAAAAAGTCTATATATATATATATATATATATATATATATATATATATATATATATATATATATGTATATATATATATATATATATATATATATATATATATATATATATATAATTCGAGAACGTGTAATTCAATTTTTATGTAATTTCTTTTTACGTGTAAGTATGTCGTTTGGCCAGATTTTTACTGTGTTTGATTAAAATTTATGGAGAAATAAAGGAAATATTGCAAAAATAATAAGGAAGGGTATTTTTTCAGTCACTAAAATCTTGTACATATAATTACATTGCGACATCTACGAAGCTATGTTGAAATTCCTATGAACATGAAATACAGATAGCTGTAACAAAAATGTAAAAAACTCATATATTGTGAATTAAATATAAAATAGATCACAGAATGTGAAGGGTATCAACTAACTTTGTACATAACACTTTTGATCCGGTCGTAGACAATTGTTTAGGCGATTTTTATTGCAAATACGTATATACTGAAGCACCAGGAGGTTAGATTGAGTAATGGCAGATAATGGAACATCTTTTTTTTATGTTTTTTATTACTTCATTGTACCAATCGTGTAAATCACGCGAACAGAGCCGCGGGTATATGCTGGTAACACCTAAAAGTACTTATACCCCATGTTTTTATTTCTAAATATTTTACGCAGGGAATTTTATAACAAAAAATTCGCACAATGCCTTTCCAATGAAATTAAAAAAAAAATTAATGCCCAGGGAGAGAGAACTTCTTCGACTTTTTCTAAAAACCCTCTCTTACAGTTTAACAGCTAAAACTCTTCCCATTACAGTAAAAAAAAAACAAGCAGCAGGAAGAGACTTTAAGAAAACTCTCTTTTACAGTTTAACTCGAACAACTTAAACTTTGCAGAGTTCATTTTTTACAATATGCATACTATGAAAAAAATAAGACTTTGTCACAACCGTTTCCACCACAGTAAAAATAATTACGATTGCTCTCTCTTACAGTGGAACTTTAAAAAGCCTAGATCTTTCTCCACACAAACCTCCAAAGAACAAGAACTATCGAAAGGATTTTCTGAAGCACAAAATTATCTCCTACAGTGGAACTAAACTTTTCTCGAAATTCTAAAAAAGCCTAGCTTCTAGGACAATGCGCCTTTTATTAAACTTAAAGAGGGAGGGGGCATATGCCTGTCAAATGCGGTATTGCGTCCATGGCCGTTTGTCCATTTTGTTTCGTGTTAGTTTGATTGTGGAGAGCGTAAATTTTTAATTTGACTGAAAAACGGATTAGACACTAGTTTAACTCCTCCTTATCGCATTATTTTCGTATCTTTCGAATCACTTATTTCTTGATACCCTTGATAGAATTAAAATTTTACAATATAAGTACCACAGTGGCGACAGTAAGGCAGTTATACAAGCTCTTGCCAAATATACCACGGACAGCTTGCTGATCAGGGAATGCGTGCAAGAACTAAACACGTTAGGAGGTACCAACGAGGCTACCCTAATGTGTGTACCAGGCCACCAAGGCATATCTGGAAATGAAATAGCGGACGAAATCGCCAAAAGAGGCACCTTAGAGGACCCGCCTGAACAGGTTGTAGGAGTTCCATTCGCTTTCGGTAAAAAACAAGATCAGGGAATGGTTGGACAAGGAACACCAACGCTCTTGGAATGCAGGAGCGGGGTGTCGTCAAGCCAAACTCCTTATGAAACCAACTACGACAGGCAGAACAAAGGAACTCCTGTCGGTGTCAAAACAAAGGCTACGCCTGAGTATAGGACTCCTTACGGGACATGTGGCATTACAAGCCCATTTATATAACCTCAAACTGGCTGAGCGGAAAACATGTCGGCTGTGCGAGGGAGAAAGTGAGGACAGCATTCACACTTTGTGCGCTATCCTGCACTAATGGTTAAAAGATACAGTAGCATGGGGTCAACTATTTTGTGAACCCAAAGATCTACAAGAGGTCAGGGTGAATAGCCTATGTTTTTTGGCAGAAAATGCCGGACTAGAACTGCGACCCTGATTCGACAGTGGGGAGTCACAGAAGAACTTTTAGATCTAGCTGACATTAGGGACTTAAGGTACCACCCACTCTTCTTACTACTACTACTACTACCACAGTGGCGTAGTAAGGTTCAAGAGGCGAAGGGGGAAATATGGATTATAGAAAAAAGGGGAAGCTACTTATACAGAGGGGGCAATCACCGAACAGGAGAAGTCAATCGACACTCAGATGAGAATATTTTTAAAGAAAAAAAGTGTTTCTTGCATTGGACTAACCGGGGATCGGAAGGAGGTTTTTTTTACAAACAAAAATTTCATATATTGGAACTTTAAAAGCATCTTTCTATAACTACGCCCATTTTCTACATCAATAGGTGTGGAGGAGCTTGTACTCCCTGGCTTTTCTTTGACAAAGCCACAGACGTACTAATTTTTTATTTAATTTTAACAGAAAATAATAATTAATTACTCCCCTGGTATAACTAGGTCACTAGCATTTGGTTCTTAAATTAACTAGGATTAAAAAAATGTGCAATAAGTTAATGTCGCAAATCTTGTATAAAAAGTTGCGGGTACTTTAAATTTTGTAATCACCGTTTTAGTAAAGATTAAAAGTAACTATGAACAACAGAAAATCAATAGTAAATAATTATTGTTAGATATGTTTCATTGACACACTATTCTAAAAATACTGCAAAATAATAAAAAACCATACTTAATCACCATTAAGCAGGGGGGCCATATTCTGTAAGATTGTAAATGGCTTAGTATTTTTCCTAATTATGGTATACACATACCGTCAGAAAGTATTTGCACACCTAGAAATTTCAATGTAAATGCCAAAATTTAATACCTAATCAAACCCTTTTATTATATTAGGTAAATTTAATTGTTCTTAACAAGTGTCCATCATAAAAATTTAGATAAGCCTTTTTGCTGAAATCACAAATTAAAAACCAATTAGAACAAATTTCCAAGTTTTGCATGATAATTGCTTTGAGGCGATTTCTGAGAATTCCAGTTGAAGTAAGAACTCATTTCAAGTTTCTAGGGATTATGGAAATTCCTAGTGACATTTTATGATAAAAACTATGCTATAAATACCATGGCACTTTTGAAAATTAACCATTCGCAAACAGTACGTTGTCATTGATATAGGCTCAATTGTTTTGTGAAAATGTCAAAAATGAAAGAAGTTTCCGTTGAAAATCGGGCTCTGATAATTGCGAGACATCAAAATGGTCACTCAAGTCGACAAATCGCGCATGGTATGCGGATGCCAAGGAGAGCGGTGGACTAGATCGTAAAAAAATTTTCTGCGGGACATGGAATTCTTAACCAAAAACGTTCAGAAAGGTCTCGAAAAACGACTCCCGCTGAAGACAGAGCTAAAACAATGTCCATCAGACGTAATCACCGCCTAACTGTACCAGAAATCACGGCTCAAGTAAACCTGGAGCGGCCCATCTCCATCAGCGTGACAACCGTGAAGAACAGGTTAGCAGAAGGTGGACTACACGGGAGAGTTGCAGTGAGGAAACCACTTCTTAGGCAAGTAAATAAACGTACCATAAACGTTTAGAATGGGCCCGAGAACATGAAAATTGGACATCAGAACAATGGAATTCCGTCTTTTGGAAAGACGAATCTAAATTCGAAATTTTCGGTTCAAATTGACAAGTTTACGTCAGCTGAAGAGAGGATGTTGGAAGCCTGTCAGTTGCCTACAGTAAAACATGGTGGAGGTTCAGTAATAGTTTGGGGTTGTTTTGGCAACGGTAAAGTTGGAAAAATCTTTAGGATAGAAGGAATCATGCGAAAAGAACAGTATCAAGAAATTTTGCTAACTCAAATGCTTCTGGAAGAGATATTTTTGAGTGGAAATTTATTTTTCAACATGACAACGACCCTAAACATTTTGCTAAACAAATTAGAAAACTTTTGGACCAATGAAAATCCGATGACGTCCTGGAAGAGATGACTTGGCCTCCACAATCACCCGACTTGAACCCCATCGAATTGCTGTGGGACCATTTGGACAGGTGTGTTCAAAAACTCAATCTAACATCAGAAAATCACTTGTGGGATTGGTTGTGAAGGAAGCATTTATTGAAGCGGGTGAGACTTTATTTGGAGATTTTAAAAATAAAACAGAGATTATGTCTGCTATTAGAGAACTTCAGTTATCTCGTCCAACTGTCACAAGGCGTGTTGAAGTCATGAGTCAGGCCATGGCAGATAAACTAAAACATGATATCATGAAATGTACATACTTTTCTTTACAGTTCGACGAATCCACCGATATGACAGACACTGCCCAGCTGTGTATTTTTATTCGAATGGTATTCAATGACATGTCGGCTAAGGAAGAGTTTTTTACAATGATTCCTCTGAAAGGAAAGACCCGTGGCGAAGATATATATGACGTTTTCTTCAATTTTGTAACAAACTACAAGCTACCAATATATAAACTAGTGTGCATTACAACCGATGGAGCACCAGCAATGACTGGAAACGAAAACGATTTTGTGGCATTGTGTCGAGCTAATGATGATTTCCCTTCATTTTTCTCTTTCCATTGCATTATACATCAACAAGTTTTGTGTTCAAAAGTTCTAAACATGGAGGAGATTATGGACATTGCAATAAAAATTGTGAATTCTATCCATGCACGTAGCTTGCAACGACGGCTCTTTAAATTGCAGTTGGAAGATAGTGAGTCAGCTGAACACACTGATTTAGTTCTTCACACGGACGTCAGGTGGTGGAGCCGCGGAAAATTCCTAGAAAGGTTTCAAGAATTATTGCCCGAAATAACAGCTTTTCTGGACGAAAGAGGTGATGACACTCAGATGCTGAAAAACGGAAAATGGCTGACTGATTTGGCATTTTTGACAGACATCACAATGCATTTAAACACCATTAATTTGGAGCTTGAAGGTAAAGGAAAAACTATTATTGAGATGATTAGCGCAATAAACGCATTCAAAAGAAAATTGCAACTTATGATAGATCAACTGAAAAGAAAGGTCTGAAAATTTGTCCGTCTTTGAAAGCAAGGATTCCTCAGTTGAATTATGATATTTATGAGGTAGAATTATCAAATATTTTGGGCCAATTCGAAATACGTTTTTATGATTTCAGTAAATTGGCAAATATCGCATCATTTATGAGTTATCCTTTTTCGTGTAAAAACATTGAGGAATTAGCTACTGAAATAGCAAGTCAGTTTAACATGGACTCATGTTCTGTTGAAAATGAGTTAGTGCAGATTATATCAGATATACATCTTAAAGCCACAGCATCTGATACAAAATTCTGGTGTTTTATATCTGAACATAAATATCCCAATCTAAGGCAAATCGCCCATCTGACGGCAATGTTTGGGTCAACTTACTTGTGCAAGTCTGCATTTTCTGAAATGAAGATAATTAAGTCAAAATATCGCAATCGACTAACTGACGAACATATGTCATCATGCTTGCGATTAGCACTCGGTAATTACGTACCATCTTATGAAAAGTATGCTGAGGACATGCAGTGCCACGCTTCAACATCCAAAGTCACTCTTTAGTTAAGTTTAGACACTAGAACTCGTTTGTTTTGTAAGAACCAATAAACTCGCAATTTTGAATAATTATGAGTTTTTTCATTGACATTTTAGAGCAGACCTACACTTACCTTGACTAAAAAAATGCATATTGTGCGGAAAACTAATATCCATGCCACGATACACCCTACCTAGACGACAATCCTGCATCACACTTACTTGCCGCCTCTCAGAGTCGATCGATCGTAGTCTAACAATATTGAGGTAGATCGCCAGCAGTTCAAGTTTGAGCACCCCTGCTTTAGTGTCTATATTATTCTATACCACTAATATTTTCTTTTGGGGAAGAAATTTAAAATCTTTTTATTACTGTTAGAATAATAGTCCATTATTATGACGCACCTTGTATATAAGCTACATGAGCCATAGTTTTAGTACTTATTTTATACAGTCTGTCAAGTAAGAATGTGACCGCTCGTATTCTGGAAGAAATGTGCTTCGAAAACATTTTTTGTCATCAGTGTATTCTTTGGTGTGTTAACAACTGCGCAATTACCTTAGCAAGTTGTCCAATCGTCTCCTGCATCAATAATCGCCCGGCATCTTCGAGGCATGCTGTCGGCGAGAGTTTCTGCATACTCTGCAAATTTTTTAAATCTTGGGAGACAACTAAGTCAAAGTCCTCTGAGCTTTCTCTTTACAAGAGACTAAACCTTTTTGAATAGGGTCGGTGTCCGGCGATTGTGAAGGCCACTCTAGTATCTTATCATGGGTCCAAGCGAGCCGCTTCGCGGGATTTGCGCCCAGCAGGGGTTTCTTCAATTATGAGCAAGAAGATGTTGTCAAATGGTCTCATGAGACTCCGATTCAAACCCGATTTTCTTAATTTTGCCCCTCCTTGTCGCAGCGTGAAAACAAAGACACGACCCGTTTTTCGACTTTGCCTATCGAGCCACGTTAAAAGGTCGTCGACATTTTTCGCCTCGTTAAAATGATTTTCCCCTTCTCCACAAACGATATCGACTTTTTTATATATTTAGTGGCCACGGAATGTGTCATTTTAGGCCTTTTTGGATGGGAACAAGAAAAGACTGCCTTCAACCGACGTGATTTCGACGAAAGTTCGGAATCGATTGATACTTTTACTAAAATGCGTCGTAGACAAAGGTTCCCTCTACCGATTTTTTGTTGAATCACATCTACCAAAAATGATTTATCACGGACACGTTCTTATTTGACAGACTGTATATCTTATACACATAAAAGTTTTCTTGTGGTGACGGAACTTTTAACATCCGTTTAGTAAATTTTAGGCTTTTTTCGTGATTAACCCTGGAAATCAAAAATTTCGTGATAACATGTAGAGTATAACTTGACCTGAGACCTGTTTTACCTGCATGGTAGAATTCACTGCTGTTTTTGCATGACGTAACAGACAAACTGAGAAAGTTTATAAATTATTGTTTTGATCTTTATAATGCATTAAACAATACCTACCAATCATTTATTTAAAAAAATTCTCAAAATACAAACACAGTTGCAGTTACGACTTAGTTATATAATAGGTCAATTAATTCTGTCATGTGGTATTTTTAAGATTTTCATCTGTGAACAGAAAGATACTGAAACCTATTTCCATTTATGAGTCAAGAGGATTATCCCATGATTCTGTTGATTAATAGGTGATAGATATTGTAATAATAAAATCCACCTATTTTAATGAAATTAACATTTCTATATGTTATTAGGCAATTCCAATTAGTATTTACAACACTGTATTTGCTTAGTTTATCTCCGATATAGACAGAAACTTTAATTCGGCAAAGTTAAATTAAATCTTCTTTCATTTGCGAGGAAGTAATTAGAAATTTTCAAAGGATAATAAAAATACAGCTTTAAACCAAATAAGAGCTTTTGCAGAATACAAGCGTTAAAAATGAATATAAAACAAATTCGTTTAACGAATCTAAAACAAAACAAAACTAAAATCAAAATACTTTATAGGTTATATAACTTACGTTAAAAATCGATGAACTTACCCTCTTCAACTTTACTTTTTAAACAGTACGTACAAGTGTTCGTACTTGTTAACATCTACGTATCGCGACTCACCTCAACTGCCTACACTACAAATAATATCAATTTCCAAAATTCTTTCTGATGATTAGAATATTTGTTATAAAACGTATGTAAACCATGTAACAAAAATAATCAACAAAGATATTATTTAAGAGAGGGATTTCCAATTTAAAAATAAATTAATTTCTTCGCAAATTATCATTTTGAACTTAATGGTAAATAAATATTGAAATAATTCAAATGTTCGAATAAATATATCTTATTTTTGTTGTGGACCTCTATTTTGATAACAAGGATAGCTAGCCATTACATAGTAAGCCAAACACGTATTTCTTTCCGAATATTTTTAATTATTTTCTTTAACGCAGATTACGAATTTGTCCTTGGAATTGTCCAGCTCAGATTTTTGGAAATATTGAATCTAAAATTACTTGAAATATTGTCGTTACTTAGAAAAATATTGCTAAACAACTAATTAAAAATAATTTTAGTTTTTACCGAATCACATATCACCATTAGTTCTTTAGGCTGGAAACGCCGAGGTCATGTTAGCGCTAGAGTAACTTCGTTTCATTACAAAAATAATTATTTGCTAACAATACAAACATGTACAGGGACAGTTTTTAAGTGTCTCACCTAATTCACTATTTTCCAACTCTACATACTAAGAAAATTCTTTCAGTACTAAAGTTAGTTTCATATGAACAAGCCAAATATGGTAATAAATTATTTATCATTTGTCATATTTGACAGATTACGAAGCCAACTACGATTTTTTTTAAATGGCACCATCTACATATTAACACATTAAATAGCATTCTTCAGTCCATTAACAAAAGTATATAACACTTGATATATATTTTCAGTCGTTACGGATATATAAGGCATTCAAGTTATTGAAAAAAAGAAAAATCTTTTATTAATCAACTTAGTTTTTGTGGGGAAGTTTAATATGATCATACAAATTTTGTCACTTGTCAAATTTGACAGTATCCAAGGATAAATAGAATTTTTCTAAATGGCACTCCTCAAATGAATCTTCTTCTTAATTTGCCGTCTCCTGACGAAGGCTGGCGATCTAAATAGGTAAGCAATTAAATCATCTTTGGATGTCCTTTAACCAGGAATTTTGACGTCTTCCAACCGATCTTCTTCTTTGTATTTTACTTTCGATCAGCAGTCTCAGCAAGTCATACTTTGCTACCCTCATTACATGACTGATATAACTACTTTTTCTTTCCTTTATAGTCAGCAGCAGTTCTGTGAATTTGTTACTGAATCCATCCATGATATCCGTAGAATCCTTCTGTAAACATACATTTAGAAAGCTTCAAGTCGTTTCTCTGTGCTGGGATCAAAAGTCCAGCTATATAGGAGTACCGAAAAAACATAGCATCTTATCATACGTACTCGAATTTCTAGACTAAGGTCGAATCTAGTGAAAAGATTTTTCATGTTCATGAAGGTCCCACGGGACTGTTCGATTCTAGATCTAATCGCTATTTCTGGATTACACTGACTATTAATTAGTGTTCTCAGGTATTGAAAAGACAAAACCTGCTGAATTCTCTCATCTCTCTCATCCATGATATCCGTAGAATCCTTCTGTAAACATACATTTAGAAAGCTTCAAGTCGTTTCTCTGTGCTGGGATCAAAAGTCCAGCTATATAGGAGTACCGAAAAAACATAGCATCTTATCATACGTACTCGAATTTCTAGACTAAGGTCGAATCTAGTGAAAAGATTTTTCATGTTCATGAAGGTCCCACGGGACTGTTCGATTCTAGATCTAATCGCCATTTCTGGATTACACTGACTATTAATTAGTGTTCTCAGGTATTGAAAAGACAAAACCTGCTGAATTCTCTGTCCATTAACAATAAGATTTGCATCAACATGTGATTTTGAAAACACAACCAGCTTGGTCTTTGTTATATTTATATGTAGTCCAAATTGCTCACTCCGACGAACTATGAGATTCATCATGCTCTGCAGATCGGGTAAATTATCAACCACAATAAACGGGGTCGTCTGCATATCTTAGGTTGTTAATCATGATGTCATTCACTTTAATTCCCGTTGTAATCTGGGCTAGAGCTTCTTTGAAAACAGCCTCCGAATAGGTTGAAGAGAAGCGGAGACAAAATATGTCCCTATCGCACTACTTTCTTGATAGAAACATCCTCCGATAGGCTTTGTCGGATTTTTACTCTCGACGTCTGGAGCCAATACAAACCGGATATGATGTTGGTCTCTTGGCGACCGACACCCGAGGCATATAGGATCTCTATCATCGTAGTTGGTTCGGAATCTGTCAAATTTAAAGTGACAAAATTTTTTGTTATCATAGTTGGCTTTTTCACAACAAACTAAGTTTGGTATTGCAAGAAATTTTTCAATACGCCAAATAGGAAAATCGTAAATCGGGTGAGCCACTTAAAATTTAAAATTCAGTTCAATAAATATATATCGGTAACGAGTGAAAATAAACTTCAAGAGTTATAAACGGACTGAAAAATGTTATTTAATAGTGGGCTCATATGTAAAGGATGCCATTTAAGAAAATCCTAGTCAGCTTTGTAATCTGTCAAATTTGCCAAGTGACAAATTTTATGTTATCATATTTGGCTTCCTCACGAAAAACTAGTTGTACTAGTGAAAGGATTTTTTTCATACCCCAAATAGGAAAATAGTCAATTGAGTGAGCCACTCAAAAGTTAAGAGTAAGTTCAAGAACTTGAATGCCCAGTATATTGGTAACGATTGAAAATAAATAACAAGTTGCTTACATATTTTTGTAACCTGCCTAAAAAATGCTATTTAATGGTGTGCTCATATGTAGAGAGTGCCATTTAAAAAAATTCTAGTTGGTTTAGTAATATGTTAAATTTCACAAGTAACGGTTTTTTTTGTCATTATATTTGGCTTCCTCATAAGAAACTAAGTTTAGTATTGAAAGAATTTTGTTGGTATGTAGAATAGAAAAACAGTAAATTAGGTGAGACATTTTAAAAAAAATGCCCTGTACATAGATTCCACAGAAATCATTATTCGAAGTTTTACAAAGAAATTGGTAAAGCACTTGCCTTATAAAGTAAATAAATACTCAATTTAACTTTCTTACACTAAAAAATAACCAAATATTACGACAGTGGGTGATTTTTTGAGACTACCCGGTAATCATACTCCACTCCTCTCTATAATTTATATTTATGAATATTAGATATAATGAAAAATAACATGCTTTTGAGATACGTACAATTCGAGAATACTGACAAGAGCTAACATAATATATTAGAAGCTATTCAGTTCCGACCCACATTTATGGGATCACTTCGTTGTCCGTCTGTCTGCCTGTCACACCCGATTTTCTCCGAAACTATTTGACATAGAAAATTGAAATTTGACACAAAAATAGGAATTGATAGCCCAATCAGAACAACGTGTAGTTGTGAAAGTTGATTTTGATTCAAGGGGTTAGTTTTGGGGGATGAAATCGGAAGGGAAAAAAAATTTTACCAGGTCATCGAGTGGGTGTCATATGAAAGGTTATGAAAACACGAGTTCAAAAATAGATATATGATGTAATAGTTGCGCACATTTTTCTTTGTATTATTTTAAAAAAATAGAAAAATGTCCAAAAAAAGTTCTGAGAAATATTCTCCATAAAATGTAGATTGAGCGAAAATTATCACGAGTGCATTACGTTTGATAATTTATCTGGTATAAAAAAAAAACTATTTGCCTTGACAATATGGTGGAGGTTTTTTAACATACTTTTCAGTACACACACTGGTGGTCAACGGATAAGTACCGAGACAAAGTAATTTTATTGTATTTGTTTTTAATTAAACAAAATGTAGGTAGTAAACATTTATTTTACATTTTTATTACTAAATCTTAATTTGAGCTTATTAGCTAGCTAAGATGCTATGCCTACTCTACATTATTGACTAAGAAAATACGTGAAAATACATATTGGATCTTAAATATATACATGTCAGGGACCTAATTAACTTAGCCTAGGTAAGGATCTTATTTTATTTTAAAATCAATCACCGTACGAAACATTAATTGCGCAAGTTCGACCTGCACTTTGCAGGTTTTTTTCTTTCCATATTCTAATAATATACCGCTTATAAGTCCAATGATTCTGGATTTCTCCTGTGTCAATTGAAAAAATGATGCTGATGTTTCGCCTTCCGGCTTCTTCAGGGCTTGTTCCGAGAAATAATTTCTTTAGAGTCTAGCACGAAACTATCATTTATATTTATTTTCAGTCTTTCCTGAGATAGAATTCATTTTTTCTTGAAGATGCCAAATATACTGTTAAATAGCTGACAGCTCTAAAAAGTTGACAATAAGAAAAATAAGTTTTTTAAAAGACAATTCTCGTATGTTTTCACGTTTTTAAAATCATTTTTCGTCACGAATTTTAAAAAAAAAGGAATAATTGTGGTTGCAAAATGTCCGAATGTGATGGCCAAATGGGTAGTGCTAAAATGATAGAAATTGGATGATTCAACATGAGTCTAGTATTATATAACAAAATAATTTATCCACAATGCTCCATAAAACTATCCTATATGAAAGATCATTTAGCTATTAAATTTATTTATTAGAGATTTCTTAAGTGACAACCCCTAAATCGCATATCTTTCATTCAATTTTAAAAATATGTATTATTCGTTAATATTTGTTTTCTTTGTTGCCAAGATGAAAAGTTTTTAACTCCCTCCACCCCTTCTTTAACCACCTTTATATCGACTTATAAACAGGTATGCTTAAGAGTTGTTCAATATGCCAATCAAAAACCAGGAAAAAATTTCATACTACTACTGAAATTAAACAAAATTTAACCACCCAGATTTTCTTCACCCTATTTCCCTAACGAGGTATCTCTCAAAAACTATAGGTCCCTTTCCCACTTAAAGAGTACCAAATTTAAAATCGACACGTTATTTCGTTTGAGAATTATCGACGACCGGTGGAAAATATCTGATATATTTTTCGTGATTTAGGGACTCCTTTAAACATGAAGAAATGCGAAAATTTTTGGAGAGTGATCACTTCTAGCGAAGGAAGTAAAAATATAGGTTTTATCAGACTTTAAGTTAAATCTGTCAAGTTCATTATTATTATTTTAGTATTAAAAAAAAATAATACCGGCCAAGTGCAAGTCGGACTTGCCAATTAGTGTTCCGTACGTTGATTGCTTTTAAATAAAAATTTTTGTTACGAAGATATAAAATGATTAATAACTTCACAAAACACACCCCAAATCAGTTTTCAACAAATTTTTTTTCGATCTTTACTAAAAACTGATGACCTTGAAATTTGTTTTTTTTACCAGATAAATTATTAAAGGCACACTCATGATAAATTTCGTTCAATCTAGTGGAGAATTCCAGACTTTTTTCAAAATTTTTTGATAAACTTTCGAGATAAAGAGCGGGGACCCGCAATTTTTTAAAAATAATACAAAGAAAAGTCGAAGTATTACATGGTAAAATTTTTGAACTAATAAACTTTTATTTCAACTTGACCTGGTAAAAATAATTTTTTTCACTTCCGATTTCACCCCCCCAGAACTAACCCTTAAGTCAAAATTTAACTTTAAAAACTACACGGCTCTGATGGGGCCATCAATTCCTATATTAGTGCCAAATTTCAATTTTCTATGTCAAATAATCGGTGTAGGTTAAATAGGAGAAATCGAGTGATAGACGACAGACAGATGGACAGACAAACAGACAGATACAGACACCGAAGTGATCTTGTAAGACACCAAAAATAAACGATTTTTATTAAATGTTATTATTTTTAATAAAATTGCAACAAATTAAACAAACAAGGAAAAAACTTAATAACGTTACAATCTATTAAAAATTAAAATTAAATCATTTTAAAATTAACCAAATTACATAACTAAGAATGATCTTTAACCTGTAGTAAATAACATATAATACTATTTTGAGTAATTATTGTCTAATACAAAATTCAGTTTTATTTGATTGAAATTAAACGATGTTAAAATATGTATGCTTTCTCGAAGAGTAAACTACAATTACGTCATACTTGTAATTTACATTAATCTGAGAGAAACACAAAAAAGGGGAATATATTTACTTACGTATATGATAATGAAGGTAACGGAAAAGCATCTTTTATACTCTGACATTTAGTGTAATCCAGTTTATGTAATCTATCCTCTCTGCATACATTTAATACGGAAAATTCCGTAGCAGTCTCAAAAAATAGTCGCCATCAAAATTCTTTCTCTGATAGTTTCTGCTCTATTTCCGCCATAGTAAAAAGAGTTAGGAAATCTATCGTGCAGAAAGTGTTTTCATCTATAAATTTTGGCGCACAATCTTGAAAACGATAGATTGGATACTCCAGTTTTTTTGCAAACACTGGGATCTTCATTCATTAATTTGATAGCAGCAAATATTTAACAAACGCTTTTCTTACTTCTTGGCTCAACTGGTCCTCATGATTCTGTATTTTAATTTGAAGTCTCGATCTCATTGAAACTGTTTAGACCAAAATTTTATTTGAAAAAACATCATTGCCGTACATCCGGGACATTCTTTCATAAATAACTTTTGGTCTATTTTCCTCTTCAGTGAGAAACACTTTCTCGTAACACCTCACAAAGCTATGAGTACTAGATATTTTGTACTGATTTTACAAAACAAAAAATCTTGTGATATTTATGGTATATCTCCCAAAATATTTTTAATAATCGCTTGTTCTCTAATTAATTAATGCTTAAAAAGTGACACTATTCCAGATCTGCTAAGAACGGCAGTAATTACACTTATTTATAAACATGGGGAACATAGCACGTAGGCTGAAAAGTTTTTGGTCCAGCTACTTAAAACACACTTTTTTGCAAAATTCGACTAAATCCATCAATATAGTCTCCTTCAAGAGCGATACAATCAAACCAACGCTTTTCTAACATTTCTATACCTTGTCTTTGCCTTCAAAACAGGCCTCAGTTTCGGCGATAACTTCTTCACTGAAGCCAAATCTCTTTCCCGCGAGCATTTTTTTTGAGGTTTGCGAATAGATAACAGTCGCTGGGGGCCAAATCTGGAGAATACGTTGGATAAGGAAGCAATTCGAAGTTCAATTCGTGCAATTTTGCCATCGTAACCATTGACTTGTGACACCGTGCATTGTCTTGATGAAAGAGCACTTTTTTTTGTTCATTTGGGGCGGTTTCTTTGCGATTTCTGCCTTTTCAAATGCCACCAATAACTTTATATATTATTTGCTATTGATGGTTTTTTTTTTTCCCTTCTCAACATAGTCGATGAAAATAATCCATGCGCATCCCAAAATACACTGGCCAAAACCTTCAATAGCCAGCTGTTGTGTCTTTGGTCGCTTTAGGGCGGCTTTCACCGGCTGTTGTCCACTCAGCTGACTGCCGATTTGATTCAGGCGTGTAGTGGTGGATCCACGTTGTTGTTTTTGGCCCACTGTGAGCAAACGCGGTACCCATTTCGAATTTTCTCATGTCCAAATGTTCATGCAAGATATCGCCAACACGTTTTTTTGATAACTTTAGAATGTCAGCTATCTCACGCAATTTCACTTTACGGTCATCCAAAAAAATTTTAGGGATTTTTTTGATGTTTTCCAGTGTAACCACCTCATTTGGGCGTCCAAACCGTTCAGCATTATTTTTGTCGGTACGAACCGCGTTTAAATCAGCATACCAATAAATGATGAGTGATTTTCCTGGGGCAAAGTCCCCGTAACACTTATCAAGCCATTGCTTTGCTTAAACGGTATTTTTTCCCATCAAAAAACACACGAAATTCGATGTTTTCCATTATTTTGAAAATATCAAAAGTAGCGTCACTAAAACCGCTGTAACTTGTAAACTAATCGTCGAAATGTCATGAAATTTTGATACGTATCGTTTAAAAGTAGGTACTTCCTAAAAATCATCTGAATTTTTGAAAAGGGCGACATCTATGTGTCAGACCAAAAACTTTTCAGCCTACGTGTTAATATATTTTCTAGTATGCAGCATGGTTTTCGCTCATGACATTGCGCACACAAGCTGTATGTGCTAGTCTTTATAAATACATCTATCAACAAGTTGACAAATGAAATTAAGTAGTAACTTTTTTGACTTCGTCAATTCAAACATCCTTATGGACAACTGGAAAATATGAGTATTATAAAAAAACTAAAAATGTGAATAGAATCTTGCATAACTATTTCTCCTCTTATTTCTGGTGTACGTTAATAATTAACCAGATTATATGAAGAAAATAC
>CM032455.1:94879866-95119866 GCA_019049505.1 Pachyrhynchus sulphureomaculatus
TTATTGCAATTTAACATTTTATACTTCATAGTAATAGATGGAAATAGTAAAACATAATTGTAGTTCCCCAGGTAGAAAGAAATCCTACTAGTCGTATTTTCTCTTGTGTAAAGATTTTTAACGCGATATCATATAGTCCATATTTGTTGAATTTTAAGTACGTACGCTTCCTTACGTTGCAACAGTACCTTAATGGATACAATAACCTACTTGATATTATTTCACAGAACAAATTTTATTTATATTTTGATTGGCCCGTTTGGAAGCATTGGGATAAAAACACTCGAGTCATATAATGATGACTTTTTTAAGGGCGCATCTTGGGTAGGCTGAAAAGTAATCGAAATTCATCATTCTTAGCAAAAATTGAAGCTACCAGCTAGTGTTAAGTTTAAACGCAAGACTTTCTACAAGTAGCTTACTTGTTAACCCTACAAACATAAGTTATCTGCAGTAGATGAACTCATTGACAATATTGTTGTAGGTTTGAGAATTTTGCTTTAAGAATTCACGTTATTTAAAGATTGCTTGTAAACTCTACAAACATAGGTTATCTACGGTAGCATTGACAATATTGTAGGTTTGCTTTAAGAATTAACGTTATTAAAAGATTGCCTATTATCTGCAATATTTAATTTTTAACAATATCATATGATGAAGTCTTAGCTGCTCTACAGAAAGGACATTCTAGGGTCAATTTAGGAGAAAGTACTGCATCTCGTATAGCCTAAGCGTTTCGGTAATGGAAGTTTCCGTTTATTTATATCAAAAGGTTAGTCAAACTACCTTATTATCAAAATTAAAACTTGCAGATTAGAAAATCCTGGGCAAAACAGGACCAGCAGACACGTACACGATTTTTATTGACAAAATAATTAACGATTTTAGACTAATTTCCTTTAAGATAACAACTAAACTTTTTATTAACATCTTTCATTAGCTTACAGTTACTCCTTATGATGACCGAAACGCATAGGCTGTAACAAAACTAAAAATAATAATAAGACTCATATAGTCCTACACCCTTGAATGCTCTAGCTCCAAACCAAAAGTATTTTTAGTGTTCCGTACGGAACACTTAATAAGATGACTTCGATGTCTGTTGGTCTTTCTGTCTGTCTGTCCGACCTTCTGTCACACCCGATTTTCTCCGAAACTATCTGACATAGAAAGTTGAAATTTGGCACTAATATAGGAATTGATGGCCTCATCAGGGCCGTGTAGCTTTGAAAGTTAAATTTTGACTTAAGGGGTTAGTTTTGGAGGGTGAACTCGGAAGTGACAAAGAAAATTTACCAGGTCATCGAGTGGTGTGTCAAATAAAAGCTTGTAAAAACAGGAGTTCAAAAATATATATAATGTAATACTTGCGCACACTTTTCTTTGTATTATAAATTGCAAAAAATCGCTGTCCCCCCTTATCTCGAAATGTACTGATCAAAAAAGAATTCAGGAATATTCTCCAGAGGGTGTAGATTGAACGAAAATTATCACGAGTATATTACCTTTAATAATTTATCTGGTATATGAAAATTCAGGGTTATCAGTGTTCAATAAAGATTGGAAAAGAAGTTTGTTGAAAACTCATTTGGGGTGTGTTTTGTGAAGTCATTGATCATGTTATATTTCCGTAATAAAAATTTTTGTATTAAAAGCAATCAACGTACGGAACACTAATTGGGCAAGTCCGACTTGCACTTGGCCGGTTATTTTCTGATAATTTATACACATAAAAAGTAAAAAAATTGGTATAGTGATTGATTTACTCAGTATTTTCCTAGCAAACACAGAATTCTAAAATAAGCACCGAAGAGGATTTTCACACACTAAGGAATAATTTACTCCAAGCAAAATTAAATAACTTGTTGGAAAAAAATCACTTTTTAAAAACAAATTACTTTTTTTCTTATGAAACAAAAATGATTAGAGAAACAATTACAAAGTTTACAATGAAAAGTTAATCTTGAATTCTTCGAATTAGTCTGTCTGTCCTATGTAAAGGACCGCTATTTATAGGGGCTTCTTATTTTCTTATACAGGGCGGCAGCATCAGGGCTGGCTCGGCGTCCTTAACTTTAATAAAAAAACGGTCACGTGCAAGTCGGACTTGCGCAATTAGTGTTCCGTACGGTGATTTTTTAAAATAAAATAAAATCCTTACCTAGGTTAAGTTAATTAGATCTCTGACATGTATAGATCCAATATATATATATATATAAAGATATATATATATATATATATATATATATATATACAATATATATATATATATATATATATACCCGGCGTTATGGAATTCACTACATATAATGGGGACTGGTAGATCCTTGTAGCAAGACCGATTGTAGAAAATTCACCTTAAATAGCGGATCTCAATAATCAACCTTAAAGAATAAATAATTAATATTTTTTTCGCACCCTACTGATGAACGCCGCACTCGGCAATATCAAAATACCCAAATTAGACGTAGGTCGAATGCGGCTCCTTTGCATTTATGCCGGGATTTCCGGGTTTTCTTCAGTGGATGTTTACCAATTACGGGGTAAGGTGTCGTAAAGGTCATCGTTTTTTAAAGAGAGATGGACTAAGTGAGTAAAGAATTTGTAGAAAATGTACAACAAAGTGTAGTGTGTCCTTGATACAGTTGATTAAGTTTTAAATTTGTCACGGATAACTTAGAATATTGTATGTGGAGATCCGTTGCACATTCAAGGTACATTTATTTATTTCGTATGGATGTACATTGCAGACAACACAATTAAAGTTAAATAAAATTACCTAAATGAATTATACAAAAATGTAACCAACCAATAAGGTACCTATTTAAGGTACTTCAAAATATCGTTTTTTTTTTTATTTTGCCTTGACACCGCTGTTAAATAAAAAATAGGGGATCTCAATAATAAAGGAAAAAATCGACTCTAAACTAATTTAATATAAAAAAAATATATATAAAAATTATTATATTTTAAAATAATTACTTATCACTCTACAATAAATTGTTATATAATATCATAATAAGAAGAAAATTTTAACAGGTAATTCACCAAAATTTTATTTGCTTCCTTGTAAAAAAGATAATAAAATAAACGTTGAAATGGATTGTTCCCCTCTATCTATTTCAAACTGAAAGAATTTTTTTGCCAGACATCAACGTTACTTTAAAATTGCCGATGTCGGGGAGGTTCGTGTTTATTATACGATACGTCTTTTGTTTATTTTATTGATTTTTTCAACATATTTTTGTAAGGACTTGATGTAATCTCGACAGTTTTTTGTGCAGTATTTTTTGTAGCATTGGACATAAAGATTTTATAATTTATTTTATAGCTCTTAGTCTCGGTTAAATTTACAACTTTCGACGAAAAAGACCTTCACCATATAGATACCTTGCAGGTAAAAGGGCGAATAGGCCATTTTTTGAAATTTTGACTTTTTATTTGCTTGGTTTTTATCAATTTTCGAAGAATACATTATTTTAAATTAAAACCACCCCTGTATTATTTTTAATTTTTAATTAATTAAAAACCAAAAAATTGTCTGGACGTCTGGTAAAAGGGCGAACGTACCACTACCTTCGCAATAAGTCCAAGTAAAGTGACGTATATCTCATATCATCGTCATCAATCCCAGTCTTGAAAAAGAGAAACCTTGTTCAACTTTAATTTTTTCTTTTTTAAGTTAGCCAATCTGCTATGCAACTGTTTTTTTATTAGTAGGAGTTCCCTCCAATTCACTGTTTGTTTGATAAGAAAATTTTTATTTGGCAATTCGTTATCAAAAGTATTAGAAGTTTTAAGTGTTATATAAGCGTTAAATTTGTGTTTTTTATGCAGCTTAAATAATTAATTATGTCATTGTATTGCAATAGAACTTTAAAAATTATTAAATTGAATAAAAGTGTTGTGGGTGATTTAAATGAACCCAGCAGCGAAGGCATAAATAGGTCTTTAATACCACGTAAGTTTGAATACGAATAATAGTTTGTAAGATTTTTATCATAAATATTGTTTATTTTTATTATATAAATGTACCAAACAATGCTTAACAAGTAAATTATTTTACTTTTCAGACTTTTCAGAAATTATTGAGAAGGCTGCAGTGATTTTTTATTTTACTGAGGATATATTGGCAAATATCCCCTAGAGCCATTTGATTACCAGTAAAATTCGCCCTTTTACCTGTAAGGTATCGATATTGTCAAGACATCGTTTTTTATGCCAGATAAATTATCAAACCTAATGCCCTTTTGATAATTTTCGCCTTATGGATATTATTCCAGGATTTTTCAAAATTTTTTGATCAGTACTTTTCGAGATAGGGGAGGAGAACGATTTTTGGCCATTTAAAAAAAATAATATGAAGAAAGGTTTGCGTATTACATCATATATATTTTTGATTTCGTGTTTTCGCAAGCTTTTATTAGACGCCCAACTCGATGACCTAGCAAAAAAAATTTTTTTCATTGCTTTTTCA
The DNA here is from genome assembly GCA_019049505.1 of Pachyrhynchus sulphureomaculatus. Classification (NCBI taxonomy): domain Eukaryota; kingdom Metazoa; phylum Arthropoda; class Insecta; order Coleoptera; family Curculionidae; genus Pachyrhynchus; species Pachyrhynchus sulphureomaculatus. Next base: position 94,884,344 of record CM032455.1, read on the forward strand.
CCCCCAGAGTCAAAACGTAATTGTCAACACTGGTTCTGGTTGGGCCATCAATTCCTATATTTATACGTTCTAAGCCAAATAGTTTCGCCGAAAATTGGGTGTGACAGACAGACAGATGGACACCGAAGTGATCCCATAAGTGTTCCGTATGGAACACTAAAAACAATTAAGCAGAGGAAGGGCATCTCATAGGGTGTATAATATGATATAAGGAGCAATTGTTCTAGCCCCCTCCCCATCCCGTTAACCCTTAATGTTTGACTACAAATAATTATGCTTAATTATGTTTGTTCAACCAAAAACCAGGAAAACCACATGAAATGCTAAAACTAAAAAGCATTACTGCTAAAATGTAAGCTTTGTTCATTTTTAGTGTTCCGTACGGAACACTTTTAAGATGACTTCGGTGTCTGTCTGTCCGTCTGTCCGTCCGTCGGTCACACCCGATTTTCTCCGAAACTATTTGTCGTAGAAAGTTGAAATTTGGTAATAATACAGGAATTGATGGCCTCATCAGAGCCACCTAGTTTTTAAAGTTAAATTTTGACTTAAGGGGTTAGTTTTGGCGGGTGAAATCGGAAGTGAAAAAAAAAAAAAATTTTTACTAGGTCATCGAGTATGGTGTCAAATGAAAGCTTGTGAAAACACGAGTAAAAAATATATATATGTATATATATATATATATATATATATATATATATATATATATATATATATATATAATGGTACACTTTTCTTTGTATTATTTTTAAAAAATCGTGAAAAATCGCTGTCCCTCCACCTAATCTCAAAAAATTTTGAAAAAATCCTGGAATATTCTCCACGGGGTGTAGATTGAACGAAAATTATCACGAGGGCATTACCTTTAATAATTTATCTGGTATATAAAAAAAACAAAAATTTCAAGGTCATCACTTTTCAGTAAAGATTGGAAACAAACTTTGTTGAAAACTCATTTGGGGTGTGTTTTGAAGTCACTGATCATTTTATACCTCCGTAACAATTTTTTTTATTTGAAAAGCAATCAACGTACGGAACACTAATTGCGCAAGTTCAACTTGCACTTGACCGGTTTTATTAGTATATGATATTGAGTTTTGTTATCGGGTTAGAACCCTAACGATCGAGCTGTCTAGCGGTAATTACACAGGCCAACATTTGTCAAACCCTGAGACCAGACTATACTTTTTCGAAGGTTTTTGGTGAACTGAATCCAAATCCGACCTCAGAATTGCTCCATCACATCAGGTTTTCGCGATATCCTAATCTAAAAATGCAAAAAACACAGTTTTCGCTACATTCGGGATTGTATTACACCGCAAATTAATTTTTCTTCACAAAACTCATTGCGACATCTGAAAGTACTACTCTTCCCCTTCAAAATGCATTTCGAATTTTTCAGATATTTTATTTCTTCTCGGAGAAATCGTCGGTTGAAATTAATTAGTTTGGCGTTTTCGTTACAACCATACCAAAAAAAAGGTGATCTGACAGGCGAGAGTAGTGTAATTATATGATTTTTGGGACGCTGAATTCGAATTCGTGGTCGGTTTAACCCCATCGAGTCATGGTTTGTCCCTAACCTTAAGAAATTCAAAATGGCGGATCCGATATGCAGGGCCGAAAGTCTAAATTACTACAAAACATACGTTTGCCTTTCGGTTGTGTTAAACTTTGATTCGTTTAAGATTTGAGAATGTATCTTTTATCAATGTTCACTCGACGCCGGAGGTTATATTAGGTTAATTTGCCTTTATGCTTGTTTAGCGATTAAAAGTGTAATGTCTTTTACCAATAAAGTATTGAAGAACGGAGTATTATCGAGAAAAAATTTTCGAACCAGTTGTGTATTTTTGCTAAAGGAAGATGATGTCGTCATAAGAAAGATGAGTTCCCATGTAAAAAATCAAAGTTGACCTTGAAATGAGCTTCAAAATGATCTTCCAAGGTCATCACAATTATATCATTTTATAGCCCCTTCAAAATCCTTCAACTTTTGTCTGAAACCTTTTTTACTAAAAGCTGACATAAAAAATTAAGAAGCCTGTTACATTGAAATGGGACACCATGTATGATAACAAATAAACAATGTTGCTACTAGAAAGATGAGTTCCGAGAGAAGAGAAGAAAAATGCATTTTGATGGGGAAGAGTAATACTTTCATATGCCGCAGCGAGTTTTGTGGAGAAATATTAATTCACGGTGTAATATAATCCCGAATATACCTAAAAACCGTGTTTTTTGCATTTTTAGGTTAAGATATCTCGAAAACCTGATATGATGGAACAATTTTGAGGTCGTATTCGGATTGAACGCACCAAAAACCTTTGGAAAAGTATATTCTGGTCTTAGGGTCTTGAGTTTCTTCCAATTTTGTCGGCCTGTGTTATTAGTAACATCTCTTGTGTCGGTCTCTGACCTTAAATAGTCCCCGACGGAAAACGAGTACGCTTGTAAATGCTAGGCTTCAAGCGAAAGATACAATTACTATTTCTTATATCATACTGCGATATTACGCCGGTTCTGCAATAAGTACTTCGAATCTTGTTCTCTCGTTTATCAATTCTAGCTCTGCTGATGAGCCGTGACACGGCGACATACGTTTCGAGATGGATTGACAAATGAGAGAATAGTGGTCACTGCTAAAATGTGGACTTTATTTTTAGCAGTTGATATATATTTTTATGTGTGAGATGAGAGATATTATATTAATATGCGAAATTGCTTCATAGATGTGTAATTTAAGACATATTTTTCTACATTCCTCTTATCAAAGAAGAATGGTATTAGTAATTACATTGTTAACTCTTTTATTTTAAACAATAGTTTTGCCGCTTAATATATATCAATCTTCATTTTTTATTATATTTCCGCTAGGTACCAGTAATTTTCGCTCTTGATTTGAGACTCCATCTGGAAAAATGCGATTATATTGACACTAAGCTGTTCCAACATTTCGGAGCCATACTTTTGGCTCAGGTAGTTGGGAATAAGGACATTTGTAAAGTACAGAGATCCTAATGAGGAGACCAGAATTTTGCTAAAAGACAGTATTATATACGTCAAAAAAATCACATTCCGAGATTTTTGCCTTTTTTTTTTCACATTTTTAAGGATCCTAGATTACGAAAAACATAGTCACTCCATTCCGTCAGCCTGTTTGTCTATAGGTCTGTTGGCACGATAACTCTCGAACATAGATAATATCTAACGAGGGGATGAAGCCTATAGTTTTTGAACGATATCGATTAAGATGAAGTGGTAAAAGGGGTGGGAACTGTTGAATTTTGTATGGTTAATATAATTCTTCCTGATTTTACTGAGATAATAAACAAATATCTTGCATAAATATTTATAATGAAACATGAAAAGGGTGGGGAGAAGATTAGAGGGATTGTTTCGTATATATAGGGATATATGCCCTTTTCAAGGTTTTTGGAGTCGAGGAACTTAAGAATTAGGTTATTTTTTCATTATTTTCAATTTTAACCCAAAAAGTTTCATTAATATTTTGAGAATTTTTGCAGGTTGTTTGGTTGATGTAAGTAATTTTAAGCATATTTTTTATAGTAAAATATGTCAGAGGGTTATGGGATGGGGTAGGGGGTTAGAGGAGTTGCTTCATATGTATCGTGCTATATGCCCTTTTCAGAGTTCTTGGACTGTAGCAATATAGAAATTAAATGATTTTTTTCATTACTATCAATTTTAAAAGGAATAAGGGGTGAAAGAGATGGTGAGAATTTTTTTAGTTTTTAGTGTTTCGTACGGAACACTTGTAAGATCACTTCGGTGTCTGTCCGTCTGTCTATCTGTCCATTTATCACACTCGATTGTCTCCGAAACTATTTGACATAGAAAGTTAAAATTTGGTGCTAATATAGGAATTGATGGCAATCACCGTACGAAACAATAATTGCGCAAGTCTGACTTGCACTTGGCCGGTTTTTTTTTTGGATAATATGACAGAGTATATATATAATGAATTTTAAACATAATCATTTATAATAAAACATTAAGGTGACAAAGGGGTGGAAAACGGAGGTAGAAGTCTGAATTCACATGTATCTTATTATGGGTCTTTTTTGGATTTTTTTTCAGTCAAGGCATCGAAACATTACATTGTTTCGTGTTTTTCATTGTTAATTTTTATTTGTTGATGTTCCCGTTGATTTGAATTAGGTAATTTCTAAGGTTGAAATAACTAATAAATTTTAGATTTAGTTCATTAATAGAATAGAGGAAAGTGAGGTGTTAAGTAAAATGAAATTCGTAAAAGTAAATAAATAAAGACTGTATGGAAGTAAACTGCTGTATTGCTTGGAGGAATTCCCGGACGCGATCTAACTATTGAAATGGTCTTACAGGGTTTGGGCGATCATGGTACCACAATATCAACTGTTATTTTCGAAGCAAGAGCATGACGGCCGGGTCCTTATTTTACTTTGTTTAAAAAAAAAACATGTTATTGTTATATCATTTGAAGGGCCTAGCATAGAAAGAACAAGCAAATTTCAGAAACAGAAATTGTTTATTTAACGTAACCTCTTTTTAACACGTAGTGCAAGGGTGTATAATATAACTCTAGATCTTTCAAAAAAAACCGGTCAAGTGCAAGTTGAACTTGCGCAATTAGTGTTCCGTACGTTGATTGCTGCTGAAATAAAAATTTTTGTTTCGGAGGTATAAAATGGCCAGTGACTTCAAAAAAACACCTCAAACGAGTTTCCAACAAAGTTTGTTTCCGATCTTTACTGAAAACTGATGACCTTGAATTTTTGTTTTTTTATATACCAGATAAATTATTAAAAGTAATGCACTTATGATCATTTTCGTTCAATCTACACCTCGTGGGAAATATTCCAGAATTTTTTCAGAATTTTTGGATCAGTACTTTTCGAGATAGAGGGAGGTGAGAGCGATTTTTCGCGATTTTTTCAAAATAATACAAAGAAAAATGTGCTCATGTAAGACATTATGTATATTTTTGAACTTGTGTTTTTAGAAGCTGTCATTTGACACCCCACTCGATGACCTAGGAATAAAAATTTTTTTTCACTTCCGATTTCACCCCCAAAACTAACCCCTTAAGTCAAAATTTAACTTTCAAAACTACACGGCTCTATTGAGGCCATCAATTTTTATATTAGTACCAAATTTCAACTTTCTACGTCCAATAGTTTCGGAGGAAATCGGGTGTGACCGACGGACAGACAGACAGACACCGAAGTGATCTTATAAGTGTTCCGTACGGGACACTAAAAAATTGTCTTGGTGTGCAAATCTATCTTTAACAACATTTATTAGTTCTTCAATTGAATGAAATTTGTGTTCTTTCAAATATTTTTTGAATTTTGGGAATAGGTAATATTCTGAGGGAGATAAATAAAGGGAAATATGGGGAATGATCCATTATTTCAAAGCCTAATTCGTTTATTTTCTGCAAAACTAGCAGCGATTTGAGAGCACGGGCAATGTCTTGCAAATCACCACCCCTTTAGACACTTTTCCACAATTTTTTGGCGAACGCATATCTGCAATCATTTAACTAAACTACTCCCAAGGCTAAAACTTTAGAAGATCGACGAACGACGGACGAAACGAATCAAAATGTGAAGGCATAATACTAACCAGTAAGTTTACAAATAACAAGATAAATGTTCCTATTAAAATAAATGACACTCAGACACCCTTCAGAGATAAGCTGAAGTATTTGGGTGTTATTATTGACACAAGATTAAAATTTCATATTAAAAAAGGATTCGTGGCATTGCAAAATCTATATGCACTTATATTGCCGAACTCACACATGGATCCAAGAAATAGATTGATGATCTATAAACAAATAATAAGACCAGTACTAATGTTTGCCGCACCTGTATGGTACAGTATATCTGATACACAAACGAAACGACTACAGCGCACACAAAACAGAATACTAAGATGCATAACATCAGCTCGACGTTACATAAGAATCAACGAACTACACCAAATGACTAACATGCAAACCATAAGACAACACATAGAAGAAATATATAGCAAATTTTATAAGTACAAAAGCCAAATATCCACCCTAACACGTAATATTACACAAACTTGACAACTAGACCATTCCAAACATAAACCGTTGTACCACAGATTACCAATTTATTAACATAACGTGTAAATACAAATATAAACATCTAAATCATCAAGGTAAAATGAGGTTTAAATTTAAACATAATCTATTGTAAATTGTTAATAAATTTTTAAGAGATACAGATTCTAAACTAAATAAATAGGAACGTGCAGTGTACAGTGCGAAATAAATACTAAACCAATATATATATATATATATATATATATATATATATATATATATATATATATATATATATATATATGTATATATATGTATATATATACATATATATATATATATATATATATATATATATATATATATATATATATATATATATATATATGTATATATTGAAAATAATGAAAAAATAACCTAATTCTTAAGTTCCTCGACTCCAAAAACCTTGAAAAGGGCATATATCCCTATATATACGAAACAATCCCTCTAATCTTCTCCCCACCCTTTTCATGTTTCATTATAAATATTTATGCAAGATATTTGTTTATTATCTCAGTAAAATCAGGAAGAATTATATTAACCATACAAAATTCAACAGTTCCCACCCCTTTTACCACTTCATCTTAATCGATATCGTTCAAAAACTATAGGCTTCATCCCCTCGTTAGATATTATCTATGTTCGAGAGTTATCGTGCCAACAGACCTATAGACAAACAGGCTGACGGAATGGAGTGACTATGTTTTTCGTAATCTAGGATCCTTAAAAATGTGAAAAAAAGGCAAAAATCTCGGAATGTGATTTTTTTGACGTATGTAATACTGTCTTTTAGCAAAATTCTGGTCTCCTCATTAGGATCTCTGTACTTTACAAATGTCCTTATTCCCAACTACCTGAGCCAAAAGTATGGCTCCGAAATGTTGGAACAGCTTAGTGTCAACATAATCGCATTTTTCCAGATGGAGTCTCAAATCAAGAGCGAAAATTACTGGTACCTAGCGGAAATATAATAAAAAATGAAGATTGATATATATTAAGCGGCAAAACTATTGTTTAAAATAAAAGAGTTAACAATGTAATTACTAATACCATTCTTCTTTGATAAGAGGAATGTAGAAAAATATGTCTTAAATTACACATCTAAATCATCAAGGTAAAATGAGGTTTAAATTTAAACATAATCTATTGTAAATTGTTAATAAATTTTTAAGAGATACAGATTCTAAACTAAATAAATAGGAACGTGCAGTGTACAGTGCGAATAAATACTAAACCAATACATATATATATATGTATATATATGTATATATATACATATATATATATATATATATATATATATATATATATATATATATATATATATATATATATATTAAGGATTTTCTACAGCTGACGCTGTCTTCCTTCTCTCAACCTTTGATTCCATCCGTTTCTATCTTCCCAGCCTCCATCTGTTAGACCCCTGTCCTCCATAGCCTCGTCCACATCGTCTCTCCACGATCGTTTGGGTCTTCCTCTTTTTCTTCTCCCTATAGGGCTCCACTCCGTTATTTTCTTTATCCACCTATTATCTTCGCTCCGTCTTATGTGTCCATACCATTTTAATCGTTTTTCTTCAATGGTGTTTACTGCGTTCTCTTTGATGTTCATTCTGCTTCTTATTTCTTCATTTATTATTCTCTTCATACGTGTCACTCTACAACATCTTCTCCAATACTCCATCTCTACCGCGTTAATTTTAGATTTATTTCTTTTGTTGATCGTCCGTGTTTCTGACCCGTATGTCATTATGCTTCGTATTATTGATTTGTATATGCGTGTTTTGTTTCTTTTTGTAATGTGTTTGTCCCACAGGATCGAATTTAATTGTCTTATGCATGTCCGCGTTTATCCTAATCTAGCATTAATCTCTTCGTCTGATGTTGCGTTTTTTGAAATGATGGTTCCTAAATATTTAAATCTATCGGTTCCTTTGATTATTGTTTCTTATCGACTTCTAGATTCTCCACGTTTCCCTCCTTTGTTGTTAGATATTCCGTTTTATCAAAGTTTATTGCTAATCCTGCTTTAGTGTATTCCTCTTTCAGTTTTCTTACCATATAACTGAGGTCTTCCTCATCTTGCGCTATGATTACTTGGTCGCCTGCGAAACTTAGAGTATATAAGTAATCTTCTCGTATTCCACTACATTTTTGCTTCCATTTTTTTAATGTTTGTTCGAGGTATATTTTGAATAGTGTTGGGGATGTAGAGCATCCTTGTTATAGGCCTTTTGATATTTGGAGTCTCTTCCCTATTTTATGTACTATTTTTATGTTCACTGTGTTGTTTTCGTAGAGAGCTTTTACTCCGTGTATTAGTTCTTTGTCAATGCCTATTTCTTTCATTGCATTCCATAATCTTTGTCTTGGTACTGAGTCATAGGCCTTTCTTATGTCTATGAAGGCTAGGTGAACTTCTCTATTCTTTGCCGGTTTTTTTTCCATTGTTTGTTTTATAGTGTATATGTGGTCTATACATGATTTTCCGGCCGTAAAGCCTGCTTGGTCTTCTCAAATTTTTCCTTTTATATTTTCCTCTATGATATTTTTAATAATTTTTCCATACAAACGTCCCATACTCGATATTATGCTTAGGCCTCTATAGTTTGTGCATTTTCTGCGATCTCCCTTTTTAAATATAGATACTATATAGGCTTTTGACCATTCCTCTGGTATTTTTTCAGCATTCGATGTAATTTATTAGACCGGTACTTAATCATTTCATTTACCACACCTCCAGGCCCTGTAGATTTATTATTTTTGAGTGTTTTTATTGTCTTCTTTACTTCTTCATAGCTTAGTTCTATCTCTTTTTTTTCCTTATTCTGTTCTTCTTCAGGGTTCTCTTCTTGGAATTCTTGGCTGTCTTCTTTTAGCAGCTTCTTATAATATTTCTCCCACTCGCTTTCTGGGATATACTCTATATACGTCTTCTCTCTATTGTTGGTCCTTAATGTTTTAATTATTCTCCATTAAACCAAAATAACAATAGTAATAATAATAAAATATAAATCAAATAATAAAATGGCCGAACATCAAGCCTGCCGAAAGGCTAAAAGCAACAAATGAATATGCTTGTAATTGTATATTGTATTTGCCATACACATAGTTAGTAAGTAAACCTGTTATTGTACTGATTTATGAATAATAAAGAAATATTTGACTTTGATATTCGTTTTTACTAAATTCACAATGTTTGTCCATCCATAATGTGAGACCATCATAATGATGGACCCAACGTTTCATCTATACCTACCATTGGATCCAAAATGTTAGATAAATCCCCTGCAAAACGGCTACAAATCAATTTAGATTTTGTGACTCTCAGTCGTTTTTGATCAGCGTTTAGACATTTAGCTGATAATTTTTGTCATACCAAAATCAAAATAGACAGTGTGGAGAACTCGTTTTAGCCCAATTAGACGATTCGCCAAAGTCATTTTATGCACAACCTCAGTATTCTCTCTGGTGGATACAGAAACGGGTCTTTCAGTACGGTATTCATGACTGATGTCGGTTCTTCCTTTTTTGAAATCTGCAACTGAATTTTTGATAGTGGAGTAGGAACAACATTGTTCCTTCAATGTATTAAGCATGTCGTCGTAAATGTCTTTAACGGACAGTCCCAAAAAAGGTACTTTATTATGTTTATCGGTCATATCTTCTTCACAAATTTGCTATAAATAGCACAATCAAATCTGGACACTTAAATTTTGTGTATGTATTTACTAAATATCGAACAATTATCCATAACATCCCCATTGGTATGGAACACTTATGGTGTCCGTCTACCACAACCGATTTACTCCGAAACTGAACTAGAAAGTTGCAATTTGGCACAAATATAGGAATTGATGGCCCAACCAGGGCCGTGTAGTGTTGAAAGTTAAATTTTCACTTAGTTTTGTAGGGTGAAATCAGAAGTGAAAAAAAAAAATTACAAGGTTAGTGGGATGTCATTTACGCACATTCGTATCATGCGAAAGTAGTTAGAGCGAACATTTGTAATCATTTAACTAAACTACTTCCATGACTGAAATTTTGGAAAATCAACTTAAACGAACCAAATGTGAAGGGATAATACTAACCAGAAAGTTTACAAATAACAAGATAAATGTTCCTATTAAAATAAATGACACTCAGATACCCTTTAGAAATAAGCTGGGTGTCATTATTGACACAAGATTAAGATTTCATTTACGTGTAAGCCACATATTAAAAAAAAAAAAAAATCGTGGCAATGCAAAATGTAAATGCATTTACATCGCCGAACTTACACATGGATCCAAGAAGTAAATTATTGGTCTATAAACAAATAATAAGACCAATACTAATGTATAGAGCACCTATATGGTGCAGCTGGACGTTACGTAGGAATCAACGAACTACACCAAATGACTAACATGCAAACCATAAGACAACAAAAATTGAATAAATACAAAATCCAAATATCCACTCTAACACGTAATATTGCACAAACTAGACAACTAGACCATTGCAAACATAAACCATTGTACCACAGATTACCAATTTATTTCCAGGGTCTATAACATGTAAATACAAATATAAACATCTAAATAAGATTAATAAATGGTCAGCAACAATCATATAAATTGAACAATTCATCAAGGTAAAATTAGGTTTAAGTTTAAACATAATCTATTGTAAATTGTTAAGTGTTAAACCGATTCTAAATTAAATAAATAGTGAAGTGCAGTGTACAGTGCAAATAAATACTAAACCAAAATATCAATAATAATAATATTCACTATCCATATATGCCGTAAGAGTCCGTAGGTACAAAGAATCAAACGAGAGGAAAGACACCAACAACATCTTCCGAAGAAGCGAAAAAACAGTTCTACCGAAAAAACTATGTATAACGCAGAGACAGCAGTGACTGAACCACCAAACAAACAAGAACTCATAGATTATTGGAGAATAAGAAGAAATCATTGGAAAAGTATCTGCTCAGAATCCAAACTACACAATAATAACACCCCCTAGATCAAAGCCGAAGAAGACAAACATAAACATGTGACAGAACAAGAAAATTCCACATTAACTACATAAAAAATTACAGAAAGAATCATACACACACAACACTAGAAATGCCCTGGAATAGACAATATACAAAACTTCTGGTACCACACACGAAGCATTCACACCAAATCAATAAAGTCATTCTACAATAACACACATTCCTCACTCTCTTACAAAAGGTAGACACCACAAACCTGTCAAACTACCAACCTATCACCTGTCTTCCAACCCTATACAAGATCATCACAGCCACAATTTCCAAGAAAATAGAACAACATCTAATAGACAACAATATTCTCACAGAAGAACAGAAGGGGTGCAGGAAAAATAGCCGAGTATGCAAAGAGCAGCTGATCATAGATAGCGTGATCATGCGACAAACCAGAAAAGAACACAGAAACCTTCACATCCGTTACATAGACCATAAAAAAGCCTTTGACTGCATACTCCACAGCTGGTTAATCAGAGCCCTAGAAGTCTTCAAAATCAACCAACACCTAAGGCATTTTCTCGTTCAAATTATGAAAACATGGAAAACCAAAATCCACCTAAAAACACAAACCGAACACATCCAAGCAGAAGAGCTGTACATCAGACAGGGTATATTTAAGGGAGACTCGCTCAGCGCTCTATGGCTTTGCCTATGTCTCAATCGACTCTCAAATACATTAAACAGAACAAACCAAGGCTTCTGAATTAGACACCAGAAAGTGAACCAACATAAAATAAACCACCTCCTATATATGAAACACAGCTGAAAGAACTCAAAATCACAAAAAGATTCACCTTAGATATCAATATGGAATTTGGTATAAGTAAATGTAAAGTGCTCCACATCAACAAGGGTAAATGGAAAGGTCACCATGAGACCATCATCAATGAAACACCCGATAAGATGCTCGACAAAAAACATACAAATATCTAGGCTTCTATTAAAGTACCAAACTCAACCACACGCACACCAAAACAGAGCTCAGAACCGAATTAAAAAAACACACAAAAACTTATACAAACAAAACTCAACTCCAAAAATCTCACTAAAGCCTTCAACACATTCGCTATACCTATAGTCACATATTCATTTGGTATCATCAAATGGTTACACACAGACGTAGAAAACATTCACATCCTTATACGTTCTCAATTCACCAAATACAGGAAATTACACTCCAACGCATGCCAAGAAAAACTTACCATCGAGAGGAAGGCAGGAGGAAGAGAAATCATAGATATAAGACCACTACACACAAAACAAATACAAGCACTTAGGAAATTCTTTCACACCAAGCAAACCAGCCTCCACACATTAACAGTGAAAGCAGACAAAAACTACATACCTCTCGACATAACCCGGGCAGACCACCCAGCAGACATACACAGTCATATCCAATTAAAACAGTAATAAATGAAAACCTGATCAGAAAAAACACTCCACGGAAATTACAGATACCACATAGAACAAGACCACGTAAATAAAAAACATACACCTGGTTACAGGATGGGCCGCTATTCCCTGAAACAGAAGGCTTCTTACTTGTCATCTAGGATTAAGTCATATTAACCAGAAACTACCAAAACCATATCATCAAAGACCCAACTGTTACAGAAGACAAATGCAGGAAATACCACCAGCATAAAGAAACGATCGAACACATAGCATAACAAACGGATGTAAAATTTTACACGGAACGGAATACACAGCCAGACATGACTCAGCAGCAAAAGTAGTTCATCAAGCACTAGCCACAACATAGAAAACACAGATCCCTACTACAAATACACACCAACATCCATTCTTGAAAATAAAGATTACAAGCTCTACATCAATAATACAAATAAAACAGTCCCCGCCAATAGACCCGATATTACTTTTCGATACAAAAAAGAAAAAGTCACCTATCTAATTGACATAGCTGTCCCCAACGTTACAAACATCCAAACTAAATACACAGAAAAAATCTTCAACTACATAGACTTTGCAATAGAGATAAAAAGACAAGAAAAAGTCATCATCGTCCCCCTCGTCATATTAACCATAGGCCATAACCAACAACATTCACACCACACTTAGCACAATTAGGACTCAACAGAAATATACACAAAAAAATTCAGAAGTTAGTGATTTGGAAAACATGTTACATAAAAAGGCTAAAGGGAACAAGAAAAAGTCATCATTGTCCTCCTCATCATATCACCCACAGGCCTTACACCAATAACATTCACATCACACAGTACAATTAGGACTCAACACAAACATACACAGAAATATTCGTAAGTCAGTGATTTTGAAAACATGTAACATTGTCAGGTCATTCCTTAATACTTGGCTTGAGCCCGTCAGCCAAACATGGAACCACGTTGACCAAATATGAGAAAGAGGAGCAAAAAATAATAATAAAAAATAAATAAAATAATAATAAGTAAATAATAAAATAAAATAAAATTAGTAATAATCTAAATATAAAATATCTATAGCATGATAATACACATTGTAAACAACAAAATGAGTGACTGGTTGTACATAGGAATTAGAGAGAGAAAGGTATGAATTCGAACGATAAAATGGAAGAGATTATAATATAGATTAGCTAATAATCAAGTCAAATCAACTGACTAGACATTGTACCTGATAAAATCAAACTGGGTTTTTTTTGTATAATTTTTCCCAATAAAAACAAATAATTAAAATATCATCAAAAACGAATAAAAAAATTAACATACTCTTTTTCAAACAAACAAATATATAAAAATCATTAAAGATACGTTCGGAAATGGTTAGAGAAATATAATAAACACTAGGTAAACTTAACCAGAAATGGCCGAACATGAAGCCTGCCGAAAGGCTAAAAGCAACAAATGAATATGCATGTAATTATATATTGTATTTGCCATACACTTAGTTAGTAAGTAAACCTATTGTTGTACTAATTTATGAATAATAAAGAAATATTTGACTTTGTCTTTGATACTCGTTTTTACTAAATTCACAATGTTTGTCGGTCATATCTTCTTCACAAATTCGCCATAAATAGCACAATCAAATCTGGAACCCTAAACTTTGTGTATGTATGTACTTAATATCGAACAGTTATCCATAATATCCTCATTTGTTTTTAACAATGGGAAGTGGTCTAAACTAGGTAATTAATTATCGAAATTCGTGGTATATTTTATATAATTTTCATAAACACATTATGATTCAGACTAGTCAATTCTATTATTATCGATAACAAAAAACTCTTTTTTTAATGTTCCGTATGGAACACCTATGGGATCACTTCACACCGTTTGTCACAACCAATTTTCTCCGAAACTACTTGACATAGAAATTTGGTACCAATATAGGAATTGATGGCTCAACTAGAGCCGTGTAGTGTTGAAAGTTAAATTTTCACTTTTTTTGGGGGGGTGAAATCGGAAGTGAAAAAAAGATTTTGCAAGTTCATCGAGTGAGATGTCAAATGAAAGCTTATGGAAACACGAGTTCGAAAATATATATGAGTTAATAGTCTCGCAAACTTTTCTTCTTATTATTTGGAAAAAATGGCCAAAAATCGCTATCAGTAATATACTCATATACGTCTCGGTACATTATTGTTTAAGCATTTGGCCAATCACAGATAAAAAAAATAAATTTTCGTGATGACTGGTGTCTAACGGATAGATACCGAGAAAGAATAATTTTATTTTATTTGTTTATAATTAAACAAATATTTAGGTAGTAAATATTTGTTTTAAACTTTTACTACTAGATTCTATATTGAGCTAGATTCATTTATGAGCTATTAGGGAGCTAAGAAACTATAACTATTATACATTATTGACTAAGAAAAAACGTGAAAATACATATTGAATCTTAAGATATATACATGTCAGGGACCTAATTAATATCCTGGGTAAGGATTTTATTTTATTTTTAAAGCAATTACCAACACTAATTGCGCAAGTCGGACGGTTTTTTTTCTAAAATATGTTAGTTTTTTTAAAGTGGGCGATACTGCTAAGCTTTCCCCTACATATTATCAGTATAAATCATATTTGCAACATTTCTGAAACAGCTTTTAACAATTATTAAAATTAAATTAATTTACATTAAATAATACCTGTACGTCGGTGTAGTAATATTTTTTTTGTTATTTTAACTGGCATTTCCTATTAAAAAGTAGTTTTCTGCTTTCTGTTTTTGCCGCACTTAAGAAAAGTAGATAAATTTATACACATTCACAAAAATTGATAAGCCAGTGAATAGGATTTAGCGATAAAATACTTACATTATTATTCCGATATAGCTAATTATTATTTACCGAGGCCGTTTTTAAATCTAATGAAAAATGTAGGCTACAAAAATACCTAAAACTATTTGACATAGAAAGTTGAAATTTGGTACTAATATAGAAATTAATGGCCCCATGTAGTTCTGAAAGTTAAATTTTGCCTTAAAGGATTAGTTCTGGGGGGTGAAATCGAAAGTGCAAACAAAATTTTACCAGGTCATCTTGTGGGATGTCAAATGAAAGCTTGTGAAAACACGAGTTCAAAAATATATATAATACTGGCGCACACTTTTGTTTGTATTATTTTTAAAAAATTGCCAAAAATCGCTGTCCCCCCCTTATCTCGAAAAGTACTGATCAAAAAATTTTGAAAAAATTCTGGAATATTCTCCACAGGGTGTAGATTGAACGAAAATTATCACGAGTTCATTACCTTTAATAATTTATCTGGTATATAAAAAAAAAACAAGAATTTCAAGGTCGGAAACAAACTTTGTTGAAAACTCATTTGGGATGTGTTTTGTGAAGTCATTGATCATTTTATACCTCCGTAACAAGAAAATTTAATTGATAAGCAATCAACGTACGGAACACTAATTGCGCAAGTCCGACTTGCACTTGACTGGTTTAAAATTTAGTATAAGAATGTCATATTCAGTGCAACAATTTTCCGGACTGGTGTGTAAAAATTAAATGAGATAATATATTCTCCTTCTAATTCCATGTCCTCTTGTCAAAGTCTCTGAATGGTCTCCATGTTTTCGAGAAAACATCCTTTTAACTTTATTGTAATTTTTGGGAATAGTAAAAAGCCACAAGGCGCTAAATCAAGGGAATACGGCGAATAGTTGATGTCGAACCAAACAGTGACGACTAATAAGTGAAGTGTGGCTTGGTAGTTTTGATCTAACAAGTACGTCAGTCACGATATTCAGGACTAATTCTACTCGTCGAAAAACATTTCAATACTTCCAAATAATTCCCGCTATTGATAGTTGTTGTTGGAACAAATTCACGATGCATACTGTCTTTGCTGTGGTAGAAGGCAATTAACAAACGAGGGTATTTTTTTCAGTTTTCTACCTAGCTATGAAGGAAAACCCGCAGAGCTTAATAAAAAATATTTTTCTGCATAACGTCCGTCTACACTAATACAGTATTTCTTGAGTTGTTTCATTTCATCCCAAAAAACGTTTTTTTTAAATTTAGGCATCGTGTTAATTGGTTAGAGCTTCTCTATATACTATGTTTATTGTTTCATTATTTTCTGGTAGCAAAATATCTTGGTTTTCTGGAATTCCGACTCTTGATAACCCGACATATAATTGGCCAGGAGAAAAATATTCCTGTCTCAAATCGATTCCCACGAGCTTGAAAATTTGTCCCTTGCACTTGTTTATTGTGATCTTTTGACTGGAAACTGCAACTGCTTGATATCAATCGGTAGATCCGTTGGGATCATAGGAATATGGGGAATAGACGGCATTATTCTTATATTTTGCCTGTCAAGCTGCTGTGAGCGTTCAGCGCTACACTCTCCAATTCGATGTATTCTAGCCGCCCTCGTCTCAGACGTATCTCTAGCAGCCACACATGCACAGTTTCCTAAAAGTAAAAAGAAACGGTCAAGTACAAGTTGGACTTGCGCAATTAGTGTTCCGTACCATGATTGCCTTTAATATAAAATAAAATCCTTATTTAGGCTAAGTTAGTTGTATGTATGTATATATCTGAAGATCCAATATGTATTTTCACGTTTTTTCTTAATAATGGGTAATAGTTATAGCACCTTAGCTACCTAATAGCCAATAAATCAATCTAGAATCGAGTAGTAAAAGTATAAACTACTTACTACCTAAATATTTGTTTAATTATAAACAAATAAAATAAAATTACTTTTTCTCGATACAGTGATGCGTACTAAAAATTATATTAATTTTTTTTTATACCACATAAATTAGCAAACGTAATGCACTCGTGTTAATTTTCGCCCAATTTGCCCTTTATGTAGACTATTCCAGAATTTTTTCTAAATTTTTTGATGAGCACTTTTAGAGTACGGTAGGGATAACGATTTTTGGCCATTTTTTTAAAATTATACAAAGAAAAGTGTGCGCAAATATTACATCATACATATATTTTTGAACTCGTGTTTTCACAAGCTTTCATTTGTCACCCCACTCGATGACCTGGTACAATATTTTTTTTCACTTTCGATTTCTCCCCCCAAAACTAACCCCTCAAGTAAAAAATTTGATTTTCAAAACTACAAAGCTCTTGGACCATCAATTCCTTTATTTGTGCTAGATTTCATCTTTGTATATCAAATAGTTTCGGAGAAAATAGGGTGTGACAGACAGACGGACACCGAAATAATCCCATAAGTGTTTCATACGGTACACTAAAAACTAGTTTATAATAATTAAACAATTCCATCATATACCTCAAACTGCAATTAACTACGTAATAACTGTGAAAGGGAATGCAATAATTGCATACAATTTTTAGTAGATATTTCAGAACACTTTTACTAAATAGCAGAAAACTCAAAACTAAATGAAGTAGGTAGGTATACCTAAATTAAGAAAGATTACTAAAATAATATTTGTTGCCTAAATGAATTTCACACTATTAGGTACTCATTGAACAAAAATACTAATTAGAATAAAAAAAATGTTATTTAGTACTTATTGACACCAACAAAGTACCTACAATGTGCCGACAAAAAGAATGAAAGAATCTTAAAACTACGAATGACAAAACAATAAACCTTTTTGTCTTCAAAAATATAACATCAAGTCACTTCGTGAAAATCAAATTATAGAGTAGGACTGGAAGTACAAGACAAACGCAACACTCCTCCCTGCCGATCGCCAACTCTCACCACGCCACGAGCAAGCCGCCCTGCGCTCGCTTGCGGCAGTTTCTTTCCCCACCGCGTCAGTTTCCTTTCGTCACAACCTTATAAAATATAGCCTATGGTAACCTCAAAAGTCCAAACTAAATACCAGTAATTTTTTTTTTAATTGGATTGGTAGTTTCAGAGACTGCCTCGAACAAACAAATATACAAACTTTACTTCTTTATTATATTAATATAGATATAGGTTAAAAAAATAGTAGACAAATTAACTGATAGACTCATCACTCAAATGACCGCTACTCAGCGATATTTAAACATCTCTTAAAGACATAAGAACTTCAAACGTACTTATTTTATTAGCACGTTTTATAGTAATATCTATATACTATTAAAATATAGGAATCTACCCCGTGTATCGGCGTCGCCTGCGTTGTGTCCCACCTATCGAAGCCCTTATCTTCCACATTTAGTCTAAAATTAACACAATTTAGAAGGTCTTATATGAAATAATTATTTGATTTATGGTAATAATAACTACTTACATTGACGTTTCGAAGCAGTTTTCTTACAAACTCCAGATGTTTACTTACAGAAAATGCTTACTTCTTATTAGTCATAAATTTTAGATTGGTATAACTTCTAAGTGAATAAAACACTATCTTTGTTTTTTGAATTACATTGAATTTGAAATCCGACTTTGACTTGGAATATTCAAAAAATAAACTATGCCTAAAATTTGCTTCGATGTGTACTTATATTTAAGGACTTAAATCCATAATTTTTATGTGATAAAATGCGGCTGATTATAACGTGTTTTTTTGGATGCAGTTCTTGAGTGTTATGGAGACTTTTTTGACATTAACTTTGTTTACATTTTTATAACAATGGTAAAATGTTCCGTAATTGTTTTTAATACTAATCCTCATTGGTTAAGTTTCAAATATTAATTTAAACATGTTTTCTTATAGTTCCAATTAATTAGTTAAACATAACAGAAAAATAGTATAGAAAGCAGATGGTGTATGGAGACTTTTTGGACTGACCGTATGTATTATGTACGCAAGATCCAGCCTTAAATCCATCTCGACAATAAGGTTTGTGCTGTTAAATTAATACAACATAAGAATTTTAATTTTGCATTTTCTAAGAATCATCTACAATTACGTCATAGTGGTAATTTCCATTTAACCATAACTAGGGCCGACTGAGGAGGGAGGGTGTGATTTCTCTCTAAGCCCTGTTTTTCTGAGTAGGGCTTTACTTGTCAGTTGCTTTGGTTTTTGATTTTTTATTGACTGTTCTGGGGAAGGGTAAAAAAGAGATTTTATCTTTAGAGAATTTTTTCCTTCGATAGCTCCCCTCTTAGGACATCGATTTGTTTTAAGGTGTACTCGTCCGTTGCTTCATTTCCACGTAAATCGGGGTCCCGAAATGAAACGTAAGGGGACAGGATTTGTTATTAATAGCTCTAATTATAGCAATCAAGGGTAGTAGCGGAAATATTTTTTATACATTGGAAGATAATTTACTTCACAACATGACTAAAATTATCACCACTGAACAGTTTATAACATACATACAGTCAAGTTAGAATGTGGCGCATTGTTCATTAAAATGCCAATGATTCTGTAGTTCGTCCAGTCCCGTCGGCGTCGATAATCGCCTGGCATCTTCGAGGCATACTCTCGACGAGATTTTCCGCGTATTCTTGGGGCAAAGATTTTCAAATTGCATGATTTTGCCGTGACAGCGGCTTCGCTGTGTATACCCATAACTACGAACCTTCTGCTTGATTTATGACCACACGTTTTCGATTGGGTTTGCATCAGATTGGCCGTCCCAGGCAACTGGGACGGCCAATCTGGTGTGACGATAACGGATTCTCCTTTTCACTGGCTACGCGTTTTACTCCGATGTTTGTGGTTGTTATCCTCTTGAAGAATTCACTCCCCATTTTCATCAACAAATCACGGTTTGGCAGTCGGTACTAATGTATTCTTGTAAATCTGGAGCATTTTTGGAGCGTTCAAATTATAGGTAAAGATGAAGAGTCTCTCAAAATCTTTTTCCGGAAAACATCCCGAAACATGGATCTTCACAGGCTGTTTCACGGTGCGCCGGACCAATCGGTTAGTGGAAACTGGCCATGCTCAGACTTCATCGGAAAAAATTATACTCCATGTTTTCCTCTGCCCATGCGAGTCGTTTCTCTCTGTGTTTTTCGCTCAGCAATGGTTTCTTGATTGTTTTCGGCCACATCAAAACGTTAGTCCGAAGATGAGTTCGAATCGATTCATATGATATATCCAAACTTTTCTGCTTTAATTTTGGGGCCCTTGACTCAAAATTAATTGACGATTTCATTAAAATATATTAATAATCATTTTTTCGTCATCGTCCGACACTTTTCTTTTCGAACCACGTTCTGGTAGATCAACAACTGAGAATATCGTTTAATTTACTAACGAATGCCTTTGACTGGCCCATATACTTAACAGCGGTTGTAGGCATCATTTTCGGACTGTTGGCCATCATGTCCGATAATATACTGTTTAACCTACAAAGTATTTTATGCAGAGGTGCCAACAATTGGGGTTTTGAAAAAAAAAAATGTTATAAATGGAAAGATCATATATAAATTTGATAACAAAACTATTTTTTTTCTTCGTTATAAAAAAAAGTTATATCAAATTAAAAATAAATTTTTAAACCTATTACCGATGACGCGCCGAAACAACCCTAGCGCGTGTGACATCACAATGTGTAGCTGATACTACGAGTGTTTTATAGTTTGCAATCCATAGACATAGAGAATGGACTGAGCGTTCCGTATCCCTTGTGAAGTAAATACGGACGCAAAAGTGTGAGGGAGACAAAGCGAATGTGCGGCCAGTAGCTGTCTCTTTCTAGAATTCTGATTGGCCTGCGTCACAGGTTTGCCGGAGCGTAAAAATAGTAATTGTTTTCATTATTTATTAATTCTAATCGCCTAGATTTTAAATAATTAATATTTAAAAAAAACCTACGAGTATCGTACCTAAGTTAGCAACATTCGGATTCAAGAACTTTGCCGCTGAACTACGGCGCTCTTGAAAAGAGTTCTATTTGAACTAAAATCGGGGTGAGGGCTTATTTTGCCTTGAATTCCGCCTCGGAGTACTATGCCTTGATTATTACAGGCCTACATACAGAAAAGGGACAGGTATTGGCCGCACAGTAGCCTTTCTAGAGAGTGGTCAATTTTGTGAGATTAATGCTCAGTCCATTTTTTATGCCTGTGACTTTAACATAATGACGTCACAAACATGGCGGCCATTCGTGGCGCTTTTTTAAATTTTATAAATTTTAATTTTTTTATAATTAATTGTAAAAATTTTTTAAATGTTTTTTCGAATCGATTATCAATATTATTTATGATAAAGTTTTAAAATAAAGTAAAAAAATCGATAATTATTTTTTATTTAAAAACCCAAAAAAGAAAAAATGGAAGGAATTTAGTTTACTGACTACAAATTATAGGCGGCATGTTCTTATTTGACTGACTGTAATTATAAATACCTGTTTGAAAAAGCAAGAAAGTATTCTTCTTCTCACGACGCCGTCTCCTCACGTAGGTTTGCGATCTATATAGCAAAACGAACTTTAGAAACTGCTGCTCGAAAAATATCACTCGAAGCACATCCAAACCACCTTCTCATGTCGTTCAGCCAAGAATTCTGTCGTCTTTCGATCGATCGTTTGCTCTTTATTTTGCCTTGAATAACACAGCCCCACAAAAAAAAAAGTGGGGTATACTTTTGATGCGATATATCAGATCCGTAGTATTTTTGCCCGCTGATCACGAATCTGACGTCAGAATATCGCCATCACATCTCAATTTTTTTCTAACCTCAAAAAATAGGTAAAAATTAGTAAAAATTAAGAAAAATATACTCCTAAAAAATTGATTCAAGCTTTTTCATGAATCCAAAGATGTATTAATATGTATTCGGACACGCTAAGCTAATATTCATCGGTTGGATTGAGCCATACAGTTCTGTTTTCTTTCTAACCTCAATAAATCAGACAGATATAGTGCTTCTCGAATGCAAAAACGAATTCAAATTAAAATTCAACCGATCCTTACCAAATTTGGTACACGGGGATTTTTTTGGTCGCTGATCACGAATCTGAGGTTGGATTTGCAAAATTCAAGATGGCAGATGTTTTCGCGCCATTTTGAACGCCGAGAAAATTCATCGGTCGATTTTTATTCTTCTATCTGCATCCAGGGCACCTCCACGTGGTGACGGTGATCAACGGTGTTACTCCACTAGCCGGCAGAGTCCCTGGATAACGGCTTAGATGCCGTCATGGCAGGTAGAAGAAAGAGAATTACGATGCCGGGACTCGGAAACCCAGTATCGGCGGTTGGTCAGTGTGGGGGAAAGCGGGCCCGCAGCCGTCGTCATCCAGCCACCGTAGCTCTTCATGTGTGGGTGACTTGGCTCATGTAGAGTATAATGCTACAAAAAAACGGTCTCACGGTACAAGGACTTTTCATAAGTGCGATAAAAACAGTGATTCATTTTGTTATATTTGCTGTCAACACGTATTGAGTAAAATGGGGTCACCGATAACGGATAAGATTAAAACCTTATATAAGGATTGTTTTAACATTGAAATACAGCACCAGGATACAGATTGGGTTCCCCACATCATTTGCAGTTCTTGCAAAATAATGTTGTACATCAATAAGAAGGCGATTAAATATTCCAGACCAGCAATATGGAATAGACCATACAGTGAAAATGATTGGTACTTTTGTATGAATGTTGTATCTAGGCATAACCGAAAAAAAATAAAAGCACTATTACTTATAACGATGTTTCGACAGTAACAAGACCAACTAAACTAATTCCGCCTCCTGAACCACTTGATGCTGATGTTATGGAAACAAATGATTTCACCTTATCAGTTCATGCCGAAAACATTGAGACTGTCGAAAAAGATTCAAACACTGTTACTAATGAATGTTCTAGTGACAACCTATCATATACTAGTGACACAGATAAAGAATTTCTACCATACAACCGTAAACCAGAACCAATACTCGTATCACAGTCAGAACTTAGTGATCTAGTCAGAGATTTAGGCTTATCCAAAGATGGTTCAAAGCATCTTGCTTCCTTTTTAAAGAAAAGACATTTACTTAAGCCAGAAGCTACGATTTCTTATTATAGAAACAGAGATGAAGAATTTCGAAAATATTTCACAATGGACGAGGAATTGTCACTTTCATATTGTACCGATGTAAAAGGTCTAATGGATGAATTTCAAAATAACTCATACGATCCTGAAGAATGGAGACTGTTCATTGATTCTTCTAAACGGAGCATTAAGGCAGTTTTGCTGCATAATACCAACGTTTACGCTCCCATTCCGATTGCTCATTCCACAGTTATGGAAGAGCAATATGAAAAAATGAAGCAGCTTTTGATAAAAATAAAATATGCTGATCATAACTGGAAAATTTGTGGAGATCTGAAAATTGTAACAATATTGCTTGGCCAACAGTCAGGGTTTACACTTTATCCCTGTTATAAATGTCTGTGGAATAGCAGAGACAGGGAACGTCATTATAAGAAAAAAAATTGGCCAACAAGAGAATCGTTCACTCCTGGTGAAAATAATGTATTGTTTCCACCATTGGTAGATCCAGGAAAAGTTCTTATTCCCCCACTTCACATTAAGCTTGGACTTATGAAGCAATTCACGAGAGCATTAGATACAAACGGCCCATGTTTCAAATATTTGCATAAAAAATTTCCGAAATTTTCTAAAGCTAAAATTAAGGCAGGCGTATTTGACGGGCCACAAATAAGAAAATTGTGTCAAGATTCATTATTTGTTACTAAAATGAATAAAGTTGAAAAAGCTGTTTGGCTTAGTTTTAAAGAAGTCGCAACAAACTTTTTGGGAAATAATAAAAGTCCTAAGTACAAAGAAATAGTCGAGAAAATGGTAAAAAATTTTCAAACATTAGGTTGCTTAATGAATCTAAAATTACATTTCCTGGACTCCCACATCGATGATTTCCCAGATAATCTTGGCGACTACAGTGAGGAGCAAGGGGAACGTTTTCACCAAGATCTGAAAATCATAGAAAATCGGTATCAAGGACGATGGGATGACCATATGCTAGCGGACTATTGCTGGTCGCTAAAAAGAGAAACAAGTCCTCAAAAGCGTTTGGGCAGAAAGCCTTTGAATAGGTCATTCGCGGAAAAAAGAACAAGATACAGCCAAAAAAAGGAAAGTTAGGCGCGGGTCTAACCTTCGCAATTCTAGGGCTTAAGGGTCTACTTTTGAGAGTATATGGTTTAAAAGTCCTGGTTTTGAGTTTATTGGGTCTCATTTTTAAAGTTACAGGGTTATTGAGGTCTATTTTTTGAGGTTACAGGGTGTGGGAGTCTAAGGTTTCAGGGTTTAGGGTTTAAGAGTATCAGGTTTGAGGATTCCCCAACTGTATACCAAATTTGGTAGGAATCGGTTGGTTTTCAAAAATTTTGTCCGTTATCTTGGATCCGCCATTTTGAATTTTGCAAATCCGACCTCAGATTCATGATCAGCAACCCAAAAAACCCCCGTGTACCAAATTTGGTAAGAATCGGTTGAATTTTAATTTGAATTCGTTTTTGCATTCGAGAAGCACTATATCTGTCTGATTTATTGAGGTTAGAAAGAAAACAGAACTGTATGGCTTAATCCAACCGATGAATATTAGCTTAGCGTGTCCGAATACATATTAATACATCTTTGGATTCATGAAAAAGCTTGAATTAATTTTTTAGGAGTATATTTTTCTTAATTTTTACTAATTTTTACCTATTTTTTGAGGTTAGAAAAAAATTGAGATGTGATGGCGATATTCTGATGTCAGATTCGTGATCAGCGGGCAAAAATACTACGGATCTGATATATCGCATCAAAAGTATACCCCACTTTTTTTTTGTGGGGCTGTGTAATCAGACGTACCTTGGCTCCCTCATTATATGTCTGAAGTATTGAGTTTTTCGTATTTTTATAGTTGTTAGTAATTCCTTCATTTTGTTCATTCTTTCCAGTACTGTGTTTTTATTTTCTGTACCCAGGCGATGCGAAGAAGGCGTCTATAAATGTACATTTCAAAAGATTCCAGTCATTTCTCGGAGCCAGGGTCAAGTGAACAGCACTCACATCCATACAATAGCATGAAGAATACATACGCTCTCACCATTCTCATTCGGAGTTTGAGACTGAGACTTGTGCGATAGAAAAATTTATTCACTTTCATGTATGTTTTTTGGGCCCGTACAATTCGGGAATATATTTCCTTTCTTGGGTCCTACTTGTCATTTATACTGGTCCCCAAATATTTAAATGTGGAGACCTGTTCTACGGTGTTGTCCCTGATTTTGAGTAGATTTTTCTTTGTTATTACCATCCACTTGGTTTTTCTTATATTCATAGTTAATCCAAATCTTTCGCTGGCTGTTACGACTCTATTGATCAGTTACTGGAGATCTTTGATATTATTTGCTAATAGAACAGTATCATCAGCATACCGTATGTTGTTCAGTGTACTCCTATTAACTGTTATTCCTTCAATGGATTCATAGATAGCCTCGCTAAACCCAGCATCAGAATAAAGATTGAATAAAAGTGGTTAGAGAATGCATCTCTGAGAGTCTTACACCTCTGGTTATTTTTATGTTCTCGGACTTTTCCAGCCTAATTTTAACTTCCACTAATAAATTCCAGTACAGATTTTTTTTTATGGGTCTAGCACACGTGCTGCAGGGAAGAAGTCCCTAAAGCGCTACAGAAGCGACACGTGTGCGGAAAAAGCGATTCACGTTGTTCTTGAATCGCTGTAAATTGTACTCGGTGGGAAACACAGTCCTGGGCAAACTATTCCAAAGGGATGATGTTCTCCATATAAAAGACTGCTTGAAAAGCGTTGTACGAGGAGTAACAAGCTGAACCTCATACGGATGTGAAGTATTAGCGTGACGTGTACTTCTAACATGCACCGCTCTGGGAGGAATTAAGCGGGCCACATCCTTCGAATACTTTCCATGAAAATATTTGTAGAATAGGCCCAAGTCGCCAACCGTTCTTCGATGTTCCAGCGAATCAAGGCCGCCGGTCAGTTCCGGGTCTCCAATCAGACGAACGACTCTTCTCTGAATAGAATCCAACAAATGCAGTGTATGTTTGGGAGCGGAGCCCCAAACATGGAAGCAGTATTCCATAGTTGGTCGAATTTGAACTTTGTAAAGAATTAACAGTGTAAAGCTTTCTGTTTCGAAATAATATTCCCAACTTTTGAGAAGCTCTCCTTGCTATGCCTGCAACATGTATAATAAAACATGTTAATAATATTTAAATCTCTTTGGTCTATATTTGTTGTTTCTAGAATATTTATTAATTTCTCGTGCATCACACAGTCGAAAGCTTTATTGTAATCTATAAAACATGCCCATATACATTCATATCTTTACAACGCTAGACCAGTACATTTAATGAGAATATAGCTTCCCGTATACCGTTTGCCTTTTCGGAATCTGAATTATTTTCTATATATTCTGGTATGGATGATTCTCAGGAATATCTTGAGAACGTGAGACATTAAACTTATTATGCGATAATCGTCACATCCCATTGATTTTGACTTTTTAGGAATTGGGATGAAAGTCGATTTTAGCCAGTCAAAAGGAATTTGTCTAGTTTCATAGATCTTGTTAAGATTACCAGTCGATTACACAGGCCAACAAAAAAAATATTTGTAAAAACTTTTTAAATCAATCCATTTAAGTGTTATGTATTTTTGGGTGCTGAAACCGTATCTGGTATTAGTTTTTTTATCACCCACAGTTCTCTCACAATATGACATCGATTAAATTTCAAAATAGGGAAAATTTGATACATAAAAAATAAAAACTTAAACCGTACTTTTATTTGATTAGGCTACAATTTTTACTCACGATAACATATTTCACTTCGATGCGAATATTTTAGGTGCTTATTTTTTGTATTTCCTTTCCCTTTTCTCTGTGAAGTTTCTTGTATAGCGATGTAATGCATTTTGTTGTTCTCTATGAAGTGACCAACAGTAATCACCCATCATGTTGATATTCCACCGTCCCTGGTACCGTTTCTCCATCTCCTTTATGTCCTGATGGAACCGTTCCCCCTGCTCTTCACTCACATAGCCTAAGTTTTTAAGAAAAAAGTCAAGATGGTTGTGCAAGACGTGGACTTTAAGGCTCATCTGACACCCCGATTTTTAAACTTGTCTATCATATTAGCTACGATAAGCTCATAGTTAGGGTCTTTCACATGGCCCAAAAACTTAGTCACAACTTCTTTAAGTGAAATCCAAGCCTCCTTTTCCTTTGTAATCATCCTTGCTTCAAAGTTGGAATCGAACATCATTTTACGAATATCAGGCCCAACGAAACCCCCCTTCTTTCATTCCGATAAATGAGGAAATCTTTTACACAAATATTTAAATCATTCACCATCTTTAGGCAAGGCTTTCACAAATTGTTTCATCAAGCCTAACTTGATGTGTAATGGTGGTAGAAGAGTCTTTTTTAGGTCTAGTAAAGTTTTATGCAAAATGTTCTTCTCGCCAGATGTTAAAGTTTTTCTTACGGGCCATTGTTTTTTGGACCAATGTTGATCCCTTGCTCTGCTGTCCCACTCACATATAAAACATGAAAACCTTGTAAATCCCTTTTGTTGACCAAGGATCATGGAGACAACTTTTAAATCTCTACATAGCATCCAATCGTGAGCTGGATAGTTAATTTTCTGTAAAATCATGTAAGGATTTTCGTAAGTTTCCTTCATATGGACTGAATGAGCAACAGGCAGTGAAGCATAAGTATTTCCGTTGTGTAACAGAACACCTTTTATACTAGTTTTTGATGAGTCTATAAAAAGCCTCCAATCTTTCTTCTTGTACTCAATGCCAAATTCGTTCATTAGTCTACCAATATCATGGCAGTAAACCAAATCCTCTTTCTGCTTAAAAAACTGAGCAAACTGTTGATCTCTTGTTCTTTAATGGTAAATAGATGTTCCAGATTCCAATAAATGTTTTTCTCTCCGCCTAAAACCAAGCAATTCTGCTTTTTCCTTAGTCAAACCCAAATCTCTCACTAAATCATTCAACTTAGCTTGTGTAAACAACTGTGGTTTTAACTTTTCTAGAAAACATTGAAACTCATCATCATCCGGTCGACTTTCATTAAATTCTGGACTGGACTGTAAAACGTCATCAATAGACTGAGGTGGCTCAGGAACAGGAAGTCCCGATCCATGTCCTACCGGCAGATTAGCTGAAATAAAGTTAGGATAAACAATTACTGTCTTATTTTTGGAGTTATATCCAGAAACATCAACGCTGCAAAAATAACAATAATTTGAATGATTTTCTTGCTCTCTCCATACCATCGGTACCGCAAATCTAAAAGCTTTCTTTTCTTTCTTATTCTATTTCCTAAGATCCTCGACACAAACATAACATACTTTGTGAGGAGCCCATCATTTTTCTTGATTACCGATTTCTACACCAAAATATGCAAAGTATACTTTTTTTACAGTGAGTAATGTTTCTTTGATGTTCTTTAATTACAAACTCACCACATATATAACAAAAAGTCTTAGGAGAGTTTTTACAACCACGATTAGCCATACTTTAAGTGTGAATTAAAGCACATGGGTTAAACACTGCAATGCAAAGATATATTAACTGGAAGAAAACAAACAGCTGTGACATTTATCGGAGCTGCCAACCTAATAACATTTGATTTTACTGCCAGCCTTATAAAATTCTGATTTTATTGCCAACCTAATAACTTTTCACATTTTGAATATTAAAATGTGAAAAATTGGTGGATGATATGACTTTTTTATTATTATTTTCGGACTAAGCACACCAAAAAACATAGGAATCAGGTAAAATTATTAAAAAAGTTTTTTCATCGTTGGTCTGTGTTATTAAATGGCCTCTCATCCGAAAATATTTTGAGGATTTCTCCCTTTATCTCACCTATCTGAAAGTATATCTGCGTTTAAATATTTATTTAATACGAGGCTGGTTTGAAAAGTCCGTGCAAAGTCCGAGAGATGGCACCACCGGCGCGTATCGAGGTCATGTTTAGTTAGTAGCATCTCTTGAATGAACGCACACCAAGTTTCAGCCATATTGGTCTATTTCTTTGTGTTTGGCATTCGTGTGAATCAAGGAAGTCGAGTGATTTTCAAGAAATGGACGAAAAAGAATTTCGTGTGGTGATTACACATTACTTTATGAAAGGCAAAACGCCTCAGGAGACTAAAGAGAAGCTTGATAAACATTATGGTGACTCTGCACCTTCGATTAGAACAGTTTATAGGTGGTTTCAAAATTTTCGGACTGGCCATATGGGCACAAGTGACGCTGAACGTTCTGGAAGGCCTGTGGAGGTTACGACTCCAGAAATCATTGATCAAATCCATGATATGGTGATGGATGATAGAAGAGTTAAGGTGCGTGAGATTGCTAGTGCTGTGGGCATCTCGACTGAACGGGTACATAATATTTTGCATAAACATTTGGACATGAGAAAGCTATCCGCAAGATGGGTGCCGCGATTGCTCACGCTTGACCAAAAACGGAATCGTGTGAAGTGTTGCAAGGATGGTTTGCAGCTGTTCGAGAAGAATCCGGAGGACTTTAAGAGTCGTTTCGTCACTGTGGTTGAAACATGGATACATTATTATACTCCTGAGACCAAACAATAATCTAAACAATGGGTTACCAAGGGGAAATCTGCACCAAAAAAGGCGAAGACCGTTCCTTCGGCCGGAAAGGTTATGGCGACTGTCTTTTGGGATTCGCAAGGGATAATCCTCATCGACTATCTGGAAAAAGGGTAAAACTATTACAGGTGAATATTATTCATCGTTATTGGACCGTTTGAAAACCGAGCTGCAAGAAAAAACGTCCGCGATTGGCCCACAAGAGAGTCCTTTTCCATCACGACAACGCACCAGCACACATCTCAGCAGTAGTTTTTATTTTTGCACGGACTTTTCAAACCAGCTTCGTATAGATGACATGACAGTTGTAAAAATAGTACAGGTATAAACGGGGCATAAGTAAAAAAAGTTATAAATGATATCATTTATGTGCAACCACTGACACGCTTAAAGTAGGGAGAAACATTATGATGATGTGTGTGATACCTTGTGAAAGCTGAAAGAATTCCATTCAGCACGTTGTTAAAGTTGAAGATTCATATATTTATGTAAATAATATAAAACCACTGATTATTACTTCAACTGATGACAGTGATAGTGAAACCGAATTAGGCTTAAGTTAAAATATATTTTTATTTATACAATACGTCCCTTCTTGTAAACTCCATTCATTTAAACTGTATATTTGTACTTCTTATCCATTTGTTTTTACATGCAGCTATAAATAAACATCTCCAAAAACACTTATAATTTTATTTATTTGCATTAATGAATAAAATTCTTAAGTCCATCTCTGCAACCTATCATAAACAAAAGGTCAGAATATTTATACTGCCCACTTTAAAACGGCAAAAAACAGGATCTTATATTTTGGGATAGACTATACCTAGGTATTTATCTTCATACAATATACAATATAAGCGTTCAGGTTAGTTTAGGTTAGTTCAGGTGCAGGTTTGACAGTCCTAAGTCTGTAGAAAGTGTGAAGGAAAGAAAGAATTTTGCTCTATCGTTGTTTTTAAGAAATAATTAATACTTACCCTTAATATAGATTTCCATAACAAATAAAGAGGTTTAATGAATTGACGAAAGGGGAATTGTTAATGACACCGATGTATAGGTTAAAAGGCCAGTCGACAAAACGGGAGTTTCTTTTAATGTCGGCAAAACGGGAATCGACGAAACGGTACTAAATCACATCACTGGGCCAAAATAGACCTGAGGGCATAAATAGATAAAAATACCAATTTTTCCCATGTGTCAGCCTTTTTTTAAGAATATTTAGATGTTGTATTTAGTAAATTTAATGCACTGTTTTGCTGATCTTAAGCTGTCTACTTATAGAACAAACCTTATTATATATGTTGTGAGGATCCACTTTAAAACCCCTAGAACTTCGCTGTACTACTGTATTCTGTATTAGTATTACGTAACTCCTATGGTGCACATAGGCTTACAACGTTGTAGTTAGATTATAAGAAAAATTGGCAGATGGCCATTTCTATCCGAATTTCGTGTATTCTTTTACTAAAAATAAAAATAATTAAGGCCCGATTTTCGGAAGGAAAGTGGGTTTTAATTTATGTCCCGTTTATACCTGTACTATTTTTACAACTGTCCTGTCACCTATATTAGATAAATATTTTAACGCAGATATACTTTCAGATAGGTGAGATAAAGGGAGAAATCCTCAAAATATTTTCGGATGAGAGGCCATTTAATAACACAGGCCAACGATGAAAAAAACTTTTTTAATAATTTTACCTGATTCCTATGTTTTTTGGTGTGCTTAGTCCGAAAATAATAATAAAAAAGTCGTATCATCCACCAATTTTTCACATTTTAATATTCAAAATGTGAAAAGTTATTAGGTTGGCAATAAAATCAGAATTTTATAAGGTTGGCAGTAAAATCAAATATTATTAGGTTGGCAGTTCCGATAAATGTCACAGCTGTTTATTTTCTTCCACTTAATATATCTTCGCATTGCAGTGTTTAACCCATGTGCTTTAATTCACACTTAAAGTATGGCTAATCGTGGTTGTAAAAACTCTCCTAAGACTTTTTGTTATATATGTGGTGACTTTGTAGTTAAAGAACATCAAGGAAACATTACTCACTGTAAAAAAAGTTAACTTTGCATATTTTGGTGTAGAAATCGGTAATCAAGAAAAATGATGGGCTCCTCACAAAGTATGTTATGTTTGTGTCGAGGATCTTAGGAAACAGAATAAGAAAGAAAAGAAAGCTTTTAGATTTGCGGTACCCATGGTATGGAGAGAGCAAGAAAATCATTCAAATTATTGTTATTTTTGCAGCGTTGATGTTTGTGGATATAACTCCAAAAATAAGAAAGTAATTGTCTATCCTAACTTTATTTCAGCGAATCGGCCGGTAGGACATGGATCGAGAATTCCTGTTCCTGAGCCACCTCAGCCTATTGATGACGTTTTACAGTCCAGTCCAGAATTTAATGAAAGTCGACCGGATGATGATGAGTTTCAATGTTTTCTAGAAAATTTAAAACCACAGTTGTTTACACAAGCTGAGTTGAATGATTTAGTGAGAGATTTGGGTTTGACTAAGGAAAAAGCAGAATTGCTTGGTTCTAGGCTGAGAGAAAAACATTTATTGGAATCTGGAACATCTATTTACCATTAAAGAACAAGAGATCAACAGTTTGCTCAGTTTTTTAAGCAGAAAGAGGATTTGGTTTACTGCCATGATATTGGTAGTCTAATGAACGAATTTGGCATTGAGTACAAGAAGAAAGATTAGAGGCTTTTTATAGACTCATCAAAAACTAGTTTAAAAGGTGTTCTGTTACACAACGGAAATACTTATGCTTCACTGCCTGTTGCTCATTCAGTCCATATGAAGGAAACTTACGAAAATCCTTACATGATTTTACAGAAAATTAACTATCCAGCTCACGATTGGATGCTATGTGGAGATTTAAAAGTTGTCTCCATGATCCTTGGTGAACAAAAGGGATTTACAAGGTTTTCATGTTTTATATGTGAGTGGGACAGCAGAGCAAGGGATCAACATTGGTCCAAAAAACAATGGCCCGTAAGAAAAACTTTAACATCTGGCGAGAAGAACATTTTGCATAAAACTTTACTAGACCTAAAAAAGATTCTTCTACCACCGTTACACATCAAGTTAGGCTTAATGAAACAATTTGTGAAAGCCTTGCCTAAAGATGGTGAATGATTTAAATATTTGTGTAAAAGATTTCCTCATTTATCAGAAAGAAAGAAGGGGGTTTCGTTGGGCCTGATATTCGTAAAATGATGTTCGATTCCAACTTTGAAGCAAGGATGATTACAAAGGAAAAGGAGGCTTGGATTTCACTTAAAGTAGTTGTGACTAAGTTTTTGGGCCATGTGGAAGACCCTAACTATGAGCTTATCGTAGCTAATATGATAGACAAGTTTAAAAATCGGGGTGTCTGATGAACCTTAAAGTCCACTTCTTGCACAACCATCTTGACTTTTTTCTTAAAAACTTAGGCTATGTGAGTGAAGAGCAGGGGGAACGGTTCCAGTTGAAGTAGTTAACAGTGGTTTTATATTATTTACATTAATATATGAATCTTCAACTTTAACAACGTGCTGAATGGAATTCTTCCAGCTTTCACAAGGTATCACACACATCATCATAATGTTTCTCTTACTTTAAGCGTGTCAGTGATTGCACATAAATGATATCATTTATAACTTTTTTTACTAATGCAACCACTGACACGCTTAAAGTAGGGGAAGCATTCTGTGCCTCTATTTTTGATTTAACTTGATGCCAAATATGTTCAATTGGATTAAACACACAATAATACGGAGGAAGCTGCAAAACGGTGTGTCCCATTTTCTCAGCCATACTATCACAAACATATTTCTTTTTCAATTTATAGTCTTTCAAAACTTCCAAAAGATCACTTTTTATAACTAAAGTCACAATACATGTCATTTTTTAACATATATTCCTGTATTTCCAATTTAGTGTTGACTGCATTAGGAACCTTATTTAGTAGGCGATTATGGTAACTTGGATTTTTTCTTAACTATAACACTCTGTTCGGAAACATTTGGCAAAAGGGAATTTTGAAACCAATTTTCAAAAAGTTCTGCCGTCGTGTCTTCGTGATAGTCCAAACTAGAATCTTTTATGTTTTTTGCAGATAATAGTAGACAATTTGAAACCCAGCCCTTTTCAGACCCAGCATGCAAAATGGTTATTCGTTTACCTTTATTTGAAGGTGCGTTAGTCTGACATTTTGTAATGCTATCAACTCACCCTTTTTGCACAGTGGTCATGGGTATCGAACCATGTTTCGTCTTGGTAAATTATTATCCAATTCTCTGATCGATACTTTTTAATTTCTTGTAAATAAGTATGTCGCAAGATTCGTAATCTTTGGGACTCCATCACTACTTACCTTTTCCTGATTTTTCGGAACGTGAATCCCATTTTTAAGAGAATTCTGTGAAGGGTTGATCGGCCAAAATGTATATTGGTCCCGTCCTGCACCAGTCTTAATTTTATTTTGTCTAGTGTCGGCACCAACTGCTCTTCAAACATAGAATATATTTTTCTTCTGATGACGTCTTTTTCACAATCGTCTACATGATGCATTTGAAAATCTTTCCGTTTTTTCCTGTTCCTGAGTGATGGTTTTTCTACGATACTCTTAATCGTAGAAATTGGGGTTTTTGTTAGTTCACTGGTTTCTAGCAAAGCATTTTTTTTATTCAAATTTCTTTCTACCAAACTGTCGTAAACATTTTTCACTATTTGTTTAGCGTCAAGTGATAACTGTTTTCTTTTGCGATAGCCACTATTGCAATTTTCCCACGGACGCCACATAATTAAAATAGAACCATTACGTTGTAACTTGTAAGTAAAACTAAAAATAAAAATAATAAAAAGGATCTTTTGAATCATAATGGGGACCTGTGATCATTAGGCCTATATTATCAAATATTTAAAGGGCTCGAAACCGGGTTGCCAGGTAGTAAATATATAGGCAAAAATAGATCCAATATGATTGCAGGTGCAAGTGAGAGCGGTATACAAAGCAGGTAAAATAAAAATACGTTTATCGTAATACCTGGCAACTACGCACAAAACCTTATTAGGGTAGTTTATTGCCCCATTGAAAAAGCAAAAGGCAGGATCTTATATCTTGGGATTTACTTTAAAACTACCTGTAGAGGATTGAAGGCCACCTCCAGTTTTACTTGGTATATTTAATTCGGCGAGTCGACGAAAAGGGAACGGTTTCAAATGGTCAAGCGGTCTCAGTCGACGTAAGGGTAACAAAACAGGTAAGAATGCCCAGTCGACGAAAAGGTCAATCGACAAAATGGGAATTTATCAGTGATGTAGCTATGTTCCAAGGGCTAGGGTATGGATCCATAGGATGCTTTTTCTTAAAAAAAGTAATTACTACTGATGTGGAAAAATGTTCAACTTTTCAGAATTTCTTTGTTCAGCGACATCAAAACATAATATGATAATAGTTTGTTGTATAAATACATATGTATCGTAAATAAAAATGCAATAAATTTACATACATATACGTCCTACAAATAATTACAAGGAGAAATGATGGTTTTTGTCGATGAATAAAACATTTTAAATTGTTATTTGTGGATTCCCTCATTTCTATTCGTACGGGGCTCTTAAATGAAAGCAAATTTATTTGGTATATAGCACAAACGCAATGGGTGAGAGGGGCGAAATGAATGTACGAGGCATGTTTTTTAAGTAAGTACCGTTTTGCGATTCCGCCGCCGCAGCGATACGGTCGGCGTTCCGCGCATGCGCGCTGGTAACCTACATCTCATGTCTACGCACTGACGCCATTACAGTCTGATTCTTCATTGTATACGTTGTTTACTGAGTGTTTAAGATGCCTCCGACAATCGTGAGTCCCGCCGATTGTGAAGTACGGGCTGTTATACGATTTCTTAGTGCTAAAGGCGTAAAACCGATCGATATTCATCGTGAGATCTGTGAAGTTTACGGACAAAAACATTATGAGTGATGGAATGGTAAGGAAATGGGTGAGAGCATTTAAAGATGGCCGCACAAATGTGCATGATGAAGAACGGAGTGGACGTCCTTCGGTCGTTAATGAAGATTTGGTGCAGAAAGTGGACGAAAAGGTGAGAGAAAACAGACGCTTTACAATTTCATCATTGTGCGACTGCTTTCCTCAATATTCTCGTAGTGTTTTGTATCGCATTGTGACCGAGAACTTGAATTACCGGAAATTGTGTTCACGTTGGGTTCCAAAAATGTTGACGGATTTGCACAAAACTCAACGTTTAAGCAGTGCATTGACTT
Source organism: Pachyrhynchus sulphureomaculatus (assembly GCA_019049505.1). Taxonomy (NCBI): domain Eukaryota; kingdom Metazoa; phylum Arthropoda; class Insecta; order Coleoptera; family Curculionidae; genus Pachyrhynchus; species Pachyrhynchus sulphureomaculatus. The sequence goes on from CM032455.1 coordinate 94,920,775, forward strand.
TCCTTGAGCGGTACCACAATGAAGGTGAACATTTTTTAGACCAAATTGTTACTGGTGACGAAACATGGGTGGCTTACGTCACACCAGAATCGAAACAACAATCCATGGAATGGCGACATTCATCATCACCCAAAAAAGTGAAGTTTAAGCAAACAATTTCTGCCCGCAAAATCATGTGCACAGTTTTTTGGGACAGAAAAGGAGTATTGCTAGTGGAGTTTCTGCCTCGTAATGAGACAATCAATGCAGCGTCTTATTGTGAGACATTGAACAATCTGCGTCGTGCAATCCAGAACAAAAGACGTGGCAAGTTGAGTAAGGGTATCGTTTTGCTGCATGACAATGCCCGTCCACATGTGGCTAATCGGACCAAAGATCTCATCAATTCTTTTAAATGGGAAACTCTAGATCATCCTCCATACAGCCCTGATCTGGCGCCCAGCGACTACCATTTGTTCCTGCACTTGAAGAAGCACCTGGGTGGTCAGCGTCTTCAAGACGATAACGAAGTCAAAACATTTGTGATACAGTGGTTAACAAGTCAGGCGGCAGAATTTTATGAGGAGGGTATTCAAAAACTGGTGCCACGTTATGACAAGTGCCTCAATATTCACGGAAATTATGTAGAAAAAGTAGATTAAGGTACAGGCTTTCATGTAAAAATAAAATTATAGCGATATCTTTGCACGTCTTTTTTTAATTCCAAAACGGTACTTACTTAAAAAAACATGCCTCGTACATAGCGTAACTCCGATTCTTGGAAACTTAGCTGCTATGTGGCGGGAGAGTGTGGTTTTTATGTGCAAGAGTTTGGCGAAAAAAAATATTCTTCAACCATCGTGCGGCGAAAATTTCACTTCAAACGTTAATAATATTTACGCAGTGTAAATGAGACCCCGATAATTGAACTTAACTATTACCTTAATTAAAGTTTCAACAAACTGACTTGGTTTTCAATAAACCTCGAGCAGGGCGACCATAAACACCAAGATGCGATGCGAGCGTGAATGCGTTCAAGTGTCAGTCGCGAGATCCCGACATCTCAGAATCCAAATGAGCAAGTACTGTAAATATGCCCAGGAGATTGTTACAATGTAGTCTTCGTTAAGATATATGTCTGCACCTCTACTATATACAGCCGATCCAAAAATTAAGCTAAACTTCGTTAATCAAACGTTTAAACATTTCTAACATGCACCGCTCTGGGAGAAATTAAGTGGGCTACATCCATCGAATACTTTTCATGGAAATACTTGTAGAATAGACTCAAGTCACTAACCGTTCTTCGATGTTCCAGCGAATCAATCAATCATCAAGGCCGCCGGTCAATTCCGTGTCTCCAATCAGGCGAACAGCTCTTCTCTGAATAGAATCCAACAAATGCAATGTATGTTTGGGAGCAGAGCCCCAAATATGGGAGCAGTATTCCATAGTTGGTCGAATTTGAGCTTTGTACAGAATTAACAGTTGTTGTGGAGTGTAGAGCTTTCCGGTTCGAAATAATATTCCCAACTCTCGAGAAGCTCTCTTTGCTATGCTTGCAACATGTTCATGCCAAGACATATTTGCTCCCAAATTAACGCCCAACAAATTGAGTGACGATGCTAGAGGAATGGAGTGCCCCGACATAACTATATCTGGTTCAGCAACATTAACTTTTTTAGAAAAAGAAAAACATTTTTTAATAATTACCCGGTTTTGATTCTAATACATCGAATATATATATTTTAGGCCGTTAAGTCAGAACGTATTTCCTTGAGGATGACACAGGCCTCGCAACAACACTAATCGCTACTTTATACCCGCTTGACAAAATGGTTATACCTAGAGAAACTGATCTCAGTATAGTGGGCGAGATCATACACAATAAATACATCCTTGCCAGTTATTTGAGAATTTTTTTTGAATAACTTCATATATATAGCTCTGATTTGCACCGACTTTTCGTCTATCTCTATCTAATTTTTGCTTTCTATATTAAATAAAAGAAAGTAATCTGCAAAAATTGGCAGCGATCTCGGAAACGACCTATCGAGCAATGATTAATAATTTCACCATCCGCTTAGAAGAATACCCTGTGAATTACCTTGTATTATAAGTCTGTTTTTAGGAGCTAAGCTGCGAGGACATGCTATTATACTTATAAATTTTAAAAAATGAATTTCTATTCATCTTACTTCCTTTATCAGGCAATTTTTTGAGTTAGATTCCATCTATAAATGATCGAAGATTGTAAAATTAATAATTTCTATGTAAAACCTCATAAAGAGTAACCCCAAAAATCGCCCGTTTTGGCACCCTTCAATTCTGATACAAATTTTATGCTAAATGATTGGTAATGATGATGGCTTTCTCATGACAAAGTTTCAAGTTGAGTATACATTTGTTTTTGAGGTAAACGGGATGGAAGTTACCATTTTTGCCTTCAAACCTATTTGGATGTATGTTACACAAATGGTGTTATAATAAGCGATGTAGACATATCTTATGTGTATAACAAAACAGCCCATTTACATTTTCAACATACACATAGCGATGCCAAGAGCGAGCCATATTTTCTAGGGGTGAAAATTTAACGAAACTGGGGATGAAAGGGGTGCAAAATCGGAATGGCAAAAATACGTCTTGTTTGTTCTGCAAGTTCCTAGTTTGTTTCCTTCCTGCTGGAAATGCGCCACAGTTCAGCCGATACCTAAAAAAGGCAAGAAGACCTTGCCAAATAACTACCGACCAATCGCACTACTCTCAATAATATCAAAAGTCATGGAAAAGGCTATCAATCAGCATCTTCTAAAATATCTTGAAGGATTCAACATTATTAGTGATCACCAATATGGCTTTCGTAAAAATAGATCAACAGGAGATCTTCTGACTTATGTAACACATGTTTGGAACAACGCAATTGAACACTTTGGAGAATCTCGAGCGGTTGCTCTTGACATATCCAAGGCATTTGACCGTGTATGGCACGATGGGCTGTTGGCTAAGTTACGTTCTTATGGTATGTCTGAAAAGTTCTGTTTGTGGCTCTCATGTTTCCTCAGAGAGCGTTCTTTACGAGTGGCAGTCGACGGATTTCTTTCTAACACCTTCACTATCAACGCCGGTGTGCCCCAAGGTTCCATACTATCTCCTACTCTCTTCCTTATTTATATTAACGATCTACTGGAAAAGACCGAGAATCCAATCTACAGCTTTGCAGATGACAGTACACTTATCTCTTCATTCACTTTGAATGCTCGGACATCGACTACTCAGACGAATATCCGCAGACAGCAGGAAGTCATTCAACTTAACAAAGACCCGGAAGAAATTCTATCTTGGGGGTGACAGTAACCAAGTGGAATTTAACGTTACAAAAACCCAGGCGGCAGTTTTTTCTAAAAAAAGTTAACGTTGCAGAACCCGACATAGTTATGTCGGGGCACTCCATCCCTCTAACATCGTCATTCAATCTGTTAGGCGTTAATTTGGGGGCAAATGTGTCCTGGCATGAGCATGTTGCAGGCATAGCAAGGAGAGCTTCTCAAAAGTTGGGAATATTGTTTCGAACCAGAAAGCTTTACACTCCACAACAACTGTTAATTCTTTACAAAGCTCAAATTCAACCAACTATGGAATACTACTCCCATGTTTGGAGCTCCGCTCCCAAACATACACTGCATTTGTTGGATTCTATCCAGAGAAGAGCTGTTCGTCTGATTGGACACCCGGAACTGACCGACGGCCTTGATTCGCTGGAACATCGAAGAACGGTTGGCGACTTGAGCCTATTCTACAAGTACTTTCATGGAAAGTGTTCGAAGGATGTGGCCCGCTTAATTCCTCCCAGAGCGGTGCATGTTAGGAGTACACGTCGCGCTAATACTTCACATTCGTATGAGGTTCAGCTTGTTACTCCTCGTACAACGCTTTTCAAGCAGTCTTTTATATGGAGAACATCATACCTTTGGAATAGTTTGCCCAGGACTGTGTTTCCCATCGAGTACAATCTACAGCGATTCAAGAACAACGTGAATCGCTTTCTCCGCACACGTGTCGCTCCTGTAGCGCTTTAGGGACTTCCCTGTAGCACGTGTACTAGACCCAAAAAAAAAAAAAAAAAAAAAAAGAAGTTCATTTTTGGAAGTGCTGATATCAAGTGTGGTAAAAATCTAGTTATAGAATTTTATTTGATCGCGCATATATGCCTATATCAGCCGCGTATTATAACTTCAATCCCTCATACCTCAAAAACCAAAAGTATACTCAACTCAAAACTTTGTCATGAGTAACTCCTCATCATTAACAATCTTTTAGCATAGAATTTGTGTCAGAATTCTTTTTTAATATTTTAATATATACTTAAGTGAACTCTCTTAGCGCTAACGATCCGTAGTACAAACATAACAAGTAATAAAAATGAGTTTAAATAAAATGGCCTTTAAAATTTACAGTAAACTACTATTCTGTGTATTACAACAATAAAATAAAGTACACACATTAATCGTTAGTATATTCGTTGCGTGTCCTACGTGTAAATTAATGTTTTCCTACACATTCAACATTATATAGGCTAACAAGGAACACAAAAGTATGCGTTCGAGTATTCGTTAGCATTTATTTTTATATGATTTGAATATTAAAATTATTGTTATTATAAGGACATACTCAATGAATAACTTACATATTTCACATACCGTTAGTTCATCTATTTAAAAATTACTACCAAAAGACTAACGCAATAATATAGTAACATGCAACCTTAAGAATTTATGTTAGCATTTTGTCACAAAGAAAACGTTTTACTTGTTGCAGAGTAAAACGCATTTTATTCATTTTTAGTGTTCCGTACGGAACACTTATAAGATCACTTCGGTGTCTGTCCGTATGTCGGTCACACCTGATTTTCTCCGAAACTATTTGACATAGAAAGTTGAAATTTAATACTAATATAGGAATTGATGGCCTCATCAGAGCCGTGTAGTTTTGAAAGTTAAATTTTGACTTAAGGGGTTAGTTTTGGGGGGTGAAATCAGAAGTGAAAAAAAATTTACTAGATCATCGAGTGTGGTGTCAAATGAAAGCTTGTAAAAACACGAGTAAAAAATATATGTATAATGTAATACTTGGGCACACTTTTCTTTATATTTTTTTAAAAATCGCGAAAAATCGCTGTCCCCTCTCCTTATCTCGAAAAGTACTGATCAAAAAATTTTGAAAAAATTCTGGAATATTCTCCACGCGGTGTAGATTGAACGAAAATTATCACGAGTGGTATATAAAAAAAAAATTCAAGGTCATCAGTTTTTAGTAAAGATTGGAAACAAACTTTGTTGAAAACTCATTTGGGGTGTGTTTTGTGAAGTCACTGATCATTTTATACCTCCGTAACAAAATTTTTTTTATTTTAAAGCAATCAACGTATGAAACACTAATTGCGCAAGTTCAACTTGCACTTGACCGGTTATTACAATGTGTCTGGATTGAACGCGCTGGATTATTGATTATAAATGGATCATCATTCTAAGTCGCTTATTTCAAATGTTAATACAGAATTTGCAGCGTTTTTGAAGAATTTTTTACGGAGTTAAAACGAAAACAATCGCGCTTTTTTGACATATGACACGAACTTTGTATTTTTTAAAAGAAGCAGTCTATATATCTTTTTTCAATTTTATAAAAATTCTAATTCTAGAAACTCTAATATATTTTTTTATGGTGGTTCGACAGAATCATTTAAAATTGGCGACCTCCTGAGTACTTTCTCAGATGTTTAACTATCAAATTCCTTTTATTCTTCTATGTAGCTCCATAAGGTGTTCGACACTGTTACATCTGAACTATATGGTGACTATCTTAATCTTCCAAATAAGCCAATTTATAAAGACAAGGTTTCATTTTAAATAATCATTTACTGCGAGAATATTATATGATGAAGCGCCGTCCTACCCTCAGATTTTTTCTCTATTATTATCTGGTATCAAATTTTGCACTTTTATTGTTTCGAAATATGTTGACCCATTCAAATTTCTATTAAAAAATATTAATCATATTACAATATTCTTCAATATACCGTACCAAAACTCGAACAGACTGACGGCCACAGAGTTCTATATCGCTTGTGGATTTTCGGTAGTCAAAAAGTAAACATCTATAATATATAGTATATAAAACACAACGTCTCTCTGTGTGTCTGTCTGTCCGTTAGTGTGCTTATCACTCGAGAACAACTTATCCTATTTACGTGTTTTTTTTATTTTATACGTGTGTCCTCTGGCCAGGTTTTAGTATATATTTTGTTACGTTAGGTAACATAAGGAATAAATAGTGACGATAATATTGAAAAAACCTAAACAATAATTCTGTAGCTAGTTTTTTCTCTAAAAACTTGGGCTGTTGTGAAAACTGACATCCGTCCAAACAATTGCGCATCTTGTTCTATATATTGTTACTTAATTTCTGAAAGAAGACGTAGCGCACGAAAATGCGTTTACCTCTGCTACAGAATAGAGTCATAAAATCTAAATGAGAGTTCATCGGTAGCGTAGCCGTCCGAGATATAAGTACTTTAATTACAATCAAAAACAAACATCTTCTTCAAAATCTGAAGACTGGACTTCTCTTAAATTGATAATTAAGGGTTCTATTTCCACAGTTTCTTTGAGATATACGTCAAATTTACAAATTTTATTTTCTTCTTCATAATATGTCGAATGGCATTTTTTCAGTTATCCTCTTTGATCCTCTCTATTCCGGCGTGTAATAATTGCCTTACGTCTTGAAGTTTAAACGTAGTGTTTTCCCTTGCAACGAAACTTTTCATTTGTGCCCAAATTAGCTCTATGGGATTCAATTCGCAATGATATGGAGGTAATCTAAGCACTGTGATATTCCGCTCCGTTTTCATCGACTGCGTATTTCTTAAACTGTGCCTTATTTTGTTTTGCAATTTTGTACCATTCAAGCAAAGCAATGGCTTGATAAGTGTTACAGGGACTCTGCTCCTGGAAAATCACTCATCATTTACTGGTATGCTGAATTTAAACGCGGTCGTACAGATACAAATGATGATGAACGTTCTGGACGCTCAAATGAGGTGGTTACATTGGAAAACATAAGCGCAATAAAAAGGATTTTTTCATGCCATATGTGACAATGGATGACCATTACACACTGAAATCAAATCGGCAGTCAGCTGAGTGGACAGCAGCCGGTGAAAGTCGCCTAAAACGACCAAAGACATAACAGTCGGCTGGGAGGGTTTCGGCCTCTATATTTTGGGATGCGCATGGCATAATTTTCATCGACTCTGCTGAAACGGGAAAAAACCATCAATAGCGAATATTATATAAAGTTATTGGTGCGCTTGAAGGCAGAAATTAAAGAAACGGCCCCAAATGAACAAGAATAAAGTGCTCTTTCTTCAAGACAATGCACCGTGTCACAAGTCAATAGTTACGATGGCAAAATTGCATGAATTGAAGTTCGAATTGCTTCCTCATCCACCGTATTCTCCGAATTTGGCCTCCAGCGACTATTATCTATGGGCAGCAGACCTCAAAAAAAATGCTCGCGGGAAAGAGATTGGCTCCAGTGAAGAAGTTATCCTCGAAACTGAGGCCTATTTTGAAGGCAAAGGCCAATCCTCCTACAAGAAAGTTATAGAAATGTTAGAAAAGCGTTGGACTGATTGTATCGCTCTCGAAAGAGACTATATTAACGAATATAGTCAAATTTTACAAAAAAAATGTGTTTTAAGTAGCTAGACCAAAAACTTTTCAGCCTACGTGTTAGAATTATGTCTCGGAACACACGCGACGCGTGACCGTAATGTACTGAAAAGTATATTAAAAAACCTCCACAATATTATCAAGGCACATAGTTTTCATAGTTTTTTTTATACCAGATAAATTATCAAACGTAATGCACTCTTGATAAGTTTCGCTCAATCTACACTTTATGAAGAATATTCCAGAATTTTTTCAAAATTTTTTGATCAGTTTTTTTGGAGACAGCGATTTTTGGCCATTTTTTTAAAATAATACAAAGAAAAGTCTGTATTACGTCATATCTATTTTTGAACTCGTGTTTTCACAACTTTTCATTTGACACCCCACTTGATGACCTGGTAAAAAAAAAATTTTTCGTTTCCGATTTCACCCCCCCCCAAAACTGACATCTTAAGTCGAAAAATTAACTTTTAAAACTACACGGCCCTGATTGGGCCGTTGGGCCATCAATTCCTATGTTTGTGCCAAATTTCAACTTTCTATGTCAAATAATTTCGGAGAAAATCGAGTGTAACAGACAGACAGGACGGACACCGAAGTGTTTCGTACGGAACACTAATAAACCTGTTAATAATAAAGGTTTAACCAAGAATGTTTAGCTCTTTAATATTGCAGATAGTGAAAGACTCTCTTCTGTGTTTGGTCTTCTAAGTTATAGACCATCGAAAGAATTATTATTAGATTAAGTAAGTCCGTAGAAATTTTACGCAACTACAAGATGGGAAGTAAGGTGGGTGGAAATCTCTTTACCATAACTAGGGCGCCGCGGGCAAAAGTTTGACTCTATATTTCAATAGTTTCGAGATAGACGCGTTTGAAGTTCTTACGCCTTCTGCGGAATTTTTGCCTCCAATTGAGTAACGGCAATTTGGACTTTGTGACTATATCAGTTCATTTACCTATGGCCGGACACTGAAGTAGTATCGCTCGCATCACACGCACCGTTCACGTCGCTATTGGGTCGTTCACATAAAATACATCCAAGTTCAAAAAGGCGAAAACTTATTTACAGTACCGTTCCTTAATTCCTAAAAAAATGGCTACCTACTAGGCTGATGACACATATAATTATGCTTATATATGTACATTTTGTTGAGATTTTTGAATACTTCATTGGAGGTAGAGCTACACTTTGGAGATTTCTTGCTAGTGAAAAGCCAACAATTTGTGGCAACAAAATAAAACAAATTATATATATATATATATATATATATATATATATATATATATATGCATATATATATATATATATATATATATATATATATATATATATATATATATATATATATATATATATATAGGGTGTTATGGAAATCACTGCATATAATGGAACTGGCACTGCCCTGTAGCAAGACCGATTGCAGAAAATTCACCTTAAATAGCGGATTTCAATAATAAAGCAAAAGAATCAACCCTAAAAAATGATGAAATGAATGCAATGAAGACTTTTTTTTGCTCCGCCACTGGTAAACACAACTAAACAATATAACCGATTGTTAACAAGAACATGACATTTACAGTGTTGGTGAGATTTAACTCAGCGCAAGCGCATTGTACGAACAGCAACCTGAGCTAGTTCGTACAATGACGGCCTTTCAGGTGCGGGTTGGGTTGGCGGTTAAAATCGAGTTTTGATCTTTTTAAATTTCGAAAATTTTTGAATTTGAAAAAAAGTATCGAATGTGCTTCTACATAACTCCACGAGTCACCCCTTTCTATATATGCTGTGATTTCCATAACACCCTCTATATATATATATATATATATATATATATATATATATATATATATATATATGTTATAATAATGATATAACCGAAAAAGCAGACAAAGAAATAAAATACAAAATACACTTACTGCAAGACGAAACGATAAGAGACCTACCATATATAGACGACGATTAGATCAAAAATTAAATGAATTTAACTACGACAACCTCCAACAGATGTATGACCACATCAAAGAATGCATCAAACAGGCGGCCCTAGAAGCATTAGGTAAAGAAGGCAACGAGAATAAGAAACATAAAATCTGTGAAAAAACCAAAGAATCTATAAAGGAGAAAAAGTGACTATACGAAAAATGGGCTGAATACAAAATCAGAAGAAGATCTACAGAAATATAAAGAGAAAAATGCAGAAACGAGAAGGATGATAAACAAAGAAAAGAACGAAAGATGGGAAAAAAAGCGTGCGAACATGTAGAACAGTATATAGGAGGAACTAGAAGCACAGAGTCATGGAGAATAATTAAAGCATTAAGGACCAACAATAGAGAGAAGACGTATATAGAATATATCCCAGAAAGCGAGTAGGACTAAATATTATAAAAAACTGCTAACAGAAGACAGACAAGAATTCCAAGAAGAGAACCCTAAAGAAGAACAGAATAAGAAAAAAAGATATAACTAAGCTATGAAGAAGTAAAGAAGACAATAAAAATACTCAAAAATAATAAATCTGCAGGGCCAGGAGGTGTGGTAAATGAAATGATTAAGTACGGGTCTAATAAATTACATCGAATGCTAAGAAACATGTTCCACAGAGCGATAAATGGAGAAAAAATACTAGAGGAATGGTCAAAAGCATATAGTATCTATATTTAAAAAGAGAGACCGCAGAAAATGCACAAACTGTAGAGGCCTAAGCATAATATCGAGTATGGGGCGTTTGTATGGAAATATTATTAAAAATATCATAGAGGAAAATACAAAAGGAAAATTGGAAGACCAAGCAGGCTTTACGGCCGGAAAATCATGTATAGACCACATTTACACTATAAAACAAACAATTAAATCCAAAATAAAAAAAAAAAAAACTGGCAAAGAATAGAGAAGTTCATCTAGCCTTCATAGACATAAGAAAGGCCTATGACTCAATACCAAGACAAAGATTATGGAACGCATTGACAAAGAACTAATATACGCAGTAAAAGCTCTCTACGAAAACAACACAGTGAACATAAAAATAGGACATAAAATAGGGAAGAGACTCTAAACATCAAAAGACCGATTACAAGGATGCTCTACATCACCAACGCTATTCAAAAATACCTTAACAAAGATTAAAAAAATGGAAGCAAAAATGTAGTGGAATGGGAGCCCTAATACGAGAAGATTACTTATATACTCTAAGTTTCGCAGACGACCAAGTAATCATAGCGCAAGATGAGGAAGACCTCAGTTATATGGTAAGAAAACTGAAAGAAGAATACACTAAAGCAGGACTAGCAATAAACTTTGATAAAACGGAATATCTAACAACAAAGGAGGGAAATGTGAAGAATCTAGAAGTCGATACAACAATCAAAGGAACCGATAGATTTAAATATTTAGGAACCATCATTTCAAAAAACGCAACATCAGAAGAAGAGATCAATGCTAGATTAGGACAAACGCGAACATACATAAGACAATTAAATTCGATCCTTTGGGGCAAACACATTACAAAGAGAAACAAAACACGCATATACAAATCAATAATACAAAGCATAATGACATACGGGTCGGAAACATGGACAATCAACAAAAGAAATAAATCTAAAATTAAGGCGGTAGAGATGGAGTATTGGAGAAGATGCACACAGAAGATGACACGTATGGAGAGAATACTAAATGAAGAAATAAGAAGCAGAATGAACATCAAGGAGAATACAATAAACACCATTGAAGAAAAACGATTAAAATGGTATGGACACATAAGACGGAGCGAAGATAATAGGTGGATAAAGAAAATAACGGAGTGAAGCCCTATAGGGAGAAGAAAAAGAGGAAGACCCAGACGATCGTGGAGAGACAATGTGGACGAGGCTATGGAGGACAGGGTCTAACAGATGGAGACTGGGAAGATAGAAACGAATGGAATCAAAGGCTGAGAGAAGGAAGACAGCGTTAGCTGTAGAAAATCCTTGATATATATATATATATATATATATTATATATATATATATATATATATATATATTATATATATATATATATATATATATATATATATATATATATATATATATATATATATATATATATATATATATATATATATATATATTATATATATATATATATATATATATATATATATATATATATATATGTATATATGTATATAAATATATATATATATATATATATATATATATATATATATATATATATATATATATGTATATAAATATTTATATATATATATATATATATATATATATATATATATATGTATATATATACACATATATATATATATATATATATATATATATATATATATATATATATATATATATAAAAACACATCTATTCAAAAATCGAGATTCAGAAGTTGCGTTATAGCTTCGCAATATGCACTACATAGTGAGAATAAAACAAAAACCTTACCGTCTACGTTTGTTGGGTCGGATTAAAATAATTCTGCTAATTATTAATGAAAGCAAAAAACTAAATGATGGTGTTCACATAAACCAATGCCAGAACTTACTTTTATATACACGTTAAGACAATTTGTATATTAAATATTGCTTCCTGGAAACTGGAAAAATGTAAATAAATGCATAAATAATATGATGATGTAACCAGATAGCAGATACGAAAGAGGTAGTGATAATCATATTAATAAGGAACTTCCTGGTATTATGGAATAATGCAATGGTATAGTAGAAATGTTTAAACCCTAATTAAATAGCAGAATATCATGAATATATTAAATTAATCTCTTTTTGCCGATATTTTACGTTTTAAAAGTCCTGTAAAGATTTTATTATCTTTGTTTCTTTTTAAGTTTTAATCGTTTCATGCAAAAACGTACAGAGTATCTCATAAATAAGTTCAAATTTGTTTAAATTATTGCGAGAACGCAATGAGCGAGAGGGAAGGTACAGAGCGTAACCACCTCCCTTGAAAAATTATTTGCTTTTAACCATTTTAGTTTTTTGTTAGTGGGAGTTTAATAAGACGATGATTCCCCGAAAATTCCATGTTCAGTATTGTTTACATAGTATATATAAAAACTCGAGTGTTCAACCAATTCCTTTTTTTTTTTGGTTAACCTTCTAGCTTGAGTAGAAATTACCTTTTTTACATATCCTATGGATGGCGCTATGGCGAAGATATCGTAACGTCTCGAAACATACATGTATTTCACGATATCTTTTAGACAACGTGGTAGTGCTCTCATGGACGTAATTACATTTCTGCGGCTTCTAATCTATAAATTCATAAATAAGTACACTGATCTGCCAGGATTTGAATTCGAAATTTTCACCACCGTTAGCAGAAACTATACTTCGGAGTTAGGAACGAAGTGCCGAAAGTTAAAAAAACTAATTTGAAGCGATGCCAATGTGGAATATGTTCGAGTTCCAATTCACGCGAATCCTGACCTCCTATTACGCTAACGATCAAGTGTCTTAAATGTGCCCAGATGCACATGCACATGCGTACAACACATTTTTTGTAAAGATTTTTATGGGTTACGACTGATACTTTTTGGAAGCTCAACATCAGTAATTAAATGTTTGAAGGTTGTTCAACATTGACCATCTTATTCTTAGATGATGTAAAATTCTACGCCAATAAACAAAATTACCGTAATTTGGCTCTGAAAAATCCACAACTTGAGCATCAAAAGCCGATACGTTCCTCCTAAATCAACGACTTAGGCTGCAAGGTCGACACATGGTATAATCTGCCTGTACTACTTTGAGGAAGACAGACGTCGCATAACAACTATTCGTTCGAAGCGAAAACGATTTAAAACTTCACACCCGCATTATAAAATATTAGTGGTTATAATTAATTATAAAACCTGATTTCAAGAATAAACTGATTTTCAAAATAGGTGACGTAACTGGCTTCCAAGTAATCCTAATTTGAAGTCAATAGATTTTTACTTGTCGGGATATCTCAAAACTAAGGTTCCCAAGTAACAATCCTCGCCCCCTGGAACTAATAAAAAAGCAATATCCTGTAAGAAATGATGTACCGAACAGTGATCAATAATTTCACCGCATAACGGTTTACATGTATATGACATTAGTAAATAATAAAAAAACCGATGCTTATGCAAGTTGGACTTGCGCAATTAGTGTTCCGTACCGTGACTACCTTTAAACTAAGAATAAAATTATATGTCGTAATGCATGTGTGATAATTTTCGCTCAATTTACATTTTAATGGAGAATATTCCAGAATTATTTCAAAATTTTTTGATCATTACTTTTGGGAGATACGGGGGAGAGGAAAGCGATCTTTGGCAATCTTTTTAAAATAATGCAAAGAAAAGTGTGCGCAAGTATTACATCGTATATATTTTTGAACTCGTGTTTTCACAGGCTTTCATTTGATACCCCACTCGATGACCTGATAAAAAAATTTTCACTTCCGATTTCACCCTCCAGAACTAACCCCTTAAGTCATAATTTAACTTTTGAAAACTACATGGCTCTGATGGGGCCATCAGTTTTTATAATTCTGTCAACTTTCTGTGTCAAATAGTTTCGGAAAAAAAATCGGGTGTGACAGACGGACAGACAGACAGACAGACGGACACCTAAGTGATCCCATAAGTGTTCCGTACGAAACACTAAAAATACAAAGGACTGTAGTTTGATATGCAGTAAAGATTTTTTAATCTATTAATTTTTTTTATTTTAAGTATTTAATTTTTTTGTTATGGGACCCCTTGTATATTATCGTTGTTATTTTTTCTTTTAAATATTTCACAAAGACATATAAAGTTTTAACTTTACGTTTTTTTTTTCTGCTACTATAAATAGTAATATTTAACCATAAACAAAAATTCTTTGTTTATGATTAAAATTTTAACATTTTTATTTTCGGACACCGGAGCACCCGCTGTGTAGACGTCAGTGCACAGACAAGATGAACAGAATATTAGATGCTGTTATTAAGATGAAGTTATTAATATAGTAAATCATAAGTACCTAGTAAACATTCGCGACTTATCTGGGGGGCCACAGCTTCACAAAACTAATTTAATAAGGTTTAAAAATCTTAATAATTCAGACTTACTGCAAGCTTTATCTACTTTACTATTAGGAAAGTTGCAACTTTTACTATATATATATATATATATATATATATATATATATATATATATATATATATATATATATATATATATATATATATATATACGAGGCTGGTTTGAAAAGTCCGTGCAAAAATAAAAACTACTTATGTGTTTGGGGTAAACCTTTTTTATTTTTCGACATAGTCTCCTTTTAGGCTTATACACTTCGTCCAACGATGTTCTAGTTTGTTGATCCCTTCCGAATAATAGGATTTGTCCAAGTCTGCAAAATATCCATTAGTGTCTGCAATCACCTCCTCGTTTGAATAAAATCTTTGTCCCGCCAGCCATTTCTTCAAATTGGGGAACAAATAGTAGTCCGAGGGAGCCAAGTCTGGAGAATAGGGGGGATGTGAAACGAGTTGGAATCCTATTTCCATTAATTTTGCGACCACAACTGCTGAGGTGTGTGCTGGTGCGTTGTCGTGATGGAAAAGGATTTTCTCGTGGGCCAATCGCGGGCGTTTTTCTTGCAGCTCGGTTTTCAAACGGTCCAATAACGATGAATAATATTCACCTGTAATAGTGTTACCCTTTTTCAGATAGTCGATGAGGATTATCCCTTGCGAATCCCAAAAGACAGTCGCCATAACCTTTCCGGCCGAAGGAACGGGTCTTCGCATTTTTTGGTGCAGATTCCCCTTGGTAACCCATTGTTTAGATTGTTGTTTGGTCTCAGGAGTATAGTAATGTATCATGTTTCATCCACAGTGACGAAACGACGCTTAAAGTCCTCCGGATTCTTCTGGAACAGCTGCAAACCATCCTTGCAACACTTCACACGATTCCGTTTTTGGTCTAGCGTGAGCAATCGCGGCACCCATCTTGCGGATAGCTTTCTCATGTCCAAATGTTTATGCAAAATATTAGGTACCCGTTCAGTCGAGATGCCCACAGCACTAGCAATCTCACGCACCTTAACTCTTCTGTCATCCATCACCATATCATGGATTTGATCAATGATTTCTGGAGTCGTAACCTCCACAGGCCGTCCAGAACGTTCAGCGTCACTTGTGCCCATATGGCCAGTCCGAAAATTTTGAAACCACTTTATAAACTGTTCTAATCGAAGGTGCAGAGTCACCATAATGTTTATCAAGCTTCTCTTTAGTCTCCTGAGGCGTTTTGCCTTTCATAAAGTAATGTTTAATCACCACACGAAATTCTTTTTCGTCCATTTCTTGAAAATCACTCAACTTCCTTGATTCACACGAATGCCAAACACAAAGAAATAGACCAATATGGCTGAAACTTGGTGTGCGTTCATTCAAGAGATGCTACTAACTAAACATGACCTCGATACGCGCCGGTAGTGCCATCTCTCGGACTTTGCACGGACTTTTCAAACCAGCCTCATATATATATATATATATATATATATATATATATATATATATATATATATATATATATATATATATATATATACCATATATATACTGGCTCAAGTACCGAAAATTCTGTTCTCTTGTTTGTCGATCCTAGCCTGACTGATAAGCCGTGATACAGCGAAACGCGTCTCAGGATGGATTCGACAAATAAGAAAACAGTGAGATCAGTTATTCTTACTTTAAGCTACATATTGCTTAGAGGGGATCCCTCTAACATTCGCGTCACCTGTGGTGAAGTGATGGCAGTCTGCTAACCACTCTGTCGGCGAATGGCTGAAGCGAGTCAGCCCTCCGATGGTGCCACCTACGAGGCAGTTGTTATATCTTACCATATATATATATATATATATATATATATATATATATATATATATATATATATATATATATATATATATATATATATATTTATTTATATATCTATCGTATTGTTGCTGTCTGTGTGTTTTTGACGATCGTTGTATATTTGCATAAAGTATATATTTTTGTCTTCTCTACAGTTGGTCTGATTTGGCTCGTGTAGGAGATAATAGTTTCGTTTTAATAGATATTTTACAAAATGGAGCGTCATAATAATAAAACGTGTTGTTATTAACTTAAAAGAGAAACTTGAAACAATTCAACGTTTAGATAATGGTGAACTTCTTAAAAATATAGCGAAGGATTTAGGTGTAGCCGTGAGTGGAGAAAAAATCGCGAAAAACTTGAAAAATGGTGTAGTGTTTTGTCATTGCCCACACAGGCACGAAAAAGTATGAAAAGCGGTGAATACCAAAAAGTGGATGATTCTTTATTTTTATGGTTTACACAGAATCGAGAACGTGGAATACCAATTTCAGGAACAATTTTAAAACATAAGGCGGTGAATTTAAGCGAAGAGTTGCCGGTTATTGAAGCGCCTGTAAATTTTTCTGCAAGTGATGGATGGCTAGACAGGTGGAAAAAAAGACATGGTGTACGTCAACTGAAAGTTTGTGGAGAAAGATTGGTCGGCTGATGTATCTGCTGCAAAAAAATTTGCAGAAAATTTTGAGCAGCTTATGAAAGAACATCGTTTACAACCAGACCAAATCTATAATTGTGATGAAACAGGCTTGAACTACAAAATGTTGCCGTCAAATACCTTAGCTTCAAAAACGCAAGCTGGAGCACCTAGTTACAAACGTAGCAAAGAACGTATTACTGTTCTTGCATGCAGTAATGCTTCTGGAAGACACAAACTGCCATTATTATGTATTGGTAAGTCAGCAAATCCACGAACATGGATATCCTAGAAAATCTATTCTGTTACTAGATAACGCCTCCACTCACCCAAGTGCGGAGCAACTTGAAAGTGGGGAAATAAAAGCAATGTTTTTGCCTCCTGCTATAACTTCTCTCATTCTGCTTATGGATCAGGGTGTACTGGAACATTTAAAACGCAGTTACAGGCGTTTGTTATTGGAGCATATTTTAAAAGAAGTAGATGAAGTGGCAATCTTACTGATTGTCTAAAAAAGATAAATTTGAAAAATGTTTTATATTGGATAGCTTCAGCCTGGAATCAAGTAAAAAGTAGTACTCTGGAAAAATCTTGATTCTACAAGAGGAGAGACATTACTCAGAGGCAGAAACAAAAGGTAATGAAAGTTTACATCAAATTATTACAAGAATATCAGGATGTGAAAGTGTTACGGAAACCGATGTTTGTGAATGGTTAAACAGTGATAGTGTGGAAGATGAAATGACTGACCAAGAATTAATTAAAAATGTATGCAAAAATGCTAATAAAATAGACAGATGACGATGATGATAATGAAGTAGAAACCACTGACAATATTCAAGTAAAAATGTCACATTCAGAAGGACTAAAGGTCCTAGAAAAAGCGTTAACTTATGTAGAACAACAAGAAAAGGCAACCGCCGCGGACGTTTTGCTTATCAAACATTGGAGAGACATTGCAGCCAAAAACAGAACTAACGCAAAACGAGTGCAGTTAATAATTAATTACCTCATTTTGAAGACATTAAAGTTAAGAATGAAACTGTTTTATTTTCGATTTTCCGTACATATACATAAAATAAGTAAACTAATTGTTCTATTCTTTGTTTTAATAAATACCTATGTACGTAATAGCATATCGTATAAATGCTTTTAAGTCAATCTGCAATGTTGTGTTCATTCTAAACTTCTATTTTATAAAAAAAAAATCGGATTAACTAAAATTTCGATTATCTGAAATCACTTTGGTCCATATTATTTCGGATAATTGAGATTCTACTGTATGTATATATTAAAAAGAATGTTGTTTGAGCATATATATATATATATATATATATATATATATATATATATATATATATATATATATATATATTATATATATATATATATATATATATATATATATATATATATATATATATATATATATATATATATATATATATATATATAGCTCAAACAACATTCTTTTTAATATATACATACAGTAGAATCTCAATTATCCGAAATAATATGGACCAAAGTGATTTCAGATAATCGAAATTTTAGTTAATCCGATTTTTTTTTTATAAATAGAAGTTTAGAATGAACACAACATTGCAGATTGACTTAAAAGCATTTATACGATATGCTATTACGTACATAGGTATTTATTAAAACAAAGAATAGAACAATTAGTTTACTTATTTTATGTATATGTACGGAAAATCGAAAATAAAACAGTTTCATTCTTAACTTTAATGTCTTCAAAATGAGGTAATTAATTATTAACTGCACTCGTTTTGCGTTAGTTCTGTTTTTGGCTGCAATGTCTCTCCAATGTTTGATAAGCAAAACGTCCGCGGCGGTTGCCTTTTCTTGTTGTTCTACATAAGTTAACGCTTTTTCTAGGACCTTTAGTCCTTCTGAATGTGACATTTTTACTTGAATATTGTCAGTGGTTTCTACTTCATTATCATCATCGTCATCTGTCTATTTTATTAGCATTTTTGCATACATTTTTAATTAATTCTTGGTCAGTCATTTCATCTTCCACACTATCACTGTTTAACCATTCACAAACATCGGTTTCCGTAACACTTTCACATCCTGATATTCTTGTAATAATTTGATGTAAACTTTCATTACCTTTTGTTTCTGCCTCTGAGTAATGTCTCTCCTCTTGTAGAATCAAGATTTTTCCAGAGTACTACTTTTTACTTGATTCCAGGCTGAAGCTATCCAATATAAAACATTTTTCAAATTTATCTTTTTTAGACAATCAGTAAGATTGCCACTTCATCTACTTCTTTTAAAATATGCTCCAATAACAAACGCCTGTAACTGCGTTTTAAATGTTCCAGTACACCCTGATCCATAAGCAGAATGAGAGAAGTTATAGCAGGAGGCAAAAAACATTGCTTTTATTTCCCCACTTTCAAGTTGCTCCGCACTTGGGTGAGTGGAGGCGTTATCTAGTAACAGAATAGATTTTCTAGGATATCCATGTTCGTGGATTTGCTGACTTACCAATACATAATAATGGCAGTTTGTGTCTTCCAGAAGCATTACTGCATGCAAGAACAGTAATACGTTCTTTGCTACGTTTGTAACTAGGTGCTCCAGCTTGCGTTTTTGAAGCTAAGGTATTTGACGGCAACATTTTGTAGTTCAAGCCTGTTTCATCACAATTATAGATTTGGTCTGGTTGTAAACGATGTTCTTTCATAAGCTGCTCAAAATTTTCTGCAAATTTTTTTGCAGCAGATACATCAGCCGACCAATCTTTCTCCACAAACTTTCAGTTGACGTACACCATGTCTTTTTTTCCACCTGTCTAGCCATCCATCACTTGCAGAAAAATTTACAGGCGCTTCAATAACCGGCAACTCTTCGCTTAAATTCACCGCCTTATGTTTTAAAATTGTTCCTGAAATTGGTATTCCACGTTCTCGATTCTGTGTAAACCATAAAAATAAAGAATCATCCACTTTTTGGTATTCACCGCTTTTCATACTTTTTCGTGCCTGTGTGGGCAATGACAAAACACTACACCATTTTTCAAGTTTTTCGCGATTTTTTCTCCACTCACGGCTACACCTAAATCCTTCGCTATATTTTTAAGAAGTTCACCATTATCTAAACGTTGAATTGTTTCAAGTTTCTCTTTTAAGTTAATAACAACACGTTTATTATTATGACGCTCCATTTTGTAAAATATCTATTAAAACGAAACTATTATCTCCTACACGAGCCAAATCAGACCAACTGTAGAGAAGACAAAAATATATACTTTATGCAAATATACAACGATCGTCAAAAACACACAGACAGCAACAATACGATAGACACAAATCCGCCGTATCACCCGCAAATTTAAACCAAGAAACTGGGCAATAAGGGATCAAAATGATAATCTCGCCACTGAACTTGATGAAGTTCTAAATGTATGGAGAGACTACTGTGAAACATTGTACTTTGACGACATTAATGTGAACTCTCAAATTCAAGAATATGTAGAGGAGCCGGATATCCTAATAGATGAAGGTCGTGCAGCTTTCAAAAAGTTAAAAGGGGGAATAGCCGCTGTTAACCTTGTTAGATGAACGGGAACAAAACATTATATATATCAACTTTGCCAGCAAATATGGAAAACTTGCTCACGGTCTGCGGATAGGAATACTTCTATCGTAACACCTTTACATAAAAAGGGTTCGATAATATCCCCAAACAACTATCGTTTTGTAGACTTGATCACACATTCAAGTAAATATTATACAAGCTAGACTATCGTCATTTCTAGCTCATCAAATTGCTCCCCAACAGGCCGGATTTGTGAAGCGAGAAAAATCTTGAATATTCACCAGCTCATAGAAAAAGCACGAGAATACTACACTCCTATGAATTTATGTTTTGTCGACTATGAGAAGGCCTTCGACAATCGTCAAATTTTCAAGTCGCTGCTTGATTTAGTTTGTGATGGTGGCCATTTAAATAGAACAACTTTTGTGATATTACAACAATGTAAAAAATTGAATATCGAGCAGTGATAAAATATTTGTTTTTGAAAAAGAAAACGAATGATGAGATAAAAGCGGATTTCAGTAAAGTTTATGGGGACTCTGCACCTTCGGCACCAGCTGAATTCAAACGCGGACGTACAAGCAACTGTTGACGAAACATGAATTCATTACAGCACCACCAGAGACCAAAGAACAGTCTAAACAGTGGCTTTTCAGTGGCGAGCCGGCGCCGAAGAAGGCCAAGGCGACTTTATCAACCAACAAAGTCATGGCACAATGTTTTGAGATGCACGCAGCATAATCCACGTCGATTAACTTGAAAAGGGCAAAACGATTAATGAAGAGTATTATGTCCACTTATTAGACCGTTTCAACCATGCTGTGAAAGAAAAACGTCCGCATTTGGCGATGAAAAAAATTATCTTTCATCAAGACAATGGATGCATGCACACTCGTGTTATCGCCATGGCAAAATTCCATGAATCTGAATTGCTTCCGCATCCATCACATTCGCCATATTTAGATCCCCAGCGATAATTTCCGAATATGAAAAAATCGCTCGGCGAAAAAAAATTTGGCTCAAACGATGAGGTGATTGCTGAAATAAAGACCTATTTTGAAGGGTTGGAGAAATCATATGTCTTAGACGGGATTTCTTGTCAAGGCCAGGTACTTATACAACCCTCGTATATAGGTAAAATTGGCCACCCTAAAATAGTTTTTTTAAATGTTGGAATATTTACTTATCATTATCATAATCAATCATTATTAAAAGTGACCATATCATAAAAAACACATAATACTGATAAGAAATATGAATTGATGTTTATTTCAGCACTAGAAATCGTTAAACATTCACAGTACTTATTTTCTGTGTACATATTTTAAAAATTAGTACAAATTTTATCAGCGTAGCGGGCGGGAAAGAATATAGACGGATATTGATGTAATATGTAAATATATACTCGTACACTTTAAAAGGTGTATATCCTATTACTTGTTTTTGTTTACTCAATAGTTTAAATAACGGCCAAAAAAGATCGTTAAACCAGCCAGCCCAGTTATACCCGATTTTGTTTAAATATATATACCTTTCATAGTTATATTTATGTAAATCTCTTCGAATTATTATTCTCAAGGTTTCTTAAACAGTCATATCGCTTTATATTTTAGCAAAATTCAACGTTACTAGTTTGGTAGGAGTTATTTATTTAAGTAAAGTTAAACCAGGTAGGAATCAGTAACAGTTAAAAAGTGGAAATTATTACAATCATGTCGTTACAGAAACTTTTACTTAATAGTAAGTACTTTTTAAGAAATTTATTACCCTTTATTTATCTTTAGTGCGTGTGTTTATATCTTCATCACTAGTGTATGTTAATCGAGCGTATTTTTTTTAGTGTTCCGTACGGAACACTTATACGATCACTTCGGTGTCTGTCCGTCTATCTGCCTGCCTGTCTGTCCGTCCGTTTGTCTCTCCGTCACACACGAGTTTTCCCGAAACTATTTGACTAGAAAGTTGAAATTTAGCTCTAATATTTTGATTAGAGCCGTGTAGTTTTGATATATATATATATATATATATATATATATATATATATATATATATATATATATATATATATATATATATATATATATATATGTATATAGGGTTACAAGCCAAATTTATTTTTTAATTTTCTTTGGTTCTATCTTCGCAAAATGTTCAATCCTCTGAAAAAATAAAGCCCCTAAATTTAAAAAAAATATATATATTAATATTTAGAGGTCGCATCCATCGATTGAAAATATATTTTTTCTTCTCAATCGTTTCTTCTTCTTCAGCAGCTCCACGTTAGACTAGACTAATTTGAATTTAAAGATTAGGATTATAAATATATTTGGTCGTAGCCAGGGGGGCAGGGGAGGGCAACTGCTCCTCCTTAGATCTTTTAAGCATGGGTATTTATAGCCAAACATATTATGTATAGGGAGGGAAGAGCTTTGATGGGGTAACTACGAATATATGAAGTTAAATATCATTTTCGAGATTCATAGAATCAAGGAATTTGATAATCATATTATTTCTTTATTATTTCTTATTATTTCCTATCTAAACTGAAACAGGATATAGAGGGGACTGGGATGTGATATACATAGCGACCCCAAGATATATTAGAAAGAGAATACTATTTAGCTTTTAATCAAACATATAAGGAGGATGGATGTAGTTAAAGATTTTAAGTTTGAATATATCACGTTAAAGGTCCTTTTTAAAGTTTCTGGGTTGGAGAAACCCGAAAATCGTATTATTTTTTCGTTATTTCCAATTCTAACTGAAACAGTTTGCAGAAGGGATTGGAAATATTAGATGTAATTAACAGAGAGACTCTAAAAAAGCTTTTTTTTTTACTTTTCTTGCTACATAAAATATTATCAAAAACACAATTTCACTTTCACTTCCTATTTTTCATTAGGAAAGACCTAGTTTTATATGTATTTGTTTTTATATAAACTGACCTTCGACTATAGAAGTGTGTGTTTTTTGAATGCTGTAGCGAATGAATGTCTCTATAATATATTCCAAGAACTTGCGCTGTCTATAAATTTATACCAGTTGTGCTCTTTTTCTACCTGCTCTAAAGTTTAAGTAGTTTCAAATCTGGAATGCTTACGTCGTCATTTTATTGTTCGATGATGTTAGCAATATATATATATATATATATATATATATATATATATATATATATATATAGGGTGACGAACCAAATTTTTTTTTTAAATTTTCTTTAGTTCTATCCCGGCAAAATGTTCAATCCTGTGAAAAAATAAAGCCCCTAAATTTAAAAAAAATATATTAATATTTAGAGGTAGCATCCATCGATTGAAAATAAATTTTTTCTTCTCAATCGTTTCTTCTTCTTCAGCAGCCCCACGTTAGACTTCTGATTTGAATTTAAAGATTAGGAAGGTATTTCCTTGTACATTTTTTGATGCTGAATCTGTTCCCGTTTTCCCCTAAAGTTCTTCAGTTTTCCGCAATGCTCATGTTAAGTGCGCATTAAGGGTAAAAAAATCCGTTTTCCTGTCAAAAAAGTTCTGCAAAATTTACGGAAAGCATTGTAGAACAAGTTTTATTATGAAAAATCATAGACATGACGCAGATCTTTGAGAAATTTTCATTGCGCACGAGTAATATTGGACAAAAACAGCGAGAACGAAGTGCTTTGTTGGAAAACAGATTGACACACCTAAAAAAACTCGAAAGAATGCTACTTCAGAAAAAATGTTTCAGGCAAGAGTTTTAGCAATTTTCCCTGGGAATTGAATGGGCCTATTAAATTTTGGGCCCAACGCTCTGTTTGAACTCTGTGTCCCAAAATTGAAAATTTAAATGGAAACCCAATACTTTTAATACATATTTGAAATCAGCGAGAATTTTACGTCCAAGTACATTGAATTTTGATTGGGCCTAATTGGGTCTCATTAATACCTACCTAATAACTACCTAATAACTAAGGTGAGGAATCGTGTGACAAGCCAATATTTGTTTTTTTTTTTTCTTCCGACAAGCCTGTATTTACAGGAATCCTCGTCTCCCCCCCCTCCCAAACCGCGTCAAACTTTCTTAGTGCTTCACTTGAAAACTTTATAGAGAATACATAATACATTGCCATGGTTATGTGTTTACATATTCTTTGACATTTTTCCACATTCCCGTCAGTCTTACTCTTTCTTCGCGTCGTTCCTGACGCATTTTGAAAACGTAATAATTATCGGTGATTAAGTAATCTTTGCTTCCGTGATTAAAAATGGCCTGTAGAAATCATAAAAGCAGTAACTTGAACAAGGAAAAAAATACTGATTTTTGGTTGGTGGAATCGTGTTTGAAGGATTTTTCCGAGTGCGTTTCTATATACGCTGTCGAATAATCATATTTTAAGATTGTTTCTTCATAATCATAGGAACTTGAAGCGTACAATTAGAGAAAGTAATGCCATTGTATCTATGGAAACTGCAAAAATTTGGACATATATTGGACTACCTGTCAGAGATAAAAGAAATGTTTTTCCGAAGATCGAAAATATATATTCGGAATATTTATCTCATAAGAAACAGAAGAATGTTCATTCTATTTTTGTAATTGCGAAAAGAACTAATTTTATAGACGAATTATACAAACTGTTTGACATTATACATGACAATGTGATTAATGATATATGCAATGGAAATAGTGCGCAATGTTCTGTCTATGCGAAAGCGAGGGAAAGTCAAAAAAACCTCAGTAGGATGAGTGAACATTTCGTCAATAATGATCTTCATACAACGAAAGCGATATCGCAGAAGAGAAAGATGGGATGGAGAAATCTCGTTCCTCCAGTGTAGATGCAAACTATTCCATTTTATCCGAAGGAGAGTCTTTATCAGAAGATTCCTTATCAAATAAATCTTATCGCCCACCGGAATTGAAAATTGCTCGGCAATCTCCGAACAAAAATGTGGTGAATAAACTTATGGCTATGGTAATACTTGCGATCGTGCGAAGTCGTCAGCTAGAAACGCGTCATATCGTATATGTGTCATATCTATAATTTTGCACCATAAAACTTTATTACAATGTTTCCCGTAAATTTTGCAGAACTTTTTTGAAAGAAAAACGCATTTCTTTACCCTCATTGCGCACTTAACATGAGCATTACGGAAAACTGAAGGACTTTAGGGGAAAACGGCAGTTTCAGCATCAAAAAATGTACAAGAAAATACTTTTTTAATTCTTAAATTCAAATCAGAAGTCTAACGGGGGGCTGTTGAAGGGGAAAAAACAATTGAGAAGAAAAAATATATTTTCAACCGATAGATATTAGATAATATTTTTTTCTAAAAATTTAGGGTCTTTATTTTTTGGCTTGTCACCCTAATATATATATATATATATATATATATATATATATATATATATATATATATATATATATATATATATATATATATATATATATATATATGTATATATATTATATATATAAATATATTTGGTCGTAGCCAGGGGCATGGGAGGGCAGCTGCTCCTTCTTAAATCTTTTAAGCATAGGTATTTATAGCCAAACATATTATGTATAGGGGGGAAGAGCTTTAAGGGGGTGACTACGAATATATGAAGTTAAATATTATTTTCGAGATGCATAGAGTCAAGGAATTTGATAATCTTATTATTTCTTTATTATTTCTTATTATTTACGATCTAAACTGAAACAGAATATAGAGGGGACTGGGACGTGATATACAAGATACAAGATATATTAGAAAGAGAATACTTATGAGCTTTTAATCAAACATATAAGGAGGATGAATGTAGTTAAAGATTTTAGGTTTGAATATATCATGTTATAGGTTCTTTTTAAAGTTTCTGGGTTGGAGAAATCCGAAAATCTTATTATTTTTTCGGTATTTCCAATTCTAATTGAAACAGTTTGCAGAGGGGATTGGAAACATTCAGATGTAATTAACAGAGAGACTCTAAAAAAGCTTTTTTTTACATTTCTTGCTACATAAAATATTATCAATAACACTATTTCACTTTCACTTCATATTTTTCATTAGGAAAGACCTAGTTTTTAGTGTTCCGTACGGAACACTTATAAGATCACTTCGGTGTCTGTCTGTCTGTCTATCTGTCACACCCGATTTTCTCCGAAACTATTTGTCATAGAAACTTGAAATTCGGTAATAATATAGGAATTGATGGCCTCATCAGAGCCATGTAGTTTTGAAAGTTAAATTTTGACTTAAGGGGTTAATTTTGGGGGCTGAAATCGGAAGTGAAAAAACATTTTTTTTACTAGGTCATCGAGTGTGGTGTCAAATGAAAGGTTGTGAAAACACGAGTAAAAAATATATATAATGTAATACTTGCGCTCACTTTTCTTTGTATTATTTTCAAAAAATCGCGAAAAATCGCTGTCCCGCGCCTTATCTCGAAAAGTACCTATCAAAAAATTTTGAAAAAAATCCTGGAATATTCTCCACGGGGGGTAGATTGAACGAAAATTATCACGAGTGCATTACCTTTAATAATTTATTTGGTATATAAAAAAAAATAAAAAAAATTTCAAGGTCACCAGTTCTCCGTAAAGATTGGAAACAAACTTTGTTGAAAACTCATTTGGGGTGTGTTTTGTGAAGTCATTGATCATTTTATACCACCCTAATAAAAATTTTTATTTTAAAAACAATCAACGTACGGAACACTAATTGTGCAAGTTCAACTTGCACTTGACCGTTTTTTTTTTATGTATTTGTTTTTATATGTACTGACCTTCGACTATGGTAAAAATAAAGTATCCAGAGAAGTAAGTTCAAATCCCTTTCTGCCATAGGGCCTGCTCACTATAGAAGTGTGTTTTTTGAATGCTGTAGCGAATGAATGTCTCTATAATATATTCCAGGAACTTCTATGCGCTGTCTATAAATTTATATCAGTTGTGCTCTTTTTCTACCTGCTCTAAAGTTTAAGTAGTTTCAAATCTGGAATGCTCACGTCGTCATTTTATTGTTCGATGATGTTAGCAAATTCTACCGTCAGACCAGGTTCTTCAGCCATGCCTTTTGCTGTTCTTCAGCACTCTAAAGAATGTCAGGACATCCAGCGTATTGGCAGCTACAATATTATTATATAAGGGGAGATCTAAATATCAGATTTAATTAAGACGTTTCATGTACTTAATGTGAAGAACTGTTATATTTTCATTATACATGACATTATTATTATTATTTGTAGAAGGCCGAGACTACATTGGATTCGCTACTTTACCAGACCAGGTGCATCGAAAATCTGTAAAACGAGGTTTTGAATTCACCCTGATGGTGGTCGGAGAGTCGGGATTGGGGAAATCTACCTTGATAAACAGTCTGTTTTTGGAAGATCTCTATAAAAATAGGAAAATCTCGGATGTCAGTGAGAGGATTCATAAAACTACTACCGTCGAGAAGAAAACTATGGAGATTGAAGAAAGGGGTGTAAGAGTTAGGTATGTAAAATAACTTTCTAAACTGTTGTCGGCTTAGTAAGAATTATATTTTTTTTAGTTTGTAGTTTAATATAAAATTATTTAAAACATACAAAGTCCATATTTCCGCAGTCTACCCACTGTTTTCTTATTTGTCAATCCATCCCGAGACGCGTTTCGCCGTATCACAGCTCATCAGTCGGGCTAGGATCGACAAACAAGAGAACTTACTAGTCTTTATCCAGCCACAGGCCGACAGAGTGGTTGACAAAGTCAACACTTCAACGCAAGCTGCACAGACAACAGTTTTCAGTAGTTTTACTTTAAACCAGATATATCTGAGGCGAATTCCTCGAAAACTGCGCAGCCCGCGTTGAAGTGTCGACTTTGTCAACGACCCTGTCGGCTTGTAGCTGCTGTGTCAGCTTACAATGGAGTATTGAGTGCGCGTACTTGGTACAATTCGTTGTATCTTACCATTACTTTTCATTTTGTAGATGAATTATTAATCCACTTGTCTTATCCGAATGAAATTAGTGAAAGTCAGCTAATTGTCAATTTAGTTACTTTTGTTTACATCTCCTATTTAATAATTTTTTTTCGTTACCACAGATATCGTGAAGCATAAAGATTAACTACGTATAGCCTGTCCCAAAATATAAGATCCTGATTTTTGCCGTTTTAAGTGGGCAGTATAAAAATTCTGACCTTTTGTTTATGATAGGTTGCAGAGATTCATTCATTAATGCAAATAAATAAAATTATAAGTGTTTTTGGAGATGTTTATTTATAGATGCATGTAAAAACAAATGGATAAGAAGTACAAATATACAGTTTAAATGAATGGGGTTTACAAGAGGGGACATATTATATAAATAAAAATATATTTTAACTTGAGCCTAATTCGGTTTCACTATCACTGTCATCAGCTGAGGTAATTATCAGTGGTTTTATATTATTTACATAAATATATGAATCTTCAACTTTAGCAACGTGCTGAATGGAATTCTTCCAGCTTTCACAAGGTATATCATTTATAATATTTCTTTTTCACTTTATAGTCTTTCGAAACTTCCAAAAGATCACTTTTTTTATAACTAAAGTCAAAATAAATGTCATTTTCTAACATATATTCCTGTATTTCCGATTTGGTGTTGGCTGCATTAGGAACCTTATTTAGTAGGCGACTATGGTAACTTGCATTGTCCATAACTATAACACTCTGTTCGGGAACATTTGGCAAAAGGGAATTTTGAAACCAATTTTCAAAACGTTCTGCGGTCGTGTCTTCGTGATAGTCCACTAGAATCTTTTATGTTTTTTTGCAGATAATAGTAGACAACTTGAAACCCAGCCCTTTTCAGATCCAGCATGCAAAATGGTTATTGGTTAACTTTTATTTGAAGGTGCGTTAGTCTGACATTTTGTACTGCTGTCAACCTACCCTTTTTGCATAGTGTCATGGGTATCGAACCATGTTTCGTCAAGGTAAACTATTGGCCAATTCTCTAATTTTTAATTTCTTGTAAATAAGATTCCTAATCTTTGTGACTCCATCACTACTTGCCTTTTGTTGATTTTTCGGAACGTGAATCCCATTCTTAAGAGAATTTTGTGAAGGGTTGATCGGCCACAATGTATATTGGCTCTGTCCTGCACCAGTCTTAATTTTATTTTGTCTAGTGTCGGCACCAACTGCTCTTCATACATAGAATATATTTTTCTCCTGATGACGTCTTTTTCACAATCGTCTACATGATGCATTTGAAAATCTTTCCGTTTTTTCCTGTTCCTGAGTGATGGTTTTCCTACAATACCCATAATCGTAGAAATTGGGGTTTTTGTTAGTTCGCTGGTTTCTTGCAAAGCACTTTGTTTATTCAAATTTCTGTTTACCAAACTGTCGTAAACATTTTTCACTATTTATTTAGCGTCAACTGATATATGTTTTCTGTTGCGATAGCCACTATTGCAATTTTCCCACGGACGCCACATAATTAAAATAGAACTGTTACGTTGTAAGTTGTAAGTAAAACTAAAAATAAAAATAATAAAAAGTATCTTTCGAAACTTAATGGGGACCTGTGGTCATTAGGCCTATATTATCAAATACCTAAGGGCTCCAAACCGGGTTGCCAGGTAGTAAATATATAGGTAAAAATAGATCCAATATGATTGCAGGTGCAAGTAAGGGCGGTATACAAAGCAGATAAAATAAAAATATGTTTATCGTAATGCCTGGCAACTATGCACAAAATCATAATAGGGTCGTTTATTGCCCCATTGAAAAAGCAAAAAGGGAGGATCTTATATCTTGGGATTTACTATACAATAAGAGTTGATATTTTCTCTAGGGCCGAACTAAGTATAATTTTGCAGAATTATTATAAAATATTTTTTCGAAAACTTTTGTATTATATAATAATAAGTATATTTTACGAATGATATTTATATATATATATATATATATATATATATATATATATATATATATATATATATATATATATCAATCGGTTTTTATAACGTCTTCCATCTTCCGATGCCTAATTTCCACTCCTCCCGGTTTCTCCATCCCTCTTCCTCCAGATCTCTCTCTAGTACTTCCTTGTTGATTCCTGCTCTCCAGCTTTGGCGTGGTCTTCCTCGCTTTCTTTTTCCATGAGGGTTCCAATTTAAAATATTTTTAGGTAGTCGGTCTTGTGACATTCTCTGTACATGTCCGTACCATACCAACTGTTGGGTTCTGATTTCGTCCACTATATCGTGCTTTATTTCTAAAGCTCGCCTTATCGTGTCATTTGGTATGCGGTCTTTTCTGGATTTTCTGGCTGCTCGTCTCCAGAAATCCATTTCTGTAGCTTTTAGTATTTTTTCCGTTCTTTCCTTTAATGGCCACACCTGGGAGCTGTAAGTTATTATACTTTTCACTATTGAGTTGTAAATTCTCTTCTTATTTTCAATGGTTATGTTTTTGTCCCATAGTATACTATTAAGCATTGCAATCGCTTTTCTTCCTTGGATATTCCTCTCGAATATTGCTTCTTTCAGTGTTCCGTCCCTAGATATTCTCGTTCCCAAATACCTATAACTGGCACAGTGTTTGATGGTGTGTCCTGTGGCCAGTTTCAAGTCCTGCTGTTGTACTGTACACATGTACTCGGTCTTTTTAATATTGACTTCTAGGCCCCATTTTTCATAATCCTCCATAAGTTTTCGTGTCATGTATTCCATATCATCGATGTCCTGAGCGACTACTACCTGGTCATCTACGAATGATAGCGTGTACAATGTAGTATCGTCATCCAGTGGTAATCCCATACTGCTGCATTTTCTTTTCCAGTTCTTCAGTGCACTCTCCAAATAGATTTTAAATAGTGTTGGGGATATACAGCAGCCCTGTTTGAGACCCTTTGTGACCGGGAACCCTGTTGTTATACCATATTTGGTTTTCACACTACTTCTTGCGTCTTGGTATAAGGATTTTACGGCTTTAATTATTTCGGTGCTTACATTACTCTGTTGTAGTGTTTCCCACAATCTCATTAGGGGCACGCTGTCGTAGGCCTTTTTTAAATCAACAAACAAGACATGGACTTCCTGATCAAATGCGGTTTTCTTTTCTAGGATTTGTGTCAGTGAGAAGAGATGGTCTATTGTGGATCTTCCTGCTCTAAAGCCTGCCTGTTCTTCAGCTTCTACGTCCGCGTATTCCGTTTCTATTCTATTTTTAAGTATTTTTCCGTATATTCTGCTAATAGATCCTGTAACCATTATTCCCCTATAGTTATCGCAATTATTTTTGTCTCCTTTCTTATGAATTGTTGATATGTATGATATTTTCCATTCCTCAGGTACTTCTGATGTGTTAATGCATCTTTGGAATAAGTTCCTCAAAGCGCTAAATAGCTTTGAGGAACGAATGATCTATTTTCAGTATACGAGTATTATAACTTTTTTATAAAATCCCAACTCAAAAATAATTTGTATATGAATGTTTTCAGGCTTACTGTTATTGATACCCCCGGCTTTGGCGATGCAGTGAATTGCGAAGACAGTTGGAAAGTTGTCACGAATTACATCGAAGAACAATTTCGTCAATACTTTACTGACGAGAGTGGCTTAAATCGAAGGAACATACAGGATAATCGTGTGCACTGTTGTCTGTATTTTGTTCCACCATGGGGCCACAGGTGAGTGTTATATAATATACAGTCTGTCAATTTGAAAAAATATGTTTCGAGAACATTTTTTGCCATCAATCTGTTCTTTTGTGTGCTAACGGTGCAATTACCTTAGTAAGTTGCCCAATCGCTGCCTGCATCAATAAACCCCTGGCATCATCGAGGGATGCTGTCGACGAGAATTTCTGCATACTTTGCAAATTTTTCGAACGTCGCAAGACAACTGAGTCAACGTCCTCAGAGTCTTTCCTCTGAGCTTTCTCTTTACCAGGGACCAAACGTTTTTAATAGGGTTGGCCTCCGGCTATTGTGAGAGCCACTCTAGTATCTTATCGTGGGCTCAAGCGAGCTTCGGAATTTGACATTATGAGTACGAAGATGTTGTCGAATGGTCTTATGGGATACATTCAAACCCAATTTTCTTAATTTTGACGCAGCGTTAAATTCCGATCCCGTGAAAACAAAGACACGATTAGTTTTTCTACTTTCGGAGCGACTTTGCCTACCGAACCAGGTTTTGGCAAGTCCTCGACATTTTTCGTCTCGTTAAAATGATTTACCCAGTTCTTCACAAACGACACCTACTTTTTAATATATTTAGCGGCCGCGGAATGTGTGATTTTAGGCCCCTTTGGATGGAAACAAAGAAAGACTGCCTCAAACCGACGCGCAAACAAGTAATTCATCTTGAATTTTACGTGTCTTCGACGAAAGTTCGGAATCGGCTGATACTTTTACTAAAATGCGTCGTAGATAAAGGTTCCTTCTACCGATTTTTTGCTGAATCGCTGGAATCGCATATACCAAAAATGAATTATTGCCGACACGTTCTTACTTGACAGACTGTATTAAACAATATTTCAAGAGTATTACATATGTTATTATCTATTTTAAAAAGTATTGAGTTATTATCTATTTAACAAGCCTTAAAATCTACCCACAAAATTGTTGAACTTTTATATGAAGGCTACGCTTATTACTCAATATTTTGGTCCTAAAAGCTGTTTGAAATTTATCTCCTTTTTGATAACAAGTTCTTGAAATTGAAAATTTTAGTTCCTTTCTATTTTTTTTTTTCCCGTCGCTATTTCATAAATTAACATTCATTATTCACGTTTTTAAATAAAGAATTTTATAAACTGACCCGTAATTATGCTAGAAGGATGTTTGACTAAATATTTCTTTACAAGTTTGGCAAGACCACTTCTAATTTCGATAACTCCTTTGAACGATTTCCGGAGTGATCTATGTTTGAACAAAATGCTAATTAAAAAAATTATAAATTTAGCAAAAATCAAATAAATAAAAAATTATTTTTTTTCCGAAAACACTATCTACTACCTTTTTGGCTGTATCGCCAGATAGTAATTATTCTGTTTAAGTTTCAAGTGATCCAGCCCTTTTCTGCTAGATAGTTTTTTATCATTACAAAAGCAATGTTATAAAATTGTAGGTAATACAAAACTGCTACAGCCTGTCAAGTAAGAACGTGACCTCTCGTATTCTTGAAAAAATGTGTTTCGAGAACATTTTTTGCCATCAATCTATTCTTTGGTGTGGTAACAACGGCGCAATTACCTTACTAAGTTGTCCAATCGCCTCCTGTATCAATAATCGCCTGGCATCTCCGAGGCATGCTGTCGACGAGATTTTCTGCATACTCTGCAAATTTTTCGAATCTCGCGAGACAACTCAGTCAAAGTCCTCAGAAGTCTTTCCTCTGAGCTTTCTCTTTACAAGAGACCAAATGTTTTCAATAGGGTCGGCGTCCGGCTATTGTGAGGGCCACTCTAGTATCTTATCCTGTGCCCAAGCGAGCCGCTTCGTGACGTGATTTTCGCTCAGCAAAGATTTCTTCAACATGCTTCGGAATTTGACATCATAAGCACGAAGGTGTTGTCGAATGGTCTCATGGGACACATTCGAACCCGATTTTCTTAATTTTGTCGCTCCTTGACGCAACGTCAATTTCGGGGCTCGTGAAAACAAAGTCAAGATTCGTTTTTCAACTTTCGGAGTGACTTTGCCTACCGAGCCACGTTTTGACAAGTCATTCACATTTTTCATCTCCTTAAAATGATTTACCTTCTTCTTTACAAACGATACCGACTTTTTAATATATTTAGCAGTCGCGCGGAATGTGTCATTTTAAGCCCCTTTGGATGGAAACAAACAAAGACTGCCTCGAATCGATGCGCAAACAAGTAACTCATTTTAGATTTTACGTGATTTCGGCGAAAGTTCGGAATCGACTGATACTTTTACTAAAATGCATCGTAGACAAAGGTTTGCTCTACCGACATTTTGTTGAATCGCTAGAATCGTATCTATCAAAAATGAATTATCGCCGCCACGTTCTTACTTGACATTAATTGTAATGTTTTAAGATAAGATAAATTTAACATCCAATTTTTTTTTCTCAGAAACATTAAGGATTCGACCCACTGTTTTATAATCCTTTGCTCAATGGACTAGTCCATACTTTCACGTGGTAAAATATTTAGTCATTTTGGATTTAATTATTAGAATTATAATCTATACATTTAAGGCACAATTAAAAGAAATCACGTAAAATCCAAAATGAGTCACTTGTTTGCACGTGGGTTCGAGGCAGTTTTTCTTTGTTTCCATCCAAAGGGGCCTAAAATGACACATCCCGCGGCCCCTAAATATATTAAAACGTCGGTATCGTTTGTGAAGAAGTGGATAAATCATTTTAACAAGACGAAAAATGTCGACGACTTGCCAAAACGTGACTCGGTAGGCGTTGTTAACACACCAAAGAATATATTCATGGCAAGAATTGTTCTTGAAACACATTTTTTCAAGCATACGATCGGTCACGTTCTTACTTGACAGACTGTAGTAACAATCATGTTTCAATTGAAGCTTTTAAAATAACTTTTGTTGAATTGTGGATATCTCAAAGCAAAGATAGTCTTTGTAGCGTTATCTTATTGTAATTTTAGGTACTTTCTTAAAATACTTTTCTCAATATAACATTTTTTTTTAATAATCGGAAAATTTACTTTATTTGAACATGTTTTTATTATAAAGGGGATATATTTATCTTCTGAGACAGTTCTTTTAGTCTAAGAAAACTATCCATTTTGTAAGGCTTCATATACCTTCAAGTAAAATTAATATCTACTATTATGAAATTATAATAAAGAAAACTTTGTTAACGGATACTCACAGACGCTAGAGTACAAAGTAGATCATAAAAAAATATTCTTAGTTACTAAATAAGCATTTTTAGCTTACGTCAGATGGACCTGGAAATGTTAAAAAGACTACATCGAAAGGTCAATATTGTCCTTGTCATTGCTAAGGCTGACACACTAACAAGTTCGGAAGTAGAGAAGCTTAAGAAGAATGTTTTAAATGATATTAAAGAACATGATATACAGGTAATTTTAATTATTTTAAGGGTCTTCTGAAATAACAACACAAATTCAAAAATTCGTATTTTTGATCGATTTTCCAGTGTATAATGATTACTTACTATTGTGCAGATCATAATATTAAGTGCTATTGTTTTTAGTGTTCCGTACGGAACACTTATAAGATCACTTCGGTGTGTGTCCGTCTGTCTGTCCGTCCGTCTGTCTGTCACACCCGATTTTCTCCGAAACTATTTGACATAGAAAGTTGAAATTTCGTACTAATATAGGAATTGATGGCCTCATCAGTGCCGTGTAGTTTTGAAAGTTAAATTTTAACTTAAGGGGTTAGTTTTGGGGGGTGCCAGGTCATCGTGTGGGGTGTGAGAGCTTGTAAAAACACAAGTTCAGAAATATATGAAATGTAATACTTGCACACACTTTTCTTTGTATTATTTTTAAAAAATCGCTATCCCCCCTTATCTCGAAAAGTACTGATCAAAAAATTTTTAAAAAATTTTGGGATATTCTCCACAGGATTTAGATTGAACGAAAATTATCACGAGTGCATTACCTCTAATAGTTTACCTGGTATATAAAAAAAAAACAAATTCCAAGGTCATCAATTTTCAGTAAAGATCGGAAAAAAAACTTTGTTGAAAACTCATTGGGGGTGTTTTTTGTGTCACTGATCTATTTATACCTCCGTAACAAAAAGTTTTATTTTAAAATCAATCAAAGTACGGAACACTAATTACGCAAGTCCAACTTGCACTTGACCGGCTATATTTTTATGCAGAAGAATACCACAAGTCTCAATTGTGATCATCATTTCAGGCGGATATATCATTTCTAATGAATTGCATTACAAGTTGTATTCTAAAAACCAAAATTTTATATATATATATATATATATATATATATATATATATATATATATATATATTATTTTATTTATTTATCTACGGGCAGACCCATTTTATACATAGTATTTACAGAAAAAATTTCAATAATATAGTAAACTTATAACAATACAATACAATAACAACACCAGTAATTATCATTTCAAAAACTCAGTGGACTGTCAACAGTTTTTTCTTTTAAACGTTTTAAAGAGAGATTAAAAAAATCAAGATTCGCTTCACTGGCACCATTAGTGATTCTAGTGATCGGCGAGAATAGGCCATAGTTACATCTGTGGTACCTCGGGGCAAAGAGTACGTGGTCCCTTGTTGATCTTGGTGGAACATGGAAATTTATCAGACTCAAGAGATCAGAGCAGTCTATATGACCATTTACAAGTCGAAATAAGAAACATATATCAGCAACTTTCCTTCGTCTTGAAAGTGATTGCAGCTGAAGTCTTCGTAGCTGGTCCCCATAGGCAGTGATGTTCCACTTAAATTTGCAAGAGACATATCTAGCATACTTCCTCTGTACCCTTTCAACACCCTCAATATGCACAGCATACGATGGCGACCACACACATGACAGATACTCCAAAGAAGATCTCACCAAGGCCTTGTACAAAATATTCACGCTATCTACGGTCCGGAAATCCCTAGTATTCCTACAGACGAAGCCAAGGAGTTTAATACATTTGTTAGTAATAAAGTCATAATGAATATGAAAATCAAGCTTAGTGTCCAAATAAATACCCAAGTCACACAATGAGGAGACTCTTTCGAGAAGACAATTATTAATACTGTAGTCATACAAAAGCGGAACTTTCACTCGAAAGAACGACATAATCTTACATTTTTGAATATTTAGTTTAATTTTGTTTCTCCTGCACCACTCACTCACCTTATCCAAGTCTCCCTGCAGTCTCATAGCATCGTCAACAGAATGAATTGCCGTAGACAATTTCAAGTCATCTGCAAAAAACAAGGGCCTTGAAAATAGAATCACCTTTCGTAGGTCGTTAATAAATATATTAAACAGCAACGGGCCCAGGTGGCTACCCTGCGGCACACCCGATGCAACAGACACCTCACTCGACACAAAGCCCTTTACTTTAACAAACTGTTTTCTATATGTAAGGTAGCAGGTCAACCAATTCAGTAGTGCTCCACAAAACCCATAACCTCTTAACTTCCCTATCAGGATATCGTGGTTGACTGTGTCGAAGGCCTTGCTGAAATCCGTATAAACCACGTCAACCTGACCACCCGCCTCCATCACATCAATAGTACTTTGAACCAACAAGATTAGGTTTGTAGCCGTCGATCTGCCACCAACGAAACCGTGCTGTTCCGGAACCAAAAAAGGTTTTATGAATGGTTTTAATTTGTCGCAAACAATTTTTTCGAATACTTTTGGAATAGAACTTAGAATGGAAATAGGTCGATAATTTTTAGCGTCTGATTTGTCGCCGGACTTAAATACTGGAGTAATGAAGCTATATTTCCATTGGTCAGGAAAAAAAACACCGCTCTCTAGGGACATTTTAAAAAGCATATGGAGCGGTTTGGCCAAAGCATAGACACAGTCAACTAAAAATCTGGGAGATATACCATCAGGACCCGGTCCCTTATTTATGTCAAGTTTAGACACATAGTCAAACACCTCCCCAGGGAGATCTCAACAGAGGAGAATGATCCACCACTATCACCAACATCCTCAAGCCCAGGCTCACCACCGTCAGTATCCGACCTATAAACACCTTGAAAATGAGACTTAAAAATTTCTACAATAGTCTGTCCATCCGTCCCTGTTAACTCGTCTAGATTTATTAAGGTTGGGGTGGACTTGCCCCCCTTTTTACTGTTAATGAAATTCCAAAATTGTTTGGTGTTATGCTTTAAATTTGTCTCAATATTTTTAACATACTACAAGTAGCAGTTGCTCTTTAAGATATTGGATTGGGTTCTTAACTCCGAAAACTTCTGATAAGTTTCCCACCGACGGGTTTTTTTGTATTCTTTATGACACAACTTCTTTTTTAAGATAAGATCTTTAAGTTCATCAGAAAACCACTTCGGGAACTTCGGATTTTTGGAACGAACCACAGGGACATATAGACTAATACCAGCATACAAAACTTCATCGAAGGCAGACTTTGCAGTATTTACATCCGCAATACCACCCAAGACATATTCCCAGTCCACTGAGTGATAATAAATATTTAACATATTATAGTCCGCACGCCTAAAGTCATAGAAACTGAAATCATAGTGCAAACGCTCAGGATAGTCATTAAGCAGCACATCAACCACTAGGGAAGGATGGTGCCGGTCGCAGGGCAGCAGACTCTCCAGTGCCACCCGAACAGATGTTCTACTGTCTCGTGTTACCACTAGATCTAATTTCACACCATTCGCATTACTAATTTCGTTCACTTGGAATAACTGATTATAAGAGAAACAGTCACTAAGTAGCCTCACAACGTCCCCACCATGGCCAATGGCTGAGCTTCCAAAACTGTCACTAGTCCATTCTACATGAGGCAAGTTATAGTCACCTAGGACACATATATATATATATATATATATATATATATATATATATATATATATATATATATATATATATCTAAATACTTTTGTTAGTTTTACTAACGTGGAACGGAAACTTTCATGGTTTTGGTTAGATGGGAAATTGTGGTTCTTAAGGGTAGACAGTGTCAATTTGTAGTTATTTTCCGATCTTTCACCTACGATTGCAGGATGCATCTTTTGGGATTTTTACTCATTGAACTTAGAACACTGAATTCAGTGTGCAAGTGATTTTTTTTTTATTTCTAATTGCTTAGAAAAAATAAACATTTATAGACTACTGAATGAAATGCCTATTATGTTGCCATTTAGATACAAATCTGTAATTATGGCTGCTCACACTTGCTTTAAGAAAAAAAAAATGTTATGTAAGACAGTGGCAAAACCATTGCTACATAATTTTAGGGTAGAGGATTAGAAATTGCCAAATAAAATAAGTTAATAAGTTCGTTCAGACATATACCGTTTGTCTAATTATCTGCAATAATATTTAAAGTCCAAGGTTGTCAAATTAAAATATTTTCATTGACGTTGTAAATTTATTGCAATTTTATCTGACATACCTGACACCCCTGCTTCGTATATATTATTATAGGAGAGGTCAATGTGGATAGGGGGTACTAAAAAAAGCAATAGTTAAAGAAATATTTAATTACGAGTTACTAAGGTAATGATAGAAAGTAGCTACAATTATATTATTTAAAATGTTTTATATAAGAAATAGGAAAAAATGGAAAATACAACTTAACATCTGTTTATATCTAGGTGAGTGTCGTTATAATCTAAATTTATTTTGATTGGTTCAATATCATTCTGTACAGAAATGTAGGAATTTTCAACTTTAATGATATGATTTATAAAATTTTTCCAACTTTCCATTGGGATTATTAACGACCTTCTTTATTAAACGTATAACATTTGGACTTTAAAGTTGCATTTTTATTTTCGTCAACCTATTGTCTTGACTGCCGTTTTGTCTCCGGGGTGTAATGGTGGATCTTCGTTTCGTCTATAGTCACAAAACAACGCCAGAAGTTCTTCGGATTGCGCTGCAGGCGTTGTATTTTCAGCTCTTATTCTTGACCTTATCTGGTACCACATATATTCTTTAGGATTAAAGATGCAGTAACATAGCGGAAATCTTAAAACAGTGTGACCCATTTCTTTTGCCCTATTGTTGTAAACATATTCCTTAATATTGATATTAAATTTTTTGAGTATTTGTACCAAATCAGATTTTTTACACTTTTCTTCGAACTATATGTCATTTGCTAACATAAGTTCTCGTATCTCAGATTCACTGCTAACATAAATTCTTGTATTTCAGTGTCGGCTGAAATTGGTACTTTCTTTATTTGTCAGCATTGTCAAAGACGATAACACTGTTTTCTGGAACA
Source organism: Pachyrhynchus sulphureomaculatus (assembly GCA_019049505.1). Lineage (NCBI taxonomy): Eukaryota > Metazoa > Arthropoda > Insecta > Coleoptera > Curculionidae > Pachyrhynchus > Pachyrhynchus sulphureomaculatus. Next base: position 94,961,468 of record CM032455.1, read on the forward strand.
ATTTTTTAAAAGGCAGTCTTTAAACCAGAATTCACAAATCCCGGTGGAAGTGTCTTGATGATAATCTAAATTCGAATCTTTATTATTTTAAGCCGATAAGAGGAGACAATTCGGAATCCATCCATTCTCCTAACCAGCGGGAATTATCCTTGTGACTCTGTTTAAAAAGCGTTAATCTGACATTTCTCACTTGAATAATATTCAAAACTTAATTTTCTTAATCTTATTAATTATATTTTTTTCTGTTTATTAACCAATATTTAAAACTCATCTTAAGCAGGGCATTGTAGAAGCTGCTGCATGATATATTCGTTTTGTCAATATTTAAACGTGATTTTAAAGAATCCAATGTAGGGACACTGTTTTCTTTGAATTTGATACATATTTCTTTGAATAAAGTCTCTTTTACTTTCATCCAAATACTTTGTTTTATCCACATCTTGTCAACCTTTCCTGTGGTTTTCTAACACTATCACGTACCGGGGATATAGGGATTTTTGCCATGTCATTCGTTTGTTTCATATCACTTACATTATCATAGCCTCTTTTTATTAGCAATTCCCACATTCTTTATAATTTGTTTCGCGTCGAGCATAAATATTTTCTGGAAAACTTAGAGGAAATGGTTCAGGATATTCCGCTCGTTAAAACTTTGTAAGTAGGTACTCTTATCTAATTCTTCCGAGTAACACCAGAATAAGTGTACCCTTTCGGAACTTTTACAAACTCTACTCCTTGTATTAACCCTATGATAATTATTTGTATTTTATCTGATTATACCTAAGGATTGCGTACGGGTAGACTGCTGCGCACAGGCCTTCTACTGTCAGGTAGTAAAGGCAAGAGTGATTAAGAGTCATTAGGCGTCAAAGGACTGAACTGTAAATTAAAACAAATATATTTGTGTGATTTTTAAAATGTAAAGGTATGGAAAACTTATAAATTGATCTACCAAAAATTGATAAATTAACCGGTTAATCCAGAGGACCATCAATTATAAAGTAAACAATTAGTATATTGTGTTAGTAAGGTTAAGCTCTCGGTGATGATTTTTACGCAAAGCTGTAAATAAGCTTATTCCTAAAGCAGTAGTGCCAAGTCAAAATGAAATATTCTAAAATGTATCGCAAAAAGAATTACAAATTGCAGCACTCGATTCAAACCACCACAACACCAGCAGAGACCAGTGTTATTGATGAGAGCATCAATGATATGCTTTGTACTTAAGTACAAATTAAATTCGCTTATAAACACACTATATACTCAAACCTCTACGTTACCAAACCAGTATGTACAAACCTTGTGAAAATAATCGTACAGTTAATTAACGTGAGACCTTCAATTTTTCTATTTTTTGCAAATTCTTATAATTGGACGCTGTTCAGAGTAGGAATTAATGGTTGTTTAATTTCTTTTACATTTTCTTCTCCTTTATATAGACACCTGTCTTCACATAGATCGTCGCTCCAACGTTTTTGGAGTCTACTTATGCTTCTCCACCCTACGGGTGACCTGTCTCTTGTGATTCTAACCATTCTTTCTTCTGTTACTCTATTCTATCTATATATTCTGTGTTTCTATTTAACACTCTATCCAACACGGTCTTTCCCGGTATTCTGCACACTATTTTCATTTCTGGTGTCTGGAATTTCTTTTGTTTTTAATGTTTCGGATCAGGTTTACGCTGTGCATGTGAGTATAAATCTAATTACCTTCTTGAAAATGTGTTGTGAATTACAGCATGATTATGTCACTTTTTGTAGTTATTTCAGATAACCGCAACTGTGATCACTTCTTCTGTTTTTGTCACAAATTGAAAATTTTAGAAGCTGCACATTTTCACATTTTTGCAAAACCTTAGTTTTTAGATCTTAATTTCAGTAAAAAGCCTGTAATTAACGAATTATTTTAATAATCATAAAGATATAGCACCGACTGTTGGCTCGTGACTGCGCCTTGATTAATTTTTCATATTTGCGGATCATCGGAAAAAGGCAATTATTGGAAAACCGTACCTTTGACATGGCATGATATTCCAATCAGGCAGCAGTGACTGCTTACCCTATATTCGCCAAATCGTGATTCCGCCATATTGTCTTCCAGAATATATTAAAGGCCTTTTTTTTTTACTTTCAGATTTACGAATTCCCAGAATGCGATAGTGACGAAGATGAGGACTTTAAACAGCAAGATAGAGAGTTAAAAGCAAGTGTACCATTTGCGGTCGTCGGTAGTAACACAATTTTAGAAGTAGCTGGTAGAAAAATTAGAGGAAGGCAGTATCCATGGGGTGTAGTTGATGGTAAAGTAGTTTTCATTTTGTTATGTTATTCTGTTCTGTGTGATCAACCTTCTTTTTTCCGACTGCTTTTTCCAGCAGAGATAAGTTTAAAACGACCATCAAAACTGATATATAAATATAAACAAATTATAACAAAGATATAAATAAAAACGTTAAGACAAGAAACAGAGACAGCACGACTAACGGACTATAGAAGGGCATTCTAAGGAACCACAGACTCCAGCATTAGGCTACTCTTCTTTCTTCTTGGTAGGGAAATATATATAAATGAGTATATAGTATATATGCATGCATTTATGTAATGATTTAAATTTATAAAGATATGTGTAATGTAATATGGTTTAGAAACCCTAATGTCCTGTTACATATTTAAATAAATTATAGACGCTTAAAACCAGCTTTTCGCCGACTAGTCAATTTCTTTTTTTTTTAGTTGAAAATCCAAAACATAGTGATTTTATAAAATTACGAACGATGCTCATATCCACACATATGCAGGATTTGAAAGACGTAACAGAAGATGTTCACTATGAAAATTTTAGAGCTCAATGCATTTCTCAAATATCACAACATGCCAGAGAAAGAGGGTAAGATATTTGCATACAGTATGTTCAGTATTTATAATTTTAACATAGTTATTCATTTTTCTAGGAAACTGAAACGAGATTCTGCGCCATACGAATCTGATATTACCGAAACAGATCGGCTGCTGCTCCAGAAAGATGAAGAGGTACGTTAACTCTCATTAATAAAATCTATATTTAAAAAAATGATAGTCCCTTATAAGTTTATAAATATTTCCTTCAACAAAATATATATATATATATATATATATATATATATATATATATATATATATATATATATATATATATATATATACATACATACATACATATATATATATATATATATATATATATATATATATATATATATATATATATATACATACATATATATATATATATATATATATATATATATATATATATATATATATATATATATATATATATATATACCAGGTTATGGAACTCACTGCATATATTGGAACTGGTGGATCTTCGTAGCAAAATCGATTGTAGAAAATTCACCTTAAATAGCGGATCTCAATAATAAAGGAAAAAAATCGACCCTAAAAAAATAATGTGATGAATATTCTTTTCGCATCCCACTGATGAACGCTGAACTCCACAATATCGAAATACGTAAATCAGACAGAAGGTCGTTTTTTTTTCGATCTCGTCAGTCGATTCTTCTCAAACAAATTTAATAAAAAAATAATAAAATATTTTTCTATTCTAAAACCGAAAGGTTTGCGGCTTCTTTGTTTCCGCCTTTCAGAGAAGACTAAAACATATATGCCAGGACGGCGGTTTTTTCTTTTTTTTTTTCAGTGAATGTTTACCAATCACGGGGTTAAGGTGTCGTAAAGGTCAATGTTTTTTTAAAGAGAGATGGACTGGAAATTTGCAGAAAGTGTAGAATATAGCAGTTAACTTAAATAAAATTACCTAAATTAATTACACAAAAATATAACCAACCAATAACGTGCTAATTTAAGGTACATCAAAAAGTCATTTACCATTTAGATATTTATCTTGAAAAAGTTCAAAAAAAAAAATTTGAAATTCTGTTTTTATTTTGCCTCTACACAGCTGTTAAATAGAAAATAGCGGATCTCAATAAAAAAGGAAAAAATTAGCCCTAAACCAATTTAATAAAAAAAATATATATAAAAATTATTATATTTTAAAATAATTACTTATCACTATACAATATTATAATAAGAAAAAAATTTTAATAGGTAATTCACCAAAATTTTATTTGCTTCCTTGTAAAAAAAAAAAATAATAAAATAAACGTTGAGATGGATTGTTTCCCTTTATTATAGACTAGAAAGAATATTTTTGTAAGGACTGGATGTATTTCCCACAATTTTTTGTACAGTATTTTTTTTAGTATTGGAAATAAAGATTTTACAGTTTTTTTAAGGCTTCAGCATTAAATCCCGAATTAGGCGGTTACTATTTAAATGTGGCTTTTTCATTATTAGTAATAATAGATCGATGTGCTTTCATCATTTGAGTTTGTTTAAGAGAGAGAGCATTTATATTTCCAGCTGCTTTAAAAAAAATGTTCGGGAAAGACGTTTTTGTCCATGAGCCAAACTCCAGCCGCTTAAAATCCGTTCACAATGATGCCAATGATAGTAGCCCTTTGGTAAGCTTCTGTAAATAAACTTCCAACTTGATATTGCGTTACTTGACGACCTGAATTTGTCCTCAATCACTATTCTGTTGCTTGAATATAATAAGAGCTCATAGGTTAAAAAAAACGTCGAGTGACTAAAACCGGTGAGTAGTAAGACCTGGTAGTTGTAACATTAGCCTTTGCTATGTTCAACGCTTTCAGGTTCTTCGAATGCGTTGTATGTCCATCAAGCAGAAGTAACACTTTATTTTCAGAGGTTGTTTTTACGACGCTTATAAAATGTTTCATTCATTGTACAAATAAGTTTGAGTTAATATAGCTAGTGCCTAGAATGGTGACAACACTCTCAGAAGGGGTGCCATTCCCTAATTCAAGATGTTGTCTCGTTCTTTTGAATATTTAATCCTGAAACTTTTTGCGTTTTTTTCTGAACGGTGGAAAATCCACTTTCATCAACGTTAAATATTTTTGTATACGAAAATTTATTTTTATCTGCATTTTTTTTAAAGTAAGGGTCAATTTTGCCCTACTCTCCCTACTTGAATGCAACTGTTAACGGGAAATAATATATTTGCTCTGGTGCCTTACTAAGGCCAAGGTCGGTCTTTCATGGGCGGATTTTATAAATATTTAGTGAAAAGGAGTTTTGCCCCTTTTTGAAATTTTTCTAAAATTTTCAAATTTGGAAAAAAGTATTGAATGATCTTCTACATGTCCCAACGAGTCACTCATTTCAATATATGCAATGAATTTCATAACGCCCTATATATATATATATATATATATATATATATATATATATAAATAATATAAGGGTATTTATATATATATATATATATATATATATATATATATATATATATATATATATATATATAAATAATATAAGGGTCTCTTTTTGGTTTTAAGGCATCATTTTTACCTCGTTATAACACTCACTAAATAAAGTAATTTCTCAGTTTTCTAAAAAAACTGTTTTAAAAAATAGCGTCAGAAGCCTTTTTGGTGTCTAGCTTCATCAAAATACGTTTTATGATACGCTGCCTGAAGACAATATCTGGTATCCTTGACTGCACTATGGGAATATTAGGTGGTGTTTTTCCTTGGAAATCGACAGTAGAATGTGAAACAAAGAGTTCAGCCAACAAGTTCGCCTTTGCAATAGAATTATCTGGCCGTGTGAGTGGTGGTATGGTGGATTTGGTGAAATTTTGACTAACTGCCTTAGCGACTGACCAAAAGGACTTGGAATTGTTGGGACAAGCGAGAAGTTTATTTCTAATCCGTCGATTGTGTGCCTCCTTGGTTTCGTCGATAATTTCTTTGCATCTGTTCCTGGCACGAACAAAGGTGTTAGGATTTTCACGCCAATGTCGGTATGCAAGATGTTTAGAAGCAACAGCTTCTTTGCATTTTCGGTCAAACCAAGGCTTGCCGTTGGAAGGGCATTTCTTCGAAAAAAGGATGTAAGCCTCCATACCGGCCAAAATAACATCGGAAACCTCCTTGACGCAGTCAGATGGGTCATCGGATCGAAAACAAACGTCTAACCAGCGGAAAGTTCGAAAATATTCCATGAGATCTTCCCATTTAGCAGATTTGTAGTGCCAAATCTTGCGCGGTTTAGGCGCGTCTCTGTCACTGATTGGTAGGATACTCGATGTCGATAATAGTTTATGGTCGGAAGAACCTAATGGCGGATTTACGCTGACCGTGTAAATCTCCGGATTGGTGGTTAAAAACAGATCAAGAAGACTGGCGAACTCCCGTCTCGATCAGGGATCCGTGTTGGTTCGTCAATAAGCTGAGTTAAGCCACAACTGATTGAAAATGATTCGGCTTCGCGACCTTGTTCATCGGTAGTATTGGAATATTCAAGCCAGTTGATGTTGTGTACATTAAAGTCGCCCAGGATGGCAATTTCGGCATTTGGATAGTTAATTTGTAAATGATCGATGGTGTCTGCAAGAGAAGCGAAAAGTGCTCTAAAGTTAGTATCGCTTGGTGGTCGATACAGGATACAGATGAACCTTGTGGTTGGTTGAGTCGTTATTTTCAACCACATAACATCAAAGTTTGGGGGCTCCAGAGCCTCCTCTCGTTGGCAAGAGAGGTCGCTTCTGACAAAAAGACAGATTCCAAAGTTACGCCTAAATCGGGAATAGAAGTCGTACCCAGGATAAAGTTAACTGTGCTGGTCGATGAACTGACCTTGGTTTCGCAGAGAGCGAGTACATGAGGTTGATTGCAGGTGTTGGTGCATTGAATTTATGTTCGAGTATGTTGCGAAAATCCATTTTAAAATTCTGATCTCTGCATGTCGACGCACCTGAACCAGCCTCCACCCGGAGATCCGAACGGGGGGCTATTTTACCTCCGGAATTTTTTGTATCCAGGTGCTTCATCATGCTATTTGGTCCCACAGTCCGGAACATTGGCACAGCCACGAAACGTTTAAGCAACTTCACGCAGCCTATGCCTATACGATGGTATCACACCGGGCGACGCTGTTGGGATCTGGGCATCTACCATCTAGATTGTTCTTTAAGTCGCCTCCTACGACAGGCAGAACATACCGGTCTGTTTTTAAAACAGTTTTTAGAAAACTGAGAAATTACTTTATTTAGTGAGTATTATAACGAGGTAAAAATGATGCCTTAAAACCAACAAGAGACCCTTATATTATATATATATATATATATATATATATATATATATATATATATATATATATATATATAAATAATATAAGGGTCTCTTGTTGGTTTTAAGGCATCATTTTTACCTCGTTATAATACTCACTAAATAAAGTAATATATATATATATATATATATATATATATATATATATATATATATATATATATATATATATATATATATATATATATATATATATGTATATACACACATCGATATTTGGTCTAATAAAACAATAAATATAGAATCTAAAAGTCTTATAGGAAGGTAAAGGTCACCCCATTCCAAGTTTTACCCTAGGACGTTCTTCCTATTTCTTTAATAGCTCTGTTGTATCTGAAATAATACGCCAGTGCACCCCTGATCTAGTGCTTGAGGGTATTTCCATAGAACCTCCGGCTCGTCGTCTGTAGATACTCCCAAATGGTTGAGAATTTGATGTTTTCTGTCACTAATATTAGCATTTTCTACTGGTCACACTTCCGATCTGCCCACGTACTTCATCAGAGCTGAAAAGTCTGCGTGCAAAAAAGTAACAGGAATTTTAGGCTTTTCCGCTCGCGTCTCTTGAGTTTACTAGAACATTCTCATAAGCCATCGGTGGAATTTTGCTAAAATTTTTAACACAAAATAATCTTTTTTTCGGCAAAATTATATCGAACCGGAAAACTAATCATTACCAATACCCGATTCCAAGAAATATTTGCGCAGCAAAAGTTGTTAGTCTAAAGGTTAGGTAAAGGCTGGCAAAAAATTTAGTTCAGATTAGCAACAATATTGAGGAGTTCCCGAGGTGTTTTTCGTTCTGATTTTTAACCAACTTATACAATACATTGGCCCTTCACGGCCGTTAGCTAGTTCTTTAAGTCAACTTTAAATTATGCCAATAATTTCATTGTTACAATTTTTTATAGATTCGTCGTATGCAAGAAATGCTTAACCAAATGCAAGAAAAAACTCAAAGGAACAGCTGCTCAAGATAACAGAAAGCATGAGAGTATTATTGATGTTTAGATTGATGTATGTACCTACGTAAAATATTCCCATTCCTCTGTTAAGCGAATATGTGTCTAGAACCAAAGAATTTGATAGTTAAAAAACTTTTTTTTCATATTTATAATCGATATTTATTGATGTAATTTATTATGTTATAAAAATATTTATTAGAATGGTGTGGTTTTATTTATTACTCAAATAATAACGTAAGAACTAAACAAAAATTAAATTTTGGTGTTAGGATTTTCACGCCAATGTCGGTATGCAAGATGTTTAGAAGCAACAGCTTCTTTGCATTTTCGGTCAAACCAAGGCGTTGGATTTATTACTCAAATAACGTAAGAACTAAACAAAAATTAAATTTTTTTTCCATTCTTTTTTTTTCTGCTGCCGCAAATGTTTACCATACAAATAGGCTTCATTCCAGGAAGAGGGGCTAGAGAACGAATTCTCAACATACGCCAGATAATAGAAAAAGTCGAGGAATTCCAAATAACAACCTATATGTGTTTTATAGACTACTGTAAAGCTTGCGACTTCATACAATGGAACAAACTCTGATCGCTTCTAATCAGCATGGGAATACCTATACATCTTGTAAACCTTATCTGATCCCTGTATGAGAACACAAATGGCAGAATTAAACTAAACTCTTTTTCCGATCCCTTTAACGTAGAAGCCGGCGTCAGACGGGGCTGAATTCTGTCACTTTTTAACATATATAGTGAACATATAATGAGGTCTGTTTTGGCTGGCTGGAATGGGGGGGTGACATTCGGTGGAAAAAAGCTTAGATATGCAATTGATACTGTTATACTTGCAATGTCAATACAAGACCTAAAATCAATTATGGAATACCTGGAAATCACTAGTAAAAACTATACTAGAACGAAAACGAAAGTAATGATTGTTAGTCGCAATGAAGATCACACATAAATGAAATTGCTGGTTTGACTGTTGTAGATCGTTTCAACTATTTGGGATCCCTCATAACTAACAGAGGTGGCTGTGAAGCAGAAATAAGAAGACGTTTGGTTATGGCTAGAAACTCGACAATCAAACTCGGAGGTCTGGAAAGATTCAGCTGTCACAAAAAACGCAAAGTTTAGATTGCTGTCCAGCCTTACATATATTCCCCACAGCAACTTACGCATCGGAAACATGAACCATTAAACAAACTGACAAAAGATGCGTTTGAGATGTAGGCTTATCGAAGAATCCTCAGAGTATCATATATCGAACATCATATTAATACATCTATTCCGGAAGAGCTTAGTATAAAGGACCGACTTTCAAAGAGAATAGACAGTACCTGAAATATTTTGGTCACATTATGAGGAAAGTGGATGCCATGGAAAAGCTTGTAGTAACGGGAAAGGTAGACGATCAAGGGGACGGTCTCCAACAAGATGGTCAGACCAAGTAAGATCACTTCTTGGTATGGGTATGCCCAAGTCAAGTCAGGTAGCGCAGGTTCGAGATGCCTGGAGAATAACAAGACTGTTGAGGCAGCAACTGCATAGTATCACCGGTACTCCAATTGGGGTGAAAGGATTGAGAGAGAGACTTTATTTCCAGAATATTATAGACTAAAGAATTTTGTTATGGGACTATGAAACTCAATGTAAATTTTAGGCGACACAAGGCGGGGATACGATATAATATGTAGAATATAACAGAAGATGTGCTAATAAAATATGCTTCTTTGAAGGCATTTTTATTTCCTGTTGAGCAGCGTTATTACACCACAACTCTCCTTACAAATATAAGCTGTAAACTAAATACTGACTTGCCTTTTCACACTAGTGGTGCTCATAATAGTAATAGTTGTTTAGAGGCTCGATGCCTAGCAAACAGACAAGAATGATTCTTTTCACCATCCTCGAAGAAACTTTCCCCAGATTCCTTTTCACACTAAATAATAACTTAATTCCAGCATTACTACTAGTTCGTCTGATCATTAGGGTGAGATATTACTTACAAGAAAGGTGGCCATCGAAAAGGCTTCAAACAAAATTATCTTCAAAATATTACAATAATGCGATGCAATTTATAACAACTCTAATGGATCGACGACGCTGAACTTATTTTTTTTAACAAGTCAGAAGTACTACACTGGTGAGCAAAAAAATCCACTCCAACTATTTGGCTTCATTTAAGACGGATCCCAGAATTTAGTGGTCGTATATTTTTACGGATTTTAGTGTCATCTGTAAGCCTATTCTATTCTCTTTCTAATAATACCAAATTCCATAACATGTTACTGCTACTGATTAAAATGATTGAAAGAGGAAACGAGTACAAGAATTCAAAAAAAGGGGTAAGAGAAAGGAAAAATTAAACAAACTTAAAGTTTAACAATTAAATTTATTGATAAAAACCAAAATCAATATTTTGTATTACCCCCCCTAGCTCTTATTACTGTTTCCAGCCGGTTAATCCACTGCTACAAATCTCATCAATCACGAAAATCAAATCGGTTTTCGCATCCAGTGAGATGTCTCCCCATACCATCACAGAACCTGATCCGTAGGTAACCATTTCAGTAATGCTATAGACTCGTCTTCTTCCATCATAACCATGTAGGCGCAATCGGGACTCGTCGGAGAACAAAACGGAGCGCTATTGCTCTAAGATCCAGTCGACATGTTCTCGGGTAAATCTGAGTCGCGTTTGTCGATGGGCTGCTGTCAATTTGTGTCCGTTAGCTGGTCTCTTCGAAGTTAGGTTAGCTTCTTTAAGTCTTTTTCTAACTGTCCAATGACTGACAGCCCGACCACAAACTTGTCGAAGCTCCTGCCGGTCAAGTGACGATTTCTTACGAGTTATGTTAACGATGAAGCGTTCGTCTTGCTCCGAGGTACACTTTTTCCTCCTGATTCTAGTCTCCGTGTAAAGGCACCAGTCTCTTGGTAACGTCTGTAGGCTCTGGAGACAGCTAACTGAGTCTGGTGCAGTTGCGCAGCGACTACATGTTGGGTATATCTTTTTTCCAATAGGGCAATGACTTATGCCGTTTCTTCCAGGGTGGTATTCATTTTCCGATGACGTAATTAGTGAGCAGATATAGCAGTTCCGATAAAGGAAATTGCAGTTGCATGTGTTTTTATAGGGATGAATAGCGCGCAACGAGTACGTTGCTAAACGAGCAAAAACTATTGAGTAAAACCGTTTTAATCAGTAAAACTTTTTGGAAATCCAAATGTTTTCATTATTATTGGAAAGAGTAGAAAATCAGCATTCTAAGATACCAAAAATAATACCATACTTTGAAAATTAAATTAAAGGATCGGTGTTAAATGAAGCAAAATTGTCGATTTTTTGCTCATCATTGTAGTTTCTATTGTTTAAACCTTTTACAGCTCAACAATTTTTATATGATCAAATCGTTATTTCGTTCATGATTACTACCATATTCTTAGGTATCATTTAAACTTTTCAAAAATTTCAATCAACATGTTTTGTTTCTCTATGCAAACGAAAATAATCTCTAAAAGAGACTTATGGGATCACTTCGGATTTTATCTGTTTTTCTGCCACACCCGATTTTCTCCAAAACTATTTGACATATAAAGTTTCAATTTGTGTAGTTTTGAAAGTTAAATTTTGACTTAAGGGGTTAGTTTTGGGGGCAAAATCGGAAGCTAAAAAAAAATTTAGCAGGTCATCGAGCGGGGTGTCAAATGAAAGCGTGTGAAAGTACGAGTTTAAACGTATATATGATGTAATACTTGCTCACACTTTTCTTTGTATTATTTTTAAAAAATGGCAAAAAATATTTATCACTCCCACCCTATCTCGAAAAGTACTGATCAGTTTTGAAAAATTCTGGAATATTCTTCATAAAGTGTGGATTATGCCAAAAATTATCACGTATGAATTATTATTATCTGGTATGAAAAAAAAACTATTTGACTGACAAAATGATAAATATATATTTCGCCGAAAGTTGTGAATTTAACAGACAACATAATTTTATTTTATTTGTTTTTAATTAAATGAATATTTAGGTAGTAAATATTTATTTTTTTACATTTTTATTACTATGTTCTAGATTGAGCTAAATTGATTTATTGGCTATTAGGTAGCTACGATGCTATAATTATTGACTAAAAAAAACGTGAAAATACATATTGGATCTTAAGATATATAAATGTATATACATATCTATATATATATATATATATATATATATATATATATATATATATATATATATATATATATACATATATATATATATATATATATATATATATATATATATATATATATATATATATATGTATATAAATATATATATATATATATATATATATATATATATATATATATATATATATATATTTATATATATATATATATATATATATATATATATATATATATATATATATATATATATATATATATATATACAGTAATACCCCGCTTAGCGCGACCCCGTTATGCGCGGTTTCACTATAACGCGAATTTCAAATTTCGCGCTCATGTAGTCATTAACTTCTCTATGGTCGCGGGGGGATCCCCGCTTTCTCTGAATATTCTCTTTGAAGAATTGGGAATTCCCTGTCCTTCGACTTTGTTCTATGGGGATTTCCTCGTTCGTTTCGTGTGTTCATTTGTTCCGTAATGTTAGTTCGGTCGGCTGGCAGTTTTGTTTTAATATTTATTGGAGATACATACATACATAATTTAACCCTACGTTAAAAATGCCGCCTGTAAAGAAAAAAGAGCGTAAAAGCGTCACTTTGGAATTGAAGATGAAAGTGTTAAGAAGAATGGAAAATGGAGGCAAAGCAACAATTGTTGGGAGAGATTTTGGACTCTCAGAATCGACTGTGAGAACGATTTATAAAAATCGGGAAAAAATTAAAATCTCCAGCGAAGGTTCAACACCTATAAGTGCAACAAAGCTTTCTCGTTCGAGATCATCTATCTTAGAAAGAATGGAGAAATTACTGTCAGTCTGGATCGAAGATTTGAATAAGAAGAACACACCACTAAGTCAAGATCTCATATGCACAAAAGCAAAATCTTTGTATGAGATGCTGAAAACAAAAGAAGGAGAAGGGAGTGCCACTCCGACTTTTGCTGCCAGCAGAGGCTGGTTCCATCGGTTCAAGCAGCGTTCTAATCTTCACAATATCCACATAACAGGCGAGGCGGCCAGCGCGGACATTCAAGCTGCAGCTGAGTTTCCAGACAAGTTTCAAGACTTCGTTAGACGAGAGAAAATTCCTGCTTGTCTCATCTTCAATGTTGATGAGACCGCACTTTACTGGAAAAAAATGCCATCTCGAACATTCATTTCTAAGGAAGAACGTCAAGCCAGTGGTTTCAAAGCTGCGAAAGATCGACTAACACTTCTGCTGGGTGGTAATGCCACTGGTGATTTCAAACTGAAACCTTTACTAGTGTACCATTCAGAAACACCCCGTGCAATGCGAGGCACAGACAAGACAAGTCTACCAGTTGTGTGGCGATCAAACAGAAAGGCGTGGGTTACACGGGAAATTTTTCAAGAATGGTATTCTAATAGTTTTTTTGCCCATCAGTCAAATCATACTGTGACAGAAATGGGCTTGAACCTAAAGTTATATTACTCTTAGACAATGCCCCAGGACATCCAACCTCACTTGATACGCCCAGAGACTTAAAAGTGTACGTAAAGTTCCTTCCACCAAACACTACGTCAATATTACAACCTATGGACCAGGGAGCAATAGCAAACTTCAAAGCTTATTACCATCGCCGCACTTTTAGCCAACTAATTCATGAAACTGACGGGGAAGGAAGACAGTCTATGCGAGAGTGGTGGAAGTCATACAACATTATGAAGTCTATTCACAACATAGAAGAGGCTTGGAAGGAAGTTAAAATGAGTTGTATGAATGGGGTGTGGCGTAATCTTTGGCCAGATGTAGTGGAAGCACCTAGAAGAATTGTCCAGATGCAGAGACAAGTGCTTGAAAACATTGCTGCAATGATTGAGGGGTCTGAACTTGAAGATGTCACGGTAGAAGATCTCGTAGAACTTGTAGCAACGCACGACGATCCTATTAGCAATGAAGATCTGATCGAGTTACAGAATAATCCTATCTACGATGAGGAAGAACAAGTAGAAGAGAAAGTTTTATCTTCAGGGGAAATACAAAATGCACTTTCAAAAATTTATTCAGGTTTGGACATATTGCAGAGTATAGACAATAATGATGACCGTGCCTTGACCGTGTGTCAAACAATTAAAAACAGTGTTGGGTGTTATGAACGTATTTTACAAGAACGTAAACAAAACGTTACCCAAAAGACAATAGATGTATTTTTCCGTAAAAAATAAGAGTATGTATTGCATAAAGTGTTCTTAGAATTAAAGTGATTGATTAAAATGATTTGTATTTTTTTGTATTAAATTTTGACTATGTTTAATCATAAACCTCGATATACGCGAATTTCAGTTAACGCGATTTTTTTCGGAACGTATCCCTCGCGTAAAGCGGGGTATTACTGTAATATATATATAAATATATATATATATATATATATATATATATATATATATATATATATATATATATATATATAAATATATATAAAATATATATATATATATATATATATATATATATATATATATATATATATATATATATATACATATTTTATTTTTATTTATTTTATTTATTCACTCCTTTATTGCCATCAAGATTACATAACGTAAAAAAGCAACGTCACAAAAAAGTAGAATATATGCATATAGCCAACAAAATATAAGACACCGTACAGAGGACAAAATCTTAAACTATTGATAGCTAAAATTATTGATCAAAATTGAAAGAATAGAAACATTTTGAGAGAGCAAACCTTTTTGCTTCCCTTTTGAATCTCTCAATCCCCTCAATGTTCCTGATCTCCAGTGGGAGAAGCCGATATGCCTTTATGCATTTAAAATATGGCCCTTTTTCAAAGAAAGAAGTAGCATGGTAGGGCGCTCGTAATTCGTTTCTACCTCTAATCGTGATTGCCATATCTGGAGCATATTCATCCCTATTTGTCAAGAAAAATGATGGATTATTCTTAACAAAGGTGACCAAAGCCATGAAGTAGAGACCTGGGACCGTAAGTAACTCCATTTCAATAAAGTATGGTCGACACGACGTTAGAGGATGTAAATGACGCATGCATCTCACAATTCTCTTTTGTGCCCTAGAGATATCCCTAGCAAATCTTGAAGATCCCGAGAAAGAAATCCCATAGTTTAATTGTGATTGACCATAAGCAAATAGAAAAGTTGTATGCTATTTGATGATAAAATATATCTAAGTCTTCTAATAAAAGCACACGCACTATTGAGCTTAGACCGAAGTTTCACTGCATGTATTTCCCAATAAATACTTGAGTCAGTATTAACCCCCAAAAATTTTATCGTCTCTATATTGGGTATTGACTTTAGTTCATGTCGCACATATAATGATTGTGTGGGTATTTTATTTTTATTAAATAATATTAGGCCCGTTTTATTTCCATTAAGACAAAGGTAATTCTTTTCACACCACTCTGCCATTTTTGCCACTATACGAGAACAGATCACTGACAGGCTAGCGATAGAAGAGCTTGACAAAATGACCGATGTGTCATCAACAAATTGACATTCCCATCATCATCATCCACATCCTGCTGCTTCAGCAGATAGTCCGGTAACTCGTTCACATACAACAAGAAAAGCAATGGACTTAGTATCGATCCTTGTGGTACACCCCTACACATGCTGTTAAGGTCCGAGAAATAGTCCCGGAGGTTAATCCTAACATTCACTGACTGGGATCGGTTTTGTAAATATGACTCCAGAAGCCCCAGGGCCACTCCCCTCACCCCATATCTCTCAAGCTTAATGAATAGCAGTGTGAAAGAGAATATATATATATATATATATATATATATATATATATATATATATATATATATATATATATATATATATATATATATATATATATAACACATGGGCTGAAAAGTCCCGGGCCTAACAAAGAAAACACGGTTTTTTTTTGGTTCAAAATTAGCTTTATTCATCAACGTAATCTCCATCAAGAGCAACGCAATCATTCCAGCGCCGCTCTAACAATGGCCAAACACTGCTCAGAATCATCAACACGTTCTTGTTTTTGATAAACAGTGAGCAAACGCGGCACCCACTTTGAACAGAGCTTTCTCATAGTCAAATGCTCATGCAATATAAAGCCAACACGTTCTTTTGATATCTTTACGATGTCAGCTAACTCACGCAACTTCACTTTTCATTCAAAACGATTTTATGGATTTTTTTGATGTTTTCTGGTGTTACCGCCTCATTTGGACGTCCACTGCATTCTGCATCATCGGTGTCTCTACGACCACGTTTGAAGTCAGCAAACCAACGTTTTATTGTTGTTTCTGATGGAGCGGAGTCCCCATAACACTTTTCAAGCCATTGCTTCGCTTGAACGGTATTTTTTTTCCCATCAAGAAGCAGTGTAAAATTAAAACACGAAATTGTTTTTGATCCATTGTTTTGAAAATAACAAAAGTAGCGTCACTCTTAGCACAATAACTCACAAACTAATGAATAGAATATCATGAAATTTTAACAGCTGTCTTTTGAAGGTTAGTATTAACTGAAAAAAAGGTGACTGCAATAAAACTAGCGCCATCTATGTGTTAGGCCCGGGACTTTTCAGCCCATGTGTTATATATATATATATATATATATATATATATATATATATATATATATATATATTCTCTTCACAAAACATTTCATTTCAGATTGGAAATAATGAAAAATCTATATGATTTTTAAAATGTAACATAATTACATCCTCAAATGTCAAACTAAAAAAAAAACACCATACCGCTACAATACATTATTGTGTATATCATAATCTTAAAGCTCTTCGGTTAACAACATAACTAGTACCACGTGCAATTGTGTAGATGTAAGTTCTTGCTTAAGCCAATGCATAACATACGCAAAAAAATAATAATAATCCCTTGGTACAGTAACAGCAAACGTATATATTCTGTGCATTAGTTAGACATCCAGTTTGTCACTCAAAAATTAGTCTGCAGAGGTGAGAAGCCATATCTAAAAGTTGTGTTTGTGATTAGTAGCGTCAAATTGTATTAATGTCCAAAGACATTTAAAGTGGGCTTACTGATACCTGACCGCCATAGATACAAATCATGCGTTGTGGTATGACAATTCGATTATACGTTTAAACTTTTTTATTCAAACATACAAAATCAAAGTTCACGTAATTTACTTCCAAAATAGCAGCTCAATGGCATTTGTTACGTATTACTATATTAATTACAAAGTGACCATTTCTGATGAAATCAAAGCATAATATTTTATGGGCAAAGCACTCGTGCTGCAGTGTATGGCTGGGAGCAGAGCCCCAAATATGGAAACAGTATTCCATCATTGGTTGAATTTGAGCTCTTTACAGAATTAAAAATTGTGAATTATATATCTTTCCGGTTCGAAATACCATTCCCAGCTTTTGAGAATTTCTCTTTGCTATGCATGTAATATGTTCATACAAGACATATTTGGTCCCAAGTTAACGCCCAGCAAATTAAGTGACGATGTGATGCTAAAAGCATGAAGTATCCCGACATAACTATGTCGGGTTCCGCAACGTTAACTTTTTTAGAAAAAACTGCCGCCTGGGTTTTTGCAGAGTTAAATTCTACTTTGTTACTGTCACCTCAAGATAGAATACCTTCCAGGTCTTTATTAAGTTGACCAACTTCCAGCTATCTGCGGATATTTACAAGAATAGCCGATGTTCGATCGTTCAAAGTAATTGAAGAAATAAGCGTACTGTCATCTGCAAAGTTGCAGATTGGATTCCTGGTCTTTGGGGCGTTTACAATGAAGGTATTAAAAATAATCCATCAACTGTCACTCGTAAAGAACGCTCTTTGAGGAAACACGCGAGCCATAAACAAAACCTTTTAGATATACCATAAGAGTCATGGTAAACACGATCAAATGCTTTGTCCAACCGCTCGAGATTCTCCATAATGTTCAATTGCGTTGTTCCAAACATGTATATTAGTCAGAAGATATTCTGTTCATCTTTGCTTACGAAAGCTTTATTGATAGACGCTAACCTTGAATCCTTCTAGATATTTTAAAAGATGCGGAGTGCGATTGGTCGGTAGCTGTTTAGCAAGGCCTTCTTGCCGTTTTTGGGTATGAATAGTAGCGCAGTCACAGCAGAAAGAAAATATTCTCTTTCTGTAGGATCGGTTGAACAGTCTACAGAAATTTGGTGTTAGCTCGTTCGCGCATTTTTGGAGTGTATGGCAGGTATAGTATTCCATCAGCACCAGATGCGTTTGATATGATAATATGATATCATTACATCAAACTTCTACTGCACCCAAATAACCTGAAAGTGTCTTTTTTAAATTGAAACGAATTATTGTTTCCAGTAATGAATTGATTTTATATTTTTTTGAACAACAATCATGTATTTTGTTTAAGAGAGATTATAAAACTATATAGTCCACAGCATTTTTTTTTCCAACATAGCGTACAAAAGTTTGTTATATTTTGCTGAAAATAGTTTTCATTTATTTTAAATTTCACGTCCCACAAAATAACTGTACGATCGTTAAAAATAAGTAACAAAAAGTGACAACTTTTTTTAGAAATTTTTGCTATTTTCATTATCAATTAATAAAGTAATTAACGTTGTTTATGGAAATGAACACAGAAATTTATTTGAATCTCTTGTGTATGGAAATAAACTAACCATCATCGTAAAGAAAAAAACATGATTCTATGAACATCTTTAATGTACGGTATTTTCCCATGAGCGTATATTACCAATACTTTGCAGCATAATTTTTTTTGTGTAATTTCATTCCTTTGTTCATTTTATTTAATGCCGTATTTATATTGATTTAATTTTCAAATTTGAAATATATAAATAGATGACCTAGTAATACACATTAAAGTATAAAATGTTTCCTTACTTTACAATTGCCCTGTTCTGAGGGCTCGTCTAATAAAATAAACTGTTTTATATTGGCAACACTGACATTCCTGACGTCATATGAAGTGGTCGGTCATCACAACTTGTCAAAACAAATGGCTACTGTCAGATAGCAAAGCTGTCATCGACGACGATTTTTGCTGAAATTAATTAGTTTTTTTGTAACAAAAATTAGCGAAAAATAATGATTTAAGTGTTAAAAACGATAAGTGATAAGAAAACCAATAAATTATGGTCTCAGAAGAGTATATTAAAAAGGAATATCCGTTACACTGGTTGGTCTGGAATAATGATTACAAACTTTTGGAAAAAGAACTGGCTAAAAAAGAGGTGGGGCCCCAAATTTTCTTTAATTTATTTAAGTAACGTTAACCACATTCCATATTAAAACATTTACGTTCGTTCATAATTTTTTAGCATGATAAAGAAAAAGTTGACAATAGGGGCAGAACTGCCCTGATGTTAGCTGTTACTTTGGGGCACCTGGAATCTACTAGGACTTTATTGAATTTTGAAGCCAACGTAAATTGTGAAAACAAAGATGGTTGGAATGGTAAGTGACCTCATTTAAATCTAACATTCACCCAATATGTATTTAATCTCCTATAATCCAATAAGTCTAGTTTTGTAAACATAGACATATTTTTTGTAAAGTTGATAATCATTGGAAAGATAAATATGTATTTTTGTTAGGTGTAAATACTAAACTTAGTCATAGTTTCATTGACCTAACATTAACTAAATTTTAAATAAACAACCTGAATTTTTTAGATATAAATTTTTATATTAAAGGATTAGTTTGTGACCTTTATTTTTTATTTTGAATATTTAAAATGAAAGTAATGACTACTCTCCAAAGAGCCAACATTGATATCATTTTTTATTATTTTAAAAAAATTAGAAATTAGTTCAGTATATTTTATTATCTACTTTTTAAACAAAATAAAAAACTAAGAACATCTTTTATAGGTTGAAATAATAAAATAAAAAGTAAAGAAGTTGGTTTAAAATGACCTACTTTTATTTTTGTAAACATTTCCTTTTCCAAAGGATGTAAGATATAAGTGAAAAAAGTGATGTAAAAATAAATACAGAAATTTAAGGCATATATAATATATTACATTAAAATAAGGAAAAAAATCTGCAAAAAGAAAGAAGAAATGGGCAAATATCTATTCTTAAAATCAGTAAGATGAAAATTACAGTACTCAAAAGTATATTGATTTACACAACAGTGTACTTTATTATTGATTCATAGTTCAAGAACCTCCAAACCATAGATCATAGAGCTGGCAAGACTATAATGCATGATTTTAAGTCACTATTAATAAATGTATAGAAAAAGAAGCTTATTATCCAGGAGCATAGTTAGAAATTTTGTGCCCTTATGAAACTTTATTTATAGGTTCTTTCTCATAAAATACTCCCAAACAGTTTCTGAAGAGTTGTCAGCACAAATGATGCCAGACTGTTACAAAACCTGCATCTGGGGCTTCATCTCTGCAGTCTGACTGCTTCTCATATGCCCAAAATAAATGTATTAACAGAGCAGTTTTAAGAAAAGTGTTTGGTAAAAATAGAAATTGTTGCCATAAATCATCTTTTAGTAATACTAAGCATAGAATACTCTGGGGGACACTTGTGGAAGGTAGACTTTATCTGGGGCATTATCCCCATTAACGAATCATGATAGAAATGGCTTATGTTTTTTTATTTATAAAACTTCCTAAATTTTAACAAATTAATTGTGTTTCTTTTATTATTTAATACTTTCACATAAATTTAGGATTCTAATGTTTATTTATATTTGTAGTTTGTTTTACATGCATTGGAGCATCTTGAATATGAAGGGGTAAAAATCAGTGTGGAAATAAATATTGAGGGTCAGATAGAGTTTTCATGTATTAAGGTTCAGTCAATAAATTTTATCTGCTTGTGCATTTACTGTAAAAATTTAGGGAAATTAAATGTATTTCTGGGTTGATTTGATCAAGTACTTGAGTTAATTACTATTAAATTTAAGTTTTATAAAATAGTTTGTTGTGGTGACTTTAATATAAAGTTACTGGAAATCATGCAGAATTCTGTATTATTACATACATTACAAAATTTAACCTAAAACAACTCATTTTAAATTTAACCAGAGTATCAGCTGGTTCTGGTTCACTTTTTGACATTTTTATAAATGTCCTTGAATATATAGTGTTATGGTTACCAATCTTACAATTTCAAACCACTATGGACAGATTCTGTCTTTGAGGGACTGTTGTAAAAAAGGTGGAAGGCGTGATTATATTGTAAATCTTTTGTTCTCTGCAACAAAGCCCTAAGATTTCTGCCACAATGTAGATTTTATGGATTGATTAGATATACTTGAGTGTACTGTTTTTTCATTTGAATAAAAAATATAATTGAAAATTTATTTCCTGTTCAAAGCTAAAAAACAAAGTTGATAAGAGCAGATGATACAAAACTAAACGATTTTTATACAAAAACTTACTCAAAGGTTTAATTTCAAAAAATTGTCATAACAACTTCTGCCAAAATCTATCAACAAAACAATACGCGCTTTTAATAAAAAGAAAATTACCCTGTCCAGTTTTAATTCTAAAACTGTGTGGGTTCTTGTTAATAAACAAATCAAAAATTGTCAAAACAATATTGTGCTAAAAACTGTGAAAAGAAATTATCCAGCTGCAACCTCGATTCAAATACAGTAATACCCCGCTTTACGCGAGGGATACGTTCCGAAAAAAATCGCGTTAACTGAAATTCGCGTATATCGAGGTTTATGATTAAACATAGTCAAAATTTAATACAAAAAAATACAAATCATTTTAATCAATCACTTTAATTCTAAGAACACTTTATGCAATACATACTCTTATTTTTTACGGAAAAATACATCTATTGTCTTTTGGGTAACGTTTTGTTTACGTTCTTGTAAAATACGTTCATAACACCCAACACTGTTTTTAATTGTTTGACACACGGTCAAGACACGGTCATCATTATTGTCTATACTCTGCAATATGTCCAAACCTGAATAAATTTTTGAAAGTGCATTTTGTATTTCCCCTGAAGATAAAACTTTCTCTTCTACTTGTTCTTCCTCATCGTAGATAGGATTATTCTGTAACTCGATCAGATCTTCATTGCTAATAGGATCGTCGTGCGTTGCTACAAGTTCTACGAGATCTTCTACCGTGACATCTTCAAGTTCAGACCCCTCAATCATTGCAGCAATGTCTTCAAGCACTTGTCTCTGCATCTGGACAATTCTTCTAGGTGCTTCCACTACATCTGGCCAAAGATTACGCCACACCCCATTCATACAACTCATTTTAACTTCCTTCCAAGCCTCTTCTATGTTGTGAATAGACTTCATAATGTTGTATGACTTCCACCACTCTCGCATAGACTGTCTTCCTTCCCCGTCAGTTTCATGAATTAGTTGGCTAAAAGTGCAGCGATGGTAATAAGCTTTGAAGTTTGCTATTGCTCCCTGGTCCATAGGTTGTAATATTGACGTAGTGTTTGGTGGAAGGAACTTTACGTACACTTTTAAGTCTCTGGGCGTATCAAGTGAGGTTGGATGTCCTGGGGCATTGTCTAAGAGTAATATAACTTTAGGTTCAAGCCCATTTCTGTCACAGTATGATTTGACTGATGGGCAAAAACTATTAGAATACCATTCTTGAAAAATTTCCCGTGTAACCCACGCCTTTCTGTTTGATCGCCACACAACTGGTAGACTTGCCTTGTCTGTGCCTCGCATTGCACGGGGTGTTTCTGAATGGTACACTAGTAAAGGTTTCAGTTTGAAATCACCAGTGGCATTACCACCCAGCAGAAGTGTTAGTCGATCTTTCGCAGCTTTGAAACCACTGGCTTGACGTTCTTCCTTAGAAATGAATGTTCGAGATGGCATTTTTTTCCAGTAAAGTGCGGTCTCATCAACATTGAAGATGAGACAAGCAGGAATTTTCTCTCGTCTAACGAAGTCTTGAAACTTGTCTGGAAACTCAGCTGCAGCTTGAATGTCCGCGCTGGCCGCCTCGCCTGTTATGTGGATATTGTGAAGATCAGAACGCTGCTTGAACCGATGGAACCAGCCTCTGCTGGCAGCAAAAGTCGGAGTGGCACTCCCTTCTCCTTCTTTTGTTTTCAGCATCTCATACAAAGATTTTGCTTTTGTGCATATGAGATCTTGACTTAGTGGTGTGTTCTTCTTATTCAAATCTTCGATCCAGACTGACAGTAATTTCTCCATTCTTTCTAAGATAGATGATCTCGAACGAGAAAGTTTTGTTGCACTTATAGGTGTTGAACCTTCGCTGGAGATTTTAATTTTTTCCCGATTTTTATAAATCGTTCTCACAGTCGATTCTGAGAGTCCAAAATCTCTCCCAACAATTGTTGCTTTGCCTCCATTTTCCATTCTTCTTAACACTTTCATCTTCAATTCCAAAGTGACGCTTTTACGCTCTTTTTTCTTTACAGGCGGCATTTTTAACGTAGGGTTAAATTATGTATGTATGTATCTCCAATAAATATTAAAACAAAACTGCCAGCCGACCGAACTAACATTACGGAACAAATGAACACACGAAACGAACGAGGAAATCCCCATAGAACAAAGTCGAAGGACAGGGAATTCCCAATTCTTCAAAGAGAATATTCAGAGAAAGCGGGGATCCCCCCGCGACCATAGAGAAGTTAATGACTACATGAGCGCGAAATTTGAAATTCGCGTTATAGTGAAACCGCGCGTAACGGGGTCGCGCTAAGCGGGGTATTACTGTATTATCATGCTAATACTATTTTTTTTTTTTATGGGTGTAGCACACGTGCTACAGGAAAGTCCCTAAGGCGCTCCAGAAGCGGCATATGTGCCAAAAAAGCGATTCACGTTGTTCTTGAATCGCTAAATTGTACTCGGTGGGCAAATTATTCCAAAGGGATGATGTTCCAGCCAATCAAGGCCGCCAGTCAGTTCCGGGTCTCCAATAAGATGAATAGCTCTTCTCTGAGCAGAATCCAACAAATGCATTGTATGTTTGGGAGCGGTATTCCATAGTTGGTTGAATTTGACAGAAGGACAAACAGACACTGAAGTGATCTTATAAATGTTCTGTATGGAACACTAAAAAACAGGTAGTGGAGAGAGGGCTTCACCTAATGGCATGCCTCAGAACTAAGGAAGTATGTAAATTAAGAAGTTTGAGAGCATGAAGAAGGTCTATAAAAAATAACTTACTCTTTAACCATTGATTTCAATTTTAAAGGGAAAAATTACATCAATGAATTTTACTTTGAATGTAAAGACAAAAAAAAACAACCAAGCAAATGGATATCTTTTCTGGTAACAATTGATAGCAGGTTGGATTGGAGGAACTACAAAGAACAACTCTATGTATCTCTAGGAAAGTACAATTATGCTATAATGGTCTTATTTACCTGTTTAAGTGAAGAGACTGCATTGATGTCATTTCACGCTCTTGTGAAGGCTCAGATCTCATATGAGGTTATATTTTGTGGTACCATATCACATCTAAATACGTTCTTAATACTCTAGACGAGTCTAAGAAGTGTATGTGGTCTATATTCTAGAAATAATTATAGGCTGGTATTTATTAGGAATAAAGTTTTGCTAGTTGTTGGTCTGTATATCTTGAAATCATGTTTATTTGTAAAAACGAACTAAGATTTGTTTTTTGATATCTCTTTTAGCCACAACATCAGAAATAATAATACTAATCCTAAACACTCAATTAACCAATATCAGTACCTCAAAAAAATTTTTAAATCTTCCATAAACAAATTATGGAACAATCCACCAACTAGTCTACCCTTTAATTTGCTTATAAAACGTGAAATAATTTCAGGTCTCTAAAGCATGTTACACACTTGGTGAATCTTATAATGATGTGATAACATATTCTGTGATAATGAGAATGTTATATATAATTTTGTATTTATATTCTTACCTGTTTAAATTTATCAACATTGTAGTATTGTTTTTTACAGTCTGTCAAGTAAGAATGTATCCTCGATAATTTGTTTTCGGCAGATGCTATTCTAGCTATTCAACAAAAAATCGATAGCATCGCATTTTAGTAAAAGTATCAGTCGATTCCGAACTTTCATCGAAATCACATAAAATCCAATATGAGTTATTTGTTTGCGCTTCGGTTTGATGCAGTCTTTCTTTGTTCCCATTCAAAATGGCCTAAAATGACATTCCGGCGCCGCTAAATATATTAAAAAGGCAGTGTCGTTTGTGAAGAAGTGGGCAAATCATTTTAACGAGTCGAAAAATGTCGACGACTTTCCAAAACGTGGTTCGGTAAGCAAAGTCACTCTGAAAGTCGAAAAATTAATCGTGTCTTTGTTTTCACGGGACTCGGCAAAATTTAAAAAATCGGGTTCGAATGTGTCCCATGAGATCATTCGACAACATCTTCATATTTATGATGTCAAATTTCGAAGTACTTTGAAGAAACCTTTGCTGGGCGAAAATCACGTCGCGAAGTGGCTCGCTTGGCCCCACAATAAGATACTAGAGTGACCCTCACGATCACCGGACTACAACCCTATTGAAAACGTTTGGTCCCTTGTAAAGAGAAAGCTTAGAGGAAAGACTCTGAGGGCTTTGACTCAGTTGTCTCGCGAGATTCGAAAAATTTACAGAGTATGCAGAAAATCTCGTCGACAGCATGCCTCGAAGATGCTAGGCGATTATTGATGCAGAAGACGATTGATCAACTTACTGAGGTAATTGCGCCGTTGTTAGCACACAAAAGAATACATTATTGGCAAAAAATGTTCTCGAAACACATTTTTTCAAGAATACGAGCGGTCACGTTCTTACTTGACACACTGTATATGGAATTTTATGTTGTTCTATATCCATCTCTGGATCTTTTAAGAATGAATAAAACTTTCAACTATTCAATTATTTAGGCTAGGATATATGCGCTTTAAATTGTTTATATGGTATATATTTTTTGATAAATAGATCTTACTGGAATAGGAATTCTTAGGAGGTGTGATTAATATAGAGTACATTGGAATATGACTGTTAAATGAGTTCTAATGAATACAAAATCACTGGCATTATCTGTTCAGCCCAAAAATCTATGGTTTTGACCTATTTGTACTTTAATTTAAATGTGAAACTCATTGCTGTCTTGAAAGTCGTTATTATATTTTGTTTTATAAGTTTTTCTGGCATTCATTAAGTCCGATAGAAGAATCTGAAGGAATGGTACATTTTCTATTAAGTAATATTAGTACTCTGCATTTTATTCTGTTTTCGTTTATTTAATTATTTAAATTCTGATTTTTAGCAATATGTCTATGTACAGTCTGTCAAGTAAGAACCAGACAGCTCATATTCTTGAAAAAATGTGTTTCGAGAACATTTTTTACCATCAATGTATTCTTTGGTGTGCTAACAACGGCGCAATTACCTTAATAAGTTGTCCAAACCGCCTCCTGATACAATAATCGCCTGGCATCTTTGAGGCATGCTGTCGACGAGATTTTACTTTACAACGAGACAACTGAGTCAGAGTCCTCAGAGCCTTTCCTCTGAGCTTTTTCTTTACAAGAGACCAAACATTTTCGATAGGGTGGGCGTCCGGCGATGCTGAGGGCTACTCTAGTATCTTATGGTAGGCTCAAGCAAGCCGCTTCGCGACGTGATTTTCGCCTAACAAAGGTTTTCTTCAGCGTGCTTCGGAATTTCACCTCATGAGCATGAAAATGTTGTCTAATTGTTTCATCGGACACATTCAAACCCAATTTTCTTAATTTTACCGCTCCTTGACTCAGCGTCAATCTCGGGTCCCGTGAAAACAAAGACACAATTCGTTTTTCGACTTTCGGAGTGACTTTGCCTACCGAGCCACGTTTTGGCATTTTTCGTCTCATTAACATGATTTACCCTCTTCTTCACAAACGATAGCGACTTTTTAAGATATTTACCGGCTGCGAAATGTGTCATTTGAGGCCCCTTTGGATGGGAACAAAGAAAGACTGCCTCGAACCGATGCGCAAACAAGTATCTCATTTTGGATTTTACGTGATTTCGACGAAAGTTAAGAATCGGCTGATACTTTTACTAAAAAGCATCGTAGACAAAGGTTCCCTCTACTGATTTTTTGTTGAATCGCTAGAATCGCATCTACCAAAAATAAATTATCGCGGTCACGTTCTTACTCGACAGACTGTAAGTCATAAAGGTCACAATAAACATACATACATTCTTAAAACTTATTTATACACGTACATATTTGTATTTGTAAAATTGGGTAACCAAAAAAGTTCATGCAGTTTTTGAGGCTAGATAGGTGTAGACTCCTGGCGTGTTCAAACCTGCAAAGATAACGCGATATGTTGATAATCAGTTCAAACCCTATTTAGTATAGAGTTTTTAGGCATCTTGAATGCTTCAAATTAAATTCAGTTGGAAGCATGATCTTTAAGTAAATATTACTGTACCAAATGAGAATATACAGGCTTATTTACTTTATGAGTCTAAATTGGGCAGTGAAGCTGCATATTACGCTTGATAAATATATTCCGCGTTTGGAGGGAAAACAGTGAGTGAGCATGCAGCATAAAAGTGGTGTAGTAAATTTTAGTTTAGTTTACGTCAGTGGAAAGGGAGTTCACCGTCTCCCAGAGAACGCCAATCCTTAATTGCGAAAGCGACCGAATTTGTGATCAAAATATTGGACTGGGAACTTCTGCCATATCCACCGTACTTCCCTGACGTCGCCTCGTCTGATTACTACATGTTTTTGCTCATTCGCAATCGGCAATTTTAAAATAAGAAGGAAGCTACCAAGGAGATTACACAATTTTTTGAATCCAGTGATAATGAATTTCACAAAATTGGAATTTATAACTTTTGGGAATAAATAATTGAAGCCAGTGGCGGATATTTTGATAATTTGTAAAAGTTTACTGCGTTCTGATTTCCGAAAAATGAAAACCGCACGAATTTTTTGGTTACCTGAGTTATGGTTCACATATTTTTTCTAAACATGGTTTTTTTATTACTAGTTGTCCAAGAAGCAGTTGCTACTGGAGATCCTGAACTATTGCATATTGTGCTTGAAAGAAGAGATCTGCAAAGGTATTAAAATTTTAGACTTTTTGTATAATTAAAAGGGCTGCGGCAGATAAAGAGGCCGTACCATGCACTGGGTTGATGTGGTTTTTCTTGTTTTAGTTACGATAGTATTTAAATGATGGAAAAATAGGTTCACGTTAGCTAACCTGAACTAACAGGTTAGGTTTTGTAGAAAATGTTTTTTGCAACTTTTCACATGTATAGATGAGAGCGTTAGAAACAAGGAAGCCTAAAAACAAATTCTATTTAGTTTTAAAACAAGTCCAAATACTTAGATGACATAATTTTATTTCTTTTATAATTTATTTTAAAGGGAGGATTTATTTAATACAAGGTCAGGTGGGAAAACCACATATTGTATTTAATTTCATTAGTTTTCTTAGAAATGATTCCTTTATAAGTTGTGTACAAACATGGTTGCTATTCAGTAATGTCATTGTTTTTTATTGCTAATCTGGCGCTCGACAACAGCATAATAATACCTCTGCAATTATTTGTCCAAATATTAGTAAATACCAGTATCATTAAAAAAGAATTGCCTTATTACTTAGTGTCCAGTTTAGTGATAAAAAACAATACCGTCAATGAATTGTGGATATATTTTGAATCCTTAGTGTGAAATTTCGTTTTTAACTTAAAATCAACATATTGAACTTTTGGCTCATCCTGTATCATAAATGTATTATTGAATATATCTGTCGCTAGGTTGAGGAATTATTATTATTTGCTTAAAGTGGTCTCTAAAAAAAATCGCTTCGCGAAATATATATGGGTTGTGGAAAATACGGTTTTCAAGAAGATCACCCTAAAATTTAGCCTATCCGTACCACTTTCTCTTTTTCATCCAATCACTACCTCACAGTATTATACTATTTCTTCGGAGGTTTATGTCTGTAAGAAAGCGTAAGGTGATCTGGATTTATGGAAAAGAAAAGGAAAGAAACGCGCCGTATCGGTAATTTCAATATTAATGACCTATTAAAGTAGGTACCATTAAAGATTTTTTCAGGACCCCAAATAAAATTTCAAATGATTTGATCAAGCAAACCAACCTTGATTATTCAACCTTTATATATGCTGTATTTGTCAGTGATCTATTTTAGAAAATATACAATTGAAAGATGCTGCAACTTAAAGAACACCTTGCATATATTGATGATTACCTTTTAAGATGTCATATCTTAAAAATTTTAAAATTTTGTATTTTAACTCCCAGTTTTTAAAATCTGTGAGTTATGACTTGTTAGAAATTGCCTAGCGATCCAATTAGATTATTTTTTTTGTGTGCTTCCGAGTTTTGTACTTGTTTAAAACAAAAATCAAGGAAATACATCCTACAATTCTCAAAATTCAAAACATTTTAGAAATTGACCATCATTATATAAATCTAATTATAATTTTTATCGGCTTCCTGTGTTCATCACTTTGTATCAGGACAGGTGGACTTTACTTTTACCTAATTCATGTTCAGAGTTAAGAATTAAGAAGGAAGAAACAATATGAAAGTAAATTCACCTAAGTGACATAACACATAACAATTATTCTCATTGTTTAAAACTGTTAAGTTAAAAGTTCCCATTAGTCTCATCAATTCAACTTTGTTGATATTTATTTAGACAGATATTTAATGTTACCACTTTGTTATAGTTCCATTTTTTTCCCATATTTAGGTATACGAGTCGCATGGCAGGAATACCCGATTTATTACAGAAACTCAAACAGGCGCCGGATTTTTACGTAGAAATGAAGTGGGAATTCACTAGTTGGGGTAGGGTAAAAATTTACATTAATATTTTAGTTTAGTAATATGTACAGGGTGTCTCATGTAAGCAGGCTACTTAATGTGTCTTAATAATTATGACAAAAAAAATTAAAACTATACCACATAATTTTTTCTGGGCTGTCTAAATATCTAACCGAAAAAGCAAATGAACGTTCAAATAAAAAAAGATAGCGGTAAAACAGATTTTGTTAAATTTAAACTCTGTGTATATCAATATAACAGGAAGTTCTGTCCTCATTGTAAGTGCTAACCTTTCAATGGTGGATTTAGGACGAGACTTTTTCATTTTATAAAATTTTCAATGTTTCGACTTGTAGTCTGTATCAACGCTACAATAAAAGTAGTAACTTTAAAATTAACTTTTTTTTTTATCTCTGTACATTCTATGCTATATGGTATATTACTTTAATTTTTCAAAAGTTACAGTTTTAGATAGGGAAGTACACTACTTTAATTGCATTATAAATAAAATAATTTATTTTACTCCTAAATAGTCAATTTCAGCAGTCACGCATAAGCATTAGCATCCAATATAATTATTTACTTAATTATGTTTATGTACAAACATTGAAAAATAAACAATAACATAACTGTAAAAAAAAGTTACACTACTGTTCCTTCCCATATAGTGTCCATATGTTATACGAGGCTGGTTTGAAAAGTCCGTGCAAAGTCCGAGAGATGGCACCACCGGCGCGTATCGAGGTCATGTTTAGTTAGTAGCATCTCTTGAATGAATGCACACCAAGTTTCAGCCATATTGGTCTATTTCTTTGTGTTTGGCATTCGTGTGAATCAAGGAAGTCGAGTGATTTTCAAGAAATGGACGAAAAAGAATTTTGTGTGGTGATTAAACATTACTTTATGAAAGGCAAAAAGCACCAAGAGACTAAAGAGAAGCTTGATAAACATTATGGTGACTCTGCACCCTCGATTAGAACAGTTTATAAGTGGTTTCAAAATTTTCGGACTGGCCATATGGGCACAAGTGACGCTGAACGTTCTGGACGGCCTGTGGAGGTTACGACTCCAGAAATCATTGATCAAATCCATGATATGGTGATGGATGACAGAAGAGTTAAGGTGCGTGAGATTGCTAGTGCTGTGGGCATCTCGACTGAACGGGTACATAATATTTTGCATAAACATTTGGACATGAGAAAGCTATCCGCAAGATGGGTGCCGCGATTGCTCACGCTTGACCAAAAACGACTATCTGGAAAAGGGTAAAACTATTACAGGTGAATATTATTCATCGTTATTGGACCGTTTGAAAACCGAGCTGCAAGAAAAACGCCCGCGATTGGCCCACAAGAAAGTCCTTTTCCATCACGACAACGCACCAGCACACACCTCAGCAGTTGTGGTCGCAAAATTAATGGAAATAGGATTCCAACTCGTTTCACATCCCCCTATTCTCCAGACTTGGCTCCCTCGGACTACTATTTGTTCCCCAATTTGAAGAAATGGCTGGCGGGACAAAGATTTTATTCAAACGAGGAGGTGATTGCAGACACTAATGGATATTTTGCAGACTTGGACAAATCCTATTATTCGGAAGGGATCAACAAACTAGAACATCGTTGGACGAAGTGTATAAGCCTAAAAGGAGACTATGTCGAAAAATAAAAAAGGTTTACCCCAAACACATAAGTAGTTTTTATTTTTGCACGGACTTTTCAAACCAGCCTCGTAAATGGACACTATAGGTTGTTAGTATCCTTTAAAATATATAGGATATGATTTTTTAACAAAAATCAGCTTTCTGACCGTTTTGTTTTTATTTAACTTTGAATTATTGATTGAGTTAAATATTTGAACAACGTAGGCTGAAAAGTTTTTGGTTTAGTTACTTAAAACACATTTTTTTTTTTAACGTAGTCTCCTTAAAGAGCGATACAGTCGGTCCAACGCTTTCTAACATTTCTTATAGAAGGATTTGTTTTTGCCATTAAAATAGTCCTCAGTTTCGGCGATAACTTCTTCATTGGAGCCAAATATCTTTCCCGCGGGCAGTTTTTTGGGGTCTGCCAATAGATAATAGTCGCTGGGGGCCAAATCTCAAGAATACGGTGGATGAGGAAGCAATTCGAACTTCAATTCATGCAATTTTGCCATCGTAGCCATGGATTTGTGACACGGTGCATTATCTTGATGAAATGTTGTATCTTTGGTCGTTTCGGGCGGCTTTCACCGATCCATGTTTCATCCATCTTTACATATGGCATGAAAAAATCCTTTTTATTGCGCTTAAACAGGTCCAAACAGAATTATCAACACGTTATTGTTTTTGGTCCACTGTGGGCAAACGCGGTACCCATTTCGAACAGAGCTGTCTCATGCCCAAGGATTTATGCAAAATATGACCAACACGTTCTTTTGATATAATTAGAGTGTCGGCTATCTCACGCAATTTCACTTTACGGTCATTCAAAACAATTTTGTGAATTTTTTTGATGTTTTCCCACCTCATTTGAGCGTTCAGCATCATTTGTATCTATCTGTACGACCGCGTTTAAATTTAACATACCAGTAAATGATGAGTGATTTTTCAGGGGCAGAGTCCCCGTAACACTTATCAAACCATTGCTTTGCTTGAACGATATTTTTTCCCATCACAAAACAGTGTTTCATCAACACACGAAATTCGATTTTTTCCATTGTTTCGAAAATATCAAAAGTAACGTCACTAAAACTACTGTAACTTGTAAACTAATCCTCGAAATGTCATGAAATTTTGACAGGTATCGTTTGAAGGTTGGTACTGGTATATGGATTTTTTAGAAAAGGCGACATCTACGTGTCAGACCAAAAACTTTTCAGCCTACGTTATATATGCATATGTAATATATAATATAACACAAGAGGCCCCCTTATGTAATAGATCTTATACTAACTTGATCAAGCATAAAATTTTCTGAAAAAAATATGTATTATTTCAGTGCCACTTGTATCAAGAATGTGCCCTAGCGATACGTATAAAGTTTATAAACAAGGGTCAAATGTCCGAATAGACACTACTTTATTGGGCTTTGACCATACCAGTTGGCAACGCGGGAGCCGCAGTTATGTTTTCCAGGGTCAAAGTAAGTTATATGTACATTTAATGTTATACATCATACACAACCAAAAGGTCCTATACTGTAGGGTTGTATAATTTTAGACAGTATAGTTAAGACCAGTTTAAAACTACCCTGGTCAAGATGAAGTTAACCACCTAAGTGGACACAACCTCAATGGCGTAAACTCCAAAAATGTTGTATTCCCTAGATTTTAGGTAGCCTCTAATCAAAAATGCTAATTTGGTTAATTGTATTGTGGTATTAAAAATTCAAATATCTGACGTGTGTCAAAAGTTTAATAAAATCAAATCTATAAATGAAAAAGACCTTTATACATATGTATATTAAACTACAAGCTTTAGAGAATTATCCTAATATAATATTCCTAAAAATAATGTCATCTAAATGTAAACCGTTACATTCTAGGGACTCTTTTGACCGAGTGGTGAAGTTATTGATCACTACTCAGCACGTTGTATCTCTGATCTATTATTTCTTTCCGGATACCTTCTTTTAATTTTAATTTAGACATAATGTTTCATTTAATAGTTAGTGTCATATGGCCCAATCCTGTTTAAACAAGGTACTCTGATTTTGTAATTATCAAAATTTTGTAAAGCACATGTGAAGAAGTTTTCAGTCATTTCCATATATCACTTCAATTTACACTTGTTACATAGACTTAATCATCTTCAATGGAAAATGGTTTTTGTGTATAAGTCTATATTCTGTTTAAAGGTGTTCAAACATTTGGTTAGTGAAGTTAAGGCTTTGAGCAGTATCACCAAAAATACATAGTAACGAATTTTCAGGCCTTTGATCGTTTGCAGTTTGGGAGCAAGCAAGAGGTCAGGATCCTATCGAAGAGACAATCTAAGGCACTCCAAGTGTGTATTTTTTCTTGACGTCCTTTGTAGCTCTGTCGCACGTTTACTTAGAGTCGAATCGGTTACGTCAAATTTGTGCATTCTTTTTTTAAACAGTTAAATACTTAGGGCTCCATTTACACTGAGTAAATGATGTTGAATAAGAAATTTTTGCCGAATTTTTGTTTTCATAAAACTCTTTAGACATAAAGGCACGCTTCGGTTCTCAGTGTAAACATAAACTAAAGAACTGTGACCATTCACTCAAATTATGGCTACTCGGAAGAAAATAACAACCCCTCGAAGGCTTAAGAACTTCGAAGGTGCCTATTTTAGTACCATATCTTTTGTCGAAGTCTCCATACTATATATTGTATCATCTCTCCACCTCCTCTATTGTTGCTCTTCACCCAGGGATGCTTTTACTGCTTCAGCTGCCCACTATTTTGGTTGTCTAAAATTTACATTGAGTTACATAGTCTTATAGAAATTAATAACATATTTTTTAGTCTATGGTGTAATAAATAGCCGCACTACTTTATTCAGCGACGAAATTCTCAATATATATCCTCCAAATTGTCTAAAACAGTGTGTACAAGGTTATTCAATAGCCGATTGGTAAAGGGTTGTTTAGCTATATGGACTTTCTGGGAATAACCTACTTTAAATTTTATACAAGCTCAAAAAGTCCTTTTAACATATAGTGTTATGTATTCCGTTCTGGTAGGGGCGAAATGACTTTGAATTCGGTACGATTCTTCATGCATTTGCGTTATTTTAGATAGAGTATAAAATTATATTTAAGGCTCGATTCATACTATGAGGCCGCTCTCGATACGCTCTCGCCCCGCTCTCGGTTCGATAAAATTTTCTCATATCCACATTGCTGTTCCGATATAGATCTCGCTTCAGTTTGCCTTCATCAACATTTCAAGTTAGATCGGAGTAGTTAAGAAAAATGCATATATAATGTCATTTAACTTTTCAATTGAAGAATTATCAATTATAGCTATTCTTTTAGACGATGATTTAAAAATCATCGAAAAGCGGAGGAAACCGAGAAGAAGAATATGGGTATAACCAAGTTTAAAGGCTCGAAAAAGTGAAGGCGAAGATTATAAACTGTACTGTCATCTAATTGACGACGAAGAAAAGTTTATAAAGTGTTTTAGAATGGATTCTGGGACATTTGAAATGATCTTCCACCATTTTTCACTCGCCATTATTTATTAACGTGTTTTAATTTTTATTAATT
Organism: Pachyrhynchus sulphureomaculatus; assembly: GCA_019049505.1. Taxonomy (NCBI): domain Eukaryota; kingdom Metazoa; phylum Arthropoda; class Insecta; order Coleoptera; family Curculionidae; genus Pachyrhynchus; species Pachyrhynchus sulphureomaculatus. The sequence goes on from CM032455.1 coordinate 94,996,842, forward strand.
TTTTTACCTTACACACACTTGTTCTCTAATCCACAACTGAGCTGGGACGGGATGGAGCAGGATCGAAAACATATTCATACTACCGTGACGAACCATGATAGGTCCGATCTCGCTCCGATAAAATATTCTTTGAAATGTATCGATATTGGAGCGTTGTGAGATCGAGATCTGAGCGATAGTGGTAGTGTGAATACACTCATTGTTTCTTTTGTAAACATATTTTATCGAACCAAGAGCGTATCGAGAGCGGCCTCATAGTATGAATCAAGCCTAATTGTGTGAGATTGTAAATAAATAATCGTTTTTAATAAGCTGCTCATTTGACTTACACTATTATTTTACATATATTTTTTTCGAGATTTCGAATTAGGTAAACAACCCAAATGGATCAGATACTTAATATAGAACAAGGTTTTAAATAATAGTTTAAACCAGTTTTGACAACTACGTGGTCAAGATTCATAAATGATCTTTTTTCCAACCTTATTGTAGTATAAGATTGTTTGTCCACAATATGTATTGTTAATTTTCAAGGTTACCTTCAGTTTTGCCCAACTATTAAAGGAGACATGAGTTACATTTATCGTCTAAACTGCTCTGATAAACCTGGTAAAATTTTATAAACAAATAAAATTAGTAGTTTTTGCTAAATTGTAATATCAACTTAGAAAATGTCATGTATATGCTAACTAATAGATAGAGCTATTTAGACAAGTATGTCGCGATATCTTCCAGTATCAGCACGTTACAAAATTGTAGGTAGCCCGAGAGACAAAATGCTTATATGCCTCGGCCATCGGGTTATTAGCTTGACCATCCTTGGCTATTCTGCTTTCTTCATGATGCCTGCATAGGATTTCAAATTGACAGACCTTTTAAAAAAATTCTTTATATTTTTATAAAAAGGATATAAAATAGGGAAGGAAACTTGGGTCAACTATCTGAGAAAACTGTATGGAAGAGAAGAGGGTATAATAGAGCAGAACACACCAGAAATAGTAATCGGCGAGAACATACAGATAGAAATCGCAGACATACAACGAGCTCTCCAACAACTAAAACCCAGAAAAAGCCCGGGGCCAGACAACATCCCTAATGTATTATTTAAATATGGAGGTCAATCCTTCACCCAACAGCTAGTCAACCTGACTAACCATATCTACGCTCACCAAAGAATGATGAATGGTGAACTATCACCACGATCCTTATGTTTAAAAAAGGAGATAGAAAAGTACCCGGAAACTATAGAAGCATTAATCTCCTTTGCAGTACTCTAAAACTAATTACAAAAACCATAACAACCAAAATAAATAGCTTTACACCACTATCAGATGAACAACAGGGTTTCAGACCAGGAAGATTCTATACTGATGCAGTCTTTATCATCAGACAGTGACAGAAAAGTCTATCAAGTATAACAAGCTGGCATACATGTGTTTCATACATCTGGAAGAAGCATTTGCCCACGTTCAACTTAAGGATGTAATACACATTCTATATAATACAGTATCGCATAATCTTATAAAAACAATCAAAAACATCTACAAGGGAAATAACATACAAGCAAGAATTGATAGAGAACTAACCGAACCAATTGCTGTAAATAGAGGCATACGACAAGGACTCCTTACGTCCACTTCTTTTTAACTTCGTTATGGATGATATAATAAATAATATGCGTCCCCTGAAAGAATGTAGTTGGGTAACCAGGACATCGCAATCTTGTACTATGCTGATGACGGTGTGCTGATAACAGAAAATGAAGATGACCTTCAGAAACTCCTATATCGTTGCAAATCCAACCAATTTAAAACTAAAAATACTTGTTTTTGGAATTTTAGGAGACTAATAATTTATACTAATTCACAGTCTTACTTTAGCAAGGTCTTTCCTGACATTGTTTTGGAGCCCTGTTTAACATTTATTAACCCAAAGTGTTGTGGAGTCGTCTGCAAATAGGGTACACTTTCCCTTGATATTAATAGTTGTTATGTCATTGATATATAATAAGAATGGGCCGGAATTAGACCCCTAAGGTACTGTAAATTTAATTTTAAAATACCTGAACTTTTATTATTAAAATTTATCTGCTAAAGACGCGAAAAAAGATATGACTGAAACTACATGATCGCATTTTCCTTTTTTCAATTTTTGGAACACTATTCTAGATTTGCCACATTTAAACGCTTTGGATAAACCTCAAAACATTGCTGTAAATACCTCATTGTTATAAAATAATATATTAAAGTTTGAACATTCGTATATTCTATCAAAAGAGTTAATACATGGTACGAATGTATTCTGATCTCCTGGTAAACCTCCTTTCAAACAAGCAAGAAAGTATTTTCTACAAACTTTCACTGGGCATAAGACAATTAGAATAATATGTCCAAAAAATCTGGCTATAAATTTTCAAAGATGAAGATTTCTGTACAAATAAAAACTTCAGTATTTTAAATTTGTAGATGTATGTTAATAAGTATTTGTAGATTAGTATTGCTATTATTATTATTCCCCTACTTCCCATTTACATTAAATCTGCGGTTAATTTTCTTTACTTTTTGATTAACACTTTTTAGATGGTGGTGCCACGATGATGGAGATCGATCACGATTTACGGCAAGTCTATTGTGAAGAAATGCGAACATGTGAAGAAAATTTAGGAGTATTATTGCCAAATGAAGAGACTGTATCACAGCGTCTTACCAATCCAATAGTAACAACTTATATAGATACTGACAAAATTAGTTTTGAAAGGTATGTACTAGAAATGCGCTGTAATGTGTTTCATTTGATGCTACGGCCGAAATAAACTGGACGTTTATTGAAACTTAACCGTAAAAAATAGAAACAAACCGATTTCTGTGGAATTTTATCAGATAATAAACTGGGTTTTAGGGAGCCGTAAATAGAAGTTTTCAAAAAAAAAAAGGAAAAGATTTTGAGCAGAAAATGTAACTTTGTATGTGATTTCTACTTAGGTTAATAGCAGTGGCGTAGCTAGGTTCAAGGGGCGGAATAGGAGCATGTGCATATAAGGGGCATTTCTTTTATGAAAAAAATAGAACACTATAGGAGGAGCCGCTCTTATATATATATATATATATATATATATATATATATATATATATATATATATATATATATATATATATATATATATATATATATATATAGGCTATCCCATAGATAAGTTCGGCTTGGCAACAGATGAGGCACAGGACATAACCCCGATCCTTGGAAATTTAGTTGCATGAATCGTTTCACCGGAACGCAGCGTGCCATCTGTGCTGAAGAGGTTTGTACAGACAACAATTTTGTGACTATCGCGCGGCGAAAATTTCGCGGTCATTATCTTTGATAAAATAAAGCAACTTTAAGTAAACCTTCGCTAGGGCAACCAAGAACGTCAAGAAGTCATGCGAATGTGTGGAGTGCATTCGAGATTTAGCTTGCTAGATTCTCGTTTTCTATATGTATAATGAACCTAGGAGATCGTCATAAGGCATTCTTCGTAAAAATATATGTCTGTATCCCTACAAGTGATAGGTCGTGCCAGCATTAAAGTTAACTGGTATTGCTTAGAGACTCAACCTTGGTTATGAAATATTTGAACACTTTTCAACTTCTTTCTTATTCTCGGATGAGGCACGTGTCCACTGTAACGACCACGTCATTAAACAGAACTATCGTTATTGGAATCTGACAAATCCAAAACTAGATTACGTAACTCTGACTTGACGCCGCGCCGTTGGATTTTTTTTTGTGGTGATAACTTAAAACTAGAGTTTAAGGTAACAAACTGAAACTTTTAATAATAGAGAATTATTTTACTCTCGTGTGAGCGGCAGGTTTTTCGATTAGTAAACAAATAAATCTTTAGAGAGCCAAAATGCATAATACGTAATAATCCTCTTTATTGCTTACACATTTATTTTCCTTTGTGTGGAGCTCTACCACTCAATGTGGGTCTTGGTTGGCTCAAATGTCTCCGTCTGACTCGACGTATCATAATTTCGTCGATATTTTACATCTATTATCGTTTCACTGCATCCAAAGTCTTCCCACTGGCCATATTCAGTCTTCCCACCCTAGTTCAATCCAACGTTTATCTTCTTGCCTGTTAACTTAATCAGCCTATTTAAGATTATTTACTTTCATTTCTTTACCTTATCTGGTTGTTTATATAATTCCTTGACTTCAGTGCCATATTGTTGTGTAGTTATAGTACTTTTACTTGATCAAATGCATCCCTCAAAGTAATCGATTTCCAAAAATAATCAACAAATAATCAATTAATTGATAATTTGGATTAATTAATCAATTATATTATTATTCAATTATTTCTCATAACCGATAATTGATTATGAATTTCCATAATCGCTTATCTCATAAAATATTTCGTTCGGTAATTTTTTAACTGCATCTTTCAATTTATTGAATTAACGTAACTTTTAAAGAAACTTGTTTTTTCTTCTGATTTTTAGAAATAAAGCCGGCATTTGGGGTTGGCGTTCCGATAAAAACGAAGTAGTTAACGGTTATGAATGTAAAGTTTTTAGCGCCTCAAACGTAGAACTAGTAACCAAAACACGATCCGAACATCTGACCGAATCCGATAAAGTTAGAAGTAAAAATCTTAGAACACCACTGCAAAATTTCTTAGGTATCGCTGAGGTGGAAGCAACTCAGCAAAATACTGAACTTCCCAATAAAGTAAGTATGTTATGCTTTAAAAATGAGGCAAACATTGTCAATATCATTACACCATTTGTTGAAAAATGAAACAAACTTTTCGAAAATAGGAAAAAGTATTGGGTGATTGCACAAGTTTCTGCCCAATTTTCATAGATGGCAGAAGCATGTACTTTTGACTGTGCTGATGTTTCTTTTATATTCATATTATTAACTGACAGTTATCTAAATGCGTGGTGAGTTAACATAACCTTTAAAAAAGTTTATTTATATTAATTTGTGGACAAGGTTCATTCAAGATGGATAATGAAAATTTACATTTTCATGTTATGTTATATCAATTTAAAAAGGGAGTGGGTGTTGAAACTGCAAAAAAAAATATTCAAGGCGTATATGTGGATCGTGCTCCTGCTCTTAGGACAGTTAAAAAGTGATTTGGTCGATTTCGAAATGGTGACTTCAATCTAAACGATAAACTTCGCTCTGGGCGATCTCCCGGCATTGATAATGAGTTTATCCGTGACTTAGTGAATAATAATTCACGGATTGCCACTGAAGAGATTGCTGAGAGACTAAATGTTGACAATTCGACTGCATTTCGTTAGTTAAAGCAACTGGGATATACTTCGAAACTCGATATATGGGTTCCGAATGTTTTGACAGAACGGAACAAACTGAACCGTGTTTCTACAGCCATGACTCTCATCGCTCGTCAACAAAACGAACCTTTCTTGGATCAATCATAAGTGGAGATGAAAAATGGGTTGTGTATAACAGAATAAGAAAAAGAAGCTGGAAGCATGGAAGTGAAAGAGCAGACTTACATCCAGTGACAAAAGCTGAATTACATCCAAGGAAAGTGTGGTTACGTGCCCAAACAATTCGTGGATAAGTACTGCGAGCAACTCACCCAACTCAATGTTGAAATTCAAGCAAAACGTCCAAATTTGGTCAACTGAAAAGGTATCATCTTTCACCATTACAACGCTAGACCACATGTCGCTCAACAGACACTGCAAAAACTCAGGGAGTTAAAATGGGAAATCCTCTAGCACCCGCAGTATTCCCTTGATCTTGCCTTCACATCTTTATCTGTTTCGTTCTCTGCAAAATAATTTGGATGGCAAAAAATTTGATTCTATGGAAGAAGTCAAAAACTACCTTATAACATTCTTTGAAGAGAAACCACGCAGTTTCTACAAAAAAGGAATCAAAAAATTTGTAAAACAATGGGGGACAGTTATAGAAAATGATGAAGAGTACATTATTGTTTAATAAATACTAGTTTTCATGAAAATGTATTGTATTTAATTTGGCTTCTAATCGGGCATGAACTTTTGCAATCACCTAAAAGTATCACCAGCTTTTTGTTATTGCTTCTATTTGATGCCTAGTTAGTCGTACCAGTGACAGTGTGCTAGTAACTTTTGTTTTTAATTTTGTAACAGTTTTACTTAAACTCATCAAATGCTTCAAATAACTTACGGTGATATATGGTTATTCCATATGATAATATACGTGTAGTTTAAGCGCTTTCACAGAGGTCGTGAGCCTCTTGAGAATGACGAAAAATTAGGCTGCCCAAAAATTAGATTGAACGAAATTAACCGTGCGTAATTTCATCGAAGAAAACGCGAAATCGTCGGTGAAATTGATTGAAGATGAGTCAGGGATTCCAAAATCAACTGTGCACTACAAAATAATATTTGTGTTTGTGTCGTACCAACCGGATTTCACATCCTGTGTCTTTATAATAAGCGCTTTCTTTATTGTCTGTTAAAAGTTCGAGTTGATTTTGTATAGAGGGTGTAAATTCAAAGTGATTTTGTGTGTTTATTGATTTTTCGTAATGCACAGACCATGTTAAGTTTTTTGTTGTCTAAACCTTTTAAACAGTTTCTGTCAAATATGTATGTAAATATGTATAAATCTATTTGGACTAGCATTCTAGTTTAAAAAGAAAACTAACGTACATACTTTGGAAACAAATATATTTTTTTATTGTTATTAGGAAGAAATTGTAAATATTTCAAACCCATGTAACATCGTCCCAGAAGAATATTTCGATCCAGAAGTAGACCTTGGCTCACGTGATATAGGCAGACCAAAAGAGATTAGCCTAAAAGTTCAGAAGTTCAAGGCTAATCTATGGCTGTGCGAGCAGTATCCTCTATCGTTACCCGAGCAGATATTGCCTATAGTCGATTTAATGGCGATATCTAGTTCACATTTTGCTAAGTTGAAAGATTTTATACAGTTACAGTTGCCAAGTGGTTTTCCTGTTAAGATTGGTGAGTAATAATAATTATATGTACAGGGTGCTTTCTAAATGGAAGCATTTATTTTAACAGGTTATAGTACTTACTAAAAGAAGTCACTTCATCAAATATAACCTATTAATTTAAAGAACATTTATACATTCAAAACATCAAAAATTAGAAACAGTGCAGGTAATAATTGAATCGCCAAATGCGTTAAAATATCAACTCACTTGAATATGTTAATAAATTAAAAAACCGGTCAAGTGCAAGTTGAACTTGCGCAATTAGTGTTCCGTACGTTGATTGCTTTTAAAATAAAAAATTTTTGTTACAGATGTATAAAACGATCAGTGACTTCACAAAACACACCCCAAATGAGTTTTCAACAAAGTTTGTTTTCAATCTTTACTGAAATCTGATGACCTTGAATTTTTTTTTTTTTTATATACCAGATGAATTATTAAAGGTAATGCACTCGTGATAATTTTCATTCAATCTACATCCCGTGGAGAATATTCCAGAATTTTTTCAAAGTTTTTTGATAAGTACTTTTCGAGATAAGGCGCGGGACAGCGATTTTTCACGATTTTTTAAAAATAACACAAAGAAAAGTGCGCGCAAGTAATACATTATATATACATTTTTTACTCGTGTTTTCACAAGCTTTCATTTGACACCACACTCGACTTCCGATCTCACCCCCCAAAATTAACCTCTTAAGTCAAAATTTAACTTTCAAAACTACACGACTGTGATGAGGCCATCAATTTATACATTAGTACCAAATTTCAACTTTCTATGTCAAATAGTTTCGGAGAAAATCGGGTGTGACAGACAGACAGACAGACACCGAAGCGATCTTATAAGTGTTCCATACGGAACACTAAAAATAAACAAATGCTACAAGTCGTACAGGGCTATGGGCGTTTGTAATTAAAAAAAGTCATTTTGCAATACTGTAAACAAAAGAGCGCGGGGAAGATGTTTATGGCCACCACAATTTGGCTGACTTAACAATACCAATCAGAACAGTCAGTCTTTGAATTGTTGTGGCTGTTACTTAATGGAAATTCATAACAAATGTAATGAAAGACTGATTTTGTCAATTTCCACTTTCTTTTGTTTTACAAAAACTGTATGACGCGTTTTGCTGCTTTGCACTGTAGTTTCAACTGATACAGAATTATATCTAGATTGAATGTTGTTACATTTTAATAAATACCCTAAGGTAAGTAGGCAATAAAAATTATTGCTATGTACTAATGAATATTGATAGGAAATCCATTCTGAACTTTAATGGTTGTATAAGTTAAGCAAAGGTGAGTTACCATGAGTTAGGTGGTATCTTTCTGTTCATTTAAGATGATATCGGAATTTCTAATTCTATTTATTTTTAAATTTTCCAGCAGATTTAATTTGACTCCCTTGTTTTATTTGTGTAAAATTTCAAATTTGTCGTCAAAAAGATGATTGGATTTAGTTAAAAGAACGACCTGTCTAACCTATGTAACTTTTAGGACAAGAACCACAATTTAACTGATACACTCCAGATTTTTTTGTTCTATTTTGTTTTCCTTTTGCATTTTTAATAAATTTTCCCAACGAGTTGTTTGTTCTAAACGCTATATGATATTTATTTAACTGGTTCTTAATTTTTTTTGATGTGTTACAAAAATAGTTTAAGACTTGATATTTTTTATCCGTGTTTTCTTCTTTTGGGTATACTAAAGAAAAAGCTATTTGTTATTTTTTGTTTAGTATTGAATCTATGATATCAGGAGAATATCCGTTGTTAACAGTAATTTGTTTTATTAGATTTAATTCCTTATTAAAATCATCTACAGATAAGGAATCACTTACAAGTCCATGCAGCATACTGTGGTAAGCTGCCAATTTTTGTTGTAGAAGGTGAACTGAATTTATATTTATTGTAGTATCTGTATGTGAAGGTTTGTGAAAAATAAAAAAAAATGTATTTATTGTAATGTCTGGTTATCGTTAAGTCAAGAAAATTCATTTTATTGTCGACTTCTAGTTCCATACTAAATTTAATATTTTTATGTATTGAGTTTATATAATTAAAAAAAATTATTAAGTTGGCGCTCTGTACCGTCGAAACAAGCAAAAATGTCATCTACATATCGGCACCAATACAAAAATGATTTACTAAGCTCTGGTCGATGCATTTGCTTTTCTAGGTTGTCCATGAATATTTCTGCTAAAAGTGGGCTAAAATCATAGATAATAAAGATTTTTAGTTGTCCCTTTCTACGAAACAAACAAAAATATGTGTGTATACCATTAAGTTTTGTTTTCTATTCTCTTTAGTATTTATATGCCTAAAAACAATTTTAACTCTATTATTCAATTTTTCAGAAATTCCACTATTTCATGTTTTAAATGCCCGAATAACCTTCGGAAATATATTTGCGATGGACAATCCGGTATCGAACGTAACAACATTAGAGGAAGACGAACATTTAACGTGCGTTTTGGACGAAAGTTTGTTCCAGTGCCCTCCCACCTACATCCAGATTGGTAATGGTAATGTTCACCACCATCTTTTTTATTTTGTTTTTGTGATTGTTTTAATTTTACCGCGCTTTTTCAATTCTCAGTAGAACTGCTTGGCATGATCATCCATAACTTTGTACATTTTAATTATAGTAGTTGGTAGACAGCAAGTCATGCCTCATATCACACATAAATTCTCGAGTATTGGACTCCGTTATTGGAAAATCCACCGTCAGTTTTTGGTTTAGTAAGTTTCCTTTATTACGTTGGTAGTTTAGCATAGTAACTGAGTTAACCCAATGTAAAGAATTTGATAATTTTTTATAAAAAGAGTACTTGATGAGAATGATTTGAGATAATTACGAGGCTGGTTTGAAAAGTCCGTGCAAAGTCCGAGAGATGGCACCACCGGCGCGTATCGAGGTCATGTTTAGTTAGCAGCATCTCTTGAATGAACGCACACCAAGTTTCAGCCATATTGGTCTATTTCTTTGTGTTTGGCATTCGTGTGAATCAAGGAAGTTGAGTGATTTTCAAGAAATGGACGAAAAAGAATTTCGTGTGGTGATTAAACATTACTTTTTGAAAGGCAAAACGCCTCAGGAGACTAAAGAGAAGCTTGATAAACATTATGGTGACTCTGCACCTTCGATTAGAACAGTTTATAAGTGGTTTCAAAATTTTCGGACTGGCCATATGGGCACAAGTGACGCTGAACGTTCTGGACGGCCTGTGGAGGTTACGACTCCAGAAATCATTGATCAAATCCATGATATGGTGATGGATGACAGAAGAGTTAAGGTGCGTGAGATTGCTAGTGCTGTGGGCATCTCGACTGAACGGGTACATAATATTTTGCATAAACATTTGGACATGAGAAAGCTATCCGCAAAATGGGTGCCGCGATTGCTCACGCTCGACCAAAAACGGAATCGTGTGAAGTGTTGCAAGGATGGTTTGCAGCTGTTCCAGACGAATCCGGAGAACTTTAAGCGTCGTTTTGTCACTGTGGATGAAACATGGATACATTACTATACTCCTGAGACCAAACAACAATCTAAACAATGGGTTACCAAGGGGGAATCTGCACCAAATAAGGCGAAGACCGTTCCTTCGGCCGGAAAGGTTATGGCGACTGTCTTTTGGGATTCGCAAGGGATAATCCTCATCGACTATCTGGAAAAGGGTTAAACTATTACAGGTAAATATTATTCATCGTTATTGGACCGTTTGAAAACCGAGCTGCAAGAAAAACGCCCGCGATTGGCCCACAAGAAAGTCCTTTTCCATCACGACAACGCACCAGCACACACCTTAGCAGTTGTGGTCGCAAAATTAATGGAAATAGGATTCCAACTCGTTTCACATCCCCCCTTTTCTCCAGACTTGGCACCCTCGGACTACTATTTGTTCTCCAATTTGAAGGAATAGCTGGCGGGACAAAGATTTTATTCAAACGAGGAGGTGATTGCAGACACTAATGGATATTTTGCAGACTTGGACATATCCTATTATTCGGAAGGGATCAACAAACTAGAACGTCGTTGGACGAAGTGTATAAGCCTAAAAGGAGACTATGTCGAAAAATAAAAAAGGTTTACCCCAAACACATAAGTAGTTTTTATTTTTGCACGGACTTTTCAAACCAGCCTCGTATAGTGGAATAAGCAGTAAAAAAACAAACAAAAAGATACTTATATGACACCTTTATTCTGAGAGCCATGATGAACAGCAAGTCCTTGTATCGCACATTAACAGTCTCAGACCATCAGTCAAATTCATGATAGATGTACTAGTTTAGAAAGTTAACGACTAGAGCCACACGTCTATACTCAGACTCTAGATTACAGCATTACAAGTGGGTTTGGCGCGAAGTGCCTGCTTTACATGAAGGATGTTGAATCTAGAAAGCTAATTTTATGCGCCTGCTTCCAGAAAGTGTAAAAGTCATTCTTAACATAATAATCAGCATCATCCAACAGCTCTTTGCGTTGGAACAATTCTGATGTAGGTATGAGCTACAACAGGTCGCTGTCGCAGGTCAGTTAGTGACACACATTAATTACGTCGATATAAACAGGTGCACCAGTAGAAATAGGGAAAAAAATCTATTTGGGCTTTTAATAGTACAAATATATATAATTAAAGTTTCACACACCCATTTTCGTATTTTTTTTTTGGCAAGAGGAACATCATCCTGAATTGAATACAGGTGAATATTAGAACGCCCTGTATATGCAGGTCTTTCTTATGTTTCTTGAAGATCTGATAAAGTCCTACATTTATTTTAGAACGTCGCGATATTCTAGACACTTCTAAGGTTTTAATCCTTTTTGTTGCCAAAAGAAATAGTAGAGAGAACTTGGTTCGTTTTTCTTATTTATGTTTTTGAGGGATCAAAGGGTACCCAAAATGGCCGTAAAAATATACTGTATGTATCAAAAATATTGAATATTTTTTTATATTTTTGTTAAATGGAATTGCCAGAAATATACACTATATATTTTTACTATTTCTGTTCTAAAATCAAATGTTGGGTTTATGGTTATATCATCACTACCGTCATTAGCTTATCCATCCATAGTCGGATGTAAGCCTCTCCAAGTTGTCTCCAATGAGCTCTGTTGTTTGCTTTTTGCATCCAGTTGTGTCCCGCTAATCTTTTTATGTCGTCCGTTCATCTTGCCTGTGGTCTACCTCTGCCAATTTAAATGTGGATTGTAACCTTCCGTACGCAGACCAAGCTAACGAGACTCTTCTATCCAAGTCAGCCTTTAAATTCTTTTTTGATATTTCGATTTTTTGTCCTAAATATATGAATGTTTGTACCTTTCCTATTCTTTTACCTTTAACTCGATAGTTCCAGGCTGTTATCTTCATTTTCGTTGTTCAAGTATTTGGTTTTCGTGAAGTTTATCTTTAGATTTATTTCTTGAGACTTGTTATTTGCTTTCATTCTTCTTTTGTGTTGGCGATCAGAGTGACATCATCTGCGAACCTTAAGTGATTTAACCCTTCACCGTCCATTAATATTCCTTTAGTTTCTCCCTTTAGGTATTTGAACATGTCTTCTAGAGTAAGTTTTGGGGATATTGAGTCGCCTTGTGTAATTCCTCTTTTAATTTTGATTTTATTTGTTTTTTCTTCAAGCATTATTTGTGATGTGGCATTTTTATATATGTTTTCAAGAAGAGTTGTCTATCTTTTATCGACTCTGCTACTATTTAATGCGTTAAGGACTGCCCATAAATCAAATGTTTTTTCGTAGTCAACCATTATTATCCCCAAGGTGATCATTTGCTCTTTCCACTAGCAATATAATTGTTTGAAGATGGTCCAAAGTGCTATATCCCCATCTAAAGCCCGCTTGTTCACGTGGTTGATAACTGTAATTTGTTCGTTAATCTATGTATCATGATTCTAGGGAGAATTTTGTATAGTACCGATAACACGCTGATGGGTCTGTAATTCCCCAATTTAAATTTATTCCCCTTTTTAAAAATAAGCACAGTCAAGGCGTTTATGGTTATATACACCTTGTTTAAATCTTGTTGGTTTCAAAATATTGACACTCTAAAATTGAGTGAAGGATGAGCATCTAGTTTTATTTATTCATATGAACTTTTACTGTAAAAAAATGAGCTATTTACGTGTAAAGATAAAATATCGATTTAAAGGTTTTGTTAAAAGTAGGCCCGCTAGTTCTTTAAATTTGTCGGTAGTTAACAGTGCATTTTCCTTTTAATATAAACAGAACATATTCCAGGAAAATCACTAAGTGGTTATAGGAATGGCGCGATTGTAAAAATATCGATTGATATTAAGCATGAATTGGATCAAATTGTACTTGTTGGGAAACAGGAAAAAAGTAATATGGCAGTTACCGAATATTTAGACGCCTTAAGTATTTTTTTTTTACCTTATAAATATTGAAATATTTGATTGATTGGTCCGTTACTTAAGTATTTTTTTTTTACCTTATAAATATTGAAATATTTGATTGATTGGTCCGTTACTTTCTGACAGTATAGTATTTTTCACGATCTAAGAAAGTGACTTAGCTAGCTATACCCATTCAAAATTCAAAAAGATTCGAAAGTGATTAATTTATGGCTGTTTAATGACGAGGCTTCGTGTAGGGCCGCACTATACCTGACTGTATACTTGTTGGGTTTAAAATTTTATTGTGATAAGACAGTTTAATTTTAATGTTTTATGTACTGAATAATACACAATATAGTAATTGCACAAATATATTAAAACAGTGTACATTTGTTGCAATTTTAGTTATTAATTAATATCTAGTTCAATTTCGCTATCGCTACTATCTTGCAAATCAATAATAACCTTTTTTACAGGTTCTAAACTATTTATATTTATGTACATACATCTATATGAGTTTTTAATTTTTTTTGACGTGAATACAGTTTCTCCAGTTTTCAACGGTTACATTTTTGACTTCTGTGTTTTTATCAACTACTGTTTAAAGTGGGTGTATTATTCTGAGCATGTATATTAGACTTTATTTTATGCCGTATCAACTCGATCGCATTAAAGATACAGTAATATGGTGGAAGCCGAATTATTTCGTGTCCTGCTTCCTTTGCAATTTTATCACAAACATATTCCTTTGAAAAATTGTAACTTTTTAAAACTTCTAATAATTGTTTAACTGTATAACTTTCATGGAAATATATGTCACGTTCGCACAAAATGGCTTTTTCTACTGGTGGAACTTGGTACCTTATTCATTTGGCGACTATGATAGGATGCATTATCCATCACAATACGGTGGTATATTCGGCATTAATTTGTTTTGAAGTCAATCTTCAAAAACTTCAGCGGTTGTATCAGAATGATCATCCAAGCTGGAGTCTGAAATATTCTTGGCTGCTAGAAATAGACATTCTGGTATCAAGCCTTCGTCTGACCCCGCATGTAAAATAGTTATTCTTTTACCTTTATTTGATGGAGCTTTGATGTGGCATTTTTTGGATTTGTCAATCCATCCATTACTGGGTGTGTCGTGGGTGTCATACTAAGTTTCATCTAGGTAGATTATCGTGCGATTTTACGATCTAGCTGTATTTATTTTTTCAAGATATTCCATTCTAAGTTGTTGTAAGCGCCGTGATTCTATTATAACTTGCCTTTTGTTTATTTTTTTGAACAAAAAGCCCAAACGACGTAGAATACGCGATAAAGTTGTAGTGGAACATTTTATGTAACAACTATCCTCGGACAGCCTCCGTGAAGGTGACAATAACGTAGGAACTTTTTGTTCTGCGTACATTTCATAAATCTTGCGGTGGATTAGGTCTTGACAGAAATCAATACATTTCGACACACCTTTGTATTTTCGTGTTTTTTTAGGCGCTATCGAATTATTTACAATTTTCCAAAGTGAAAAATACTTTTCGTGGCCTCGCTCCACTAACTTTAAATAAACACTTTTAACTATCACCTTTGCCGCAACGAACAAACATTTGCGGCTTCTGATGGAGAGGGCTTTGGACATTTTAAGACACTATTGAACTTTATAATACACACTATTTCAGTATAATACTGCAGATAATATGAAGAATATTCTTCATTTTATCTTTATTTATCTAAAAAATATTTAGAGTGTTAAAAGTTAAAAAATAAAATAAAATAAAAAATTTAAAAAAAAAAATGAAAAATTACACTTTGCTAAGCATTTTTTAGAAACGGACCATCCATTTCCTAATATTAATTGTTTATCAATACTCCATACGGCACGTAAATAGTCAAAACTTAATTTCTTAGAATCTATGGAAATTTACAAACATTCAGAGAACCATAATATAAATTTAGACAATAGTCAAGTAGACGTCGGAAATTCCATCTCTTAACAACTTTTATAGCACCTAAGATACCCACATCCTTTCATTATATAAAAATAAATACAAAAAAACTGTTTTTAGACTTAGTTAAGCGTTGGAAAATGTAGTTGTACTACGAAATCGCGATAACGCATTTGTAAATCTTTACAAAAATATATTGTGTGTGTCAGTTAACAAAGTAAATAAGTAATTTTATTGTTATAAATAATTGATGACAGTAATAAAACTCCTCGAATGAAGTTATTTGTTGGTGCCCTTTTCGTTCTCGTTATATTGTTATATTTAGCATGTACTACTCTAAAAGAAAGCAAGAATTTACCGTAAACTTATCTGATATCAGCAGCCATTCCTTAATGTTCCAGGGAATCAATAGTTCTGAGTTATATCTCTTCAATTAGGCTCTTCTGAATGGAACTAGGAGCCTCGCATCTGCTCGGCTAATGAATTAGAAGATCTCAACAGCTACAACATTAATATTTTAGAAAAATCTGCTACCAGGAGTTTTGTATTAAATTCTGCCCAAGTATCGTTACCCTAAAGCTATTCTTCCAGTTTTTGTCAACTTGTAAAAACTGCGGGCTATTTTCGTGTCTACTGTGACAAAAAAATGTAGAAAATTGTATTAGTTACATTTAGATGCATGCTTTATTTTCTGTTGCAAACTTGCTTTTAAAATCATTCATTAACATTTTTCGTGTAACTTTGGACAATAAAAAAATCAAAAACATTTTTAGCATCACATATAATTTTTATTTTAGCTGGTGTCGATGGAAGAAGGCAATTTAGCAATGAAGAAGAAGATGACCTGTTGCAATTTGCCATTCAGCAAAGTTTAATAGAATCAGGGACCGAAAAAGAGGAGGTTAGAATGTTTGTAAATTTTTTTCTTTCATCGAAAAGCTTAGCACGGCTTTAGGTGGCATTTATTTTATCTTTTTTTCCTCCTAATTTGCTAAACAGTTGTAACTTTAAAACCTATAGATTTAAGTTGAGAAGTGTAACAATATACTAATTAAATTTTGAAATTAGGCAGAGGGAAGTAATGTCTTTCGGAACTGAGTAATTGCTTGGGGATATTTAAAGTACGGAAAACAACATTATTGTAAACTATTCTTAAGCCCTTATAGTGAATCCGGTATTCTCAGCTTTTTTTCGTTGATATGTATGATTGTCAGTTTACTAACAAATACTAGTCCCGCTAGATATGGTGAGGCACATAATATTCCCAAGCGAAAGGGTAAACTTACAGTAATCGTATGCCGATTTTTCAGCATTATTAGAAATCTTGATTGTAGAAAGTTAAAAAATAAACTGAAGTTGTTAAATAATACTTGGAAACAGTTATGTAATTCATCCATTCGTTTCCCACCAAGTCACTCCATTTATAAATTTTAATGAATGCAGTAAAGAAAACACCTGACCGAATTGACACCCGGCCAGACATGCAAAAACTTACTTAAATTTGAACATTGTTAAACAAATTTATAAATTACTAGACTGCATGTTTTAAAAACGAATGCGCTGCCACTGGCACCACTGAGATAACAATTGCAATACCTGAGTAAGAAAGTGAGGGAGTTTTAAACGTGACTTGAAGAGAGACGGCAGACACCCATTGGTGAAATGTCAAAAACGTCTTACATGTACACCTATGGAAAAAGAATTCATAATTCCTTAAAAATAGCCTCTTTTGGTGTTTTAACGGGTTTTTTCCTTTTTTTTTTCTAGGTCGATATTTGGGAGGCTCTAAGAGGTCAAAAACCTTCTCGACCAGAAACACCCGTAAATTTCGAAGAACGAGAGCTACAAAGGTATGACTTTTTCATTTTAACAAATCTCGTAAATTCTGCAGGTTGTAAATATTCTTAAATTTAAAGATAACTTTTTATTCAAGCAGACGCAAGGCCATTACTCCAGAAGCAGGTCGATTACCAGTCACAATCATCACTCACCATAAAAAACTATCATTCTAATTTGCTTTTCATAATAATATTGCTTTTAAATGATTTGTAGAATAGATTAAATGGCATAGTGCACGCCTAAATAGCTTGCTATTCTTGATTATATTACCGTAGACACACCAATATATACATATATATATAATATATATATATATATATATATATATATATATATATATATATATATATATATATATATATATATATATATATACCTATATATATACCTATATATATATATATATATATATATATATATATATATATATATATATATATATATATACCTATATATATATATATATATATATATATATATATATATATATATATATATATATACCTATATATATATATATATATATATATATATATATATATATATATATATATATATATATATATACCTATATATATATATATATATATATATATATATATATATATATATATATATATATATATATATACCTATATATATATATATATATATATATATATATATATATATACCTATATATATATATATATATATATATATATATATATATACCTATATATATATATATATATATATATATATATATATATATATACCTATATATATATATATATATATATATATATATATATATATATATACATATATATATATATATATACATATATATATATATATATATATATATATATATATATATATATACATATATATATATATACATATATATATATATATATATATATATATATATATATATATATATATATATATATATATATATATATATATATGTGGCTGCCAGTCAAAACTAACTAAGGGACATTTTCCGAATTTTCCAGGTCAATGAAAAAACGTTCGCATTCTGTTTTTACTGCTAAATTTTTTATAAATATTTCAGTCGTTTGTGAAAGTGACGGAGACAAGTGGCTTTTAGATAATCTTGAGATAATAATAAATGTGAAAACTGTGAGCTTTTAAAATTTGTCCTCGGCTGTGTATAGGGCGTACTGCCGGTCGAATCCAGCTAAGTGATGATTAAGTTTAGGCAAAATTAAGCAGAGTTTAGGAAAAGCAAAATTAGGTGAAATTTGGCAAAGTCGAGCAAAGTTGAGTAAAGATCGGCAAAGTTAGGAAATTTCAGGCAAAGAAAACATTCTTACACGTATTGTCATTGAACTGAATAGCGTTTTATTATTAACTACGTCCCATCCCTGAAGGGTCACATAATTTATGGGAGCCCCACATGATGAATTGTACAAAAAATTAATAACAAAAATATGAATATATTATTTTTGAATACTCACTCGGGCGGCTGCAGAATCTTTCGCTCGAATTACCGCCCCCTTCTTGTTCACGTACTCCTCACCACTTCGCCATCACAGAGATGCTTCATACGAACCAGCGCAAAAACTTTTTCGTTCTAGAATGATAAGGCTACGATATACTAGGTGCAATTTTTTGATATTTTGTATTAGAAATTTTTTATCGCTATAAACAATCTCAACGTAAGCCTTACCTCGAATGTTCTACTGACAATTTTCTCGATGGTAAAACAGAAATATCGATCACAATCTTCTTCAACACACTTTCACTTACACTGCGCACCTAATAGATGTCAGCTACGTGTTAAATTCTAACCTAAAACATCGAACTACAAATCGAAAATATAATGTTCCCATAAGACTGTGCATGTGCACTTAGCTGGATTTGACCGGCAGTTATCCTGTTACATAGCAGCATGAGGGTTTTTAGTTTGCTATTGTTTGCTAACTATAAACAATTTCAAGTTTTTTTGAAAAATATGGGCATCACACAAAACAATTGGAAAAAGCAAAAAAGCGCATTTCGAAAAAAATCCATCTACCTGGTTTTGACCGGCAGCCCTTCATATATATTTATTATACAGTCTGTCAAGTAAGAACGTGACCGCTATTCTTGAAAAAATGTGTTTCGAGAACATTTTTTGCCATCAATGTATTCTTTGGTGTGCTAACAATGGCGCAATTACTTTAGTAAGTTGTCCAATCGCCTCCTGCTTCAATAATCGCCTGGCATCTTTGAGGCATGCTGTCGACGAGATTTTCTGCAATGATCTCCAAATTTTTCGAATCGCGCGAGACAACCGAGTCAAAGTTCGCAGAGTCTTTCCTCTGAGCTTTCTCTTCACAAGGAATCAAACGCTTTCAATAGGGTTGACGTCTGGCGATTCTGAGGGCCACTCTAGTAGCCCCAAGCGAGCCGCTTTGCGACGTGAGTTTCCCCCAGCAAAGGTTTCTTCAACGTGCTTCAGTATTTGACATCATGAGTACGAAAATATTGTCGAATGGTCTCATGGAACACATTCAAACTCGATTTTCTTAATTTTGCCGCTCCTTGAGGCAGCGTCAATTTCGGATCGTTAAAAGGGTAAATCCACTTCTTCACAGACGATACCGACTTTTTTATATATTTAGCGGCCGCGGAATCTGTCATTTTAGGCCTCTTTGGATGGGAACAAAGAAAGACTGCCTCGACCCGACGCGCAAACAAGTGACTTATTTTGGATTTTACGCGATTCCCTCTACCGTTTTTTTTTGAATCGCTAGAATGGCATCTGTCAAAATTAAATTATCGCGGACACCTTTTTACTTGACAGACTGTATATATACGTAGCTCACACTGAAAATTGTTATAATTTTTAACACTGTTATGACACAGAATCACGTCACTGCCATATAAGCTAACTGACAATGTGTTCATTAACGTGTTACGGACAGAAATAAAATAAAAACAGTCACGGCTTTCCAGGGATCATCGTTAAGAGGTTGGGCAGCTGTGTCCTTATTTGAACGTTTCGGACAGATATATTTTACTATGACTTCGGCGCCGGGTCCATGAATATCATTAAAAGTCAATAAATACAATCGGAAAGTAAAAAACAAGACATCAACGACAGTGTAGTACTATCTTTATACAAGAAAAAAACGCATGTAAAAATAATAGTTCGCCATTACTGACGACCGTAAGACTCTTTGCGCCCTTTGGTGATTGAGGTACGACTTACTGCGCTTGATATAAATGTATTATCTGGATGGTTTAGGCTGTTCGCCTTGTATGGTAGCCCAATATATCGGACGAGGTAAATCGTGCTATGACCATCTTGTTTGCACATTTGCACAGTTCTAGTGTAGAATATTATCAGGACACGAAGACAGGGCGTAGAGATGAGCAATACGAGTCTTATTACATCCGGTTCAGCGGATCGCATGGCTCAGCCCTGTCGTTGGATCTCCGGCACTCCGGTTTCATTGAGTGAAGGGCCTCGAATATATTCGTCTTATAATTGTGTTTTATTTGTGTTTGTGGATCAGATACTTAGTTAAATAGTATTAAACTAATTGTTTATTAATAGGGCTATACGGAGGCCACAAATAGAAAACTGTATAAATACCGAACGTAGATCTTTTTTGACACAGTCGTCAATGAATAAGAAGCCCATAATGTCTATTATTTGTAAAAAAGACAGGTTTATTTTTACAACAATCTACAATTTTTAAAACAATCCTAGGCAATCGGCATACTGAAAAAAAGTTATTGCTTTTTTTACGTAAAAATATGCGAGACCCATGGCCCTGCTTTCGACTCAAAACAATACTTTCGGTCGTCGCGTTGCTCGCCTTCAATTTTAGCTCTTTATAACGCCGTATCGGCGAGGCCCATGAACTGATTTAGAACAAAAGCATAATCACGTTCACTAGGGCTCCTGTCGAGATTCGGTTCGTTTGCAAATAATGCACACTAGACGGAGAACACGTTTGATTCATCGCCTAATCATCCTCACCGCTTTGTGAAATCAGGATCAGACATTACAACATGACAAATCTAATTTGTCATTAATAATTGTTAAAAAAAGTTTGTCGTTCATGTAAGAATAAAACAATCGCGACTTTCGGACATAGAAAGTGACCCTCACTGTCCTCAATTATAGATATTTCATGAAACTTAAAGTTTTTTTTAAATTATTTTTATATTTAAACTTTTGAAATTAAAACAAAACTGCATTAATTAGTTTTACAGGTGTAATATATAGCGAAAAATGCTGCCGAAACGTTAAAACTGTTGTGGCTTTTACTTGATGGAAACTCATATTAAATACAACAAAAAAACTGGTTATTTAAACACAAAATTTCCACAATATTTTATTTCTCAATACAACGCGATTCGCTAACAATGTAGCTTTGTCAAGTAAAAATAATATACAGAACTATTAGGTACATGTAAACAAAAGTAGATACAAAATGATGAACAACTTATGATAGGTAATTAGACAGAACTATTAAGTAAATACTTTAAAAAAATTATTTGTCTTAATGATAGGTATTTCTAACGGACCAATTATGTGAATTAACTTAAATGGCGTGACCTATTTGTTTCTGTTTGTTCATTTAATAAAATATTTGTATTTTTCATACGGTTTATTTCTAAGGCCTCCTTCAGGTCTAGTTTATCACCTTTATTTTCTTGGTGTAATATTTTGAAACTTGGATTAAAAGAGTGATTTTCAGATAATAGATGATTAGCATATGTTGAGTAATTTTTTCGATTTATAAAACATCTGTAGTGTCTATTAATCCGTGTATTAAAAGTTCTACCTGTTTGTCCTATGTATTTTTAGGACAAGTGCCGCAGGTTAATTCATAAACACCTAATTTATTATTTTTATCGGTTCGTGAAAAGTAATTCTGTGAAACATATTCTTTAGTCATTCATAATATGAATCCCCAAGCTACACAATTATACTCTCTAATAAAATTACACAAAACAGGTTATCCGGTGAGACCAGTACTTTCATATACACTACCGTCAGAAAGTATTTGCCCACCTAGTTATTTCAGTCCCAAGACAACAAAAACCTAGATAATATTTATATATATATATATATATATATATATATATATATATATATATATATATATATTTAATGAATCGTTATTTATTTTCACATTACTTACAGTCTAGAAAATCAGAAAAATATTCATAATTTTCCAGGATTTTTCTCATCTATGTGACCTCCTTTGTATTTAATTACCACTTAACAGACTTTCGGCATTCTGTCCAGCAGAACCCATTCTGCTTGTAAAAGTTCCCACAAGTGATTTTCTGATATTGGATTGAGTTTTCGAACACACCTGTCCAAATGGTCCCACAGCAATTCGATGGGGTTTAAGTCGGATGATTGTGGAGGCCAAGTCGTCACTTCCAGGACGTCATCGGATTTCCATTGATCCAAAAGTTCTCTAATTTGTTTAGTAGAATGTTTAGGGTCGTCGTCATGCTGAAAAATAAATTTCCCCTGAAAAATATCTCATTTGAGTTAGCAAAATTTCTTGATACTGTTCTTTTCGCATAATTCCTTCTATCGTAAAGATTTTTCCAACTTTACTCTTGCCAAAACAATCCCAAACCATTACTGAACCTCCACCATGTTTTACTGTAGGCAACTGACAGGCACGTAAACTCGTCGATTTGAGCCGAAAATTTCTAATTTATATTCGTCGCTCCAAAGCACGGAATTCCATTGTTCTGATGTCCAATTTTCATGTTCTCGGGCCCATTCTAATCGTTTACGTTTATTTACTTGCCTAAGAAGTGGTTTCCTCACTACAACTCTCCCGTGTAGTCCACCTTCTGCTAACCTGTTCTTCACGGTTGTCACGCTGATGGGGATGGGCCGCTCCAGGTTTACTTGAGCCGTGATTTCTGGTGCGATTAAGCGGCAATTACGTCCGCTGGATATTGTTCTCTGTCTTCAGCGGGAGTCGTTTTTTCGAGCCCTTCCTGTTATCCGCATATGACTCGCGATTTGTTGAGTCGAGTGACCATTTTGATGTCTCGCAATTATCAGAGCCCGATTTTTAACGGAAACTTCTTTCGTTTCTAGCATTTTCACAAAACAATTGAGCCTGTATCAACGGCAAAGTACTGTTTGCGAATGATTAATTTCCAAAAGGGCAATGGTATTTATAGCATAGTTTTTATCATAAAATGTCACTAAGATTTTCCATATTCCCTAGAAACTTGAAATGAGTTCTTAATTCAACTGAAATTCTCAGAAATCGCCTTAAAACGATTATCATGCAAAACTTGGAAATTTTATGATGCACACTTGTTAAAAACAATTAAATTTATCCCTTTTAATTAGGTATTAAATTTTGGCAGTTACATTGAAATTTCTAGGTGGGCAAATACTTTCTGACAGTAGTGTATGTCTGCATCAGCCTATAAACTATCCTCTTTCCTCATAAACATCATAAATAAATATTGCAGTTTTGTCTTACAATACAGCATCAAAAATTGATAGATAAAATCAAAAAAATTACCGTCGAATGCAGAATTAGTAACATCCGACGTCCAAAATTTGTTCCCTAGTATACCGCCGGAGGATACTATAAAATAAGTAGAAAATTACTAAATAAAAATAATACCAATCCAGTAATTAGATCAGATATAATTGAAATATTAAGAATATCTTTAAAACGAAATTACTTTTCATTGAATAATAAATTCTGTATTAGCAAGAAAGGACTAATAATTGGTTGCCCATTAAGTCTTCTCTTAGCTGAAATTTTTATGAATTCAGTAGAGATAAAAATTCAAGATACACTAAATAAACAATTCATTTACTGGTACAGATATGTAGATGATGTTAGTGCATGTTTCACCGGGACCTAAAGACAGTTAAAAACCTTTTTAGATTACATAAACTCTCTACATAAAAATATTAAATTTACCACGGAAGAGACTCTAGAATCACTCAATTTCTTAGACTTAAAAATTACCAGGATATCCAACAAATATACTTTCTCCATATACCATAAAACATCTCACACAGACAACAATTCATAATACATCAACACACCCCCAACAAGATAAGTTAGCAGTTTACCATAATTTACCCATAGGTTGACTAAAGTTCCTTTATCAGAAACTGATTTTAATAACGAACTAAATATTATCAAACAAATAGCCGTCAATAATGGATATTCACCGCTACTCATAGATAACATGGTAAATAGAAAACTCAAAAATCAAGCTATTTCAGAAATTTTCCCAATAACAAAAGAAAAGTTGCCTTATAAAACTTCAAGATTTTATGGTAATCATCAGCATATCAACATAGCATTCAAAACAGAACACTTAATAGGAAGTTTTTTAAAAAATTATAAAAAACGAACCGATACAAACAATAAATCAGGTGTAACCTGCGCCCCTTGTCCTAAAATATACATAGAACAAACAGGTAGAACTTTTAATACACGATTAATGAACACTATAGAAGTTTTATAAATCGAAAAAGTAACTCAACATATGCGAATCATCTGAAAATCACTCTTTTTTTGATTCAAATTTCAAAATCCTACACCAAGAAAATAAAGGTTATGAACTAGACCTGAAGGAGGCCTTAAAAATAAACCATATGAAAAATACAAATATTTTATGTTATTTTTTTTTATGGGTCTAGCACACGTGCTACAGGGAAGTCCCTAAAGCGCTCCAGGAGCTGCACGTGTGCTGAAAAAGCGATTCACGTTGTTCTTGAATCGCTGTCAATTGTATTCGGTGAGAAACACAGCCCTGGGCAAATTATTCCAAAGGGTTGTTCTCCATATAAAAGACTGCTTCAAAACCGTTGTACGCGGAGTAACAAGCTGAACCTCATACGGATGTGAAGTATTAGTGCGACATGTATTTCTAACATGCACCGCTCTGGGAGGAATTAAGCGGGCTACATCTTTCGAACACTTTCCATGAAAAGACTTGTAAAACAGACTCAAGTCGCCAACCGTTCTTCGATGTTCCAGCGAATCAAGGCCGCCGGTCAGTTCCGGGTCTCCAATCAGACGAACAGCTCTTCTCTGAACAGAATCCAACAAATGCAGTGTGTGTTTGGGAGCGAAGCTCCAAACATGGGAGCAGTATTCCACAGTTGGTCGAATTTGAGCTTTGTAAAGAATTAACAGTTGTTGTGGAGTGTAAAGCTTTCTGGTTCGAAATAATATTCCCAACTTTTGAGAAGCTCTCCTTGCTATGCCTATGCCAAGACATATTTGCTCCCAAATTAACGCCCAACAAATTGAGTGACGATGCTAGTGGAATGGAGTGCCCTGATATGACTTCCAGATCTTTATTAAGTTGAACGACCTCCTGCTGTCTGCGGATATTCGTCTGAGTAGCCGATGTCCGAGCGTTCAAAGTGAATGAAGAGATAAGCGTACTGTCATCTGCAAAGCTATATATAGATTGGATTCCCGGGCGTTGATAGTGAAGGTGTTAGAAAGAAATCCGTCGCTTGTCACTCGTAAAGAACGCTCTCTGAGGAAACATGAGAGCCACAAACAGAACTTTTCAGACATACCATAAGAGCGTAGCTTAGCCAACAGTCCATCGTGCCAAACACGGTCGAATGCCTTAGATATGTCAAGAGCTTGAGATTCTCCAAAGTGTTCATTTGCGTTGTTCCAGACATGTGTTACATAAGTCAGAAGATCTCCTGTTGATCTATGTTTACGAAAGCCATATTGATGATCGCTAATAAGGATGAATTCTTCCTTCAAGATATTTTAGAATATGCTGATTGATAACCTTTTCCATGACTTTCGATATATTGAAAGCAGTGCGACTGGTCGGTAATTATTTGGCGAGATCAGGAAGGAAATATTCCCTTTCTGTAAGATAGGTTGAAAAGTCTACAGAAAATTGGTGTTAGTTCCCTCACACAGTTTTTGAGAACTATGGCAGGGATTCCGTCAGCGCCAGAAGCCTTTTTGGTGTCTAGCTTTATTAAAATATGCTTTATGATACGCTGTCTGAAGAAAACATCGGGCATCCTTGACTGCAATATGTAGGTGGTGTTTTTCCTTGGAAATCGACAGTAGAATGTGAAGCAAAGAGTTCAGCCAACAAGTTCGCTTTCTCAACAGGTGTCGTTGCAACTGGTCGTGTGAGTGGTGGTCTGGTGGATTTGGTAAAATTTGGACTAACTGCCTTAGCGACTGACCAAAGGGACCCTGAATTGTTGGGACAAGCGAGAAATTTGTTTCTAATTCGTTGATTGTGTGCCTCCTTGGTTTCGTCGATAATTCCTTTGCATCTGTTCCGGGCACGAACAAAGATGTTACGATTTATGGTGTTAGGATTTTCACGCCATTGTCGGTAGGCAAGATGTTTAGAAGCAACAGCTTCTTTGCATTTTCGGTCAAACCAAGGCTTGCCATTTCTTTAAAAAAGGGATGTAAGCTTCCATACTAGCCAAAATAACAATCGGAGAATTCCCTGGCGCAGTCAGATGGGTTGTCGGATCGAAAACAAACGTCCATCCAAGGGAACGTTCGAAAATATTCCATGAGATCTTCCGATTTAGCACATTTGTAGTGCTAAATCTTGCGCGGCTTAGGCGCCTCTCTGTCACTGATTGATAGAATACTCGATATCGAAAGCAGTTTATGGTCGGAAGAACCTAACGGCGGATTTACGGTGACCGTGTATATCTCCGGATTGGTGGTTAAAAACAGATCAAGAAGACTGGCGAACTCCCCATCTCGATCAGGGATCCGTGTTGGTTCGTCAATAAGCTGAGTTAAGCCACAATTAATTGAAAATGATTCAGCTTCACGACAGACACAACAAAGACAGCTTCAACAAACAGAAATAAATAGGTCCACCCCTTTTAAATTTATTCACATAATTGGTCTGCTGCAAATACCTATCATTAAGACAAATAATTTTTTCAAAGTATTTATTTAATAGTTCTGTGTAATTACCTGTCATAAAATCTGTTCATCATTTTGTACCCACTTTAGTTTATATGTACCTAATAATTCTGTATATTATTTATACTTGACAAAGCTACATTGTTAGGGAAACGCGTCGTCCTGAAAAATAAAATATTGTGGGAATTTTGTGTTTAAAACCCCAGTTTGTTGTATCTTTTTATAGGGCTGGAAATATCTTGAATGTGTTTAAGTAATTAAACTTATTTGTAATGCTCCTAAGATCTTAATACCTCTTAAAAGTCTATTGAGTCATTTTTTAAGATAGACCGCTTAGGGCCTACTAACCCTTGAAAGCAAAGCATTTATAAGTGCTTGAAGCTTTTTTAAAAGAGAAGTTCAAGTTTTCAGGAAAATATAGCAATGTCTACTATTATTATTAAATAATTACTGCTAGTTATATTATAGCACCTCCATGTGAAAGTTTCACGGATAATATCAAATGATCAGATACACCTCATTATTTTATCAAAAAGACACTTTAAATTTGGTTTCTTCATAGTTGATTATCAAATTTACCCTTCTAATATGTTAACATTAATTCAGTTTTAACATAATGTGTTGATTACTGTAACAGTGATCTTTGAATTTTTATCGACGGAGTAGTTTCTTTCTTTTGGATTTCATTGGTTGAACTGTAAAAGGAGCTCTAATATGATGAGAATTCATTTAAATAGCAAATAAGAAATAAATTGGTAGAATGAATAAAATTATGAGGAAACTAGTAAACCAATTTTATAATTTATAGAGAGATAACGAGAAAGAAAGATAGAGGTTGTTCACAAGGTGTGAGTTTTGAGATATGTCTTTTTATGCTATCTTACCGAAACTAATTTATTAAACTATAACTAAAAATAATAAATAAAATAAGACAAAAAAAATATTTATTTAACGAACATAGTGAAACTTTCCCATTGTAGAGCAATACAGGCCAGTTTAGAGCATTACCAAGGTCCTCCTTCCGACACGCAAAGTAGTCCCAGTGGCGATTTAGACTACGACCTCCAAATGGCGTTGATGATCTCCGAAAAAGAGAGGGAACAAGAGGAACAGAATAGGATAAATGAAGAAAAGATGTTAGAAAAAGCGTTGGAACTTTCTTTGCAGGAAAAATAGTTTTTTTTTTTTAAATTTTATTTAGTTAAAGAAGTAGAAATGTTGGACGAGCGGGTAGCTAGACGTTTTTTTTGGCAATTTTGTATTTTGGTATGCAGGCATTATGCATAGCTCGAAATGACTAGTAGTCCCCCAAGAATATGAAATAAGTACTTAAGTACGAAGAAACGAAATAATTTACTATTATTTTTATTAAAAATAATATTTTTATTTCCAAAGGTGTAACGCGTTCAAAAAGCAAAATTAAGCTTGTCCTATTAGGAAGTATAATTTTGAAATATTTCTCATAATGAATAAACTAATATTTTTTTAACATATCTTACATTTAAATTGTGCCATTAAATATAAAACATAATGTCAATTCAATTTTTCATGATTGTCGGTAATAAATATGTGCTTTTTCTGAGATAGCCGCTTGGATAGTGCTCAGATTTTACTTGATTAGTTATGCAGTTCTTTTTTTTTATTATTATTTTTTGTTGTTTAAACAATATACGGGAAACCCCATTATTTTACAATAAAATTTTTAAAATTACGCAATACAGGTAAAAGATAAAATGAACAGGACAACATCAAAAAAAAGTCACAATAAGTTCTCGATAAAATCACAATAAGGCAATCATAAATAATCACATACAGGAAAATAACAGTCATCACAGCCGATTTAAGAATTTACTGAGTGAGCCCACAAAAGGATCAATATCTGGATGAGAATTTAAATAAGTTAGAGTGCGCGAGATTGGAGAGTGCATATTATAATTTGTACGGGAGTAAGGTATATGAAAGAGCTCATGTTTTCTAAGAGTCCTAGAGGGAATCTTCAGGTTGATGCTGTTAATAAGTGAGGGGCAATCCATAATACCATTTATCAATTTGTATATAAAACTCAGATCCTTCCGATCTCTCCTGGACTCCAAAATTGGAGATTTAGTGTTGCTGCCACTCCTGCTAGATCATTATGCATGCCTAACTTAAATGAACAGTGTTTCATAAATTTATTTTGTACTCTCTCAAGTTGTACTTTATAACAGTTGTAGAATGGAGACCAAACTGTAGAGGCATATTCTAGGTGACTTCTGACAAGAGAGCAGTACAATAATTTAAGTGCCGGTAATGACATATCTCTGCAGGTGCGAATAATAAAACCCAACATTTGAAAAGCCTTCCCCTCAACAAGGTTATAGTGTTCCCTGAACGAAAGTTGACTGTCAAAGACAACCCCCAAGTCCTTTATTGAATTCACCGATTGAAGTTCATGATGCTCAATAGTATAGGAATTGTTTTTTATATTTTTAAGTCTTAAAAAGGTTATAGAGTAACATTTATTGATATTCAGAGAAAGGTCATTTAATTTAGCCCAGTTTACAAAGGAATCTAGATGTTTTTGCAGTGTATCAAGAGTCATCCTGGGACTTAATTATACGAAAGATTTTCAAGTCATCAGCATATAGTAGGTAATCACAGTCCGATAAACAAGTTATCAGATCAAGCAAAAATAAATTAAATAAAAGTGGAGCACAGTGTCCACCTTGAGGTACCCCCAGAAGTTACTCCTACATACTGAGATTGGCAATTACCAATTTTTACAAATTGCACACGATCTATCAGCATACTCCGAAACCACTTCAAAGATTTCTCACCAATGCCCAGAGACTTAAGTTTTGCCAACAGTATTTCAAGATTGACCCTCTCAAAGGCCTTCGAGAAATCAGTGTATATAGAGTCCACCTGATAGCCACACTCAAAGGCTTCTAACAAGGCAAATTCGTAGGAAACTAGATTTGTGGTAGCTGATGAACCCATGTTGCCTCACATCAAGAACTCGCCTACATGCCCAACTCAACTGGTCACAGATAAGGCTGTCTAGTATCTTAGGGATGGCTGACTGCCTTGAGATACTCCTGTAATTTTCTATATACTCTCTCCCTCCAAATTTAAACACTCGTATAATGTAACTTGATTTCCATACTCTTGGAAGCTCACCCTCGGCTAGGGACTTATTGAATAAAAAATAAAGGAAGAATGATACTATATTTAAGGTTTCTTATTAGAAACTCTGGTAACTTATCAGGTCCATAAGATAATTTCTTAGGTAAATGAGAGATTTTTTCAAATACTTCACTTAGGCTAATATCACAAATTGAAAAATCAAGCCTCTCATCAGTAGGTAAGTTCAGACTTTTAACATTATTATTTGAGTAAACATTAGAAAAAAATTCAGCAAACAAATCCGCTATATTCGGGTCATTATCAGCACTCTTGTGTTTATAAAACATACAGTTGGGTAGGTCATGAGAGTTTCTTAACTTGTTTACAAATGACCAAAAATGTTTAGGATTTTCAAAAAGACTCTCTTTGTGTTGACTGTATAGCTGTTATAATCCCTTTCAGCTAAACCTTTACATTCCCACCGTAGAGCAAAAAACGTTTGAAAATCTCTTTGATGGCCTCTTAATTTGTACTGTTTCTGTGCTTGTTTTTTCATTATTTATTTTCTTTAGTTCGTCAAATTCCTTGACCTATTACAAATATCTAGAAAATATAATTTTTGATTAGAGTTATAAGATTTGGTATTGTACTTTTTAAAAATAGATTGGAATGTGCAGTATTGCTCGATTCTACTAAAAATTCTAAACTCTTTTTTTTTGTACCATTCTCTTTTGAATTAATTCTTTTCGAGATTCACATGCAAAAATTGATAATTTTTAGAGATAGACATTAACTAACTTCTAAACTGTACAACTTATATATCATATTATATTATATAATCATTACGAGAAAATTGGGTTATTGAATTTAATCAATATAGCTATTTCAAGGGTAAGTTTTCTTTGTGTTATGGAAATTAGCTATAAATTGCCAGAACGAAGTTTAAATCGACGTTAATCTACCCAAAAAATACTTTTTTTTTCAAATGTAGCAAGTTTTAATTACCTACTTAAATACTTTCAAATAAATAAAGTTTCCACTGTTGCGCAATAATGCGTTCAAGAATCTATCTTTCGAGTTAGGCGACCATTGCTACCACAGTTGAAAATAGCAACAACCAACCAAATTTATTTTACCATCAACAAATTATTTTTAAGCGACAATTATTACTTAATTTACTAGTTGATTTAAGCATAACTATAGGTACTTGATACAACAACGGCTGTGTTAAATTATAAAGTACCCCAATTTTACCTCGGTAGACCATAGTATCTTGAGGAAACCAAGAAAATTGCGCTATAACTTGTGAAGCAAATCATCCAACTTCCATTAACTTAAAGTACACTACTATTCTTCGATTATCGGTTTTTGAATAATTTTCTGCTTTTTTACTTTGCGTTACGCTCTAAAATTTAGTTTAATGTATCTTCCTGAAAGGGCTTCATGGACTTCCATTATTATTATTATTTATTTCAATCAAAACAAATCATTCACCTGAAGATGATTGGGGATACTTACCAGACAAGACGTTCTGATTGAAATAAAGACAAAAGAAGCGCAAGCAACGTCTATTTTTCAAACGACCTGCAAGCAAACAATTTCCATTTTTAATGGCACAATATAAATACAAATTTCGTGAGTTAAATACTAAGAATTTTTCTTTTATTTTAGAAGGTATTGTAAAACAAATTGATTACCCTTTACTTAAAATATTGCCAAAAGAGTTGATTCATTAGCGGGCAGACCAATTGAGGAAATATATTTTCTTCACAATAAAATGAATTAGTTTTTATTGTAAGTCCACCTTTTTTCCATTTAAATGAATAAAACAGCAGCTGAGCAAAAATATGGCCACACATATATCTATATATATATATATATATATATATATATATATATATATATATATATATATATATATATATATATATTGTGTTATTAGGCCAATACTGTTGTTTCCTTCCAGACCATGACAAACAATGCACTATAATTTACATTTAAACTGTTATTTAATTATGAAATAGACCAAGAGGACCACCCGAAATTTTGACCTGTCGACTCACCGTCTGCCTATTTGTTCATTCTATCGAGTCGAATACAAGCCTTTAACTTTGATTTTGCGGCCCAGCGTATCCTGGAATGCCCAGATAAGGCCGACAATGCTACATCTAAAAATGGACTGTCGTTTAGCCACTTGATTCAAGTACCAACCTTTTGTTGATACTAAAAAAGTCGAGCGCCCCAAAAGACCGAGACCGGACCCAAAAAATGTCATTTAACCATATAAAATCAATAAATTTAGTTTGTTCCGGATAAAATGCAACCTGCAAAAGTAGACGCCGCCAATACCGGCGGACGAAGCTGGACCCGCCCGAAACTCGAAAAAGACCGTTTTTGTTTGGAAAAACCGGGTCCAGCTTCGTCCTCCGGTATTTGTGGAGTCTGCCTTTTGCAGATTCCCTCTTATTTGATCAAGAACAAACCAAACTTATTGATTTTATATGGTTAAATGATGGTCCATTTTTGGATTGACGTTTTTTGGGCCCTAAAGCTGGGTCCGGTCTCGACGGCTCTGCCTTTTGGAGCGCTTTTTAGTGTCATCAAATGTTATGGTACTTGATTCAAGTGGTTAAATGACCCTAGTAGCATTTTGGGTCTTATCTGGGCATTCTAGGGCACGGGGGCTGTAAGAAAGGATTTTATTCAACTCGCCTGATAGATCAAATTTTCAGGTCGCCCTCTTGGTCTAAAAGAAAATTACGAGGGTCAGAAGATAGTTAAATTAAATCATGTTTTTCAGAACACCATTTTTGATCTTTTCCAAAGTGGATTTTATTTGTCATGTTAATAATTTTATTTCTAAAAAGATGCATATTTTTTAAGTAATTAGTAATACGCATTTATTCAGAAGCGTTTCTTCAGAGATTATTTTTCGAAAATAGCTTTTCTGATACAAATATTCTAAGAGCAATATATAGGGACTACTTCCCTTCAATTTATTTTTAGTTAATGCCAGTCCAACTACCTTCTTTCATTAAATATCTATTATGTAGTATATCCTCCAAATGCGACGGTTCACCTTGAAAATTATTACCTTCTTTTCTCTTATTAAATTTACAAAAAATTTAAATAGGTGAAGCCTTTTCAATGTAGAGAAAAACTTTGTTTAGTGACGCTTAAAATCTAATTTCATCGTACATGGCGTTTTGCTTTTCAGGACATTAATGCTTTTTGCTGAAATTAAACTCTTAAAATTGATCTACCTTTTTTGCACCATTCTAAATTTAAAAGCCCTAAATGTATAGAAGAAATGCCATCTTAAGAATTTTTAAATATATTTTTTTTACTTTATTTATTTATTTATAAAAAGCAATTTATAGGGCCGTTTAAAGCAATAAGTCTATACTTAACAATTGCAAATAACAAAAAACAGCACAAGCAATACGTGCATATGGCACCGACGCTCGAAACAACACAGTATAAGTTTATAAAACTACAACACATCCGCGAGGCCACGAACGAATTGTTTAAAGGGTATGCGAAGATCACATTGATTGCTATTCGGTTATAAATTGAACATATTTTGTACATTGATTATTCTTCGTAATAACTCTCGGCAGATAGAAATAGTTTCTTGTTCTACTAGGACCTCGCGAAATAACACACACTATTACTAACGATTTTAAACAAAAATGTTATGGAATGAAATTATCTGCGTTTCGAAGGGTCTCAAAATTAAACCTATTTCACGAGTACACCATATTTTTTTTTTATAAGGAGTCATGATTCTTGGATTTAAACCTTATTAAAATAATATTTCTATATGCAATTTTTCTCTCACTATATCTTGACTCTATGCTTTCCATCACAGATCCTTCAAAATACTTTGGCAGAAGAACCTTTCGAAGATCTATTCCCTCATTGCCCGAAATTCAACTAGTTACCTATACAAATATAAACAATAAATCAGTTTTCTTCTTAAAATAGGTCGATAACACAGGCCAATATTTTTCAAACCCTGAGACCAGACTAAACTTTTTCGAAGGTTTTTGGTGCACTGAATTCAAATTCGACCTCAGAATTGCTCCATCACATCAGGTTTTCAAAATATCCTAACCTAAATACGCAAAAACACAGTTTTTCGCTATATTCAGGATTACACCGCGAATTAATTTTTCTCCACAAAACTCGTAGTCGTATCTGAAAGTACTATTCTTTCCCCTTCAAAATGCATTGAATTTTTCAGATTCTTTATTTCTTCTCGGAGAAATCGTCCATTGAAATTAATTAGTTTGAGTTAAGAGTTGGTTACGTTGGCTTTTCTGTTGTGTTAAATTTTGATTCTTTTATGATTTGAGAATCTAATATCTTTTATCAATATTCACTCGACGCCTCAGGTTATGTTAGGTTCATTTGCCTTTATGCCCGTTTGGGGATTAAGAGTGTAATGTTTTTTATTAATGAAGAATGGAGCATTATCGAGAAAAATTTTTCGAACAAAAGTTGTGTATTTTTGCTAGAGAAACATGATGCCGTCATAAAAAATATGGGTTCCCATTAAAAAAACAAAGTTGACCTTGAAATGATCTTCCAAGGTTATCACAATTATATCATTTTATCGCCCCCTTCAAAACTCTTCAACTTTTGTCTAAAACTTTTTTTACTAAAAGTTGACATCAAAAAATTAAGAAGCCTAGTATATTAAAATGGGACACCATGTGTGTGAAATAATGTACTATTAGAAAGATAATTTATCCGAGAGGAAATAAGATATCTGAAAAATTCAAAATGCATTTTGATGGGGAAGAGTAGTACTTTCATATGCCGCAACGAGTTTTGTGGCGAAAAATTAATGCGCGGTGTAATATAATCCCGAATACAGCGAAAAACCGTGTTTTTTGCATTTTTATGTTAGGATCTCTTAAAAACCTAACGTGACGGAACAATTGTGAGGTCGAATTCGGATTGAGCGCACCAAAAACCTTTGGGAAAGTATACTCTGGTCTCAGGGTCTGGAGTTTCGTCCAATTTTGTCGGTCTGTGTAGTTCTTGCTTGTCTCTCACTATTCTTTGCAAGCTACGGTCTCAGGGTGAACTTAATCAGAAGCTAGTCTCAGGATATTTCAAGTGTGGTATTTTATTGACAGACTTCCTTCTAAATATTTTTATATCAAGTAATGTGCCTAATTGCGCTAGAATTTTTAGTTAAAAGTAACTTTTAAAGAATTTCCTTTTTTTCTTAATAGTTCAATTTTCTGAAGATGAATGAGTGGGGCTTAGGTTTACTTTTTAAAACGATTAAATTTAATTTTCAACAATAACCAATCATTTAATATAAAATAATATTGGATTGGTATGTGTAAAGGTGATTTACTAAAAAACTTTTATATCATAAATGTCATTTAATGTTGTGCATCTAGTATAATTTTCACGAACAAAGAAACTAAATTAATCCTGTAAGTTATTTTATAGAAACCTTTCCACAATGAGAGCTCTTGCGGTGACTATCATATATCCTAGCGTTTTCAACTGAAAAAAAAGATAAAACAATTTCTCACCGTACTTGAAACAAGAAAGTTCTTGTTAAAGTCGATTTTAAAAAATATTTATTTTTCAAGAACTGGAGAACATTTTGAATTAGGAGGAAATCCGTATTCAAATGGTCGTTATTTTTTGGAAATGCAATGGTTCTAAAATAGGTTACGGCAAAACCTTCCTTTTTTTATGTAGTATAAGAACCTGTTCCGATTTTTTCAGATTAAAATTCTAGATTTGAAGGCCACCGTAGAAGTTTGTTTAGGAAATGATCTCCACAAAGTTTAGTCGACTTTTATTGTTCCTGCCCCTCGGTGTATGTATTTCCTAATAAAATACCGCAATAAAAGACACACTTGAAACAAAACAAGCTATGGTCTCAGGTGAATATGAATTATCAAAGTATACCGTAGGAGTATCTGTCTTATTTTAAATAGATATCTGATTCTGTTTTGTGTGATAAATATTATCTGTGGAACATATTTTCCTGATAAAAAGTGAGGGAGTTATCTTCAATCAGAATAATATCGTCATTGAGATAAGGTCAATCAAAACTGTTCTAAATATATGTAATTAGATGGAGTCTGCACTATTGCGAGCTTATTTTTATTGAAACCACAGAAAAAAAATTACATTTTCAAATTAAAAAAAAAAAATCTTTAATTGTATTCTTACGACTAATGAAAACTGTACTGAATGGTAACGGAACGAGACTGCAATTATAAAGTTAATAAGACTTAGAGTGACCGCATTCAACTCTCCGTCATAGAACAAATACCTTTAATTTGGCTAATTAAAGCACTATCGGGCAATTCTCATCCTTCATGACATCTTTGTGAAAAATGTTATAAGAACTTGGTCGGCTTATCAATCCGATATGCTAAGAATTCAAGATATCATCCCTAATAATGTTGCAGAAAAGTAGTAATGATTTTGGTCTACTAAAAAGTCAAAGTTAAACTAGTTATAATTGAAAACATATTAAAACGTTACATCATCTTTATAATAAAGGAAGTACATTCGTCATTATAAGGAAAAGGACTTTTGTGATATATCGCTAGTCATCACTTATCTCTACCCCTACTCATCAATTTTAGATGAACAATTTTTTTAAGGAGAGAGAGTTGTTTTAAGATGTCTTCCTTGATCCGGCCATTTGTTTTTTAATAATAGGTAAAATCTCTTATTACCCATCCCTAAATCTAACTATGCAAGTGTTGTTTCATCGGACAATAATTTTTAGAATACTAACTTTTTGACAAACATCAAAGTTGAACTATGTTGGGAATGTGGCACAATGACACTACTCAGTATATATCACCACTATACCGAACACTTTATTTTTGCACTCGTCGCGCGTTAACCATATTAGTGATTGACTCAAGTCAGTCAATCATCGCTCCTGATGAAGCTAGCATGGTTAGTGAAACGTGCGTCGAGTGCAAAAATAAAGTGTTTGGTGTAGTGGTGATATATACTGAGTAGTATCAAAGCTAAAGTGGACAGTTTAATTTGATTATTTTTAATTCGTTGAAAAGTTTGCTGTATAAAAGGAATAACAGAAAAATATACTTAATATTATACTAAAGAAAACGTATTGTTTTTGATTATAAATGTATACATACTTATATCTGTACTTAAAAGTAAGAATAGTTTAGGCCCTGATATTGAGCTTCTGCTTATTTAAAATTCCTCGTAAGCCGCCGCTAAAACTACGATGTCAAATTTTAAGTATTTTTGAAACCAAAGAATCACTTTAATGAATTCTTATACACTTGTGGCACTGCGCGAAAAAATATGGCAAACAATAATACTCACATCAATCATTAAATAAATTAAATTAATGAGAAAAGACGATTAAGTCACAATTAAAATTATCTTCATCCCTTTCAGTCACAAAACCCGTGCTGGCTTTACGCCACAATTTTACATCTTCCTCTGATAATGCTTCGAAACGCTGTAAATTGACAGGAAATTCATGTCCGTTCCGAAACGAAGTTTACTTTAATAATAATAGTAATAAAGAAATGGGTTAAACAGCTCAACTAAGATTTTCTATAAAAGCGAGGTATTGTTATGGTTTATACTCGTAATAAGATTTTTTACGCTACCAATTCAAACATCCATAAATACGAAAAAAAAATATCTTTTTAGGCCAATCAATGACCTCTTATTTCTTACCTAGGCTGCGTATCTTGCGCTGTCAGAATATCAAGTGTTTGGTATCATTTTTATTAATCCAGAACCACCCATTTATTGAAAGGAGAACACATAGTATATATTTTTAATAACCCGAAAATAGGATGCTCAATAATGACTTTTTGTTTCTACTAATGAAATCAGCTGATAAAATACTACCAATTTGCTAATTCAACCTCTGCTGTAGCTTTATTAATGTACAACTTAGCAGTAATACAGACTTGGTTTGAGATACCTTGCGTGCTTTAATGAAAGTATACGGAAAAATCAATGCATTATCCCCAGTAATTGTATACTTTTATACTTACATTAATAGTAGAAAGAATATAACTACCACCAGCTGACATATTTTCTTTGAATGAAAGTTATAAATAAAAGTAAAATTTCTGTTTAACGTATAAAAGTATTAAAACGATTTCTTATAATATTTAAGAAAAATCATGTTACACAATAATAATCGGTCAAATTAATTTCTTAAACAACATACTGCAAGGAACTTACCAAAAAATGTTTAGATAAATGTTGGTTACATTTTTCTCCTTCATAAAACAAGATTTTTATTTTTTTTAATATCAGATGCTATCAAAGTTACCAGTCGAAAATTTTTTAATTACATAATTTAAAGTTTTGACAAAGTATATATTGTATTGTTTTTTTTTTCATTTTTAATCCTATTGCACCGTTATGTATTTAATTTATTATTTCGAAAGAAGCTTCCTAGACAAGTCCAGAATGAACTTAATTTTACTGAACTTTGTGCGTCTTGAAACTTTCATAGAAACTACATTTTCGTTCAACTATCACATGTGGCAGCACGGACTTCAAACTAGCACAAACAAACAACAAATTGGTTTTAGGTTCCCCATGGGCCTTAGAATTTGCCTTAATCACTTAAAACAAAAAAGTGACCTGCAATAGGGAAAATAAAAATTAAGCCAGAAGTTTAAAGAATGCTTTTTTAGTTTGAACAAATCTTGATGAGATCCTACAGTTTGTTTGAATTCCAAAAATAATGATTTGAATTTACAGGCTTCGATCCACGTATTAACAATGCGGACTATTTTATTATTAGTTCTTTTTTTTTTTGGTTTTATGTACTAGTTATTTCATTTTACACGTAAAAAATTTGTTACCTAAAATATCCGATAAACAGTTAAAATAAAAAAAAAGTGAAATTTCTGACTGATTTCCTAATTTTTACGTGTAAAATTAATAGGTTTAGAATTAAAATTTTTAAGTTTCTAATCTGTAACACTATCTGTAATAGGTGTGTTATCCTTTTGTGTACATTAATAAAATATTCCGCAAATAAAATTTAATTAAAATGAAAGTAGGTATTGGAAACTTGGTAGGACTAGATTAAGTTTTTATGTTTGTTGTAAAAACCATAGCTTATTTATATATATTCATACGTATATATTTTCTATTTAGTAAAATTATTGTGATATTTAACATTAACTTAGCATTTCTGTTGTGGTTATTCCATCATTACGGGGCCAAATTTTGGACTCTAGCCAAATCAACTATTGTTTTAGCTATTTTTTATTAAACAAAGAAAAAAGTTTTTACTAAATTATATTAGAATTTTGTTATTTTAGTTCCTATAAGAATACACTGTTTACTCTTAATATATTTTATTTAAAAATTATTAAATTTAATTAAATCTTCAATAAAGAATATGAATAAATCTTGCAAGTTCCTGTGTTTTCATTCTATTCTATATATTCTTGCGCCCTAAAATAATACAAAGAAAAAAATTAAAAACTATTGTTGAGTATATAACAATACATACACGCTGTAAATTGTACTCGGTCGGAAACACAGCCCTGGGCAAATTATTCCGAAGGGATGATGTTCTCCATATAAAAGACTGCTTGAAAAGCGTTGTACGCAGAGTAACAAGCTGAACTTCATACGGATGTGAAGTATGTAAAGTAAAGAATTAACAGTTTTTGTGGAATGTAAAGCTTTCTGGTTCGAAATAATATTCCCAACTTTTGAGAAGCTCTCCTTGCTATGCCTGCAACATGTTCATGCCAGGACATATTTGCTCCCAAATTAACGCCCAACAAATTGAGCGATGATGCTAGGGGAATGGAGTGTCCCGACATAATTATGTCGGGTTCAGCAACGTTAACTTTTTTAGAAAAAACTGCCGCCTGGATTTTTGTAGCGTTAAATTCCACTTGGTTACTGTCACCAATATTTTATAGAGTTTCAAAGAAAACCAAAGAATCTAAATTTGTGTATTTTGTTTTCTTTATAAGATAATACCTGACAGAGTCCATTTATCATTTTACCGTCTAATTTTTCGACAGATGACATCAAAATAAGTGACACTGACATTAATTAAATTAAATATTAGAATTTGACAATGATCATATCACTTATCAGCTGTCTTTCTTAGATGTTCCTTGTAGGTCAGCGATCGATCAAGGATAACCCCTAGGTATTTCGGGTACTGATTATGCTCAGTTGTTGGTTCCTGAATTCGATCACCGGTATGTAGTTGGTTTGTTTATTATTTAGATGAAAACAAGCAGCTTCCGTTTTGTTTAAATTAGGTTTTAGCCTCCATGTTTTAAAGAATTGTTCAAGTTCCTCAAGTCGGCTTTGAGGGCCCTTTCCGACCTGTGAAAGTCATTTGATTGACGGATGAACGCTATGTCATCTGCATATACGAACTTCTTCCCAACAGTGTCTGATAGATCCGATATAATAACATGTCAATCAATGTTAACATTCACTGTCAAAATTGCACCAAATATTTACCTAATTATTTATTTTAAAAATATCTTAATTTAAATAAAAGCTTCTCGAATTTTCATTATTTAACATCATCGTTTTTAAGGGTATATTAACTGCTAAGCTTTACAGTTTATATACGCCAGTTGGATGCAGTGGTATGTTACAACACCGCCTTTATGATCGATTGATTTTAACCTCCGGGCTGTTGGTAAGTAAAGCATGCTAAATGTTATGGCTATCCATACTTGTTTTGCTGAAAATTTTACTGTTAATAAAAATAGCTTTAAAGTTTCTTTTCTTCTAACGGTTTTCTCTACTTGTATGATTTTGGCGTCGTCAGCCCATTGGATGTTATGCTGAACTGATTTATCACTTCCACCCGTTCTAGTATGTTTTTGCAGCTCTTTTACTTTCACTTTCCATAAATATACCCACAATAAGGTATTTGATACCTTATTGTGGGTATATTTATGAAAAGTGAACCATAATACTTTTCCTTATTAACTGGGCAAAATCAGTATGTAACAACGAAAAATTTGTAGATTTAGAAGCACGAATATCACAAAAGACTTACAACATAATGGTTTAATTCAACAGATGATAAGAAGTTTTGCTATCTCATCATACTTGAGAGGCACTTTGAAAAAAAATGAAAGGAATTGCTAGCCAGTACAATATAAAGACTGCTTTCTCTTCTAGTAATACACAAAGAAGTGATCATTCTTAAAATCAACTAGTTCAGAAACATTTCCTTGCAAGTGTGGAGAACTAGATATGACAGCAAAGGAACAGCAAAAATATACCAGAATCGGTTAAACTGATAATTCATGTTAAGCAGATGATGCTTGGTTGAGATACAATAACACTCGGAGGCCAGCCAAAATAATACATAAAGAAAGTTACCGGAGCAAAATAAATTTTAAAGAGGTCCTATTATTAACAACATAATATGGTATTTTGAACAAGGGCATCCAAACATTCAAAATTCATGTAGTCTGGAGTTTAGCATTTGATGATTGAAAAGTTGTGTGTGAAAGTAAATAAAGATAATAAAAGAGATAGAAAGTTTTTTTTTATTCATACTGATACATTGTTTACTATATTCAGAGAAAATTAAATTTACGTTCCGCGCGAACAGAATGTAATTGTATATAAATGCACTAATTATGACTATACATACTGACGTATAACTTCTTTTTGTATGTCTATCACTGGGTAACAATGACAGAAAATATGCATGACACAAAAGAATATACAGTATCTTTTTTAAGTAATTTTTCTCCACTTGACAAATGGTTTTAAGGTAGAGATTTTATTATAACAAATTCTGCCCTTTAAATAGACAGGAGAAGTGACTTCGGTCACAAAAATCCATATGAACGAACTTAATAAAATAAGTATTTCAAAAACAATTAAATTTATCAAGTATATCAAATATCTGTACAATTATGAATAGAATTAAAAAATTCAATAATATATAGGGCATCCCATTTTAAAAAAATTGTATGTTTGTGTTCTTTTTTAAAAACTTGATGCTTAATATTTTTTTTTCTGGCTTTCTTTAAAAATTACTTTAACTTGTATTGAACACCTTTCTCTACTCCTTAAAACAATCATTATAACCAATGACTCATATTACTCACTTGTTATAAATTGTTTGCAAAGCATTCAAA
The DNA here is from genome assembly GCA_019049505.1 of Pachyrhynchus sulphureomaculatus. Lineage (NCBI taxonomy): Eukaryota > Metazoa > Arthropoda > Insecta > Coleoptera > Curculionidae > Pachyrhynchus > Pachyrhynchus sulphureomaculatus. The sequence continues at coordinate 95,039,150 of CM032455.1, forward strand.
CTTCTTTGGTACCGTTCTTCATTTTTCCCAGCAGTTCCAATCCATTTTTTCTTAACTTTAACCCATCGCTGCAAGTGGTCCCTTATAAGAGCATTTTTTGTCTACAGGGGGACGTTCATCCTAAAACGGTAATAATTATCAGACCTAAATACAAATGTTTGTATGATTTTTGAAGACCAATTATTTGCTTATGAAAAAGAAAAATAAAAAATCGGGGTAGGAAATCTTCATATTTTGAAGACCAAAGTATTCCAACTCTCCATATGTTCTATTTACTGTTAACTAGAAATTGCCAGTCAGTTTTGCCTGACTAACGGCCTGACATTTTTCCCACGTGTAAAATAGTAGTTTATTTTATACAGAGTAAAAGCCTTTTATTTTAACGTCTGTTTATCGCAAGGTTATAATGATTCATTAATATTAAATTTAATAACTAAACTGGCTTGCTTGAACACAAAAACCCTTTTTTTTAGTCATTTATTTGAAAAGCAACTAAATGATAACATATAAGATGTAGGTACATCCTTGCATATGTCACAACAGGCATTTCTCAACTACTGTTCCAACTTAGTTAGTTAATAGGAAACAAAACATTTGAGTGAAAATAACTAAAATACTTTATAAAAACATCTCTAAAAGTTTTAAAATTTATCTTCTTCCTTCAGCCGCTCTCTACCCACTGTCGGGTATAGGCCTCTCTCAAATCTTTCCATTTTTCTCTATGTTGTGCTTGTTGATACCAGTTAAGCCCTCCGATTCCTTCAGATCGTCGCTCCATCTCTTTCCTATGCTTCGCTTTTCACCCCATGGTCTCCACCTAATGATACTCCCACTCCACCTATACGTCGCTCTCGCTACATGGCCGGCCCAGCTCCATTCAGAGATGTTATCCGTTTGGTGATATCATCCACCTTTGTTTGTTGTCTAATCCATTTATTAGTTTTCTTGTCCTTCAAAGTAACACTCAACATCTTCCTTTCCATTGCCCCTTGGTGAACTTGGAGTTTTCCTATTGTTCTTTTAGTTAAAACCAATGTCTCGGCTCCATACGTTGTAGCTGGTAAGATACATTGATTATAAATTTAGGTTTTTGATCTTTGAGGAATGTTCATATTCAGTACATATTTCAATTTTCCATATACTGCCCATCCCATACGTATCTTTCTTTTTATTTCAAGCTGCTGGTTTTCCTTTCCTATCGTTATTATTTGGCCCAGGTAGACAATAGAAAAAGCAAACACATACATCTATCTAGGCAAAATAAAATTTATACCTTTTGTAATTTTAATACAACCACAAACCAAATATCAATAGACTCTTTTGGGTAAAGAATAAAAATTATGGAAAGAACATGTAAATCCCTTTGCTCTAAAAACAATGGTTAGGCTAGAGCTAGCTAGAAGAATGACTTCTTTTGTGTAAAAATTTAATTTTGGCTGTATTCAATTTAAAAATATGCAGGATTTCTCTTTTAAAAAAATTAAAATATGTATTGTAAATATATAAATTGAAAATACTTGTAAGATTTGCTCTTGATGTAACTAAAACTGTTTTGTAAAACAAAAAAAAGTATTCATATTATTAACCTTTAGTTGATTACCAGATATAAAATTTATCGAGACCTTCACAAGGCCAATTTTTAGACCTAATCCATCCTAATCTTTTGTGCTCTAAAATCTCACACATGGATTCTAGAATGACCAGTCATAACACAACACAATCTATAATGGATTGTTAAAAAAAAAGTGTGAACATCGAATTACTAGTTACTGTCGACTTGCTAACAACAGTTTTAGTAATAGTTGTGTGCAGTTCTGCGCGGTCTGTCTAAGCAGACCAGATAATTTGCTCACTCCTGACTAGCTCCACACCAAGTTACCGTCGACTTGCTGATAACACGGTTGATGTGTTCAGGTCAGTTTGTCACATATTTAAGAATTTTATAAGGATAAATCATTATAATTCCATGAACTATCTTGAACATACATTCATGGCAATTCATTAAACTCATACATTCAACTCTTTTCATTCTCTTAAATAGAATGTTATTTTTCACTTTTATCCCATGTATTTGTATGGTACGTTTTAGTTTAAAAATTGAGTTTTTTTTTAACTTTTAAAAACTTTTTCGTTATATCAGGCCTGGGAAAAAGTTCGTGGCGTTTTTTTAGTAAAATTCAACTGGTTTTCTTATAGTGTGAAAATGAATTTATTTAAACCAAATATGCTCCATTATTATCGAGAATGTTTCGCCATTTTTCGGGTAGAGCCATGATGCCATCGGTGAAGAACTTCTGTGGTTTCTGATTGAAAACTGAATCAAGTAGTTTTTATACGCTTCTTTTGAAAGCAGCTTAATTCCATTGAGAGTTCTGCAGAGATCGGAACAAGTGATAGTCAGAGGGTGCTATGTCTGGACTATACGGTGGACGCATCAAAACTTCCAAACCAAGCTCTCGCAACTTTTGACGGGTCATCAAAGAAGTGTGTGGTCGGGCGTTGTTATGATGGAAAACAAAACTTTTCCTATTAATCAATTCGGGCGGTTTTCTTTCAATTACCTGGCGTAATCTCTCTAGTTGTCCACAGTAGAGTTGAGAATCAATCGTCTGACCAACTGGAAGTAGCTCATGATGGACGATTCCCTTCCAGTCCTACCACACACACACAGCATCACCTTTTTCGGCGTCAATCCTGGTTTCGCGAACGCTTGTGACGGCTCACTATTCCTTGTCCACGATCTTTTATGCTTCTGATTGTCGTACGTGATCCATTTTTCATCACCGGTTATGACACGTTTCAGAAATGGCCCGATTTCATTGCGTTTCAGTAGCGCATCGCAGATGTTAATTCGGTCTATCATGTTTTTCGCGCTGAACTCATGAGGAACCCATACTTCGAGCTTCTTTTTGTAGCTAGCTTTGTGTAAATGGTTTAAAACCGTTTTGTGGTCAATGCCTAGCTCCATACCAATATCGACACTGCTGATATGCTTATCTTGCTGGACTTTTTCAAGAATTTCATCAGCATTCAGTGATTGGCCAACCAGAGCGTGACTTATCTTTCACATCAAAATTACCAGAAAGAAACCGAGCGAACCATTTCCGCTCAGCAGATTTTGATAAAGTACCTTCACCAGCACAAATTTTTTCACAAGCCTGCGCAGCGTTCTTCCCTATTGCAAAATATAGCGAAATTTTTCATTACTTTTTTCCATTTTCAAACGCAAACAACTTTCCAACCACTTCACCAATTTCGATGTTCATACGCTCAAAGTAACGCTCGAAGTGTCACCTTTCCAACGAGCGATCTGTGTTTCTTGAGTTATTTGCAATTGACGCCATCTATCGGGAAAAACGCCACGAAGTTTTTCCCCAGACCTGATATTATTATTTAAAATTTTGGTAATAAAATTAATTCCCTAAAATATTCTTACATAATTCAAGTTAATATTATCCTTATTTTGTGCCATTTGCTCAGGCAAAGGGGAGGGAATTCTAGTTTCAAATGGTTTGGATGGAGGTGGTAATCTTCTAACATCTACTGTAGAATCGCTCCAGCTGATATTATCTGGCTCTGGAGAAGAAGCCCTACGTCTGAAAAAATCAATTATAAAAAGTTGGAGTTAAGATACGATAGACATACTGATATTAATTAAGAAGTGTAAAAAGCAAAAACGCATCCATTCCTTTCTTGTCATAATTTGCAGACTGATAATAAAATTGTTTTGTATCTCAAATGGAAAAAGTGAAAACTGTGTTAGTTTGTTTTAATTTGTTTTAGGGCAGTGTAGTATTTTACTATAACTATAATAACCAGCTGTGGAGCTTTATAAAGCTATTACAACATACAGTGGAGTCCGCTTATTTCGGCTTTGGATAAAACGATCAATCGCTTATAGCAACTTAAGTGTGAAGATTTGTTTGATTTCTTGTAAAATAGTATTACGCTCTGATTTGTCCGGTTATAACGACGCGTCAGAAATTTGTTTACAAACAATACTTTTTCCCCGAATTCTGAGCTGTACTTCCGCTGTTCCGTGCACTTATTGATCGCTCGCGACTCGATAATTTATTTTTTTGTAATGGTCACGCGCTATGTGGGATGGGAACTCCTAAACGTCGAAAGTCTCTCTATTGAAGAAAAGAGTGCAGTAATTCAACGTTTGAAAGCAGATGAATCAAATAGAGCACCTGCGAAGGTTTTTGGTGTATCTCATTCCACCATTTCGACAAGAAGAGCAAAAGCACGATTGAAGACTTCTACTCAGGAAAGAGGAGAACAAGCATTGTTACAGTGGTTTAAAGTGTAACGAAATCGAGGAATACTCGTAAATGGTCCTATTTTTTTTTTTATGGGTCTAGCACACATGCTGTAGGGAAGTCCCTACCACGTGTGCGGAAAAAGCGATTCACGTTGTTCTTGAATGGCTGTAAATTGCACTCGGTGGGAAACACAATCCTGGACAAATTATTCTAAAGCAATGATTCCCAAAGTGGTTCAGGTGGACCCCCAGGGGTCCGTCCACGGGAGACTCGACGGGGGTCTACGTTGGCGTGAAAAAAAAAAATGGGGGTTCACAAGTTGTAAGTGGGGGTCCACGAAAATTTATCTGGTTTCGATAGTAAAGAACAAAAATGTTAGCTTGGCTTTACCTATCAATGTCGGCAGATAATACACTACTCAAAAAAAGTAAGGGAGCAACAAAAATTCCAAATTTTTGACAGGCTGTATTTCGGTGAAAAATGGTCGTATTGAGACTTTTTAAAAAAGCATTTTGAAGCTTTAAGATTCTAATTTTCAGATTTTTTGGCTAAAATTTTTTAGGAGCTACGGTTCTCATACAATCCTAACAGATAGCGCGAAAAAATAATATTGCAAATATTTTGCTTTTTTTTTGGTCCACGGGCTTGAAAAAAATTTTTTCAGTTAGGCCGGCATATGGATCAGATAGCCTGTTTATTTAGCATTAATTTCCTTGTTTTAAAACCTCCCTTAATTTTTTTAAGTAGTGTATTTTAAGAAGGTCAGCGACTGTTACTTGCATATTCGATATTCAGTACAACGCGCGTCGAGACTTGCAAAGCGCCGCTCGCCCGCCCGCAACGCAACCCGTTCAGACGATGTCAGTGTTTGCCAGTGCCGGAAAAAGTAAGTACCTGCCTATTTGTTATTCATACTTTTATTTTCTATTGTAATATTATATTTGTTATGTTTGCGTGTAGTAGGTACGTAAAAAAAATTAAATACTGAACAGGGCCATTATTCGATACCTCTATAAAAGAACAGAAAGTCGAGAAAGATTGAACTTTTAGTACTTTTTATTATAAAATTATTTATTTACCCGACTGTGGTGATTCACTAAAGGAGAGATATATGATTGACCTGCATGTTTGTACATATTTCAGTGCCCTAGTAGTTGCTAATGTTAAATGACTAAAAATATTTTCAAAAATTGTAAGTGTCTTTATGTACCACTCGTAACGTATATCAAAGTAATAAATAAATCATTAAAATCGCGGAGTTTTGATGTCAAAATATTCTTTAAAAGTATTTTCTCTCGAATTTACAGAAATGTATCAAAATATAATTAATCAAAAAATATTTTATATTACATTAAAATAGGTTCAGTCGTTTTGTGAAAACCTCTATATGGATCTTAGCAGTTTATTGCTTTTAATAATTAAAATCAGTTTTGCCGTCGGCATTTTGGTTTTTTCATTGCAATAATTAATTAATCCTATTTTATTCTGTTAAAATAGCCATATCCTGTTAAAGTTGCCTTATGATTACTAAAACAAACATTTTTTTCTTTACAGGTAGGTAACTGATACGAAACATGGCTGAATCTAAGAAGAAATGTCGACAGTACAGTGTTGATTATTTGAAATTTGGTTTTCTTCCATCAAAGGCAGACAAACGATTGCCCATATGCCTTTTATGCAACAAAGTTTTGAGCAGTGACTCTATGAAACATCGAAGCTCGAAGATCATCTAAGACGGTGTCATCCTGATAAAATAGGTAAAGATTTAAAATATTTTCAAACATCGAATGAAAAATGTGAAAAGAGACCCACCGTGCACAGTATGTTCGCTTCAACGTCTCAAAGTAACGATGATGGCTTGCGGGCATCTTACAATATCTCATTGCTTATAGCGAAATCAGGAAAACCGCACACCATCGGAGAACAGTTAATTTTACCCGCTGTTGAAGAGGTTTTAAAAACTGTTCTGCACAAACGTCCATTTGACGTACTCAAAAGAATTCCTTTGAGTAACAACACTGTACAAAGACGTATTGATGAAATGAGCTCTGATATTGAAAGCTTCTTGTGTAATTATCTGCAAACAACTCATTTTTCTATTTAACTGGACGAGTTAACTTTACCTGGAAATGAAACATTATTATTGGCATATGTTCGATTTGTTATCGACGAAGAAATCCATGAAGAGCTGCTATTCGCGAAAACTTTGGAGACGGACACTAAAGGCGAATCAATATTTAATGTCCTGAGTGATTTTTTTAAGGAAAAATCGATTTCATTTACAAACATTATTTCGGTGGCAGCAGATGGAGCTTCTGCCATCTTCGAGCGATATCGTGGGTTTATAAGCCATCTTAAAAGAATTATACAAGGAGTAACTGCAATTCACTGTGTCATCCACCGACAACACCTGGTAGCGAAAAATTTGAGTGATAGATTGCACCAATCGCTTCTTTGTGATTAAAGCAGTTAACAAAATAAAAAGCAATGCGTTGAATACCCGTTTATTTGCACAATTGTGCGACGAAAATGATGAAGACTTCCAACGATTGCTCTTACATACTGAAGTACGCTGGTTGTCGAAAGGTGCATGTTTAACAAGATTTTACTCACTTTTTGAATTAGTTTTAGAGTTTCTGGAAAGTAAAAATCCAGATTTAAAAGAAAACCTGATCAAATTGAAAGCAGACATCGCGTATTTGACAGATTTGTTCAAAAAATTTAATGACATTAACTTGCAGTTACAAGGGGACAGCCTAAATTTAATAAAAACAAAGGGTGTAATTTCGGCTTTTCTTGGAAAATTGAAATTTATGAAGCAAAATATTAGTCGGCGCGAATTCTCCCAGTTTCCAAATTTGTCACAGGCAGAATGTCTTGATGAGGATATTCAGACATACGTTCAACATTTAAATGCCCTGCAGGATGACTTCAAAAATAGATTTGAAGATATTCTGACGATGGAAATACCACCATGGATCATAAATCCATTTGATGAAACGGAAGTGGCGAATGTGGTATTACAAGAGGAACTACTCGAGCTTAGCACCAATGAGGAGCTGAAGGTGAAATTTAAAAAAGGCTATCAAACATTTTGGCTGCAGGCAGAAATACCCGAAAAATATCCTGGGCTGTGGGAAATTGCGAGAAAACTTTTGATAGCATTTCCCTCGTCATACCTTGTCGAAAAAAGTTTTAGTGTCGTTACAAACCTATTAACAAAAAAGGAGCAGATTGAACATCACAGAACGGGGAGATTTGCGGTTATTCCTTACAAAACTGAAGCCAAATATTGATAATTTGCTGTCAATCCGTCAAGTACATCCCTCCCATTAAAATTATGACTATTTTTTTTTTAATTGTTGATTTGCATTGTTGAAGTTACAGTACGTTATTAATGTTTAATTTTAATTCTATTAAGTCTGTAATCATATTATTTTAATAAATAGAACACAAGAAAATATATTATTTTTCTTTTTATTTTTACCACTCCGAATTTAGGGTTGGAACTCAGCCACGACGCAAATTTCCATCGTTAGATCTAATCTGGGAATATGGTAGAAATGTAGCAGCAGGGGGTCCACCAAAACCAGTAAAATTTTGAAAGTGGTCTACGAGAAAAAAAAGTTTGGGAACCTCTGTTCTAAAGGGATGATGTTCTCCATAGAAAAGACTGCTTGAAAAGGGTTGTATGAGGAGTAACAAGCTGAACGTCATACGGATGTGAAGTATTAGCGCGACGTGTATTTCTAAGATGCACCGCTCTGGGAGGAATTAAGCGGGTTACATCCTTCGAATACTTTCCATGAAAATACTTGTAAAACAGGCTCAAGTCGCCAACGTTTCTTCGATGCTCCAGCGAATCAAGGCCGAATGTCAGTTTCAGGTCTTCAATCAGACGAACAGCTCTTCTCTGAATAGAATTCAATAAATGCAATGTATGTTTGGGAGCGCAGCCCCAAATATGGGAGCAGTATTCCATAGTTGGTCGAATTTGAGCTTTGTAAAGAATTAACAGTTGTTGTGGAGTGTAAAGCTTTCTCGTTCGAAATAATATTCTCAACTTTTGAGCTATGCCAGGATATATTTTCTCCCAAACTAACGCTCAACAAATTGAGTGACGATGTTAGGGGAATGGAGTGCCCCACCATAACTATGTCGGGTTCAGCAACGTTAACTTTGTTAGAAAAAACTGCTGTCGGGGTTTTTGTAGCGTTAAATTCCACTTGGTTACTGTCACCCCAAGATAGAATTTCTTCCAGATCTTTATTAAGTTGAAAGACTTCCTGCGGTCTGCGGATATTCGTCTGAGTAGCCGAAGTCCGAGCGTTCAAAGTGAATGAATAGATAAGCGCACTGTCATCTGCAAAGCTGTAGATTGGGTTTCCGGTCTTTTCCAGCAGATCGTTAATGTAAATGAGAAAGAGAGTAGGAGATAGTATGGAGCCTTGGGGCACACCGGCGTTGATAGTGAAGGTGTTAGAAAGAAATCCGTCGACTGCCACTCGTAAAGAACGCTCTCTTAGGAAACATGAGAGCCACAAACAACTTTTCAGGCATACCATAAGAGCGTAGCTTAGCCAACAGTCCATCGTGCCAAATACGGTCGAATGCCTTGGATATGTTAAGAGCAACCGCTCGAGATTCTCCAAAGTGTTCAATTGCGTTGTTCCAAACATGTGTTACATAAATCTGAATATCTCCTGTTGATCTATGTTTACGAAAGCCATATCGATCGCTAATAATGTTGAATCCTTCAAGATATTTTAGAAGATGCTGATTGATAGCCTTTTCCATGACTTTCGATATTATTGAAAGCAGTGCGACTGGTCGGTAGTTATTTGGCAAGGTCTTCTTGCCTTTTTTAGGTAACGGCTGAACTGTGGCATATTTCCAGCAGGATGGAAATATTCCCTTTCTGTAGGATAGGTTGTCTACAGAAAACTGGCGTTAGTTCCCTCGCACAGTTTTTGAGAACTATGGCAGGTGCTCCGTCAGCGCCAGAAGCTTTTTTGGTGTCTAGCTTCATTAAAATACGTTTAATGATACGCTGTCTGAAGACAATATCGGACATCCTTGACTGCACTATGGGAATAGTAGGTGGTATTTTTCCTTGAAAATCGATAGTAGAATGTGAAGCAAAGAGTTCAGCCAATAAGTTCGCTTTTTTCAACAGGTGTTGCAATAGCCGTGCGAGTGGTGGTATGGTGGATTTGGTGAAATTTTGACTAACTGCCTTAGCGACTGACCAAAAGGACCTGGAATCGCAGGGATAAGCGAGAAGTTTGTTTCTAATTCGTTAAATTTTATAGGAAAAAGCCCGTTTCTTTATTTCGCAGTTTAATGTTCCGAATTTCATATGTACGCCCAATTAGACCGATTCAAAGCTAGATACAATATGGTCGCCGGTAAACAATCATTATCGGTGAGACAAAAATGAAGTCAGTGATTGGCGCAAGATTTACAGATGATTAGATTTTTAATGCTGATGAGACAGGTTGATTTATAGACTAACGCCAGATAAAACTTTAAAATTTAAATTAAGAGAAACATGTGCTGGTGAAAAGAGAGGATAACTGTTATGGTTGCAGCAAACATGAGTGGCACGAATAAAAAAAAAATGTTGTTAATCGGTAAATCTCAACACCCAAGATGTTTCAGAGGCGTGTAGTTGTTACCACTAGATTACGAGAATAATTGAAAAACATTTGATATTTTCACAAAATGAGAACATTCCTGGAATCGTTAATTGACAGCAAAAGCCTTGAAGCAAATACGAATGCCAGTAATAATATTACTAAGATTACTTTACTTGACCCCATCCTGATGATTTATAATTAAAATTATACAAAGTATAATAGACTTATTTTAGACACGCCGCATTTACAGTAGGAATCGATCTCAATGTTCCAACAACTCTTCTGTAGACTTCGACGACCGTTTTCCGTTTGGGTAGCTGCCAATAACAAGCCAGGAGCTTGACCAATATTCGGATGTCGATAATAATGTTGTCACATGTAAGGATCCCTCTGATGAGTTCATTGTGCAGAATATTATCGCCGAATGATACGAAAGTGGAGATTACGCCGATGGTGAGATCGAGAAATACAATCGACTCCAAGCGTCGTCGAGACCCTGAAAGTTGAAGAAATTCTAAATGTCTTCGTATATTTTAATTACGAGGATGACAATATAAAGCTACAATGTCTAGTCTTTATAATTTAATACGCTCTTTCTATTATAAGTTGAAAGTAAACCAGCAACAAATCAAAATTACGGACTTTTTAAGCCGATAAATGTGTACTACATATGAAGTTTAAGAACTTTTGCTATAAACGTATTTTTATAATTTTTTTGTTTTGATTATACTTGCGTGTACCTAACACAAGTGTACAGAACACATGTTTTGATAAATAACACATGGGCTGAAAAGTCCCGGGCCTAACAAAGAAAACACGGTTTTTTTGGTTCAAAATTAGCTTTATTCATCAACGTAATCTCCATCAAGAGCAACGCAATCATTCCAGCGCCGCTCTAACAATGGCCAAACACTGCCCAGAATCATCAACACGTTCTTGTTTTTGATAAACAGTGAGCAAACGCGGCACCCACTTTGAACAGAGCTTTCTCATAGTCAAATGCTCATGCAATATAAAGCCAACACGTTCTTTTGATATCTTTACGATGTCAGCTAACTCACGCAACTTCACTTTTCGATCAGTCAAAACGAAATTTTTTTTATGGATTTTTTTGATGTTTTCTGGTGTTACCGCCTCATTTGGACGTCCACTGCGTTCTGCATCATCGGTGTCTCTACGACCACGTTTGAAGTCAGCAAACCAACGTTTTATTGTTGTTTCTGATGGAGCGGAGTCCCCATAACACTTTTCAAGCCATTGCTTCGCTTGAACGGTATTTTTTCCCATCAAGAAGCAGTGTAAAATTAAAACACGAAATTGTTTTTGATCCATTGTTTTGAAAATAACAAAAGTAGCGTCACTCTTAGCACAATAACTCACAAACTAATGAATAGAATATCATGAAATTTTAACAGCTGTCTTTTGAAGGTTAGTATTAACTGAAAAAAAGGTGACTGCAATAAAACTAGCGCCATCTATGTGTTAGGCCCGGGACTTTTCAGCCCATGTGTTATATGTTTTATTTGATGTCGTTTATAACATCGTCCGGTTAGTGTGACGGAATATAGTTGTCCCTTGGCCGTCGTTATAAGCGGACTCCACTGTATATGGGAGGTATATTGCACCTTCGTTTTTTTATATTCATAAATTTTTGTTAATCATGTAGCACGCACAATAATTTAACTTAATTGACAAAATTCATGAAAGAAATTAAGCAATTTTTTGCACCATATTTAACAAAAGACAAAAAACATCTTGTACTAGATCTATGAACTGTAATGTCGTCAAATGTAGTGAAGTGAATCACTAAGGGTAAAGTTAGCTGTTCCAAATAACATGTAGGCTGAGAAGTTTTTGGTCTCACACACAAATATCGCCCTTTTCAAAAATCCATATGATTTTTAGGAAGTACCAAGCTTCAAACGATACGTGTCAAAATTTCATATTTCGACGATTAGTTTACAAGCCACAGTGGTTTTAGTGCCGCTACTTTTGATATTTTCAAAACAATGGAAAAAATCGAATTTCGTGTGTTGATTAAACAATGTTTTTTGACGGGAAAAAATACTGTTCAAGCAAAGCAATGGCTTGATAAGTGTTACGGGGACTGCGCCCCTGGAAAATCACTCATCGTTTACTGGTATGCTGAATTTAAACGTAGTCCTACAGATACAAATGATGCTGAACGCTCTGGACGCCTAAATGAGGTGGTTACACTGGAACACATAAAAAAATCCACAAAATTGTTTTGGATAACCGTAAACTGAAATTGGGTGAGATAGACACCCTAAAGAAATCAAAAAAACGTGTTGGTCATATTTTGCATGAGATGGGATGAGAAAGCTCTGTTCGAAATGGGTACCGCGTTTGCTCACAGTAGACCAAAAACAACAACGTGTTGATGATTCTGAGCGCTGTTCGGGCCTGTTTAAGCGCAATAAAAAGGATTTTTTCATGCGATATGTGACAATGGATGAAACATGGATCCACCACTACATGCTGGAATCAAATCAGCAGTTAGCTGAGTGGACAGTAGCCGGTATGATATACATTTAAATTTCTAATTAGGGCATACAGTACACAATTAGATTAAAATTTCTTACTTAATTACTCTTTGAGGGTTCTTAGGTTGGTTGTCCATCCAAGCTCTACAAAGAGGATATAGTGGCGTGTCTTCTTCAAATCTGGCCAAATCTACACTTCTATCATAGAGTTTCATAACATAGGTGTGATGGTATGGTGTTGGAACTACTTGATTTTTTCTTTTTTTATCACTAAAAATTGGAATAATAGAGGAAAATAAAGGAAAGTTACATATTTTAGTTATAAAGTGCACACTCCTATTTTATTGGTAGTAATATCAAAAGTCATCACCACCTATTTAACATTATAGGTGCCCAGAAAAAGAAAACTTAATTAAATTCCGTTACTTTCCACTTTATTACAGCATTTTTCTTGCCTAAAATCAACTTAAAACATTTCTAATTGCAAAATAATTATTTTATTAGCTGCATTCATTTATCATATTTACCAGATTTATTGTTTTAGTGTTCCATATGGAACAATTATGGGATCACTTCGGTGTCCGTCTATGTGTCACACCCGATTTTCTACAAAACTATTAGACACAGAAAGTTCAAATTTGGCCCAATTGATGGCCCAAACAGAGCCGTGTATTTAAAAGTTAAATTTTGACTTAAGGGGTTAGTTTGGGGGATGAAATCGGAAGTGAAAAAAAAAATTACCAGGTCATCAAGCAGGGTGTCAAATGCAAGCTTGTGAAAACACAAGTTCAAAAATATATATGACGTAATACCTGCGCACACTTTTCTTTGTATTATTTTTAAAAAATTGCCAAAAATCTATGTCCGTGAAAAGTACTGATTAAAAAATTTTGAAAAAATTCTAGAATAGTCTTCATAAAGTGTAAATTGGGCGAAAATTATCACGAGTATATTACGTCTGATCATTTATCTGGTATAAAAAAAAATATATGAAAACTATGTTTCTTGACCTATGCTGGAGGTTTTTGTAATATATTTTACTGTAACCTAGTGGCGAGTCGCTCTCGTACGGAGATATAATTTTATTTTATTTTTTATTTAAAACAAATATTTACACTTTTATTAGTAGATTCTAGATTGAGCTAGATTAATTTATTGGCTATTAGGTAGCTAACTATTATAGCATATGCGCTTATACAGCATACTGACTAAGAAAAAACGTGAAAATACATATTGGATCTTAAGATATATACATATCAGTGACCTAATTAACTTAACCTAGATAAGGATTTTATTTTACACCATACAGACTAATTGCGCAAGTGCGACTTGCACTTGGCAGGTTTTTTTATTCCAAACAAATGGAACTATTTTTTGGCCTGTTAATTTATTCAGGCGATAACATACACACGTTTATTGGCATCTAGAAACGTATTATTTTTGGAGTATTTTGTAGGTTCACACTGGTCTTATGCACCAACAAGACTATGAAGATACTATACCAAAAACGTACACAGGAAGGTATTTTCATTGTTTTATGGGTTTTTCATGGGTGTGTAGAGATCAAAAAAAGTTGCGCCAACAAGTTGTATTTTTGACTAAAGACCGTAATGGTCTTTAGATATGCACGCGATTTATTCATGCAATAATTTGCATGCACTTAATCGCATCTAGTAATGCAATAATATATGTGCATCTACACAAGGGGGTATTTTCATTGTGTTATAGCTGTTCTAAGGGTCTGCAGAGGTGAAAAAAAGTTAAGGTAATTAATTGCTACAACAAACTCGTGTCAAGTTGCATTAATGTCTGAACACCATAATATTGATTTATTGATATATGTTAAACTAAATTAATGTCAAAACTATTATCCTCTCAAATCAATACCTTAATTTCAAAAATATATGGAATGTATTGTAAAACTAAGATGATCACATACATAGACTGAAAAGTTTTTGGTCTGACACATAGATGTCACCCTTTTTAAAAAATCCATATTATTTTTAGGAAGTATCAACCTCCAAACGATATGTGTCAAAATTTCATGACATTTCGACGATTAGTTTACAAGTTACAGTAGTTTTAGAGACGCTACTTTTGATATTTTTAAAACAATGGAAAAAATCGAATTTGGTGTGTTCATTAAACAATGTTTTTTGATGGGAAAAAATACCGTTCAAGCAATGGCTTGATAAGTGTTACGGGGACTATGCCCCTGGAAAACCACTCATCATTTACTGGTACGCTGAATTTAAACGTGGTCGTACAGATACAAATGATGCTAAACGCTCTGAACGCCAAAATGAGGTGGTTACACTGGAAAACATAAAAAAAATCCAGAAAATTGCTTTGGATGACCATAAAGTGAAATTGCGTGAGATAGCCGACACTCTAAAGGTATCAAAAGAACGTGAAGCTATTTTGCATGAACATTTGGGCATGAGAAAGCTCTGTTCGAAATGGGTACCGCGTTTGCTCACAGAGGACCAACACCAACAACGTACTGATGAATTTGAGCGCTATTTGGACCTGTTTAAGCGCAATAAAAAGGATTTTCTCATGTGATATGTGACAATGGATGAAACATGGATCCACCACTACACACTGGAATCAAATCAGCAGCTGGTGAAAGCTGCCCAAAGCGACCAAAGATACAACAGTCGGCCGGGAAGGTTTTGGCCTGTGTATTTTGGAATCCGCATGGAATAATTTTCATCGAATATGCTGAGAAGGGAAAAATCATCAATAGCGAATATTATATAAAGTTATTGGTGTGTTTGAAGGTAGAAATCGTAAAGAAACAGCCCTAAATGAACAACAAAAAGTACTCTTTCATCAAGACAATACACCATGTCACAAGTCAATGGTTACAATGACAAAATTGCATGAATTGAAGTTCGAATTGATTTCTCATTCTCCAAATTTGCGTCCAGCTGTTCGCAGACCTCGCGGGAAAGATCTTTGGCTCCAGTGAAGAAGTGTTACAAGTCAACGGATATGATGGTAAAATTGCATTAATTGAAGTTCGAATTGCTTCCTCATCCACTGTATTCTCCAGATTTGGCCCCCAGCAACTATTATTTATTCGCAGATCTCAAAAAAATGCTTGCGGGAAAGATATTTAGCACCAATGAAGAAGTTATCACTGTAACTAAGACCTATTTTGAAGGCAAAGACAAATCCTTGTATAAGAAAGGTATAGAAATGTTAGAAAAGCGTTGGACTGATTGTATCGCTCTTAAAGGAGACTCTATTGATGAATAAAGTAGAATTTTGTAAAAAAAATGTGTTTTAAGTAGCTAGACCAAACACTTTTCAGCCTATGTGTTATTGTATAACTAATTCAAAAACAGTAAACTTTCAAGATTTTACTTACAGAAAATGTTTGGCTCACAGTGGCAATAAATTTATAGGTAGGTCTGAGTGGTTTTCTTTCACTAAACACTGCCATATTATGTTTTGGGTAAAGATATATAAAAAATAATTTATTTATTTTTGTAATAGCTTCTATAATATTTCAGTAATAGGTTTCTTTCATATATATAAAAAAAATAGTTTTAATATAATTGCATTAATTGGCAAAATTTAAATTTAGTGCAAAAGAATTATAAATAATTTAGGTCTTCAAACATTAATGCAATAGAATATTTAGTTGCAACTAGTTTCATGCAACTAATATCATGCAATATTTATTAAACATTTTGGTACAACATTTTCATGTGTCAACCAATCAGGAAACATTTTATCCTGAAAAAATTGTTAGAAGATCCAATATTAATGTAGCTTGATGTGATTAGTTGCACTTTGTATTCCAGTTTCAATAAAATACTGTTTTTGTGGTTGCACATGCAACAAGCGTGCTAAAAGTTACATAGAAGCTGCAAAATAATTTAACAAAAATAGTATGAAATCAGATATTTCCGACCATTTACAACTGTTAGTTGTTGCAATTAATAGCATTAATGTCAGAAGAGCCCTATTGAAGTAGTAGTTGACCATAATGTAAAGCTAATCCCTTAATGTTTTAACCATAGGTACCAAAAGATTATACTGCAATATCCATGGATATTTTCCACATAAATACTCGCTTAATAGTGTAAACATACTTAAAAAAAACCTACTCTACTAACACTTGATTGCAAATTACAGCTATTGCTTAAAAATATTAAGTGTTAGTTTGACACATCTGACTACTATCACATGACTATTGTTATTGGTGTTACATTTACTGTCAAAATAACAATTTACAATTAGTGAACATAATACATGAATGATTAATGATGTGCTAATATGGATAGAACAAGAATAATAAGAATAAAATAGGAATGTTTTGTTGGTAAAGTTTGGGCTTCTATATTATAAGTTATAAAAAATAGTAAATTTGGTATATATGTTCCAGACTATAAAATATATGGTGTATAGAAGAGGCACATCCTATTATCCTTATGAAATGGTGTCCTACAACATTGAATTGTAATTTTTAAAAATATCAGTAATAGCAACTTCCTATTGTCAGTTTTCTATCCCTTAAGGACACAGAGGTACAGACCGTTACCATATTAGAGTTCTGGGGTAATGGAATAAAAAGATAAATGATTTTATACTGTGTTATTCAAAACAGTTTACCTTACAGCAAACTAAAGATAACCTATAAAAAAATTTCAAAAACCAAAAAGTTAGATATAGAAAAGGGCGTAAGAAAAATTTTAATAATAACAAGTTTAATTTTTACTCTTAATTTAGCATAACTCAATACTACAGAAAGGCAATAGGATTTCTATTCCAGTTTCTCAGAGACAAAAAAAAACTTGAAATTTGGACTTTACAGTATTTAAGTATTATATCAATATTGGATATGACCATTACCAAATTTTATTATTTCCAACAAATATTATTTTTTTTCAATTTAACAGTATTTTAATTTGATGGTCCTGATGCATGTAATGCTACCTGTAGAAAACTAGGAAAGCTGACATTTTGGTTTTAGCAATAGTAAGGTATTTTTAAAAATCACGCCAATATTTAACAAGAGGAAATAGTGAACATGGTTTCAAGGGACAAGGAAAATTCTAAATTTTTATAGTGTTTTGTTTTGACATCAATACTCGAACAAAGTACGTATTGTGTAGAATCTAACAGATAGATAAAGCTGAAATATTCACAATCATAAAGTCCCAATTCATAAGGAAGTAAATGTTAGTGCTGCACCAAAATTTATATAGTGGAATGGAACCTCTGTTTTATATATACCAAGTTTAAATTTTTTATAATTATCCCAATTCTTATCATACTGGCTTTTAAAAAGTATCGGTGATTAATACCTTTTTCTACGTCTCGTTTGCCCCTCATCGGAAGATTCGCTTTCTTCATCTGATGATCTCTCGGTAAGTTGCTTAAGAACTCCCTTCAATCTACCTTTGGCCATTAAATAATCACTTCCCCCTAGATTCTCTTCTTTAATTTCCACTTTAATTGGAGATGAATTAGATAATCTGCGTTTTTTCGTCATTTTAGAATAGTTAATTTTTCACCTAAATTTTAAAATTTCTGTTATGTTTTCGAAGCTTGCACTTCGAAACAAAAGTTTTAAGGTTATAATCTTAGTTATTTTTATTTTATCTAATATCCTTGCCATATTGCATTTTTTCAATCTTCGATTGGCAACGATTGGTATTCTGGTCAAGTAATTCTTAGATTGGTACCACTGAACGCTTTATTTTCCTAGTAAAACTAGGGTCAATCATGATTCTACGTTTGTAGCTTGTTTTAATTAATAAGTTTGTAAAGGGAGATTTTTTTAAGTGTTTTACCTAAATCACTATTTTTCTATTAACCATATCAAGAAAATTATTTCACTGCTAAAAAACCAAGAAAATTATTTCACTGCACAAGTTTATTGAAATTATATTTAACGCCTTCATAAAAAAAACCTAAACTTAATATTGAAAGAATTTCGCATGGGATCATTTCGGTGTCTGTCTGTCGCAGCCGATTTTCTCCGAAACTTTTGACGTAGAAAGTTGAAATTTGAGCCGTGTAATTTTGAAAGTTAAATTCTGACTTATCGGGTTATTTTTTGGGGTGAAATCGGAAGTGAAAAAGTTTTATTTGCAAGGTCATTGAGTAGGGTGTCAAATGAAAGCTTGTGAAAACACGAGGTCAAAAATATATATGAATACTCGCGCAAACTTTTCTTCATGTATATGTAGATGTTTCCTTGGTTTATGTCCGACTATAAACTACAGTCTATGGTTGGCTACCAACAAGTAAAATCGATAACGCCAAATTAGACTTTGGCCAAACGTCTGCCACTTAATAGCTAAAATTTGATCCAGTAACTTAAATGCCCTCTATATCAGTAACGACTGAAAATAAAAATTAAGTATTATATTTTTGTAAACGAACTGAAAAATGCTATTTAATGGTGTGGTCATATATAGAAGGTGCCATTTAAAAAACTAAGTTTAGTACTGATGGGGTTTTTTTAGTATGTAGAATAGGAAAATAGTGAATTAGGTGAGACACTTAAAAAAAATGTCCCTGTCCAAATTATTGAGAAATTAACTAAGGCGCATTATTTCATTCAGCAGTTAATCCAGTTATCTGGTGAATCGTCGCAACGTTTTAAATTGACCGTGGCATCCATCAGACTACCAACTCGTAACGGGTTTCGTTAGTGAGAATGATTTGATGCATATATGTAATACTCCTATATAGCTAATGTCCTATCTTCGCCTGTAAGTGAAGAGAGTGCCTTTAAAGAGAGCAAGAGAGCAGATTGCTAACGTACATGAGCAGATTGTTAACGCACATGCGCGCCCACATTATATAATTTCCGGAAACTCGCACAGAATTAATATGTTCTTATACAACGCATGTGCAGTTTGTATGAAGTTCCAAGCTAGGGTGCGAGAGAGAAACGATCGTCTATACTCTATACGCTACTAATGGCGACATACTTCTCTCTCAATCTAGCTATATAGGAGTATTAGATATATAATTTGATGGTTAAAACGCTAGGAACTTTCAGAAAAAGTAATAAAACGTTACTTTATACACTTTAAAATTAAAACAAATACAGAAGTTAATTTAGTAGCAGATGACAGAACATTAAAAAGGAGGTTTTGTTTATAAAATAACTTTAAATTTTTGGGTTTTAGTTTTCAAAATTGGTTAAATCCGAAGTTGATGATTTTAGTACATCAGCTGTCAACCACGAATCTCCCAATCCTATTAATTACGGAATCCACTGCTAAATGAAGAATCTGCCGCTAGTTATTAGTGTTCCGTACGGAACACTTATAAGATGACTTCGGTGTCTGTCTGTCACACCCGATTTTCTCCGAAACTATTTGTCATAGAAAGTTGAAATTTGGTAATAATATAGAAATTGATGGCCTCATCAAAGCCGTGTAGTTTTGAAAGTCAAATTTTGACTTAAGGGGTTAGTTTTGGGGGTGAAATCGGAAGTGAAAAAAAATTTTTTTCAGTAGATCATCGAGTGTGGTGTCAAATGAAAGCTTGTGAAAACACGAGTAAAAAATATGTATATAATGTAATACTTGCGCACACTTTTCTTTGTATTATTTTTAAAAAATCGCGAAAAATCGCTGTTCCCCCCCCCACCTTATCTCAAAAAGTACTGATCAAAATATTTTGAAAAAATTCTGGAATATTCTCCAGGGGGTATAGATTGAACGAAAATTATCACGAGTGCATTACCTTTAATAATTTTTCAGGTACATAAAAAAAACAAAAATTTCAAGGTCATCAATTTTCAGTAAAGATTGGAAACAAACTTTGTTGAAAACTCATTTGGGGTGTATTTTGTGAAGTCACTGATCATTTTATACCACCGTAACAACATTTTTTTTATTTTAATAGCAATCAACGTCCGGACACTAATTGTGCAAGTTCAACTTGCACTTGACCGGTTATATTATTCACTATCTTGTATTGGTTAGACTCTTGTATTGTCTAAATTTAACAACAAGTGCAATTTTTTCTAAATTGTACAAGTTAAAAAACTACCTATAACCTTTAATGCACTTGTTTATTTATTGTTCAATTTTTCCAGTATGGCTTTCTTTTTCTGCTATTTTTCATGTAATGTAAATTTTAGCAATATTTTGTGTGGAAAAATTAATAAAAACTACATGAATAAATTGAGATATTTTTTTAGTCATTCTAATAAATCAGTTCATCAAATATCTTCCATTCAAAAGTTAAATATCACAGCGAATACAATCGTCCCTCACAAGTTTTATTACATTAAGAGATCTTTCAAAATCGTAGCACCTAGTGGTTAAATATCTACAATAACAATGTTTTCTTTCCGACCGGATTAAGTACAATTTTGTGTTTTTTTTAACAATTTTTTATATAGCCCATATCTGATGAAGAGGTGTATCTTAGCGGGTACTATAACCTTTTAAAACCCCCTAAAAAATATACTGAGAATTATTGTTAATATGCGGTAAAGTAAAATAGACAGTCTGTATCACTCATTTTGTTTTTGATTTGATTTTTGCAAACTGTTAATTTGCAATGTGACTTTTCTACTTTTGGAAGTCGTGGAAGATAATCGCTAATAACTATTTCATAGAAATGTCAAGTTGCCGAGATTATGTACGAGAAAAACATACAAAAATTTAATTCTACTTATATTATCCACAAACTCTTCTAATTTTGTATTTGAATCGTCAAACGGTAAAACGCAAATTAGTTAATGATAAAGTACGCATCGGTACTGCATTTAATTTTAAAAATTTTCCTCGGGAATTACTTACCCTACCCTACTTTTTATATAAGATATAGAAACTCCTAGATGCTTAAGTAAGGTTAGTTAGTAAACTATTAAAAATTTATTTTGGAAATAGTATTATTTGACTTAAAAAAATATCACGTAGCCTATACAGTCGCATACAAATATATATATATATATATATATATATATATATATATATATATATATATATATATATATATATATATATATATATATATATATATATATATATATATATATATATATATATATATATATATATATACATATATATATATATATATATATATATATATATATATATATATATATATATACATATATATATATATATATATATATATATATATATATATATATATATATATATATATATATATATATATACACATATATACATATATATTATAATTTCCCACCGAATCTACTTCATCTTATAACTTGATGGTCATATCAAATAAAATATTTTGTTATAACATTTATCTCCATAGATCGCAGCTGAGGAAGTAGCAGTTTCAAATATATAATTACATTTTTTACAATTACAAGAGTAGAACTGTAATTTTACAGTTACAGTTTTTACAGTACAAAAATATGTACTACTTAAAAATAAAGAGAATTAAATTATCCAAAAGCTACAGATAGCTTGTCTGGATTCTAAGTGAACTATAAGCTATGAAGTTCTTGGCAGCAGATCATAATAAATGCACAATGCATAACTTACTCAGTGGAGATAAAAATATAAAATTTAATATATAACAATTGTAAAATTAAATTCAACGAAAAATCAATAAACCAAACAATTATAACGAGAAACAGCATTGGTTATCTGTTGATAGTGTACCCTAATCCAGACTGTAACTCTAGTAGAGAATGTACGTGTATTTAAAATTACTCTGATATTTCTAGCAAGAGGGTTAAATAATTTAGGGACTGTATATCCTATGTGCCTCTAAACGGGTTTCGAGGCCGACTGCAAAATAGCTAAGCATCATTTGCGACCAATCTTGTAACAAACCGTGGGCAACTTCACTTTTTTAGTGTTCCGTACGGAACACTTATAAGATCACTTCGGTGTCTGTCTGTCACACCCGATTTTCTCCGAAACTATTTGACATAGAAACGTAAAATTTGGTAATAATATAGAAATTGACGGCCTCATCAGAGCCATGTAGTTTTGAGAATTAAATTTTGACTTAAGGGGTTAGTTTTGGGGGGTGAAGTCGGAAGTGGAAAAAAAAAATTTTTTTACTAGGTCATCGAGTGTGGTGTCAAATGAAAGCTTGTGAAAACACGAGTAAAAAATATATATATAATATTATACTTCCGAGCACTTTTCTTTGTATTATTTTTAAAAATTCGCGAAAAATCGCTGTCCCGGGCCTTATCTCGAAAAGTACTTATCAAAAAATTTCGAAAAACTTCTGGAATATTCTCCACGGGGTGTAGATTGAACGAAAATTATCACGAGTGCATTACCTTTAATAATGTATATGGTATATAAAAAAAAACAAAAATTTCAAGGTCATCAGATTTCAGTAAAGATTGGAAAGAAACTTTGTTGAAAACTCATTCGGGGTGTGTTTTGTGAAGTCACTAATCATTTTATACCACCGTAACATAAATTTTGACTTAAGGGGTTCGTTTTGAGGGGGTGAAATCGGAAGTGAAAAAAAATTTTTTTTACTAGGTCATCGAGTGTGGTGTCAAATGAAAGTTTGTGAAAACACGAGTAAAATATATATATATATATATATATATATATATATATATATATATATATATATATATATATATATATAATGTAATACTTGCGCACACTTTTCTTCGTATTACTTTTAAAAAATCGCTGTCCCCTACCTTATCTCGAAAAGTACTGATCAAAAAATTTTGAAAAAATTCTGGAATATTCTCCACGGCGTATAGATTGAACGAAAATTATCACGAGTGCATTTCCTTTAATAATTTATTTGGTATACAAAAAAAAAACAAAATTTCAAGGTCACCAGTTTTCAGTAAAGATTAGAAACAAACTTTGTTGAAAACTCATTTGGGGTGTGTTTTGTGAAGTCACTGATCATTTAATACCACCCTAACAAAAATTTTTATTTTAAAAACAATCAACGTACGGAACACTAATTGTGCAAGTTCAACTTGCACTTGACCGGTTTTATTTTATTTAAAATTAGTTTGCATATATTTTAAGACATCCTTAAGATATAGTTGTCTTAAAGTTAATAGATTGCTTTTCTTAAATAAATTTTCTGTAGAATAGTATGTTAATTATTTAAATAAACCAATGGAAATTGACTAAAAACAGTCTTTTATTATATATTTAAAATGCAAAGAACACACCCTTGACCATCTACTTACAAAGTTTATACATAAATTACTTTCCAAGCTTCGAGTTGGTTTTTGTTACTGGGGAACTTATGAAAACTAAATGTCTTATCCTTTGATGTTGACTTGCAACCGTCGATACTGCAGCAGTAGGCATGACCACTTTGTTTTTTTTTTCATTATTACACAATGATCAGAATCAGTAGAGCACTTATACAATTAGTAGAATTTATTAGGCTGACTATAAAAGTCTAAGCTCAGTGATCCTGCAACAATAGAATTGTGGCCATAAACATTAAAAAAAACATTTATTCCTCTATTTTTCTTACGTATTCGAGCAATTAACGAAAAATGCCAGAAATTAATATATAATAATTGTAAACCCATGTCCTCTACAGTACAATTTTTATGAGTGTTGGAAGAAACTGACACATTTTAATTTATCCAGTAAAATTAGTCACAGAAAAGGCCAAACTTCTCAAAAATTCCGACCAAGCTGAATTTTTGATGTCCTAAACATATCCTGAAAAGTACCCTTGATTCGAGCTGTGGGCTTTTTTCACGGGGTGAAAGGGAGTGAATTTTAGTTTTTTCGAAATAGCTCGAAAATTATCAATTTTCCGGGGAAAATATTTATTAGAAAATTTGTAGCTTATAAAATTCTACATAAAAAAGTTCCTTAATTTTTTTTTTGTGTAGCCAACCGTTTCCAAGATATAGACTTATTTATGTTTGAACACAAATTACGCACACTACTATAGATTTTAAAGTGGAGAAAAATTATATTCAAAATATTTTACTGTTGAAAAATATTTTAAAGTATCTACAGAAGAATTAAACGTTCTTTGAAACTGTAATATTTATAGTGTTTGAACCCTGATGTAACGTTAAGTGACACAAAGAAGGCCCAGTCTCGATTTCTGATAAATTTTTAAGCAAAGAAACAAACAAAAGTAGATTCATCTCTATATAAAAGAAAAATTAGAAGCTGCAAACACCGCTGTTAAACAAGCCCAAGATGATACTGATATATTTATTATAAAAACTGCTTTGGAATACTATCATCCTAATAAGCAAACAATAGTGGTGGGGATGTTCATTTGTTGATTTTCATAATTGCAATAGCGTTACCTGATCAAGAAATTTATTTATCAAAATTAAGGAAAGGAAAAACTGAAGCTAAAATATATTCTTCCAAAAGTATGGACAATTGTAATAGCATTTTATTGATTCATGCTATTAGCGGGTGTGATACTACATCTGCATTGATGCAAATAGGAAAAAAGAAAGTTGTAAAACTACTTAAAAATCGTGAGGACTTACAGGGTTGTGCAGAAGTTTTCAAAATGCCACAAAGCTCACGTGAACTAATCACTGACAATGGAATTCGCTTACTTCTGGCAATGTACAATGATCCACGTAACGAAAACTAAATAATGCTGAAGACTGGGGGTGGACGATTAACAATAGATTAGAACCAATTCAAAATCTTTTGTCACCGGCTCCTGATGAATTAATTAAAGATATATTTTACAATTGTACTAAAGGCTGCAATGCGAGTTGTAGTTGCAGAACAATTGGTCTCCGCTGTTCTTTAGTATGCGGGCATTGCCGTGGGCAATCCTGTTCAAATGCCAATATTGAAGGAAGCAAAAATAACGCAGACATCGATGAAGAAACAGATCCGATAGCTTTAGTTCAAGAAATGATACAATCGACAGATGAACATGTTGATGAATTCGTTGAAGAAGGTGAGAAAATTCTAATGGACATACATCAGGAGGATAAAGCTGAATAATTTAAAACGATTCTTTTCTACTTCGAGGTGAATTAGGGCTACTAGGGATCCCACATTAAAAAATCGCTTCCTGTACTATATCCCCGCGGTGATGTGCAAAAGAGTATACAACAAAAAAAAAATGAATATTATTACTATACCGCGCTTTTTACTCGAAAACGGTTGGCTGCACAAAAAAAGTCTAAGGACCTGTTTTATGTAGAATTTTATCACCTACAAATTTTTTAATAATTATTTTTCTCGAGTAATTGATAATTTTTGAGATATTTCCAAAAAACTAAAATGCACTACCTTTTACCCCCTAAAAAAACCCACGGCTCAAATCAAGGGTAGCTTTTAGGATATGTTTAGGCCATTAAAATGAAGGTCTCCACCAAAATTCAGCTTGGTCGGAATTTTGTAAAAATCAAAGCCTAATTTGACTGGGCAAAATGGTAGAGTAAGCGGTTTTTATTGACTTCGTTTGTTTTCAGCTGTAACGACGTAAATATTATTCATATGTAAGTGAATATTATGTCTATTTCCCACAATCATTTTATGCCACACCAAAAAAAAGGGTAACTGTAAATAGAACCCTCATAACTCATATAGGTGAACGAGATCAGAAGTGGCATCCAAAGACCGATTTTATAATTGGAGATCTAAATTTTGTCTCCTAACATAGTATTATAAACTAAGTTATTTACATTCCTTAGTATGCACTATGGGGTTAAAGATGCACTAAAGTATGAAGAGGTTTTGACAGCCCATTACTTCACACCTTTTTCGGAAGAAAAAAAAATTGTAAAAACTGCAAAGCGCAACGAACTCGTACAAAATTTCGTCAAAGTACTTAGAACACTAACAGTAAATTGTCAACCAAGAAACTGTGTTGCGTGTATGACTAGGCAGATAAATTAACAAAAACACCCTCATATTATTTTGCTTTTTATAAGTGATATTTAAGGGTTGTAAAAAAAGTGGCGATAACCCCTATGCGAGGTACAAGGCACTAATCGTATTATATCATCAGAAATACTAGTTGAGAAAGAGCTGTTCGGGTAGACAAATCCGGTTGTGCTCATTCGCATTGTTTTGTGAAAAAAATTAAAATAATTCGATTAATATTACTAACATTTATCGTGCAATGTAAATGAACCTTTTAAATCTTAAAATATCTTTATAAACCCTGGATACTGGAAATTTTTTCGTAAAAAAGGTACTCTTTTGATGAACGCAATTGAAATTTTTGAACTAGATAATCTCGTTTTTATTCCTGGCAAGTTCTAGGAGTGAAGGAAATCCAGGGCTGTATCGCGAAATTTCTTTAAATAGGTAGTGTTGTAATATATAAGACAGCAAAATTTTATATTAATTAGAAGATCATGATGAAGATGATATACATATACAGTGAAATTCCCCTTCGCGGATACCCCTCTTACACGAGCACCTTCCTTGAACGGACAGTTTCTTATGGTCCTGACCGACTTTCATATAATTGTCATTGTGTTAACTCCCTCTTGGACGGAAATTCTCTTGAACGGACGCGGACACAAAAAAACGTTTTTAAGTGGACAAAAAAGAATAAAAAATAGAAGCCTTGACTCATTTTTCTGTGGCGAGTATCGCTGTTGCGTTTCCCAATCGCGCCGCGCGCCATCGTCGCTGCCTGCCTTCACTGAAGGACTTCCCCGAGTAAACCGGGGATTTACCGATCTCAATTTTTCGGTATACGCAGAGATTTAATATTAGTCTGACGCCTAGGCGAAAAAGAGACACAGTGGGCGACACATTCATTGTAGAAATAAGAAAGCTTGGATGACAGGAGAAATTATGACAGAGTGGTTGCAAGATCTTGATCAGAAAATGACAAAAGAAAAAAGAAACATTTTATTATTTTTAGACAATGCAGGATCTCATCCAAAAGACGTCCGCTCAAAAAATATAAAAATCTTGTTTCTGCCCCCTAACTGTACATCAGCTTGTCGGCCATTTGATCAGGGAATTATAAAATATTTTGAAATTTATTACCGAAGTTTAATACTAAAATATCTGATAGTAACCATTGAAACTGTTGGTACAGCTTTTGAGTTAATTAAGTAAACTACGCCATTGGATGCAGTTTACTTTGCAAAAACCGCTTGGGAATAAGTAACCAAGAAAACAGTTAAAAATTGCTTCAGTAAAGCGGGATTTAAGCATGAAAAGATGCAAAGTGAAGACCAGTTAACTGAGCCTGTTACATCTGATCCAGAAGATGACTTACCACTTAACGTACTTGCAGATATCCACAAAAATAAAAAATTGTTGGAGTTGACTGATAATGAAAACCTTAATGATTTTTTGAACATAGATGAAACTTTTTATGTTGAAAATCCAGATTCAGAACAAGAAATTGAAAATCCAGTTGAAATACAAGGACTTTCCGAAAATTCTGATCTCGATGAGGTTCCAATATCAACAGATGCTATCCCAAATTATGGTGAAGCTATTACCCTAACCGAGAAGCCCAAAAGTTTTGCCGAAGATCACGGAGATGCAGAGTCTTTAGAGCTCTTTTCCAAATTAGAAATACGATTTGTGGATGCCATTTTAAAGAAAAAGAGGAGACGAACAACAATATATGAATTTTTGCGTCATTAAAGTGACCTTTCATTTCATATGTATAACTCTATCCTATTATATTTTATATGTATCTAAAGGTAACATATCTTTTTGTTTTTTCCTTAAATTTATTTTAAATGCCCCAAATTCTTTAATTACAGTTTTCATTAAAAAAAAAACGATTTTTTTAATGAAGCGTACACCCCTCTTAAACGGATACTTTCGGTCAGTCCCGTTGGTGTCCGCCCAAGGGAGATTTCACTGTATTCCACTTCTTGTATGTTTGTGAATTTTATCCTAAGGACTTCCTAAGATATTTTCTAAGTTGTCTGATAACTAATGAACTTATGTGAGGCCGACCTTATTAAATATATTATTAAGTTCTCTATTAAATTTTAGATTATATGATATTAAAACACATTTTGTCTTCTTTTGCTCATATGTGAACAAGGTAAAATTATACATATTTAACGTCAACTGATACCTATTTATTAGCTCATTTAAGTTTTTATCACAACCTTTGATCCTAGCCATATTCTTAAGGTAGCTTGAGGTCTAATAACTTTTTTCAAAAAATCGATTTTCTAAAAATATAATTTCAAAATGAAGTTTTTGAAGGAACTGAAAGAATTATGGATGGCGCCAGTATCGCTGATTGTAGGTAATAGTACAGTAAACATACTACAGTAGCGAAACTGAGCTCCAATTTGGTGACAAAATTTTGACGGCGCATGTGTCGACGGGTCCTTTTTCAAAATGGCCGCTCAGTGTTTACATCCGATCTCGGAATGTGTCTTTGAAAATGTATTGTCCATCGTTTCTTGATGTGACTGCAGTTTATATGAATATAAAGACAGAAGGAAGAGAGAGTTTGTAGAAAAAGAGAATTAAAAACGTTTGTAAGTGAAGAGAATCGAAAAGGTTGAGAAACAATTTATATAATCATGAGGAAAGGAGGTTATTGTTGTGCCGTTGAGAATTGCAATATTCCATATAATTATTTTCGCAAATTATTTGCTCGAGTTACACTTTTTTATGCTCTAAAATTTGCAAATAAGAAATTTCTAACTCAATCAGGGCGCGCTAAGACTATTATTCTAAATCATAACTAAATTTAATTATGCTTTATTTGCATCACATGTAAGCATCAACAGTATTATCCGTCAAAGTTTAAGTTGCTGCATTAATGATTTTTTTTTGCAGCTCTTCTGTTTTTAGTTGAAACAATGATTTCATAGAAATCATGGTATGCGATTAAAGTTGTTGGAGTTGTTGATTATTTTAATAAACCTCTATTGCTTGCTTTCACAAGACAACTTTTCACTATCTTAAATGCATTTTTGAAAAATACATATGCATGAAACAATATTATCATTACTAATGTACATTTTGTTTAGACGTATTTGCTCAAGAGACGGCCTTCCAGGGAACCTTGATTGATTTAATAAAACGTTCGTATTGGTAGAGTGATTTGGTCATTAAAGCTTGAAATTTATTTCCAAACTTAGTTCGGCTGGTTATTTAAAAATCCTGACGTAATTGCTCAATTCTGACCTCGGATTCGGTTTCAGCGCCCAAAAATACATATAGGTATAGTGATCTGTTCGGTAGTGAAAAACTTTTTTTGTGTGCCTGTGTAATTTTTTTATGATTAATAAATAATCCTCCAAATTCTGGGTTTTAGAAACATTTATTTTTGTGTAAACTAATATTCAGTTATTTAAAACTATTTATATTTGTGTAAATTATAAATAAAACATTTTTTTTTTTTCTTAAAGGTGTATTTTCAAGAGGTTTCTAGTTTTCAATAACTTCATCTGTATTAATTGTTTGACACACCTTTTCTAATAATAAACTTGATAAATTTAACACTGTTTAATTGCAAGTACAATTAATACTCTGAAAGTGATTTTTTTTTTCTATTTTTCTCTATAAATTACATTGCTCCTTTTTCATGCCAATCTTTCAAAAGTTTCTGTGAATATATTGTAAGGAATACAGAACCTATAACAACATATTTATTATTTTCAAATTTTAGACAGTATATTTTATTTTCTTATAAGCTGGGTTTGAAAGTTTAAATATTAAGTGTCATGTTGAGATCACAAAACCACTGGGGAATGGGATTATTGAAATAACTGATATAAATCGATTATTGAATCAAATATGCTATTAAAATAAGAAAAAATTTAATGTGATTCCAAAGAAATTTTTGTAATAAGATTTTGTCAGACGATGTGTGCCAGAGGGTAAAATATTCTCAAAATAAGTTCGTTAAATGGACAGTACACTTAATCGAAGTCCATTTTGATGGTAATTATGCTTACTATTAAAATTTTGAAGATTTAGTTACCTGTTATTAATATTCCTCCTATAAAGAACTTATTTCTATTGTTGTATACCTATACTATAAATTAAACATAGTTATTTTCCTTTTAAACTGTAATTGACAATACTCAGTATATATGAGTCAATCATTTCTCCTAATGAAGCTAATATGGTTAGCGAAACGCGCGTCGAGTGCAAAAATAAAGTGTTTGGTGTAGTGGTGATATATACTGAGTAGTGTCATTGTGCCAAAGATTCCACATTCCCAACATAGTTGTAATTGACAAGTCAGCTTGGTCATAACTAAGTATTGTATGTAAATATAATTAGGAAATTACTGTATTGACTCTTTGATGTAAATATTAATTCATTGTACATAAAGGCAAGCGTTAATTACGTTATCAAAAGGCAATACGGATAACGGAACACAAAAAGGTATAGAACCTCTAAGACTCATTCACATAGAAAATAGAGGTCTATACATATACGTTCATAATTCATTAATAATATTATATTAACCTTTCTCGAAGTTACACCGTATAGTTTTGTAGTTTAAGAAAAAATAAGTACCAAAAAACTAGATACAGTGTTTTTTAATTAACAAGAGATCTATCACACCAAACAACACAACACTGCTTTAAAAAAAATGCTTTTATTTTAGAAGATGTTGACAATATGTTTTTATTTCACGGTACAAGAAAAATAGCATTAAGTATTACGTATGTTAAAATTAAACGAATTTAGTCCTTAAAAAACATCTTTAATCACAAATTTACTTGAAAAATGATGTAAATAAAACTTTAACCTCAAACAGTGACGTTTAACTTTGATAGACTTTTGAATTTTTGGATAAGGTTATTAAAAACTGAAGTTGAATATGAAGAATTCCACCAAATACCTTCCTATCAAGTTTTTTTTCCCCTGTATTCATTTCTTTTCTAACAAAGTGCTCCATTCTTTTTTTTTTATTACTCATGCTGCATTAACTTTTATATTATTCATGCTGTATTAAATAACAAATCAAAAATTTTCAAACATTTCTATATCTATGATTTTGAATGATAAAACTTTTCACAACTTTATTTGTATTTCAAATCTCGCGCTGGTCCACTTTTTAACATGGTGGATTGCCACGTGATCTTCTGAAAACGAACCCGATTTTTCCTATGCGGTTATCCTTGAGTTTCGCTACTGTATAGTGTGTTTACTGTGGTAATAGGCTATTTTTTAGAAAAAATGATCTATTTCATAAAAAAAATTTTAACAAGTTTATCTTGAAACAACCTTTTTTGTCCTGGTTGACACGCTTTAGAAAAAACTATTGCATGTATAGGGCTCAAATTTTTATGGCTTATTCTCCACATGAATGGCTATCACTGGTACTACTTTTTTAGTTATTTATTAATATTTAACCATATTTTTAAACAACTGAAGTTGCAAAAATAAGGTTGAAAATTTCAAACAACAAAACAAAAAAAATTCTATTAGCTTAAAACCTCTAATATTATGTATAGAAATATTAAAATTCACAAATAAATGAAAAAAAAATCTTCAAAAAAGGCTGAGAGTTACCAGTCTACCCTCTTAATACAATTTTTATGATTGTTGAATGTAACTTCATTCAAAGGAAAAGTGACTAAACTATAAATCAAAAATTATACAGTTTACAATAAAATGATTTGTTGGGAATGTATCTGTGTTTCTCTTCCCTAAAGATTTCAAATTTAATATCCAGGACTGTATTTAAATATCTGTTTGTGATTGGTTGGTTGTGCTTGACAAAATCACAATTTTAATATAGATAGTCTAACTTTTAATCGTAGACTTGGTCCTCTTGATGATGCTTACATGGTTAATGAAACATCTGTAGAGTGCAAAAATAAAATATTTGGTCTAAGTTGGGAATGTGGAATCTTTGACACTACTCAGTATATCGCATCACTACACCAAACACTTTTTTTACACTCGACGCGCGTTTTTCTAACTGTGTTAGCTTCATCAGGAGTGATGATTGACTACTACTAGTAGTGGTGGTATATACTAAGTAACGTATTTGGTGTAGTGATAGTAACACACATAATGAACACATTACAATGAGTAGAGCTTTGTGTGTGGAAAGTTTAAACATTTGTTCTTGCTAAAATATTTTTAAAGTAGGTTTTTAAAATAGTTTTTTTGTAATATTGTACTTGTCAAAATGTCTTTATTTATCGAGTAAAAATAATGCTCTGACTTAAAAAAAAATGGTCTGTATATGTAACGTTGAAAAGTAAATATCGCCAGTTTTATTTTGTTGGAAAAGGTCGTATTTTAAACATAATAGCCTCTAATGGTACAGTTTTTATTGTTATTTTATGTACCTCTGACTGATCTAACATCACTTCGGCTTACATTTTCGTCGTTAATCTCGATTTTAATTGATTACAATTAAATAATTTGTGTTTCTTCTTTACTTTATGAAAGTTAATCTCCGACCAAAATTTTAAAATGTTTAATATATTGAAAACAATAATTTTGAGGTTAGAATTTTATGAACAAGAATTTTCAAATCTTTCATTGGCAACACTTGTGTAATTTTCGGGCTGGTAATATTGACAATGTTAATCAAAATCTGGATTATTTCTAATGTTTTGGCATTGGCAGCATTCTGTTATTTTTACGGCCTTAAGTTGGTGCGTCTGACTATTTTCCTAATCTTTTATTGGCAAACGTTTTTGAGCAATAATTCTATTTTAGATAGATCGAATCGATAACAAATTGGTTATTTTACATTTCGTTCTCTAATCGTTTTCTCAAAAGTCTATGAAAAATAAGACGAACATTTGTTTTTTCATCAGCAACCTGAACATAAAAAGATGTATTATATAGAGATACGCGGGTGCAAAAAAATGTTTAATATTGATATTGATATTAACTAAATAGTTTGAACCTGGTAAAAACCTGGTACTAACAGTTTTTGCCTTCGAATAATAAGATCTTTTTTATCTAGGACTGTAGTATTGAGTTACATATTACTATTAGTATAATGTTTGATTTGCGTTATTTTGTGTTATTTTACATTTTCATGGGTTGTAGAAAAAGAAATAAAATTTTTGCTCTCTAGTTGGGCAACTAAATCCGTTGATCGATACACTAGGGATAGTGGTAGTAGCATAAACTAATAACTGAAATAGATCTGAAACTCAAATGGCCGCTTTTCAACGGGAGATGAAAATCCCTAGAAGACGTATTCGATTAGAACATTTTCTGGTGAATTCTACATACTCAATAATATGTCGTATCCGCGCCGCCTGTTGTTGTCACCCAGAGATGCTTTTGCAGCCCACTATTTTAATTATCTAAAATGTACATAAGATTTTCTAGTCTTATAGGAAATAATTCTTTAGTCTATGGTACTAGCATTTGTATCGGTTGATAATCCGTTTGTGACTCTAAACATAACAGATGGTTAGTGACGCTCGTTGGAAAGTTCTGATTGGTTCTGGTTGAACAACGTACTAACATTAGTTCTGCGTAAACCATCGCCAAACTTCCAAGATTTTTTCATTATATTAATGATCGTATGGCAATCCCTCAAACGAAATAGGATCTGTCCAATCATAATGGCAGATCTGATTCGAATGTAGTAATGGAATTTGGCCCCAAGTCTTTAGCATATTTTTATTTTGTAAGAATGAAAGGAATGCCGGCCTTGTTTTCTAACATAACCTAACTTTTTTGCCGTCTTGTGGTGATTGGTGATCACTGGTTCAATGTAGATCATTCTATTTTTTTTTTAATATATTTTAAAAATGAGTGAAAATATAACGAGTATAATTGAAACCGAGGTAAAAGTTGAAAAACAGGAAGAAGATCCTTACGCCTATTTGGATAGAGGAGAATTTTCTTCTGAAAATTTTAAGATAGAAATAAAAAACCTACCGAAATTTTATGGAATAAGTGTAAGTCAATTTTGTGTTTGAAACCAATGAAAAAAAAATTAGAGCTGACGTTTCTTTGATAAATCAATTTCTGTTGGTCAGTATTAGTTTAAATAGCCAATATTTTATAATTTATCATAGGATCTCATACCAAACTAAAATAACTGCATACAAGAGTAAACATACTTAGAACTTATTGAGTTTTTATAATATTGTAGCAAATTATTTTAAAAAAGTCCATAAAACAACGGTTATAACTATTAAATTTTAATAGAAAGTAAATCACTAGCTAATTGCAAATTACATACACACACATCTATTAAACCAATATCTAAAATCAAAAACTGGGAATCGATTCACATGATCATAATTTCCCAATGGATATTTATAGGTAGCATGTTCACACAACCAAGATTTATGGGAGAACAACTGTAAATAAGATGTATTACAACTGTTATATGTCAATTGTGATTTGGAGGTCACATTAAATTGTAGGTTCTGTCTAATTTACATTCTGTGGTAGCACTACCGCATTGTCTTAAAGGTGCTGTGAAATACACATTTATATGTTTTGGCACTTTGACAATGTTGATGGTTATTATGACATCCCCGCTGATATACTAAGGATATGAAAAAAGGGATAAAATCCCTACTTAGGCGGGGAGGTGAACGATAAAAAAAAATACTTAGAGTTAGAATAAGGAATTTCTCTATTCTATTTCCCTAGCTAAGACTGTATTTATTTCTGTTACTATTATTTAGACAGCGAAAAAGTATTGAAATTAGTAAGCCAAATTTTATTAAAGCTGAAAAATTTTGTAATTAAAAATAAAATTATAGCACAAAACATTAAGGAAGCAGCTAACAATGAATAAATTAAGAATTTGAATAACATAAAAATAAAAATAATTTTGCTTCTAAAGGTTTTGAAGAACATTATCCAGAAATGACTAGTTAGTAGGTGATTAAATCTTGCGTTGGTCCTGAGTCAAAACCGAAATATAAGACACCAAGAATTCTGATTACACCACTGTTAAGACTTACATGGCTGTCAGGACTAACAACCACACCATTTTCATGTTTACTATTTTAATACAGTAATTATTTTTATAGAATTTATTTGGCAGTTAGTGTTAATATGATTTTAATATTTCCATTTTTATTTTGCCTTCTGACTAAAATAATTGTATTGTTTTAGGAATTAAAAAAATTGTTAAATAGTAAACTTAAGCTTAATTCAAACAAGATAAAGACACCTAAACGCAACAGCCCATATGCTTTTATATGTTTTCGTAATGAAGAAGACAGAGAAAATGCAATTAAAGTTCTGTCTGATTTTAAGTGGAAAGGGAGACAACTACAAGCTACTGTAAGTTTATATATTGAATTTGAAAGCAGCTTAGAACAGAATTTCAAATTTATTAGATGTTTTCATATAAGGCTTATATAACAATGACCATTACAGAATAAACAAATGAAAGTATATATTAAGAAAGAAGAAAAAACGTGAAAATACATATTGGATCTAAAATATATATATACATGTATATATATATATATATATATATATATATATATATATATATATATATATATATATATATATATATATATATATATATTTATATATTTATATTTATATTTATTTATATATATATATATATATATATATATATATATATATATATATATATATATATATATATATATATATATATATTTTTATATTTATTTATATTTATATATATTTATATACATTTATATATATTTATATATATTTATATATATTTATATATACCAAAAACCATTCCATTTTTAATATTTTAATTAGGTTTTATGAGAAAGGGGCTGGAAAAGTCCGAAGCATAAAATGACCCAAGGTGTAAGACATTGTGTTACCACTTTTGTTCAATTTTTATTCTGATGCTGTGTTTAATGAGGCCATCTATGAATCCTTTGAAGGAATAACAGTTAATGGAAGTACACTAAACAACATATGGTATGCTGATGATACTGTCCTATTAGCAAATAATATCAAAGATCTCCAGCAACTGATCGTCAAGTTCTAACAGCCAGCGAAAGATTTGGATTAACTATGAATATAAGAAAAACCAAGTGGATGGTAATAACAAAGAGAAATCTACCACCAGAATCCCTTGGTATCGGTTAAAATACAGTAGAACAGGCTCAGAGAAATGACTGGAATCTTCTGAAATGTACAATTATAGACAGTTTCTTTGCATCTCCTGGGTACAGAAAATGAAAAACACAGAAGTACTGGAAAGAATGAACAAAATGAAGGAACTACTAACAACCATAAAAGAAAAACTCAACACTTCAGACATATAATGAGGGGCTCAAAGAATGAATTGCTATGTCTAATTATTGAGGGTAAATTAAAGGGCAAGATTGGGAGATGATAGAATTCTTGGCTAAAGGACATGAGAAGGTGGTTTGGATGTGCTTTGAGTGATATTTTTCCAGCAGCACTTTCTAAAGTTTGTTAGCTATATGGATCGCCAACATTTGTGAGGAGACGGCATCGTAACAAGAAGATGAGAAAGGTTTTCAAATTTTCTGTATTCTTGTAATAAATATTTTTTAAACTTGAACTTACACTTTATACAAATCATTTTTGGTAGATACAATTCTAGCGATTCAACAAAAAATCGGTAGAAGGAACCTTTGTCTTCCGAAATTTCGTCAAAATCAAGTAAAATTCAAAATGAGTCACTTGTTTGCTCGTCGGTTCGAGGCAGTCTCTCTTTGTTCCCATCCAATGGGACCTAAAATAAGACATTCCACGGCCGCTGAATATATTAAAAAGTCGGTCTCGTTTGTGAAGAAATGGGTAAATCGTTTTAACGAGAGGAAAAGTAACGACGCCAAAACGTGGCTCTCTAGGTCAGTTCGAAAGTCGAAAAACGATTCGTGTCTTCGTTTTCACGGAACCCGAAATTGACGCTGCGGCAAGGAGCGGCAAAATTAAGAAAATCGGGTTTGAGTGTATTACCTGAGACCATTCGACATCTTCGTGCTCATGATGTCCAATTTTGAGGCACGTTGAAGGAACCTTTGCTGGGCGAATATCACGTCGTGAAGAGGCTCGCTTGGTTCAAGATAAAATACTAGAGTGGCCCTCACTATCACTAGACGCCAACTCTATTGAAAATGTTGTTTCGCGAGATTCGAAAAATTTGGAGATTATTGCCCAAGTATGCAGAAAATCTAATCGACGGCATGCCTTGAAGATGCCAGGCGATTAGTGATGCGGGAGGCGATTGGACAACTTACTAGGGTAATTGGTAATATTAACAAGCAGTCACGTTCTTACTTGACAGATTGTATATATATATGTGGAAAATATTTATTACAAGAATATAGAAACTTTGAAAGCCTTTTCATTAAACCTAATTAAAACATAATAAATGGAAATATTTTTAGTATATATAAATACATAAATAATCAGTACGAGCTCATAAAAGTATATTTTTACTTAGCTACCACTGAATTGGTTATTTGGTAATTTATGCCTGCATCCTGTATTCTGTGTTGGTCAGTTATGTTTAGTTTCAACAGTATTATGTTAATTTTACTGGTTGGTAGGTTCAGATAGTGTACAAATCTTAAGCATAATTACTTATATTGAAACATATTTAAGGTTAAAGAGAGTCTTACAGGGGTTGCTTCAAATATATCATGACTTATGCCCTCCTCATCGTTGTTGAATGTGAGAATTATATCACTTTTTCATTATGTCAAATTATAGGAGAAAAACTTTGTAGTAGGAACTGTTAGCTTTCAGTTGTAAACATCTCTAATGCCCTTTGCTGCCCAACTTTTTTATGGAATTAGTATCTCACCATAAAGTACCTTTCATATAAAATATTGGATTGTAATGCTTGGAATAAGTTATTCTTTAGTGAAAGATTCTTTTATGAGAAGGTCAATTTATTTTAGCGTTTTTCCAGGGGAAATACTGGATAAATCAGTTTACCGACTTTTTTTTATGAACGATTGTAATAACAGCCTTAGTGTTTGTAGAATCTTTGGTTATTATAATAGATTATTTATTATTATTTTTTCTTGTATTGAAAATATATTTTTAGTACGCAAAAGCAAGTGCCGATCCCTTAGTGAGAAAGCGGCAAGAGGATTTTGAAGACAAAAATGCAGGTAAAAAGCAGAAAACTGAAGATTTATCACAAGATGATCGAATAAAGATGTCTACGATACCTTTGGCTGATATGGAGTATCATGACCAGGTAAAAAAATGTTTTGAAATAACTAAATTCTTATGTGTCAGAATTTCATTACAGTTGTAAAGATTTATTCTATTACATTTTTAGTGTTCTGTACAGACCACTTATAAGATCACTTCAGTTGTCTGTCTGTCTGTCTGTCATACCCGATTTTGGCAGTAATATAGAAATCGATGGTCTCATCAGAGCCGTGTAAAAGTTAAATTTTAACTTAAGGGGTTAGTTTTTGGGGGTGAAATCGGAAGCGAAAAAAAAAATTCACCAGGTTATCGAATGGGCTGTCAAATGAAAACTTGTAAAAACACGAGTTCAAAAATATATTTAATGTAATACTGGGACACACCTTTCTTTGTATAAATTGCGAAAAATCGTTGTCCCCACTTATCTCAAAAAGGTACTTATTAAAAAATTTTGGAATATTCTCGACAGGGTGTAGATTGAATAAAATTATCATGAGTGCGATACCTTTAATAATTTATCTAGTATATAAAAAAGCAAAAATTTCTAGTTTTTCAAAAAAGATCAGAAAATACTATGTTGAAAACTCATTTGGGGTGTGTTTTGTGAAGTCATTGATCATTTTATACCTCCGTAACAAAAATTTTTATTTTAAAAGCAGTCAACATACGGAACACTAATTACGCAAGTCCGACTCGCACTTGGCCGGTTAAGATCAATTTGCAAATTCAGGTTCAATTTTTTTTTATTCTACTGAAGTATATGTTTATCCTGAAACAATTTTAGCACCAAATGCATAATTAATTCCCAAATTCAAACTGTTTTACATTCTTAGTGAATAAATGGATTAATTTTTATAATGCTTGGTAATTTTGGAGATTTTAAGATTTTTGCATCTTTTACTTCCCCTACTAAGAGAAGCAAAGGTCAAGAATTACTTTCCAAAATGTTACCATTTCTCACGAAACATATAATTTTTAATCTTTGTCGGTCTATAAGTTGCCACTCTATTGCCGCGATAAGTTTTGAATGAAAAGGAATCCCAATTTAAAATTTGATACCAATATAGTTTTTGAAGTAGAATAGCAACCTATAATTTTTAAGCAAACTCTTTTCTAGTGAAGGATGTGAAAGAGTTGGGTGTCGATGAATTTTGTGCAGTTTCAATAGCATAGTAAACGGTGGGAAGAGGACTAAAGGGGATAGCTTCGCTAGATATGTTTTTCAATACTCTTAGGGTCAAAGAATTTGAAAAACATGTTATTTTTTCATTGTTTCAAATTTTACCAAAAATTGTTTGTCAAGAGGACTGAGATGTTTCAGTAAAGCTTATTTTTAACGTAATTATTTTTATCAAATATATAGGGGTATAAAAAAGGGTTTAGGAGCGATGGAAGGCAATAATGGATTTTACTTATCGATCGTCGAATTGCAACGTACTTATCGTTAAATTTAAATTATCGATAGTTATCGAGATGTAGATAGGTATCGACGTATTGATAGTTACTTACATAGCGATGGTTGAGGTTGCGCTAATAGTTATCAATATATAGTTATATTAGTATCTACTAATACTTTGACAGATTATTATAAATATTTTTGAAATAATAAGTAGTAAACAGAGCTGTGGTAAAGTATTCATTTTTCTTCTTTTCAGTCAACCCAGTCATATAATATTATCTTCATTTTTAAAACATATTAAATTTTTAGAGAGAGAGAGAGAGACCTAAATTATTTTATTGGGTTTACTTAGAAATCTCAATAGATTTATCGACATATCGGGCACTATCAACATATCGATAACTATCGACATTTGAATATCGGTAACTATCGATAAAAATTGTGATCTCAATTTAGGTGTTGGAGGAGGTTGCAATATTATCGTGTTACATGTCTTTCTCGGGGTTCTTCAAGTTGAAGAATCTGTAAATTATGTTATTTTTTAATTATATATGTTGACTAATTACTTTTAATCAAACATATCAGGGATAT
Source organism: Pachyrhynchus sulphureomaculatus (assembly GCA_019049505.1). Taxonomy (NCBI): domain Eukaryota; kingdom Metazoa; phylum Arthropoda; class Insecta; order Coleoptera; family Curculionidae; genus Pachyrhynchus; species Pachyrhynchus sulphureomaculatus. The sequence goes on from CM032455.1 coordinate 95,079,527, forward strand.
GCAGGTTTTGGGGAGGTTAGTAGTTGAATTTTCCAATATATTTTCTTTCCACTTTTCTTGCAATTGAATAATTTGATAATAATTTTCCAATTTTAACAGATATAAAATGTAACAAGAATTATTCTTATTTACGTTTTTAAACGTAATTATTTTAAATTACATATATAAGAAATATAAGAGGTTTAGGAGGAGGTGAGAAGACATAGTTTTCAATATATCATGTTTTGTGTCATTTTCAGTGTTTTTGGAATCAAAGAATTTGAAAATCATGATAAAACAGTTAGTAGAGGAAACTGGGATATGATTAAAAACCATAACAAAAAGATTTTTTCGCATCGGTATATAGTAAAAAATCATCCTCCGAGGTTTTTGCATTTCTGCACGTTTTAAGCTCCTTAGTTTATGAAAAACAATTTCCAATTTCTGTCGGTTTAATATCGCTTTACCGGAAGGGATGAGGGCCCATAAAGTTTATTTATTTTCTATATCATTACGAATTTTTTTTTTTGGTTTTGATTGGGTCAAACATGTAAGACGTCAAAGGACTGTCGACAAGTGTTAAAGAGATTGCTTCGTATATATCGTGTTATACGCCTTTTTCAGGGTTCTTAAAGTCAAAAAATCTAAAAATTGTATTAAATTTCCTTATTTTCAATTATTTATGGTCAAACATATAATAGGTGAATGAGGTTAGAGAGGTTGCTTCGTATATATCGAGTTATACGTTCTTCTTAGGGTTTTTGAAGTCAGATAATCTAAAAATTGTGTTATTTTTTCATTATTTATTCTGGTACTTACTGGGAAGTAATGAGATGAGGGAGAGATTGCTTTGTATATATTGTCTTTTACTTCTTTGTCAAGGTTTTTGGAATCGGACAATAATTAAGTTTTTTTAGTGTGAGAAAGTGAAATTCAGTACTTATTTTAGAACTACGTATTTGGAAGGGAAGTATTGGGTAGAATGCTTTGTCGATTTTTTCAAGAGGTTTTTTTTGCTAAAATATTGTTACTAAATATTAAATATTTATTTGTTTATTCAGTTTTAAAGGCTATAAAGTATTTAAACTATTAAATAGTACCGATATATTTAGATAATACAATTTGTACATCAACCTTTAAAAAATTACTCTTTGTTTACCATTCTTCCCAACTTTCGCAATGTTTCCATCTTTGATCATTTCCGTTGCTTTCACAATTTCGTTTAAAAGAATGAAGCTGAAAATAATAATATACTACACTATTTCAATTTCCAATTGTCAATATTAAAATACGTTTGAAATAGAGGTCCACAGAGAAACGAAAGCGAGGAAGGCCGAAAACAACATGGATTGGTGGAATCCAGAGAGCCACGTCGAAAACAAATTTATGACCAGGAGATTGGGAAAACAGACGAGGCTGGTGACAGGAAACCGGAAGGCGTAGAACGCTATAAAGCCGGAGATAGATCTTGACTAAATCAAATTATATAAAATATGTTACAAAAATATTAAATAATGAAAGAAGAAACAAAATCAGAACCTCTTAAAAAGCTCACAATAGTTAAAGCAAGATTTACTTAAAAATGGAAAATCAATGTAGCTAAAGAATTAACTATGATTTGTAACAATTCTTTAAAAAATGGTATTTGTCTTTGTACTATCCTAGAGTGAATATTGAAAAGAAGACTTTTATAAATAAACGTACCAGTTAATAATTGATATAAATAAGAGACCATGTTTTATTTTTTCTAAATTATTCCTAGCTACTAACGTCAGTTTTATTTCATACTGTATATCTCTGTGCGGAAATCTTAGGTTTAAAAAGGTTTTGAACCTAAAATGACTATCGAAGCCCGTTTCTTAGAAAATTTACATTGCAAGACGGATCGTAATAATAGAAAATGCGAAATTAAATTTAGGTAAAAATTTGCGATTTATTTCAAAAATATAAATATAGATCCTTTCAGAAAACACGCTTTAATCGATTTTGATATTTAATTACATGAATAATCTATAAAAGACTTATTTGAAAAAACCAGATAGTTTTCTTTAAATGGACTTTAAGTATATTTTTTGATGGTTCTCGGTACTTAACAGATTTATTTTTAGTATAGTCTGACGTTTAAAGTTGCTAAAAGTAACCCTGCAAAAATTAAGTTCTGGAATTAATATATCAGTGATAAAAAATGCTTGAATCTTAAAACGCCGAGTGTCTGGGAGGACTTCTAATCAATTATCTATTTAAAAATGTTTTATGTTTTTAAATTTAGTTGAAAATAAAGCAAGAAGAAATGAAAATAATTCTTAAAAAATTGGGAAACGATCTGGCATATCATAATTTAGAGCTTAAAAAGTGGATGGAAGAACAAAAAGAAAAGTACGGCGGTTTACCTTGCGAGTTATTAGATATTAAATATTCAGACCAAATAGATGGGTATGTATATTACTATAGATCCTATTTTGTATAATAAAACTTTCTTAGAGGTAGATGTATCTTCCAGCACGTTCACATCATAAGAGAAAGTTTTTCATTACAGGTTTTAATGAAATTAAAATTTAACGTTAGCTATTATCTCGTTAAAAATGAAAAATGAGCTGTTGGAAGATGATAATGTTACTTGCTTTACAATTTTTGTTCAAAATAGTCGCCAACAATAGGCTCATTTGTTAAAATTTTTTAATTATACGTAAATATACACAAAATTTTTTTAAAGATCATGGAAATTAAATGACAGAAACCTCTCTGATTTTTGTAAAACCATTTCATTATATAATGTCACTCTTACTCTTTTATATCTGCTTACAGTGTCTTTTTGTTGTAAAAATTATCTACATTTAATGCAGTGTTGATGTAATGTCAGCAATCTACAATATAAATCAATCAAACGAACTTTTTCAGTAATAAATTGATGAACAAATGAATATTTTAGACTTTAAAAGGATAAGTTTTATTTTAATTTTGATATAAATTTTATTATTTAATTATCATGATTCTGTGGCTGTGTTATTGGGAGTTCTTATAATTTATTTTGTAAAATAAAACAAATATTTATTAGAAATAAAATATATATATATATATATATATATATATATATATATATATATATATATATATATATATAAATAAATATAAAATATCAGTTAGAGACGAGCAAATCTCGAGAATTCGAAACACTACGTGAATACCGACCGCTTACTACAGACAACAATTATAATGTATTTAAGAATTTTGCTTACATCAAGTTGACTATATTTTCCACAATGCTTGACACATTGTCAGATTCTTGATGACAGTACGAGAATTTTCAGAGTACATTTGTAATATTGATAATTATGTTCAAAATGCTCGTCGTTACTCCGTCATTTCTGGCGGTTTTATTTCTAAAGAACATACCTCTTAAAATTAAAATCATTCACTCAGATTTATAAAAGTTTCTTAAAATATTCTGAAGTTTTTTTGTCTTACTAATGTAAGAAATTAAGAACTAATATTTTATGAAATTACCATAAAAAGAGCTGTTCTTTGTTTTTTGATTGGGCAGATAGGCTACGGATTTCTCGTAAGTGCTCAGTCATTGGAGTATCCACAGAGTTGGCGGTCAATTGGGTTGAAAATTTTTTAAATGAAAAAAACGCCCGAGAACAGGTCGCAATTTGTGTTCCGTACGGTGATATGTATCGTTTTTTCTTAGTCAATAATCTATAATAGTTATAGCATCTTAGATACCCAATAGCCAATAAGTCAATTTAGGATCTAGTAATAAAAGTGTAAAACAAATATTTACTACCTAAATATTCGTTTAATTATAAACAAATAAAATAAAATTCTTTTGTCTTGAGACAGTAGCGACGCGTGAGTAATAATGTACTTGAAAGTATATTAACAAAAGGTCCACCATTTTGTCGAGGATCAGAGTTTTCATTTTTTGTACCAGGAAAATCATCAAAAATATATCACTCGTGATAATTTTCGCTCGATCTACACTTCATGTAGACTATTTCACATTGTTTTTTCAAAATTTTTTGATCAGTACTTTTCGAGATCTGGTGGGGGAGACAACGATTTATGGCTATTTTTTAAAAATAATTCAAAGAAAATTGTGCGCAACTGTTACATCATATATATTTTTGAATTTGTGTTTGTAATTTTTTTTTCACTTCTGATTTCACCCCTCAAAACTAACCTCTTAAGTCAAAATTTAACTTTCAAAACTACACGGCTCTGATTTGGTCATCAATTCCTATATTTGTGTCAAATTTTAACTTTCTATGTTAAATAGTTTCGGAAAAAATCGGGTGTGACAGACAGACGGTAATCAAAGTGATCTCATAAATGTTCCGTACGGAATACTAAGCGAATTTATTTATTGTTTAAATTTGTTGAGGTTACAAGAATAAGGAAACGAAGAAACAAAAAGCTTACAATTAATTTTAACTTTTTATAAATGCTTTTAGCTATCGTAACAAATGCGAATTTACAGTTGGTATTGATCAAGAAACTAATTTACCTACTGTAGGCTTTCGAATAGGAGCTTATGTTAATGGTGTAACGGGAGTGGCTCCAGTCCAATCTTTGAGACATATACCTGATTCCATGAAAGTTGCTGTTAGGGTAAGAATTAATCGTATTTCATTATGTGATTCACTTCTTTAGGATTTATATTCTATGAAAATTTCAAGGTAGTTCAATATCTATACATATAATAAAATTATAACAGATGTCGAGACGTTCCATCCCGCTGATTACTCACAATGTCAGATATAATTTGATATAAAAATATAGGCAAAAACTGTTTTTTTTTTAAACTAAACTTTAAGGTTTTTATTATTCTTTAGAATTTCTTCAACATAAATATTAAATTAATAGGAGCACACATTATGAAGTGTGTGTAGTGGAATTTTAACTAATGATTTCGGAGTTTTCTAGTATCGTCCATTGCCAGACCCTACATCCTGGTTCTGAACGCTACGTTAATATCATATAAAATAAACAGGAGAAAGTCAGGATCTATACGAAAAATTAAACAAAGGTCTTGGTCGGGATTCACTAAACCTGTGATACCTTATCACTGCATGCGGCAAGGCAGTGTTAACGTATGATATCGCCATCCTGATTCACAGCACTTTATAGTGCCTATACTCTTTATAGGCGGCAGAACGCATGTTTTTCGCTCCCATCATATATCTTTCGTTTATCATGGTTCTAAAATCTTGATATAGTATTGTTTATATGGGTTCAGATAAGAGACACAATATAAGACATGCATCGTCTCCTGGATTGGTACATAAGTATCTAATACGACTCAATTTTTGTTTTTCTACATTGAAAATATGGAAAGTGTTATTTAAGGGTTTACATACACCTCTAATTTTCAAAAATTCGTTTTCTTTTGTGGATGTTTATTTTCTATACTTCTAAGAATTATTCAAAAAATAAATAAGAAAAGTCCATTCCATTATAAAGTTATAACATTAAATGTGACCTGGCGTCGGATTGGGACCGCTACTTGTTTTCAGTCACTGTCTGCAATATTACTCGGTCAATTTTTAATATATTTTTTTAAATCTTAATAATTACTATGGCTTAACTCATCTTATTGATGAACCAACACGGATCCCTGATCGAGACGGGGAGTTCGCCAGTCTTCTTGATTTGTTTTTAACCACCAGTCCGGAGATTTACATGGTCACCGTAATTCCGCCGTTAGGTTCTTCCGACCATAAACTGCTTTCGACATCGAGTATCCTACCAATCTCATGGAATATTTTCGAACTTTCCCTTGGATAGACACAAGTTTTCGATCCGACAACCCATCTGACTGCGCCAGGGAGGTTTCCGATGTTATTTTGGCTGGCATGGAAGCTTACATCCTTTTTTCGAAGAAATGCCCCTCCACCGGCAAGCCTTGGTTTGACCGAAAATGCAAAAAGCTGTTGCTTCTAAACATCTTGCCTACCGACAATCGCGTGAAAATCCTAACACCATAAACCGTAACACCTTTGTTCGTGCCCGGATGCAAAGGAATTATCGACGTAATCAAGAAGGCCCACAATCAACGAATTAGAAACAAACTTCTCGCTTGTCCCAACAATTCCAGGTCCTTTTGGACAGTCGCTAGGACAATTAGTCAAAATTTCACCAAATCCACCACTTTACGGCCAGGTAATTCTATTGCAACGACACCTGTTGAGAAAGCAAACTTGTTGGCTGAACTCTTTGCTTCACATTCTACTGTCTATTTCCAAGGAAAAACACCACCTACTATTCCCAGATTGCAGTCAAGAATGCCCGATGTTGTCTTCAACCAGCGTATCATAAAGCGTATTTTAATGAATTTAGACACCAAAAAGGCTTCTGGCGCTGACGGAATACCTGCCATAGTTCTCAAAAACTGCGCGAGGGTACTAACACCAGTTTTCTGTAGACTTTTCAACCCATCCTACAGAAGGAGAATATTTCCTTCCTGCTGGAAATGTGACACAGTTCAGCCGATACCTAAAAAAGGCAAGAAGACCTTGCCAAATAACTACCGACCAGTCGCACTGCTTTCAATAATATCGAAAGTCATGGAAAAGGTTATCAATCAGCATCTTCTAAAATATCTTGAGGGATTCAACATTATTAACGTTCACCAATATGGCTTTCGTAAACATAGATCAACAGGAGATCTTCTGACTTATGTAACACATGTTTGGAACAACGCAATTGAACACTTTGGAGAATCTCGAGTGGTTGCTCTTGACATATTCAAGGCGTTCGACAGGGTTTGGCACGATGGACTGTTGGCTAAGCTACGCTCTTATGGTATGTGTGAAAAGTTCTGTTTGTGGCTGTCATGTTCTTTGCGAGTGGTAGTCGACAGATTTTTTTCTAACACCTTTACTATCAACGCCGGTATACCCCAAGGCTCCATACTGTCTCCTACTCTCTTTCTCATTTACATTAACGATCTGCTGGAAAAGACCGGGAATCCAATTTACAGTTTTGCAGATGACAGTACGCTTATCTATTCATTCACTTTGAACGCTCGGACATCGGCTACTCAGGCGAATATCCACAGACAGCAGGAGGTCGTTCACCTTAACAAAGACCTGGAAGAAATTCCATCTTGGGGTGACAACGGGAATTTAACGCTACAAAAACCCAAGCGGCACTTTTTTCTAAAAAAGTTATGTCGCTGAACCCGACATAGTCATGTCGGGGCACTCCATTCCCCTAGCATCGTCACTCAATTTGTTGGGCGTTAATTTGGGAGCAAATATGTCCTGGCATGAACATATTGCAGGCATAGCAAGGAGAGCTCAAAAGTTGAGAATATTATTTCGAACCAGAAGGCTTTACACTCCACAACAACTGTTAATTCTTTACTAAGCTCAAATTCGACCAACTATGAAATACTGCTCCCACACTGCATTTGTTGGATTCTGTTCAGAGAAGAGCTGTTCGTCTGATTGGAGACCCGGAACTGACCGGCGGCCTTGATTCGCTGGAACATCGAAGAACGGTTGGCGGCTTGAGTCTGTTCTACAAGTATTTTCATGGAAAGTGTTCGAAGGATGTGGCCCGCTTAATTAATTCCTTCCAGAGCGGTGCATGTTAGAAGTACACGTCGCGCTAATACTTTACATCCGTATAAGTTTCAGCTTGTGTTACTCTGCGTACAAGCAGTCTTCTATATGGAGAACATCATCCCTTTGGAATAATTTGCCCAGGGCTGTGATTCCCACCGAATACAATTTGCAGCGATTCAGGAACAACGTGAATCGCTTTTTCCGCACACATGCCGCTCCTGGAGCGCTTTAGGGACTTCCCTGTAGCACGTGTGCTAGACCTATAAAAAAAACCTTTTTCTACAAAATGTCGAGAGAGTTTTTTTAAATTTTTCTAATAGATAATTTTTTATAAATAATTAAACATAATTTTTTTGGTTGACGATTGCATACTAAAGTTTGAAACACCTTAAATTTTTTATTTTTGAAAAAAAAACCTGCGACAAGATTAATTTTTTATTTTTGCGTAGTTTTGTGAAGTTATCCTGCAGACAAGGAGGCGCTATAGTTTTCATCAGTGGTCCATGTAACGCGATAAAAAAAATGTTAACACATAATAGATATTTAAAACAAAAATCGTATAATTTAAAGTACAATAAGAATATATAATCGCCATTTTTTTTGTATTATTCACTTAATAACCTTTAAAATATTTTTTAATGCATTTATATTAATGTATATTGCACGGACCTGAAAAGTTTACAGTATTGTGACACCATGTGTGATTGTATGAGTTATAAATTCAGGAGGCGCGGCAAGCCGCAAAAGCATCATTTTAAGAAAAAATGTTAATTTTTTTAGTAACATGATTTTGGTTAAAAAATATTTTCTTAAAAGAGTCAGATTTTCAAGTGAAAAACAATAAAACTCTTGTTGAATAAGACACTTGTGGCAAAATATTTTTTTATTGGTATTAAATATTTTCCATAAAAACGTTAAATTTTCGAATAAACTCTTAATTTTTAGTCTCTCTAATAGAATACGTTACCTGATTAAATCACTAAACATTTGAATTTCTACGCTTTCTTACCAAACATTAAATATTATAATTCTGCAGTTAAAAGAACGGCATTCCTTTTAGAATTCGAACAAGCTGCCGTCGTGTAAACCGAAATACCAATAACTTATCAAATGAAATGAGATATTCTAATCAAATTATTAAGGAAATACCCAATATCCCCATTCGTAAGAGACACAATTTTTTAGCATTGTAAACAAAAGAGAGCAGAGAATATGTTTACAGCAACCATAATTTGACAGAGATAATTGTCTACATTGTTGAACCCTAGAAATTCTGGTTGCTATACACACCTTCTCTACGCTCTGTTGTTTACAGTGTTGTAAAATGGTGGTCCTCCCTAATTATAAGTGAGACTACTACCAAAACAAACGCTTACAATACTATTACATGTTTAAGATCTAAAAGACCCACTAGATGGAGTCACTAACCAAATATGATGACGTATGGATTATCGAGTAACATGTAGGCAGAAAGAGCGTGAGACTTTCAAGAAAAGCGTGTTAGAACGATAAAAAATATATGTCGAATCGTTCTACAGAGCCTCGTTAATGAAACTATATTAAACGTTAGACCAGCGGTCGGCAACCTATGGCACGCGTGCCACCTCTGGCACGCCAAGCAATTTTGAATGGCACGCGTACCTATTCAAAGTTTACACATTAATTCTGTAATTTGTGACATGTTTCGAAATTAAGTAAATAATCGAAGACAGTATTACTTTAACGATACAAACAAAAACGATATATTATATAGGCCACTAGGTATTATTACCAAAAACTACAGAATATATATTTTGTAATTTATAATTTTACTGAATGCATTGGTTTGGCTTTAATTTTGGCAAGTATTAAAGACGGCAAGCCTCAAAATATAAGCCTAGGCAAAAACACAAATAAACGTCTTCAATTCAGATCAAAAGAGCCGCTATAAGGCGGTTTTTGTTTGACTTGACTTCAATCGTTCCGACGCGCGCCACAACTCTTTTTATATTACCGAACTTTAGTTTTTGTTAGATTTAACTTCTAGGTGGTACTTTGATTGCAATGGGCGCGTTGTAGATAATAATTTTTGTTCTAAGAAATTTAATAAACGTAATTATTGGAATTTTCTGGAAACATTATTTTTCTATATATAGCAAGCGGCTACTCGTTTGGATCATTTAGTATAGAAGTAACATCCGTTCCAGTCAATAGTCGTCGTAAAGTTTAAAAATTAAAATTACGTTGCGTTATGGCCGCGAAGAAACAGAAGGTAGACGTTCGATCATTTCAAACTTCATGGACAACAGATTCCGGTTTTGTACAGCAAAACGATCGGGCCATTTGTGTTCTATATCGGGAAAGCGTAGTTTTCCGGACATCTAGTGTTCAACGACATTTCCAGATAAAACATGAATCGTCATTTAAAGATAACGCTGATAAAAGGGAGGCAATACAAAGAGCAAGTAAACAATACGAGAAACAGTCAACATTCTTTAGCAAAGTTTTCCAAGGAAAAAATCAGGTAACTGAATACAGTTTCAAAATTGCACAATCGTTGGCACAAAAGGGTAGGCCGTTTACTGACGGAGAATTTATGAAGCAAACGTTTTTGAGTACTGGCAAGACATGCCCAATAAGGATACAATATGGGCCAGGATTAGGGATATACCGGCATCAGCGCAGACCATCGAGAGACGAATTACCTAAATGACACAAAATGTCCAAAAAACAGCAGAGAGACGCTATCAAACGGAGTTTTGTATTTAGTATAGCATTGGATGAAAGTGTCGATATTAATGACATTGCCCGTCTGGCAATCGTTGCGCGACACTTCGATGATGGCAGTGTGTATGAAGAGCTGATTTGTCTGTTCCCATTGCAGGGAACTACAAGAGGAGAGGATATATTTTCAGAATTTGTTAAACATTTTGAAAAGCGGAACATTGATTTAAATAAAATTTTTTGCGTAACGACAGATGGGCGCTCCTGCTATGATTGGGAGATATAAAGGATTTGTTTCCCTTCTTATTGAACGCATGGGACGATCATTTTTTGAATTTTCATTGCATAATTCACCAAGAGAGTTTGTGTGCTAAAATATCCGCTGGAAGTTTAAAATCCGTGATGGATAGGGTGGTTAAAATAGTTAACTACATTGTCGGTTGTTCTTCACTGATCCATAGACAATTTAAGGCGTTTCTGCAGGAATTAGAAAGTGCATATTCAGATATACCATCGCACCAAATTCTTAAATATATGACTAATTTAAAAGAGGAGATTTATCGAGAGGGGTCAGGATTTTGATAAACATGGTCCTATGTTCGCTTTTTTAATCAAACCAGATTTAATGGATTTTTCCAGCAGATTTTGCTTTGACATATCTCTTTTCTCATGGATGGACATTAATGATTTTGATCTTCAATACATTGAATTTAAAAGCTCCGAGTTATGGAACACGAAATTTGTAGAATTAAGAAGGGTATTAGAAGGTAACTGCCAGAACCATTCAAACGAGATACTCAGTTGTTGGATGAGTTTACAAGAGAAATTTATTTGTCTTAAGAAAGTAGCGTTTGTCATGCTTATAGCTTTTGGATCATCCTATATCTGTGAACAACTTTTTTCCCATATGAGAGTGATTTTAAACCCGTACCGAAGCAGACTGACAACAGACAACTCGGAAGCATGTGTGACACTGAAAATAACCAGACATGAACCGGATATAAGAAAACTCTCTAAAGAACTTCAAGCACAGGGTTCACACTAGGTCCTAGGACTAGTATAATAAAATTATTTGTTAAATGTTAAAAATTTTTTGTAATTAAACCTTCTAAAAGCAATATTTTAAGTTAATTCAAGTTAAGTTTTGTTAATTGTAGTTGTAGTAAGTACCTATGTCGGCACGCAAAATGTTGTATGGATGAAAACTGGCACCCCTTAGTTAAAAGGTTGCCGACCCCTGCGTTAGACAGTATTTTAAACGGAAATGCAGTGATTATTAGTGGGTGTGCGAAAATTCAGCTAGAGTAAAAAATTATTGGTGTCACGTTATTTTCGTCAGTAAATAATTTAGTTTAAAACACTAAGCTTCTGATGTAGTTTATTTCTTCTGCATCAATTGTGCTAACAAGGTGTTAATTTTACGTATGGTAATATAACAATCCAGTTATAAAACTTTTAGTTAATTTTTTTATGTGTCTATTTCCACAACCATTGGCGTACACGATAAAAAGCCATAAATTTGTTATGGTCATTTTTTTCATTAATTATAGCAAAGGGCATCACTATTTTTCTACTGTTTCTTTTGATACGAGGATAAATATATAATATATATGCCGTTTTTAAATTCAGCTTTTGGCGCTTATATAGATTATGTCGAAACAAAATTATATAACCTATTTCTAATACCATGGGTCATAGAATTCCCAAAAAGAGATTTTTTTCATTTACAAAGTGTTTTTTTTTTGTTTAAAGCGCTTTGTACATTAACGCAGCTTTCTCATCTGAGAAGCACAATGCCTTTAGTTTCAATTAGTAATGTGTTGCTTTCGGGGTATTTTAGGAGTGTGCACTGTTACTATGTGTCATTTTTTTACATATTTTTCTATGTTTAGGATTGACCTTGTTCATTATTTTTCTGGATAAAATGTAGCATATAATCATGATCTAAATATACTTTATGCAAAAAATGTCGAAATAACTCGGCTCGAATTTGCCGGCCTCGGTGGCTTAGTAGGTTGAGTCTGCATGGTAACTCGATGGTCTCCGGTTCGATTCTGATCAGCGGCTGGGTGTTTTATCTGCTTATAGAGAGTAGTTAATGTAGGAATACGATAACGCCCTTAGTATCACTACCGCGTTGTGTTGAAAGTGTCGTCAAGTACGTCAATATATCTATAGCGATATAGTAACAAGGGTAAAATCCCTATCGAGGCAGGGCTTGGAATGATAAGAAAAAATAGATAAAGACAACCGTATTCGTTGAATAATCTCTACCAATACCTTTTTTGAATAAAATAGTATACAGAAATTTGTCTGTATGTATGAATACCAGTTGCTTTAACCTTTTACAACATTTTTATTATTCTTAGGTGTTTCAAGATTTTGTCCGTACTTCTGACTTACAAGTCTTTAATCCAGAATTCCAGAGTGGACATTTCAGACAATTTTCTGTTAGCTCGGCACCCAATCAATTGATGGTCATTGTCGGCATTCATCCACAAAACTTAACCAGTGAAAACAGAGAAGAGTTGAAAAAAAGTTTGATACATTTCTTTACAGATGGAGGTGGAAATGAAGCTAAAGTAACATCTTTATATTATCAGGAAATTGTGAAAAAGTAAGTGTAAGTGAGATAAAACTAGACAAATTTATGATTCATAGATGATTAGAAATACATAGTTATAGAGGGGCGGGATGAGTTTAGAGGGGTCTCTTCATATATACGGTGTTATGTGTCCTTTTAAGGGTTTTTGGAGTAAGAGAATCTGAAAAGTATATTATTTTGTGATTATTTCAAATTTTAACACATATAATATATAAAAGGAAATGTCAGTTTTTAGTTGAAAATATAATCGAAGCCCTCTTCTGTGCAACTGCGTGTTTGCAAGAAATTGGGTAAATCACTTTAATGATTTTCTAAACACTTAAGTACAAGAACTTTTAAGGTCTCGAGCTTCAATTTAGAAATTAAAGGTTAACACCACTTGACCCCCCGAAATTTAAGGCTTTTTCGAGAATTTTTATTAAAGAAATAAAAAGTTTTTATGAACATCTAAATACATTAATTTATTATATATACATTTAAGGCTTTTTCGAGAATTTTTATTAAAGAAATAAAAAGTTTTTATGAAAATCTAAATACATTAGTTTATTATATATACAATAAAGTAGAAAATGATTTTTTTTTCAATATATTAAGAAATGGTGGCTTGACAGCTGATGATCGGGAACGCTTCGAAAATAGATAGTCAAACAGTGGGCACGATAACTCAGTCTACACGTGATCTAGAACAATAAAAAATAGTTTTCTTTTTCCCAAAAGCTAGTAAAATACGTAGCCGTTTCAAAAAATATGCATTTTTAATGAAATGGCATCGATTCAAAGTATAACATACATTTTTAGCCAAAAGTTTCGTTACGTAAAGTTGTGTAGAAAATCGAGAAATCAATATTTTCGAAAAATCCTGTATTTCACTAGAAAAATATGTGACAATTAAATTAAAAAATAAATCCAGTAGATTAATTGAAAATTGGCGAATCTAGAGTGCCAATGATTTTGAAAATGATGTTTCGAGAAAAACGCGTTTCAAATTTTCGTTACGGTTTAGTCATGAATAAAAAAGAATAAAATGAAAGTTACCTCTATTCTGTGCCAGGATCATAAAGCATTCCTTCTACATAAATAGCAACCATATCTGCTGCCTTTCTAGTCGACTTGGCTTGTTTTCAGGCATTTTTGGACTCGTTTGACAGTTATCACAGCAATCTTGAACCCAGACCACATTTACTTTTTTCTTTGAAGGGAACATCTGAATGGCAGTTTTTACACACAACTAATTGTGATAATGTCATCAACACAGGCAGAAGATTTATGAATCTATAAGCTAAACTACCACTTATTTCAAAATCATCAATATATTCATCCAAATTCAGTTTTTTCGAAGACGCGCTGAAAGTTTTCTCACTGTTCAAAAGTCTTTTTCCACTTTTTCTACTACTCGGACGATCTTTATTTTCACGAGAGCCTTTATGCCCACCATACACAGGTATTTTATCACTCATAGTTTATTATAATTTAATTTAAGCACAGTAAAAACAAAAAAACAGAGAACACACAGCTACAGCGTTTATACTCGAGCGTCGGTTATAGCGGTTATGACTCTTCCTTCAAATTATTTTAACAGTAAACAGCATACACGCCAGCTGCTGACTGGTAGGAAAGGTCAATAACTTATAAGGTAAGTTACCTCAGGTAGGTAGTAAGCCCGAAAATCCGTTTTTGTTGAAACCTCCGTATGAAAACTTTAGTGTGCGCTCTACTTCTATAGTTCGAAAATTGTCCTTTCACTTTCGATATCGTTTTGTAACTAACAAAAGATATATAAAGAGTACTTTGAGCAAAAAAAAATCAAATTTTTGAAGAGGTCCAAGTGGTGTTACTTCTTAATAATTTGATGTAATTTTTTTTATTCTAATAATAATATTCTCTTCACTTTTTTCTTAAATCTACGTTTTTTATACGTAAATCATTAAACACTTTATTCAATAAATTTGTCATCCTAACTAGCCAACTTGGAGCTCTGTTTACTGTCAATATTTTAGTTTATTAATATAAACTTCATCAGAGCTAGGAAAAAGCTTCTTGGTGCCTATCTCTCTCAATCCTTTCATCCGAAGAGGACTATCGATGACACTATGCAGCCTCAACAGTCATTCTCCAAGCATCTCGATCCTGCGCGATTCAACTTGTCTCGTGCATACCCATACCAAGAAGAGATCTTACATGATCGGGCCAACTTGTTAGAGACCATCCTCTTGCTCTTTCGCTTTTCACCTTCCCCGTTACTACAACTTTTTCTACGGCATTCACTTTCCTCATAATATGTCCAAAGCATTTAAGGTATTGTTTATTAATTCTATCTGAAAGACGGTCATTTATACTAAGCTCTTCAAGAGTAGATACATTAGTATGATGTCCAGTGTATAAAGATTCTTCGATATGCCCACATCTCAAACACATCGATTCGTCTTTTGTCAGTTTGTTTAATAGTCCTATGTTTCCGATGCGTAAGTTGCTATGGGGTATATAACGCTGGACAGCAATTTTAACTTTGTATTTCTTTGTGATAGCTGGCTCTTTCCAGATCTTAGCGAGTTTGTTCGTTTAGTTTTTAGCCATAGCCAAACGTCTTCTTACTTCCGCTTCACAGCAACCATTGCTTGTTCTGAGGGAACCCAAATTGTTGAAATGGTCTACAAGAGTGAAACCATCAATTTCATTTAAGTGTGATAGTTCTTCATTATCAATCATAACTTTGATTTTAGCTTTATTAATTGGTAGTCCATAATATGCTAGTGGTTTCACGATGTTTCATGATTGATATAACAGTATCATCAGCATATCTGTGGTTACTTAGCTTTTTTCCATCAACTATCACATCCCCTACTTCAGTCATCCAAAATAGACCTCATTATATGTTTACTCTATATGTTAAAAAGTAAGGGTGACATAATACAGCTTCTTGGCTCCAATGAGCGTTTAAAAAAAAATTAACTGAAACGTAGACGGTGTTTACTTGTAATTACTGCATTTCTTGTCCTCTCAATAATTCATAGAAACTTAAAGAGTAATATTTTTCTTGCAGGAATCCAGGTGAGAGTGCTACACCTGCTAATCTCTTATGGGGTGAAACCCATATCTACGAAACTATCTTGGGATTAAAATTTAGGATATCTCCTGAAGCATTTTTTCAAGTTAATACTAAGGCTGCAGAAATTCTTTATGAATCAGCTATAGAGTTAGCCAATCCAACAGAAAAATCTACTATGGTAGACGTTTGTTGTGGTACTGGAACTATAGGCCTATGTTTTGCTGAGGTAAACATAAGAATTTTTTGATAATTTATAATTTAAAAATATGTCAATATGAGCTATAGAGTCGAATCGGAACGCATTAGTTGCGGAAATTCAGTTTAAAAATAACTTACTTATTAATTAGATATTCTTCCTATTATAAATTGAGATTTTGATGAAATTCTAATCGTTTTATAATTGTAATAGAGATTATAGAAACTCAACAAACTCAGCTAATTTTACAAAAGTGGCTATTTCGGTTTTTAAGGCTTATTTTATGAGCGGAAACTGTCAAAATGATAAAAATTCGTAAAAAAAATCAGTGTTAAGGGCATTTACTTATTCATGAAGCTGAAAAAAGCGGTTTTTTCTAGGATTTTTTTTAGCGAAACTATTCATTATATAAGCCAGGTTTTTATTTTATATTATAATACATAGTTCCGACCTCCGCCTTTTTAAGGATCATTGTTGTGTGCATGATTACTGGGAGCTGGATCATCTGAAATCAAAATTTCCAAAGAAATTAGTTTACTAGAGGATCAATCTCGTCTTTGAAGAAAGGATTTAAACAAAAAAGCGAAAAAATGACGTTACCGCGTTTTACATTTTTGCTAATTAAAAATAAAGTTCTTGATAAAATAAAAATTTCTGCGTTCGAAGACAAGCAATATGTATAGAGAAAATATGTACCAAATTTCATCAAATCGGTTTAGTGGTGCTTGTGATATCAAGTGGTTTTGCGAGACAAATTCGTTTAAAGTTTTAGGTTTGAAAAATCAGGTTAAAAACAGTAATACAAAAATAAATTCTTACCTTTAAATGAATCATCGACTCCAAACCCACATGCTGAATCTTCATCAGTTAGTTGAGCGTCTAGAATACTAATTTGTTCCTGTTTATGACGCATTCTAACTTCCTTTGTACTTTGTAACAATTGTCGCTCGGCCAGGTCAACTCGTTCTTCGTCCACGTCCACGACTCTTCTCTTTTAGAACAGTATTGGTGTTGTGGACTTTCATCAGTCGAGCTGTAATTATAAGTTGACCAAATAGCCTCCTTCATAGCTTTTACTGAGTCATGATATTGTGAACAAACTCCCAGTTTCGAATATAGAACCTTAGAATAGCAGATGTGAATAGGCCCTTCTAAAAAGGACAATTAAAAAATCTCCTTGTATTATATTATAAAAGACGTTTAAAATACATAAATCGAGTTAAGGTTGGCGAAGGCTCACCCGAGAGCAGCAGTTCGCTATCTGCTTCGAAAACTCTACGTAACGGCACTTCTTTTAAACTGCTATAACTTCACCAATTTTTAACTGATTCTTATGAAGCTTACAGAACATATTCTTAAGATATACTAAAAGAAAATGTAAAAACATAAAAATTGAATTTTTTTGACCCAGATGACTAGGTATATTAAATTTTTGTTCAGTTTGTTTAATTATTTTTGAATATGTGTTGTATAGATAATAAAATTTTTAAATTTTGTTAATTTAACAAAGCTTTATTTGTGCTATAATTTCTTACATCGACAATTAAAAAAATATTTCATACATTATATATGTACCATAAATCACATTAAAAACGTACCCAAACAGACAAAAACATCGCAGCTAGCGAGGCCGCACGACCTGCCGTTGCACTGTGGTAATTTTAATGCGCTCAGTTTGGCATTTGTACATTTTTTTCCTGGTTGGAACTTACGAGGACGTTGGAAATTGCTTTATCGACGATTTGAGGGTTGTTGGGTTGAGTATTACTTCTCGTGCTAAAGTAAAGTGTTGCGTTCGTGAAAAAATCACACTTGGAAATTTTTACTTTTCTTCACGTTCCAGGGTCCTCAGAGCACGAAAAATAAAGTTTCCCATTTCTGTCAGTCTATTGGCAGGATTATTCTCGGACCAAATGAGATATTCATTTAAAATTTGATACACACATAGTACATGAAGTAGGGAAAAAACTTAAATATATAACTTATACGATAGTCGATAGTATTCCTCCTGGTTTTTGGTTAAGGTAATGGACAAATTTTGGGTATAAATAATTACAGTATTTATAAATAAAGGGGTAGAGGAGGGGTTTAGAGGAGTTGCGTGGTATATACATCATGTTATATTCTTAATTGGGTCGAGGAATCAGAAGATGATATTAAAATTTCATCTTTTCAAATTTTAAAGGAAATAATATGTACAGGGTAATGTCAGGTGTCGGTTGTAAATATCTTCGGAGCCCCTTCCCTGCTCATTTTTTTTAATGATAGACATCTTACCACACCTTACTTATTTTGTAAAATATGAAGCTTGCATTTAGTTGTCTTTAGTATGAGAACGTCAAATGCAGCATTTATTTTAGAGCTGCGTGTTTGCGAGGAAAGTACTGCGTAAACCACTTACTAATTTTTTTATCAGTGCAGCCTCGTATTTTATCCAATTTGTGTGTTGGTAAATTAAACTCGTGACAAAAAACCTATTGACAGATTAGCGATTTAATGTTGAACAGTCACTGATCTACCAACAATGCCATACCACGCGAATGGCAGTAGTAATCTTATTGTTGAGTCTTCGCTTACAACAAATCAGTAATAGCTAAAATAGTGTTTAAGTAATTGAAATAAATATATTTGCTTTTCATACATTTTTTATTGTTTATTGTTTCATAACCTTCAACCATCAGCCGTTACAAAAGAAAAAAAATATTCATACTGCTTTTTATTCTTACCAAAAATCTTTGTATGTAAGTTAGCTCTGTCGATCGATGAACTGACCTTGATTTCACACAGAACGAGTACATGAGGTTTATTTGATTGCAGGTGTTAGTGCACCGAGTTTAAACCTCGTATATTGCAAAAATCTATTTTAAAGTTGTGATCTCTGCATGTTGACGCCCCTGAATCAGCCCCCACCTGGAGAATCGAACGGGGGACTATTTTTGTATCCAGGTGCCTCATCATGCTATTCGGTCTCACAGTCCGGGGACATCGGCGCAGCTACGAAACGTTAAGCAACTTCACGCAGCCTAAACCCATGCGTTGATATCACACCGGGCGATGCCTGGTGGGATCTGGGCATCTACCATCTAAGTTGTTCTTTTAGTCGCCTTCTGTGACAGGCAGAACGTACCGGGGGTGCGGGATAGAATAGAATAGAAACCTTATTGACCGATTTTTTCACTTTCTGGAGCAATAAACTTGAGTCTATTTTCTTTAATTATGTTATCAAAAGTAAATCAATTTTTGTTTTTATTTTCAGAAATGCGATCAAATTTTAGGACTCGAAATCGTCCCACAAGCAATAGTGGATGCAAAAGAAAATGCTACAATGAACAATATCAGTAATAGTGAATTTTTTGCTGGAAAAGCTGAAGAAAATATTGGGTTCAGTGTGCTTTAATTCGAAAAATGAAGATGTTTTTGCAGTTGTGGACCCTCCTAGAGCCGGATTACGTAAGTTTTATCGTTTTAAATCGTCGAGTATTACGGAGAGAGACAAAATTTTTCAGTTACCAGTTATTTATATTTTAAATTTTTGTAAAATTGTACCATAGTACCAAAAAAGTAGGGTAATTTAATTTTTTTATAGGACATCTTTTATATTTTTAAGTGTTTAGAATACCCTATATCTTAGATAAGTGAGTTCTGCTTAGTGTCAGCTAAATTTGACATTTTTTTACATTTTGATAGGTTGTAGTATTTAAATCTTAACTAAACCTATTTTAGTTTTTTATTCTCTACCCAACTTCCGGTTTAATCAAAACAGTAAAATTTTTGACTTGATTACTTTATCAAAAAATACTTTCAGGAGTATCAGAAGTTGTCATTTTTCTTTTTGAAGTGCTAGTTCCGATGCGGACGTAGTGTTCCACAGATAAAGGGGTCCTACGGTTTAATACCGGTTTCGAACGGTCAAAGCGAGAGGGCTTTACTAGGCATGATATACTATACTACGGGTGGCTTGCCATTGCCTTCCCGAGAGAGGCGACTGTAAGGCCGTTCTCAACTCCATGCCTGTCTGACGGAGTCATGCTTGTACAAATGAAAGCCTATCCACAGATCGTTAATGTAAATGAGGAAGAGGGTAGGAGATAATATGGAGCCTTGGGGCAAACCGGGGTCGATAGGAAAGGTGTTAGAAAGAAATCCGTTGACTGCCACTCGTAAAGAATGCTCTTTAAGGAAACACGAGAGCCATGAATAGAACTTTTCAGACATACCATAAGAGCGTAGCTTAGCCAACAGTTCATCGTGCCAAACACGCTCGAATGCCTTGGATACATCAAGAGCAACCGCTTGAGATTTTTCAGTGTTCAATTGCGTTATTCCAAACATGTGTTATATAAGTTGGAAGATCTCCTGTTGATCTTTGCTTGCGAAAGCCATATTTATGGTCACTAATATTATTCAATCCTTCAAGATATTTTAGAAAATGCTAATTGATACCCTTTCCATGACTTTCGATATTATTGAAAGCAGTGCGACTCGTTGGTAGTTGTTTGGCAAAGTCTTCTTGCCTTTTTTGGGTATCGGCTGAACTGTAGCGAATTTCCAGCAGGAAGAAAATATTCTCTTTCTGTAGGATAGGCTGAAAAGTCTACAGAAAACCGGTGTTAGTTCTCTTGCGCATTTTTTGAGTATTATAGCAGGTGTTTTGTCAGCGCCAGAAGCTTTTTTTGGAGTCTAGTTTCATTAAAATACGTTTTTTGATACGCTGTCTGAAGACAATATCGGGCATCCTTGACTGCATTATGGGAATAGTTGGTGGTGTTTTTTCTTGGAAATTGACACTAGAATATGAAGCAAGAAGTTCAGCTAACAAACTGACTTTCTCAACTAGCCGTAAGTGTGGTGGTATAGTAGATTTAGTGAAATTTTGACTAATGGCCTTAGCGTCTGACCAAAAGGACCTGGAATTGTTGGGGATATCGGATGACAGGATTATTTAGGGTAAAAAACCGCTTAGCTGTAACCGTAACTGTCACCTACTTAAATCCTTTTCTTATAGACCAATGGAAATCATCACGTAATTGTAGATTACTCTTAGAAAAAGTATCGAAAGTTGCATGAATAATATCCGAGTATTTTCACTTTCAATTTACTCATTTTAATCTAAAAAACAATCTGTGACAGTAATGTCATGTTCACAGAACTTGAAACTTTGCAGTTTTCTGTGTGGCGAAATTTTCGGTCATTTGAACCTAGCAGGGTTCTGTTCAGATCACGTGTTTACATCTTAAGCCTTCCTTCGTTGCATCTTACCAGTAGTACCAATATCCGGGTGTTTCAGACGATCTGGGTACCATTTTTTTCACTTTTCTAGACATGAAGATTTGCTATTATTAATATAGGATCATTCCGAATTTAAATTAATTGAGATCAGGGTCATCATTTATAAGATTCGATAGATAAAACCACAAATCGCGGGTTTAAAGCATATATGTAATACTACTATATAGCTATTAGTGCCATTAAAGAGAGAAGTAAGAAGAGAGCAGTTTGCTAACGAGTATGCGCGCTTTCCAACGCGCATGCGCACCTCTTATATACACCATATAATTTTAATATATAATATATAGCCCATGCGCAGTTCGTGTGAAGTTCCGAGCTATGGTGCGAGGAACGATCGTGTATACTCTACTAACGGCGACACACTTCTCTTTCAATCTAGCTATAAAGGAGTGTTACATATGTGGTTTAAAGCATAAACTGCTCTTCGCTGCGTATAACGTTGGAGAATTAGAAAAGTTTTTATAATTTTTTACATTTTTCTTTTTTTTAGACCAGAAAGCAATACTTCAACTCAGAAAAATAACGAAAATCAACCGATTAATTTATGTTTCTTGTAATCCAAACTTAGCACTTAAAAATTTTGTGGATTTAGGACGTCCAGAATCGAAATCTTTACATGGAGAATGTTTTGTTCCTGTTAAAGCTGTAGCAGTTGACTTATTTCCCCATACCAAGCATTGTGAATTAGTAGTATGCTTTAAACGATGGGACTTGGTACAAAAGGAAATGGCTACAAAGAGTTAGTATTAGGTAATACAAAAACATGTTTTTGGTCTAAAAATTGGTTGTTTTTATTTTACATGGATTTTTAGGCAACAATATAGGTTTATAAATACAATATTTCTAGTTATAATTTTGATAAGGTTAGGTTTTCAGGCAAAAAGTTAGAATTTCTAAGTACAGAAACGTAATATAACCTTATTATTTACCTTTTTTTCTTTTTTTAATAAAATTATTATAATGGTCTTTGTTTCTTCTGTGTAGATATTGAAAAACGAAGTAGGCATAGAATATATAGGTTTTAGATGGACTGAAACGAGCAACACATAAACATAAGGTCCTCCTATAACCTGCTGATTTTCTACGAACTGAGATACTATTTCTTGAATACGTTGTACAAGTGCGCAACAGTAAAACATAATAATGCAGTATTACAACAATAATAACTAAGAAACTGATTTTAATAAGTAATGCATTGTATCTACGAGATGTATAGTTATGGACCGCGACAAAGTAAAAATATACACTTAAATGTTGTCGCAATGTGGCCAGATATACTATTTCTGTCTTTTGTCGTGATTTTTTCTTATTAATTTAGGTAATTATTTGTTAAAAATGAGCAGTCAAACCGTACAAATTGTTCAAATAGCTGCTGTTGTTACTTTTGTTTTATATTTTTTTTCTTGGCCCAAATAAATTCCATTTGATCTTAAAAAGTAAGGTAGGTAAGAAAATTGCTAAAAAATTCTAAACGAATAACAAAAATGTTAAGAATGGCTTTCGGCGATATGCAACTTATGACGAGTTCTTGCAAATCCTTCTGAATGGCACATAGTTTGAACATTGTATTATTAAATATTTAACAGTGAGGGCGTATAAAAAAGTTACACGCTGGCTAGAAAGCAGTGTTCCATCATTTTATACAGCTGAAGCCTTCCGGTAGCTCAGATTTGAACCTACTTGACTATAGACTGTGATATTTTCGAAGACCCTCTAAAATTAACGTCCGGATGTTCTGTTTTCGATGCGTGGCCTAAAATTTTACAGTAAGATTTACAAAAGGGTCCAATAACCATGGAATCTAAAACCACTAGGTCTTCAGTTGATTTTTATTGTTGACAAAATAATATGTTGTATTTGAAGAATCACCAAATAAACGTTTTTATAACAAAATTTGATATAAAAATAACGAGTTAAGGTGCCTCAGAGCAGATAAGAACTATAAGAGTTTTTAGAATTTTGAAACAATATTTCATTTTTATCGGTTTAATCATAAATGAGAACGACTTTTCTATTCTATCGCACAGCAAAATTACTTCATATGTGGTTTTAAATAATTTTTAATGGGGTTTTTAAATAGATATTTGCTGGTTTTGTTACGCTGTCCTAATAAAATTTATGGCTAGACTGATGAATCCGGTACGGCAATGCTAGATTTATTTATATTTTTTTTCATTTTTAATGTCCCGTATGGAACACTTATAAGATCACTTCGGTGTCTTTCCGCCTGTCACATCCGATTTTCTTCTCCGAAACTATTTCACATAGAGTTGAAATTTGGCACCAATATAGGAATTGATGGCCCCATCAGACCTGTGTAGTTTTGAAAGTTAAATTTTGACGTAAAAAGTTAGTTAAGGGGGGTGAAATCGGAAGTGAAAAAAAATTACCTGGTCATCGAGTGGGGTGTCAAATGAAAGCTTGTGAAAACACGAGTTCAAAAATATATATAATTTACTTTTCTTTGTATTATTTTTAAGAAAATTGTCAAAAATCGCTGCCCCCTTATCTCGAAAAGTACCGATCAAAAAATTTTGAAAAAATTCTGGAATATTTTCCACCGGGTGTAGATTGAACGAAACTTATCACGCGTGCATTACCTTTAATAATTTATCTCGTATATATAAAAAAAAAATTTAACAAAGATCGGGAACAAACTTTGTTGAAAACTCATTTGGGGTGTTTTGTGAGGTCATTGGTCATTTTATACCTCTGTAACAAACATTTTTATTTTAAAAGCAACGGAACACTAATTGCGCAAGTCCGACTTGCACTTGGCTGGTTATTCTTATTTATTTTACAAAAAGATTTCTTTTAAAGTTTTCATTTTTTGGAGGACCTATGGAATACTTTCTTGGTGTTTCGGTTATATCTTGCATTACGCAGCTGATGTTTGACAAAATATGCTGGAAGTTTAAAGATGAAAATAAACTTTTTGTCTTAAAATTAAATACTTCATACATATCACATCTTGAAATTTTGGTACTTAGTTAACACCTTTTATGTTAGGGGGGGGGGGGGGGGGGGTCCTTTTGTTTATCTTTATTAATAAAAGTTGTAGCAACAAATTTAGCAGTTCTAATTTAAATACCAGAACATTGAACAATTTTAAAGTAGTTTAGTCCTAATTTAAACACCAGAATATTGAGAACAGTTTTAATAAATCAAAGAAAAAAAAAAGATTAACTAGAAATTGGTGTGTTTAATTTGTCTTTTGTATTAAAAAAAAAATATAATTAAGTATTATTTACCTAGTAATTTATGGAAAATATATACTAATTAATGATGGAACTCATTATAATTTAATCGGTTAGTTCGTCTATATAAGTGAATTATTGAAAATATACTAATTTAGAGGTAATTTCATGGGCTATTAAACAACATATTACAACTTTGAGGAAAAGTTAGATAAAGTAATAAATAAAAAAAAATCAAATTTTTGAGGCCCTCCAGTTTTTA
Organism: Pachyrhynchus sulphureomaculatus; assembly: GCA_019049505.1. NCBI lineage: Eukaryota > Metazoa > Arthropoda > Insecta > Coleoptera > Curculionidae > Pachyrhynchus > Pachyrhynchus sulphureomaculatus. Next base: position 95,104,375 of record CM032455.1, read on the forward strand.
TGAAAAAGTGATTAAATGTGTAAAGTATACCTTCTTGAAAGCTTATAGTTTTCTCTGAAAACAAGTTTGAGCTTTTCAGTCTATTTTCAGTATTTTTAAAATTATGTACTTAGTATAACTTCTTGGCTTTATTAGGATAGTAGCAGTAACTGAACCATATATCTGGTAGAATGTCAATAAAAAATTTTAATTAATAACAGGATGGTACCGATGTTCCTAAAGTCCAAAAATCACACTGTTCAATAAAGAATTCGCAATTTTAAAAATGACGAGATCTAAAAATGCTGAGACTTATTTCAAAAGAACCTAATAAAGAAGCAGACGTTACATACGAAATCACTTTCTCAGAAGGAAGTGCTCAAAAGCACTTGAAATGATTTTATTTATTCTCATGTATAATTGAAGGTTAAAACTTGGAACACACAGTTTAATAGCCAATGAATTGTAGATTATTGCAAATATTAGAGTGAGTCGTTTCGATTGTTGGCCAATTTAATTTAAAAAAAATACCCGTCGAAGGGTAAGAAAGAAATTTGACTAGGGTGAAGTTAGTGCTAATTAGGGAAACTTAAATCAATAAATAAGGGGTGATGTGGACAAAAATTAGCAAAAGCTTATGTTCTCCTTTGAAAGACTATTACTTATTAACTTAACAAGTAACAGTGGAAGCTAAAGTTATAATAATAGCTTTTGCTAATCTATTCCCATCGTCCATTGGTAACTAATCTACGAACACCTATAAGCAAAATATATATACTTATACAACAGTCTTAAAATACTAATTTCTTATTTTCTACGCTGTCATTTATATATTCACTTGATTATATAGGATATACACTGTGTGCCAAAATGAAAGAAGTTCTTTTTGTTGGCCCCTCAAGCTTGACAATTTCCGTATAATTTACGAATTTTACTAGTTTTTAGATATATGGGGAAGATTTTTACCTGAAATTGTATTGCAGATTTATAAACGATACACGACTAAAGAAAGTAAGCTTTCTCTGAAACAGTACATTCAAGCTCATTTATATTACGTTTATTTAACAAAATGGCGCGACTGAAAGAGATGATTGTTATTTTTTAAAGACTGAAATGCATACCCGAGTTTGGTGGTTTAAAGATAATTAGTTTATTAAATAAATCTATTAAAAATTTAATTTTTGTTACTGTTACCAAGTAGCATATATAAATTTTTACCGTGGGTAATATTAAGAAAAAACGAGAAATTATAAAAAGAACATGGTTTTTCACATGTGAGAAAATAGTATTGAGTTTGTGTTTATTTTAAAATGCTAACTAATCGATTAAATATAGAGCCCCAGAAAAACCTTACAATGTTAACTTCATCTTGTACCTTTCATAATATTAAAATACAGTTTCACGTAAAAATATTATCTCTACTTATATAATATTAAAATATTTATTACACTATGATGAAAAATAGCTCAGGTATTCAGATTTTATAAAATGTGTTGTTTTGATTTGATCCACAGTGTATAATAGAAAAAGCATTTCATTAATTAATTATAATGTCTTTTAAGACACTAAGTAATAAAAATTACACGAAAGTAGGGTTGTTCCAGATTTCACAAATTTTTTAATTACTGTTATTAAAAATTAAAGTGCAACACTTTAATTTCTAATAAATGGCAAGCTGCTTATTAAAGAAAAATTTAACATCACTAAACAAGGTTTTTTTTTTATTAAATGCTTTAATATTTAATTTTTCAAATCTGTCAACCTTACCTAAAAATAAGATAATAATCTAAACAGCAATAAAATATTGCAACTAAAAAAAAATACAAAAATATTTTCTGTACTCCTGTAAGCGTATCGCATAAATTATATTGTAATAAAATAAATTAGTAATTGAACTAAAAAAATAAAAATCTACAATCACAGAATCACTCACAATCACAACTTGCTTTATTGGTGGCTTTAATTTTCTTACAATTTCCTTGTAATCTTTATTAGCCAGATTTACTTAAATGGTTAAAAAGGTATACGCAGTCTAGTTGTCATGGAATCTAAAGCCTTTTAACTGTTTACTTGACGTTTGTTCTTGACAATGTAATAATTTATATTGTAAATATCATCAAATAAACGGTTTTTAAAAGAAAATTTCACATAAAAATCGTGAGTTAAGGTAAAGTAAACATAAACACAGTAGCCCAAGAAAATTTTTAGGTCCTTTTTTTTATCATGGATGAGTCCTCTATCATACTAACAACATGGCTGCCAGCACGGTCGCGGCTTGCTGAATCTGGATTTCAAGGAGAATCTTTTTATAACGTGCTCCGAAAGTCATTATTAATAATTTTTCAATGACTCATTTGCAGTTATAATTGAAAATAATTATAAAAAAAATGTCGAGAGGAAGTTTTTGTTGTGCAGTTAGTGCTTGTAAAAATATATGTGGTATCTCCAAAGCAGTTAGTTTTTTTAAAATTTCCCAAGGATGCTAAAAAGTAATTTATTCATAATTCTTTATTTCTATTATGCAATATATTATATGAAGATTGTGATAATTGTGTTTTCATATTGGAGAAACAGTTTATTTGTAAAACAGTTGATGTTTTATTATCTGGGCATGCAAAAGTAGTAATTCTCCAGCACGAATGAGTTTGAATAAATCAGTGCAGGGGGATTTATATAAGTAAAATATAGGCGCGAAAAGTCATTAGTTGTATGGAAATTATTATATTAGATTTAACTAATGATAAAATGGAGCAAAAAGTGTGTTCACTTCATTTGTAAGTTCAGACGATCTCATCTTAAAATGATAATTATAATTATTTTCAATCTCTCCAGATTACTGAGATTCGCTGAAATATAAGGAGCATAATTGTTGACATTATACGCGCAAGGGCTGAAGGTATGCAAAGACATATTCTCAAAATGAACCCCACCCGACAATATTCTAATAGTTGAGAAATATAAATTTGACAACGAGATATTTAAATGAATAACTTTAAAAGGTGTTGAAGCCAAATGTATTTTTTTCCTTGTATTTCTTGCTTTTTCTCTGTTTTGTTGTATAATCTGTTTTAATAAGAACTTGATATGTTGAATGTTTCTAAAAAAAAAACTTTTCTCGTTTTTTTCTTCCTTTCAATCAGCAAAATTCATTTTTATTCTATAGAGTAGGATTTTTTTCTTGAAAGAAGGTATTTGAATAATTCAAAAACTCGCAAGGGCATCATACTAGCAATATGGCGACAGGTCATGTAATCATTACAAACTCGAACCCCTTAAGATAAGAGGTGCCGAGTCGGACTGTTGCTACTGTTTTATGTTTACTGTAGTTAAAGTATTGGAACGGTTAGGAGATATAACAGTTTCTAGAATTTTACAATATTTCACATTTATCGGTTTAATCATCAATCATCAAAATTTTTCTCGTTTTATACTGCTCGTCATAACTTTAGTTGGTTGTACCCCTAATTGCCAAATTGGACTAGTTTTAAAATTACACCCTTTTAGTGAATCAGGAAGTATGTCTCTACAGATGTTAAAAAGTTTCTGGATTTTTATTTTTTATGGCATAAACAGAGTTATGTAAATCGGTTTAGACATGAAAGCGAAATGTGGTCAACTAAACTGGATACATCTAAATTTGTGGTTTTTATTTCTATAATGCTTAATAATAAATCATTTTCTTTTTTGATTGTTTCTTTTAAAGAGTACTATTATTTATTTTTTAATTTACTTCCAAATTTATGTATCCAGTTCTAACTAATAAGAAGGTACCTGTAGCTGTAGATGTCCTCATATTAGTCCTTATAATAAATACAAATAATATACAGTACTTTAAATTTCGCCGCCAATAAGTGAAAATTCTGAGTTATTCTGCAATCAAATCACAATAAAATTATAAATATTAAGAACCAGTAGTTTTTATAATAACTAATAAATTGTATATATTTTATCTGATAATTTTCTGACTTAAAAATAATAAATAATTTACTTTGCACTATTAAGCTACTGGTCCAGTGAAATACCCCACGAAACAATACAATTAAAGCAACTTAAAGCATTAAAATGACCCTAAAATTATATTAAAATTATTTAAACTCTTTGTATTTCAAATAATTTCACATCAGTGTCATACCATATTGGTGGGTCCATATTCCTATAAAAAAAAACGATAAAAAAGTTACCAAAGTTTTGGTAAAAAATTACTATCTATTGAAAAGTATGTCATAATATTCCGCTGGGACTAAGAGCTTCTCCATTAGCATATTGATAGGAATGCTGAGCATTAAATTAACATTTGGATGGCTTTTAAGCGTTTGTACTAATGATATATTATACTATAAATATACAGAAATTACGGCCTAATTCGAAGGTAGATAATTTGATTTTTATTGAAGAAATTTTATTAAATATGAAAATGTAAACAAATTTAAAGGGAAGTGTTTTAACAATAACGAATGTTTTCGGGGTGAATAACATTGTAAAGTGGCTAAGCATATTGAATTGTACAGGTTCCAAATAAACAATTTGAAAAAGTTTCAAAAAAACATATTTTCTGTGCTAACTGTTTCTTAGAAAATAGTTTGGTGAATTATTTTAGTAAGCACTATAACCCATGGAAAAAAGTCCTAGCCTACCATATTCTAAGAACCAACTTTTAAAAAAAGTATCTTGTTACAAAATTTCAATCGGCATAAGTACTTTGAAGTGTTTCCAATATTAGTATTAGCCTATGATATTCTTTGTTCAGGTAGGTTTACATTTTACTTACCTAAGATATATCACACCCCACATGTAAGTACGGAACCACGTGGTCGTGCCAGAATTTGCCTGGTATTTTCGGATTAAAATGGGATGTGGAACTGGTAGTAAACCTACTAAAGTACCATGCTGGAGGAATTTTAGAATTTCCATTTCATCAGTTAAACCCCTAAAAGTAAAAAGCAACGCAATCGTTTATGCGGAACTTATACATTTACGGTATTTCTTACGAGTAACTGTTAAAAGTAATTTACCTTGAAATTTTGAGAAATAATTAGCATCATGTATTCCCCGCTTCAGTATAAAGATGGTTTATAACGCCCTATTGCTATAATTAATTGTAAAAGTTTCAGATATTTAACACGTAAAAGATACGAATTCATACTTTTTCTTAGATCAAAAGCATGCGTTTTTTACAATTTTTGTTGTATTTTCATTAAAAAGTAAAGTCACAAAAAAAAGAAATATATACATAAAAAAATTACTTTACTTTGGTTTGTTAAAATATGAAGGCAGTTTACCACCTAGTTGTTGCAAAAATATTAGATAAATATTACTTTTTCATGTATTTTATAAAGTGAATTTTCGCTGTGGCAACGTAGCTTGAAGAAGCGCGCGCGGACGCGGGCGTTCTTTCAAATTTTGAATCACATCGGACTTTCTTTTAGAGAGAATAAACGAGTGCCTCGCACGCGCATTTATTCAGTTATCATTACTTAATAATCGATATATTTTTAATAAATAATCGAAAATATCGTTTTAATTAATTATACATAATTTTTATCGTATACCATGTTAAAGAATCAAGGTTATTATAAAATAACACGTGATTGCGTGCAGCGGGAAGCTACGTTGCTACATTCATTATATCCTGAAAACCAAATTATTTCGTGTCTCTCTAACATAATGTTCTCTCTGCCTTCTTGTTAAAAATACCTTAAGTTTCATTTAGACGAACACTTAAAAATTTAAAATGTTACTATGGGACCTTTAGTTTATCAAGTCCGTACTTTACTGAGCTATGAAGGTTTACGAGTTTTGTGAATCAATCGGTAATATCTTTTTTCAATTATTATATCAGGTGTACAAATTAATACTCGTCCTTTACCTTTTAGCTACAGAACCTATTCGAATTGGATTTTTATTTCTGCCCTATAATCATTTTCAAAGTCTTAAGATAAATCTTTTAGGTTTAAAATGAGGTATAATACTTGATTCTACGCGACTATAACCTGAGAAATCGTAAATGTATAAAAAGTTGTTCTAGCAGTTTTTGAGAGGAAAATTTCAACCTTCAGACCAAATTTTGAACGAGAGTCTAAACTCAACTGGAACTTCCAAATGGACTTAGAGTCATCCTGCAAGCTATCCTATTCTACAGAAGCTGGGGAGGATTCACGAGGAGTCATATGAACTAAATTTGGGCTGGAAAATTTCCCGTTTTGCGGTGTATTTGGCCCCTTTGAGGTCATCTATTTTGATTCCGTTTGGCTAATTCTATTTCAGTTAGTTGAATAGTTAAAAAAAACAGCGATGAATTCATCGCATCAAAACTATCATCATTTCCAGATAGGGGGTGAATTGTTATGATCGATCTTTATATTAGGGAGGCAGCGCTCCGGTTGTTTTGTTTTATCTCCTGATATTTATGTTAATTTCTATGTCATTTATCGTATGATGATGAAGATCTATTTTAGCTTAGTCTCCATCATTTTTTACTGTATTGAAAGTTTGCTCCTGTTGGATTCTGTTCAGAGAAGAGCTATTCGTCTGATTGGAGACCCGAAACTGACCGGCGGCCTTGATTCGCTGGAACATCGAAGAACGGTGGGCGACTTGAGTCTGTTCTACGAGTATTTTCATGGGAAGTGTTCGAAGGATGTAGCCCGCTTAATTCCTCCCAGAGCGGTGCATGTTAGAAGTACACATGGCGCTAATACTTCACATCCGTATGAGGTTCAGCTTGTTACTCCACGTACAACGCTTTTCAAGCAGTCTCTTATACGGAAAACATCATCCCTTTGAAATAATTTGCCCAGGGCTGCGTTTCCCACCGAGTAGGATTTACAGCGATTCAAGAACAACGTGAATCGCTTTTCCCGCACACAGGGACTTCTTTGCAGCACGTGAGCTAGACCCATAAAAAAAAATGGGGTTTTATTTTTGCCGCTGTAAAGCGCCCGGGACTACATTTCGCTGATGAGAACTAATAGATCGAAACGTCTCCTACATTCGCACGCGAGCAAGCCTGGAGACGTCTATTACATTTGGCGTTTCCGTTCTTTCAATATCGTTATCGACAATCATCCTCCGCTAAGTCACTAAGCAAATAATTTTTTTGAATATACTTACTTGTCAATACAAATTTTTTCAACTTGTGGTACCAAAACTTGCAACAGCCTCATTATGGTTTGTAAAGGCAATTTGCTTTTCCACGAATGTACCCATTCTCCCGTTGGTACCCATTGTCCGCTAGCATTTTCATTGGCAGCTGTCACTCTTAGGCTGTTTCTCTAAAATAAGGTGTAAAATAATAATAATCTTTTAGTAATCAATGTCAAATACGCTTTATCGGAAAAAGATTACAAGCTCTCTCGTTAGCGCGCTATCGGTTTTAATAAAAAAAAAATGATATTCTATGCGGCTCAACAACAAGGTGTTCCTGTATAATGGTACTCTTAAAGAGTGTGATGGTATGGTTTGGAAGTCATATAGCTAGGTAACTATACTAGAGAGATCGTATTTGACAACCTTAATCCCCAAGTCACGTCAGCCAGACTGGACCTACAGTTTAACGAGGGTTCTAAACCACATGACCAGATAGAAAGTATTCTTAGCTCGCTGTTTTATGTCTTGTTCTATACTTCTCGCTTACTATGAACTTTGATTTTGGGGGTGTAATCGAAACTGAAAAAAATACCAGGTCATCGAGTGGGGTGTCAAATGAAAGCTGGTGAAAATACGAGTTCAAAAATTTATACAATGATGTAATACTTGCGCACACTTTTCTTTTGAGTTATTTTTAAAAAAATAACCAAACCCCTGTCTCGAAAAATACTGATTAAAAAAATTTGAAAAAATTTTAGAAGTCTTCAGAAAGTGTAGGTTGAGCGAAAATTATTACACGTTACGTTTGATAATTTATCTGGTATAAAAAAAACTGACCGTCAAAATGGTAAAGGTTTATTTCGTCTTAATTCCTTTATTGAAAACTCATTTGGGGTGTGTTTTGTGAAGTCGCTGATCATTTTATACTTCCGAAACAAAAATTTTTATTTTAAAGGCAATCATAGTACGGAACACTAATTGCGCAAGTCCAACTTTCACTTGACCGGTTTTTTTTTAGCTACTGATCTTGGCAAAATGAGTTTTTGACGTCGCAATATTTCTTCAGAAAAATAATAATAAAATGATGTGTATTTTTAATTTGCGAAAATTCTCTTCTCAATTTAGGGATACATACCGGCTTCCATAATAAATTTTAACAATATTTGTTTTCTTAGAATTTACACAGATATCTCAGAAAATGCAGTATATGTATATATATATATATATATATATATATATATATATATATATATATATATATATATATGTATATATATATATATATATATATATGTATATATATATATATATATATATATATATATATATATATATATATATATGTATATATATATATATATATATATATATATGTATATATATATATATATATATATATATATGTATATATATATATATATATATATATATATATATATATATATATATATGTATATATATATATATATATATATATATATATATATATATATATATATATATATATATATATATATATATATATATATATATATATATATATATATATATATATATAAATATATATGTATATATATATATATATATATATATATATATATATATATATGTATATATGTATATATATATATATATATATATATATATATATATATATATATATACATATATACATATATATATATATATATATATATATATATATATATATATATATATATATATATATACATATATACATATATATATATATATATATATATATATATATATATATATATATATATATATATATATATATATATATTCAAAATTTGTTTTAAAATTATTAGATATATAAATTATATTTTTATTGAGTTTTTCTTATTTTTATGGTTGTTAGTAATAGCAAAAATACGAAAAACTCAATACGTAAGGTAAAATAAAAAGCAAACGATCCATCAGAAGACGACAGAATTATTGGCTGGAGGAAATCAGAAGGTGGTTTGAATGTGCTTTGAGTGATATTTTTCGAGCAGCAGTTTCTAAAGCCCACTCCACTAGGCAACAATTGACGCGCAACATGTTGCACAAAATGTTGCTCATCATGTTGAACGTCGAGGTGGAACTTTTGTTCAGCAACGTTGTCTGCGCGCTGTTGTGCAACGTTGCCAAACATGTTGAGCGTCACGTGTTGCGCGTCAATTGTTGACTAGTGGGTACATGGCTTAAAGATCGTTTAGCTATATGGATCGCTAACCTTCGTGAGGAGACGGCGTCGTAAGAAGATAAATTATATAAATACATACCGTAGTTACCGATCTAGAGAAATTTGATCCTTCTGGGCTGATTTTGTCTTTGGACTTATTCTGAAAAAAAACATGATATTAATAAATTGTAATTTGGAATTATAATAAGGAATATAAATATATTATGTGGACTGAAAACTCTCACAGCTTTAGCAGTAGCAGGCGATGAAAAAACATGCTTCTTGCGTTGCACTGTGTCAAATTAAAATTATTTTCCGACGGTTGACCCGCCTACCTTCATGTAGCATGTTTAAGATTTGGTCCTCGAGATTTAAGAATGATCCTTTAGTGTTATAATTTTGAAGAGATAATTCGTACGCAAAACGTCAGAACTTGACACAGTCTAATCCTATATAATCACGATTTCTCATGACCAGATTATATTTTGGAAATATAATAATTTTACTTTATTTCTGTATCAATTTGAAAAAATTATTAAAAGTTTAACGGCGCTACATTGTGAAACACAATATTTTATAATACTATTAGATTGTATCGAAAAGGTAATAATATGACAGACATATCACTTTCTCACCTCTTGTATAGATCCATTTCCTATAGAAACAGCTGTAGCCATCGGGCTATTCAACGTTACCGCTGCCATTCCATTTGTCAGAGGTTGTTCGGATGGTGAAGAGGCCGGATGAGCTGATTCTCTCTCTGTCATTTGTCCGATTTGTGGGGTGTCTGGTAAAGTAGCCTGCATTTAAAATATTAGTTGCATTAATGGTAATATTATACAGTTGGGTTTAATCTCTGTAATCAATTGATAAATATATACGAGGATTGTATGATAAGGGCCTGGCCTCGGCCACTACTACTATTTAAAAAAAAGATATTTTTCGTAAACATAACCATTCACAAGAATCCTGTCAAATTTAGTTTGCGTGTGGCAGCCATTTAAATAGAACAACTTTTGTGATTTTACAACAATGGAAAAAAATTGAATATCGAGCAGTGATAAAATATTTGTTTTTGAAAAAGAAAACGAAGGATGACATAAAAGCGGAACTTTATGGGGACTCTGCACCTTTGTTATTGACCATAAAATATTGGACAGCTCAATTCAAACGCGGCCGTACAAGCATTTATGATGAAGAACGTCTAGGTCGTCCAAATGAGGTCACCACATCAGAAATGATGAAAAAATTCCACAATATAATGATAAATGATCGGAAAGTAAAAGTGCGGGAGATTACTGAGACTGTGGGCATCTCAATTGAATGAGTGATGAACATTTTAGCAACTCATTTGGATATGAGAAAGCTTTCCGCAAGATTGGTGCTGCGATTGCTTACCATTAACGATAAACACGCACGTTGTCGATGTTAAAGCGGAACCGGATGATTTTTGGTGTCGATTCATAACTGTTGACGAAACATGGATTCATCACGGAGAAAGCGTATTTTTTAGATGGGATACAAAAGATGGAAAATCCTTGGACTAAGTGTATCAAGCTAAAAGGAAACTGTTGAAAAATAATTTTATACATAAAAATGTTAGGTACTTATACAGGACCAACTTTTTCCTAGCACCTTATCCTGCAATATCAGCTGTAAAAATTTGTACGCTGTTCATTCCTCATGATGTGCCCTAGATAATGCAGTTTCCTGATTTTTATGGTATTAAGTATTTCGGTTGTTTTATTCAACTTTCTCAGAACCTCAGCATTTGTCACGTGGTTAACCCAAAATATTCTTAACCCTTACTTCACATACTTAATTTAAAGTACGTAAACATTAAGGCGGGAATGTTTATAGCGACATCTATCTGTAGTTCGAGGGTGCCGCAACTCTCTCAAGCAAAGGGCATTACTTTGGGACCATTAGTTTGGCTGTAGCAGTTAAGCAAAGTGGAATGATGCTCAAATCCACCCCAGTGTGTCAAGTAGCGTTGTTTTTGTGAAATTTGTGTGATTTTTCTTCGTTGCATTTCGATATCAGTTACAAGTTACAAATAACTGCCGAATTCAAAGTCGTTCCAAAAATACGACCGAATATCAAGTTTTGTCACACACAAGATATAACGCTCCTTTCGTACGTTCCAATATCCAGATAATTTTGATAAGCTTTGTCATTCTTATACTGTGAGCGGAAGGAGAAATAGGTGGCCGATTAGATATTTTTATAGACCAGGCAGTTGTAAACGCTAGAATTTTGCTCAAATGCAAATCGACATCAACAGGAAAACAACGGTGATTGATTGTTTCTAAAAACTACACCTTCATCTTGTGACACCGTATTTGCAAGAGAGATACGCGACAGCAACGGTGCTGCGGCTTCGCAGGAATTTTGAAAATAGATGTTGCATCTCTGCAACGTATTGAGCTTGGCAAACAACAGCGATGTTTATTGTGTACAAAAAAAACAGAAAAGTTTGTCCTGCCTGCTAGCGTCCTGTTTGTCAAAAGCACGGCCACTACTACATGTTTAATGATTGCGCCGGCGTGTAATTAATTAAAATGAATTAAAATTAACTTTAACGGTTATTTTTTTATAATTCTTAACATATTTTCTTTATTTTCAAATTAAAATCTTGTAAAAATTAGATTTAAACAATAAATATTACAGCTTTTCATAATAATACAAAGTTAATTTTTTCACAAAATTCCTTCCTTCATTTCTCAAAATAAATACTTTTGTTTAAAGGACCACTAAACTTCTATTTTTTTTTTCTTAAAATAATACATCTGAAGAGTACTCAATTAAATTTTTAGCTCCAGTACGTAATTCTACAGAAGTGTGTCAAGTAAGGGTTAACATGCGTCTGTACAACTACATATCGAAGGCTTCCAGTTTTTTTATTGCCGCTTCAGTCAGCGTTCACGTTATATATATATATATATATATATATATATATATATATATATATATATATATATATATATATATATATATATATATATATATATATATATATATACGAGGTGTACAAGTATGAAATGCGGATTTCAGATAGCAGATGGTGCACTAATGCAGTTTGTGCTATAAAGATTTGACACTGCGCCATTTTGTTGTGTCATCAACAAGTGTCAGACGCGCACGAGTGATAAATCGGAAAACTGTGTGCATAGTGTTGTGTTGTTATGTTCAATATGTCGAAATTTATACCGAACAAAGAGCATTCGCGGACAGCATTAATTTTTTGTTTTCATTTGAAGAAAACTGCTGTTGAATCATACCGATTACTTCGAGAAGCTTATGGTGAACATGCTCCATCGCAAGATACGTGTGAACGATGGTTTCGGGGTTTCAAAAGTGGTGACTTCGATGTTGCATACAAGGAACGTGGAAAACCGCCAAAAAAATACGAAGATGTGGAATTGCAAGCATTGTTGGGCGAAGATGATTCGCAAACACAAAAACAACTCGTCGAGCTATTGGGCGTTAGTCAACAAGCTGTTTCCAATGGGCTACGAGAGATGGAAAAGATTCAGAAGACCGGTAGATGGGTACCACATGAGTTGAACGACAGGCAAATGGAAAAGTGCAAAAACACGTATGACATTTTGCTCGCTCGGTACAAAAGGAAGTCGTTTTTTGCATCGAATAGTTACAGGGGATGAAAAGTGGATTTATTTTGAGAATCCCAAGCGCAAAAAATCATGGGTAGACCCAGGCGCACCATCCCCATCGACCGTAAGACCGAATCGCTTTGACAGAAAGACGATGCTCTGTTTGGTGGGACCAGAGGGGCGTGGTCTATTATAAGCTGTTAAAACCTGGGGAAATGGTTAATACTAAACGTTACTATCAACAATTGACCGATTTGAACCGTTCGCTGCTTGAAAAAAGGCAAGAATACCGAAAGAGGCAACACAAAGTCATTTCTCTTCATGACAATGCTCCATCACATATGGCAAAACCAGTTCGCGACACGTTGGAAGCACTCAGCTGGGAAGTTCTACCCCATACTCAACAAACTTGGCCCCTTCCGATTACCACTTGTTTGCATCGATGGGTCACGCTGGCGTGGTATTCACAAATTGCCCGAAAGATGGGAAAAATGTATAACAAGCGATGGAGCATACTTTGAATAAAACACTTTTTATCATTCTTCCGAATTTAACATGTTTTTTTTAGAAAAAAAATCCGCATTTCATACTTGTACACCTGGTATATACACATATGTTAAAATAGAAAGGAAGGAAGCACATTCACGATTATTAGTTTTTTTTTATCCATTTATCTTCCATCCAAATAGTACGTTGACATATAGCAACTTCATTTAGGAACCACAATTAGATCACCAACTAACAATATATATAAATTAGGAATTAAAAAATTTAAACAACTCTTATATATATTATTATACACTTACATTTAAAGTGCCCGGTTCAGCCGGTAGAGCAGGATGAGATCCCTCCATGTGAATTTCAGAGATATTTTCACTGCTTACAGAACCATGCAGTTTTCCCATTTTTGATTTTTTGTTAATCGACTTCGCTATTGTTCCATAGTCACTTGGTAAATTTGCAAGACTGTGAAATACCTATGAATAGAAATAAAATTTTTGACATAGTTATCCATTATTGAGGTGGCTATAACAATTCATTATATCTTGAATTGAATGATCAATTTGATCTAAACAAAATTATAAAAATTTGTACCTGTCTTTTTCTAATGATTGTATACACCAAATTTGAATTTCCATCAAACTGGTACTGAATTATGTTATTAAAAATTTCCAACAAGAAAAACACCAAATGGTGATTTTGTGGTGCAGAGAATAAGAACCAAGGGGTACTGAATGCTTCCAAAAGGTGCAAAAGTTTGGTACTGGCTACCATTGAGAGAGTTTTTAAGTAAGGAGATACTGAAATGAAAAAATAAGATAGTATGTTAAAGTGTGGTATCCACTCAACAAGGCGAATATAGAACGTAGTCAGAGTGAGCAAGGCATTTGAAAAATGTTTAATAATTACCAATTTCTCAAAAACTTCTCTGATGTTGAAAGTTTCTGTATTGTAAATATCAAATTTAAAATAAATAGTGCGGGGTATCCTAAAGATAAAAAAAATTAATTGGAAAAGGTCAAAATTTTAAATTCAAATGAGGAAAGCTGAAGGAAAGTTTTTTCTCAAGGACACTGTTCCGGGCATAATTAATATAAAAACTGGTCAAGTTAATTAGGTCCTTGACATGTATATACCTTAAGATCCAATATGTATTTTCACTTAGTCAATAATGTATAATAGTTATAGCATCTTAGCTACCTAACAGCCAATACATCGACCTTGCTCAATCTAGAATCTAGTAAAAAAAATGTAAAACAAATATTTACTACATAAATATTTGTATAATTATACACAAACAAAATAAAATTATTTTGTTTCGGTAGCAGTAATGTACTAGAAAATATATTAAAAAACATCCACCATATTGTCAAGGCACATAGTTTTTTTATACCAGGTAAATTAATAAGCGTGATAAGTTTCGCTCAATCTACACTTCGTGAAGATTACTTTTTTCAAAATTTTTTAATCAGTACTTTTCGAAATAGGGTGGGGGGACTATTATTTTTGGCCATTCTTTTAAAAGTAATATGAAGAAAAGTTTGCGCGAGTATTACGTCATATATATTTTGGAACTCGTATTTTCACAAGCTTGATTTGACACCTCACTCGATGACCTTAGAAACTTTTTTTTCATTTCCTCCTACAAGCTAACCCCTTAAGTGAAAATTTAACTTTCAAAACTACATGGCTCCGATTGGACCATCAATTCCTATATTTGTGCCAAATATTAATTTTCCTATGTCAAATAGTTTCGGAGAAAATCGGGTGTGACAGACGGACAGACACCGAAGTGATCCCATAAGTGTTGCGTACGGAACACCAAAAATGGATCTTCCATTTATTAAGTTTTAGGTAAATTCTTCGATTTTTATCTGTACGCATTAAATTACGGTTTATTATGCCCGTTTTTTATTAGTGTTCCGTACGGAACACTTATAATATGACTTCGGTGTCTGTCTGTCTGTCTGTCTGTCACACCCGATTTCTTCCGAAACTATTTGTTATAGAAAGTTGAAATTTGGTAATAATATAGGAACTGATGGCCTCATCAAAGTCGTGTAGTTTTGAAAGTCATATTTTGACTTAAGGGGTTAGTTTTGGGGGGTGAAATCGGAAGTGAAA